>CM046445.1:56553576-57221076 GCA_025506515.1 Flaveria trinervia | reverse complement strand
TCTTCTTCTTCTCAAGGGGATTAATAAAAGACTTATCTTTTCTCATGCACATTGTCTTTAATGAATTGAAATTGTCAGTCCTTCTCAACATTTTGGGCATGTTTTCAAATTCATATCCCCAGAACATAGCTGAGTGATTGATCAGTTCCAATTGAGCTAGTTCTTTTAAGTCATGGATCTCCAGGGCATTTACAAGAGCTGAGTACTCTGTAAAGAATTGGACCAGCCCGGAGATCCTTTTCACCATGAACATATTCCACATGCTCTCATACTTCCATGCAATTATTTTCTGATCAACTTTGCCTTTGGGAGTAGACACCCCTCTGATTAACTCAGTAGTTGTTAATCCTTCTTGTAGTTTTAACTGAGAGCGTTCTGCAAACCATTCTAGGTATTTATGAACAACAGGAGCCAACAATTCTTGATCTTTCTTATTTAGCATCATGTCTTGAGCAGTTACTATAGATCTTGACTTCTTGTTAAGGATTTCTTCTTCTAACCGCTTGAGCATATCTTTTTTTTCATTGATCATTTGGAGAGTAGGAATCCTTAATAAGTTTGTTTTCATATTCCTAATTTTCCTTCTTGTGAATCCTTGGCTTGAAAGATAATACTTCATTTCCTTATCTAACATGCTATAAGGATCAGGAAATAATGGATTAGGAGTTGGGGTTGATTTCATCATGGTTGATAGTTTAGGCAGAGGAACCTTTCTTGAAATGATCTTTCATACTCAGTTGTGGTTGATTTCTTCATAGCAGACACCTTTGGCATATGAACCTCTCTGGTGATTGATTTTTCATACTCAGTCTCTAAGTTTGGATCCAGTAGCTTATTCACCTTTTCTTCTTCTTCCTTTTTCCTTCATATGTCATACCAAATACTACATCTAGATCATACCCGTGATTGATCAAAAACATTGCTTTTATCATCAGGTCATCAGTTTGGGCCTTTGACACCATTTCTTCCACTGGTTGTTATGTTTTCATAGGACTGTCCATATGAACATCCTTTTCAGCATCATAACCTCCAGTTATCTCTCCTTCTTCCAGATCAATAGTAACAACTTGTTTCTTTATTTGAGCTTCATCCTGCTTATGTTCTTCAAGAAATCCAGCTATAGCTGCCAAGCTTCTGGGGTCATCTTTCTTATTTTTCTTCACACTCTCTTCTTCAATCATTGGTCTTTTGCCCTTAGCCTTTTCAGCTAGATATTTCTCTTCCTGGAGTATGTTTGAAGTTGTGGACTTGAAGTTTCAGCCTTTTCCATCTCTTCATGCAATTTTTAGTCTTGGTTTGTTCTTGATCATCAATTTCTATCTCCTCCTTTTCTGTTTCCTTTTCATTCTTTTTCTTTTCATTTTCACATAGTTTCCTTATCATTTCTTTTTGTTCCTTAGATAGTGCCACAGCAGGTACAATTTGCATACTCAACTCTTTCTCCAATGGAACTAGAGATTGAGGAATGACTACAATAGGTTTAGAGTTGGTCCTTTGGTCTGCAACAAAATCCCAAAAATCTTCATCTATTGTGAATTCTTCAGAAGTAAAGCTATCCATAGCACTAATTAATTCTTCAAATTCATCTTTCTCAGTTTGAGTAGCCTCTGATTGCCCAGAACAAACCACAATCTCTAGACTTTGTTCCTCATTCTTTGTTTGGCTTGCATCTTCTCCTTGTTCATCATTCTAAAGGAAGATTGTTTCTCATCATCAATAACTCTTTCTTCATCATTTTTGCTTTCTCCAGCCACAGCACTTCTTTGAATTTCAATTAGCATTTCAAGTTCAGAGATCCTTTTATTTGACTTTCCACTTGACTTTCGAGATTGGAGATGATTTTAGCTTGTTCTTCAATAATGTTCTCTTGCTCTTTGATAGCTATAGTCTGAATGGCAAGAGTATCAAGATGGCCACTCATTTCTTCTCTAGAATGGTTCAGGGCAGCTTTCAAGTAGTCAATTTCTTTCTCTTTCTCTTTCTTTTTAGCTTCATTTTGTTTTAGTTCTTTTAATTCATGCTCATTTTCATCAAGCTCTAGAATCCTGTCATCAATGATTCTAGCTCTCCTATTTAGTATTCTTTCCATCCTTTCCACCTTTTGTAGGAGCTCAGATATCAACTCATCCTTTTCATTAGGCCTGTTTATATTAGATTCAGCAAAGCTTTCTAAGGGAGCAGTCTCAGAAGTTGCTCTCTTTACAGGCATTTGAGCATGTTGATCCTCCTTATCTGAAGATGATTTGGATGCTTTAGAACTAGTAGTTAAGTCTCCAAATTCAGTTGGATTATCATGAGCAGTCTCAGAAGTTGATCTCTTTACAGGCATTTGAACATGTTGATCCTCCTCACCTGAAGATGATTTGGATGCTTTAGAACTAGTAGTTGAGTCTCCAAATTCAGTTGGGTTATCATGGGTGGGCAATGGCTGGTGTGGTGATGTTGGTGAGTGATGACGTGGTGATATTGACAATTGATGAGGTGGTGATATTGGTCATGGTTATGGGGTTGTTTGTGGTGTTGGTTGTGGTGTTGGTTTTGGTGTTGGTTGTGGTGTTGGTTATGGTGTTGGTTGTTGTGTTGGTTGTGGTGATGGTGGTGGAGATGATTGTCCAGCTTGCTCATCGGCAGCCTGTTCTTGTCCTTGATCTTCTTGATCTATCTGTTGAATCATCCAACGAAGAAGAGGTGAGTGAGCTCCACCATAAAAGTTTCTGGGGTCCCTCTTCTTAATGTACATGTATGATCTTGCATCATAATGAGGAATATCAAGCACTGGTCCCTCAGTAGCAATATCTAGAAATGCTTTATTTATCATGCACTGATGAATCTTGGATACATCAAGAACTTGTATCTTCTCCCTTCTTCTATGTTTGAAGTCAGGCCATTAAAAACATAGGCAGACATATTGAATGGCTGTTTGTACAAAGAGCAACGATTGCTGAGGAAGTGGTGATTGGAATATCATTCCATCCTGTTTTTCTCTTTGATAAGCAGTGCTGAAACATGTGGATTAGAAATCTCCAAGGCAGATCAACCAATCCTTTAACAATTTGTTTAGCTTCAAATCCTCCTTGATAACCAATCTCTGCAAAGAATGTGGTTATTTCATCATCATCCATCTCTAGAGGTGCATTAGCATCATCACCAAAATGCAAGCATCTTCTAACAGAATCTTCAGTGAATGTCAAAGTGTGATCATTGCCAATTCTTCCAGCTAGAGTTCCAACACCATCTTCTTCAATCACTTCAGCTGAATTCCAGAAAGGCCGCATGAGGTTCTCATAGATGGTGGGTCTAACAATGATAGCATAAGCTACCCTTGTTGTAGAGATGAATCTAATGATATCTCTGAGTCCTCAGCTTTAGGCACATCAGGGTTTAAATAACCGCTGACATTATGGAGCTTGCTCCATGAAAGATTTGCCATATAATCTGCATAAGAGACATGTGTGTCAGTTTTAATGAAAACTCATGTGTGTCGTTTATCAGTTTGACATTAAAATGGTCAAAGATGAACTTTTGACATTACTGTATCATTGTTGTCACATCAAATTGTGAATTTGTTGTTCAACAATCATAGTTTCTATGTTTTAACCATTTATTAGATGTTATATCATTGATTTGTTACACATTTTCATTTTTCATCATGCTCTGTTCTTGCACCAAACATGATTGTAAAGGTTTTCATGACGAGTAAAATTTCTATTAGTTTGCAACGTTCATTGAAGTTTAAAAGGTGTATTATATTACATCAATAAATCAAATTTTTTGTGTCCTTCATTATCATTTAGTTCTTTGTTTGATTTAGGTTTAACAGTCCGAAAGTTGGGTCTTGATGAAATTTTTTGGAAATTTCACCTTTTTTCCAATGCAACTGTAGTTTCAGAATCAATAACAAGAACAGGTTGAGTAGAATCACACAAAAATCTTTAGTTGTTTATGATGAAGATGATTGAAGTGGGTGTATAGTGTATTTGCGCTCGTCTCACTATGAAGTCTCTCAAATTTGAAAAGTTTTAAATGACCCGTTTAAATTCCTTTAAATAGTCAAATAATGCATTATAAAAGATTTTACAAGTTTAAGAGCAAATGCAGTCACCACTGTAGCAAATGCGGAAGTGTAAATGTTCAACTTTTGGTCATCCCCATTTGTTAACTGTAGCAAATGCGGAAGACAAAAATTCAGACTTTGACTACCCGCATTTGTTCACTGTTGTAAATGAGGAAGTTTTGTTACTTCTGTTTTCTTCTATCCACATTTGTTCACTGTTGCTAATGCGGAAGAACTAAGTTCATCAACATTTATTCACTGTAACAAATGCGGTTGACAAAACTTATTCAACATTGCTCACTATAGCAAATGCGGTTGAATAAAATTTGTCAGCATTTGCTCACTGTAGCAAATGCAAAAGATTTGACTGTTAGCATTTGTCAACTGTAGCAAATGCGATAGAATAAAATCCACATTTACTTGATCATCATTCATTGACAAAAGATTGATCACTTAACTATTTCTGCTTGAGCATACATGAGCATTGAAGATGTGTATCCACAATGCGGATGAGTAAAACAAATGCAGAAGTTTAAATTTCATCTGTATTTGACAAATGTTCTTGAACACTTAAAAGTTTATGTGCATTGACTAATGCCGTTGAACACTTGAAAATTATTTTATCCGCATTGACAAATACGGTAGAACAATTTTTGTTCCGCATAGATTTTAACACCAAAATTTCATGTATACTTGTAACACACTAATGCGGTAGAGAAATCATTGTCCGCATTAGTTTCACTTGAAAATATAAAGCTACCCGCATTGGTTATAAGCATGGGTTACCGTCACCCGCATTGACCAATGCACTTACCTTCATTAACTTTTGAACTTAATCACAAGTTGATGTGATTGAATTGATTTTTCATATTATGAAGTCTTGTCCTTGATTGATTTTTCTTATGAAGTTGACTGTTAAAATTGTCAATTCTTGCTTGGATTGACTTGTATGTCAGAAGTGATACAAGTTTTCCAATTTTGACTGATCTTGGACTTTTCATGCTTCCAAGAATCTGTATAAGCTGAGATACAATGGTATAACTTTTTGCAACAACACCAAAATTCTTTTTGTTTTGTTTTGAAAGTAAGTTAAGCTAGTAAACAAAAATATGGACTTGCTCAAAAAATTTAAATTACTCCCCTTAAAGTTTATATCCACATTTAGATAGAAACTTTAAAGATTTAAAAACTTTTTGAATTTTATTATGATTATTAATAATGAAGAGATTATATCTTTTGGTAGGATCATATCAGTCTTACATTACACATGTGCATCCTTTATGATTAAATGAACATGTTTATGAACTTGATAATTGAAGGTATGTTTGTCCTCTTAAACTCATACCAGGTTGATATTTTGATGCAAATGATTTTTATCATGTTTTTGGTTGATTTAATTATTCAATGTGTACCTCACACACACATAAGCATGGAATGATCAACCATCCTCATACAATGCATGGTAGAACTTTTTCACAACCTTTCGTACCAGGTTACTGAAGTTATGAGAACTCATTTTCACTGATCCTCATTGGGATTCTTTTACTTTGATCCTTTTCATGATGATCCTCATTGGGATTCTTTTCACTTCACTTTGGAAGGTGATCCATGACGGGGTTCTTTTGTTCATTCACTTAGAATGTATTGCTTTTGTAGATTCATCCAATTTGGATGTGTTCCTCCTTGGGAATCTTTTGGATCAGGAAATCTGCACTATGTGCATGTTTCATCAGGTCTTTGCTTAGAAAAACAAAGATGAAACTGATGTAGATGAAAGAGATTCATAAAGTATCATTACCTAGTGTGTTTAGGTTACTACACACACATGCAATCAGATAAGCCAATACATACCTGTACTCTCCCATAAGTGTTTCAATATTAAATAAGATTTTAATTCATCACTTGTAAGGCCCCATTCCTAGGCACCTCACGGCTGGTGGTTCATCGCACATAAAACATTAGAAAACATACATTAATTTTGCAGTGGAATTTAAACTTTCATTTATAACTAAAACATGTCATTTACAACATTAGTTTTCATCTCAAAATATATGACATGTCAAAATACGGATGCCAGCCTGAAAATGTTCCCAGTAGCTTATGCATCCATGCCTGGAACTCCTCAACATCAACATATACCTGCCAAATATCATGCATACAAAAGTCAACGACGCTGAGTGAGTTCTAGTTTTATAATAAAATAATTTACTTTCGTTAAAACCGTTCTTTACTTTATTACAAAACATACTATACTTTACAACCGTTCGTGATCATGCATCATACGTACATACAGATAATATCATTATTATCTTTGTCGTTACGTTTATTAACTTTGTTCGTTCAACATATTACATTATCGTTCACTTCTCTTCCTAGATCCGGTCAGACTTTACCCTCTTCGTGGCACTCAGCCATGATTACTGAGGTCGAATGACAGGGATTCTGTTTAGTACATTATTACGATAATTCATTTACGTTCATTCATACGTTCGTCCTTAACATCATTATTTTTCACTTTACTCGAGATTCGGTCAGACTTCACCCTCTTCGTGGCACTCCGCCACAATTACTGAGGTCGAATGACAAGGATCCGTATCGCACATTTCATACTTTATTATCATTCATTTCTCATCTAGATCCTGTCAAGCTTTACCCTCGTTGTGGCACACAGCTATGATTACTAAGGTCGAATGACAAGGATCCTGTTCGTTCATTATCGCACCTTCGCTTCATCGTACCCGAAGTACATATCACACGGATCGCACACATAAGGAACCAGAATTGCACGCTATCTCAAGGGTTAGCCAAGATCGCACCGCTATAAAAACCACATGAGGCAGCCAAAATCGCACGCTACCCGTATGCCGTCCATTGCACATATCGCTCAAATCGCACCATCGCATCATCGTAGCCGAAGTACATATCGCATGGATCGCACACATAAGGAAGCCAGAATCACATGCTATCTCATGGGTTAGCCAAGATCGCACGCTGTAAAAACCACATGAGGCAGCCAAAATCGCACGCTACCCTTATGCCGTCCATCGCACATATCGCACCAATCGCACCATCGGAGTGGTCACGAACACCGACAGCCCCTGTGTGTGTGAGAACTCTCGGGGTTTAGCCAGAATCGCACGCCATCTCATGGGTTAGCCAAGATCGCACGCCATAAAACCACATGAGGCAACCAAAATCGCACGCTACATAGCACACAGTAAATACCACATCGCACGTATCGGAGCAGTTACCAAAACTGAACTCCCACTGTGTCTATGTCCCCTTATGAGTAAGCCAAGATCACACGTTATGCCACACACACAGTTGAGCTAACGACCCTCAGTGAGTCGTGAACCTCCTTTCTTTTTTCGCAAGGCATCAGTTCACTCATTCATTCGTTTGTGCTCGCATTCATTCATTACGTTCCTCTTTTCATTATCTTCCACTTTACGTTACATAATACTTTCATTACATTCATTAACGTTCAACGCAAAGCCAGAAGAAGACATACGTACATAATAAGGAACATACACATAAACATAAACACACATCATCACCATACAAGCAACACCATACATGCATAACACACGTCAAACATAAGGCATCACCATAACCAGGCCTATCTCCCCATATACCCCTTAAAAACCACTTAGAAGTCCTCAAGTCCAAAGTGGGCGCATGGGTCCTTCCAGGCGCATGAGCATAAAAATTCTAAGTATAAAACAGTCTGGGCGCATGGGCACTGTTTGGGTGTTTCTGCCCTGTTCAGGCGCATCACCTATCACTTAGCCGTTTCAAGCACTTGGGCGCATGGGCATTGCTTAGGCGCATGGCCAACACTTAGCCGTTTCAATCTCTGGGACGCATGGACAATGTTTGGGCGCACGGTCCACACTTAGTCTTTTCTTCACTTAGGCGCATGGGCACTATTTTGGCGCATGGCCAACACTTGGGCGCATGGCCAATACTTAGACGCGTGGGCCAACATACTGGGCGCATTGGCCACTATTTAGGCGCATTACCCTTGGGCGCATGGCCAACACTTAGGAGTCTAGCCACTCATGTTGGATGCATAGGCAACTGTTTGGGCGCATGAACCATTGTTCATGTTCATTAGACATTCTGAAATCTTTTCTATGCCACCAAATTCACCCGATCTCATTCTAAGCATACCAAACATAGATCTAACATACTAAGGCCATCTAAGCATGCTAAACATCATCTCTAACCCATAATCATCAATATAACATCCATACATACATACAACATTTTAACATAAAACTGTAAATCCACGGTTTTACTTGAAAACATCACTTGGTATGCATAATAGCCCCAAATCAGTTAAAAATCAGTAAAAGAGGGGTTCTAGAAACTCACCTTTAGCAGCTTTTGAGCAACACTCTTCCGGTTCAAGACCCACTTCGATTCAGCTCTTTGAATCCCGAATGTAAACTCTAAACAATCGAAACCTCGGTCAAGAACTCAATACTCAACTGAAACCGAGCTCAAACAAGAGAAGACTTACCTTTTTCAGCTTCTTGTTCCTCATTCTCTCTCTAGAACCGGGCTCTCTCTCTCTCTTTTTCTTTTCAGCCATGAAGGAAAGATGAAGAAGAAATAATGGGCACCCATGCCCTTAAATCCTTAAAGTAATAAAATTTGTACTTTGTACACTTTTCCCCTCCATTTGCGCACAGTTTCTATTCTTTCCATCAACTTTTGTTTCCTTCGGTTTAAATAGAAAATTCAGGGTGTTACATCACTACATGTATCTTTTCTTCAAAGTTGAGCCTACCAGCATATCTGGTAAGTCATGATAGTCTTGCAATTTTTTGAAATTAAGCATAGTGAATGATATAATGACTGTATTTATATCATTTTCCAAGATTCTTTTCTTCATCAAAATTGATTTCTTTTTGTGGTTTTCTCATGTTTTTAATGTTTTTGATGTTTTTCATGGTTTTACTCAAGGTTAATCATGCCAATTGATTGAACCAGGAATTCAAACCTACTGGGTTCAAATGACTTGGTAAATAAATCAGCTACTTGATTTTTAGTTGGTACTTGAATCAATTTGATTAATCCCTTTTCAGCACAGTTTCTCCAAAAGTGATATCTAATTTCAATATGTTTTGTTTTTGAGTGCTAAACTAGATTATTAGTTATGAAAACAGCTGTTGTGTTGTTAATGTAAATTGGCGTGTGCAAGAAGTTAAAACCATAATCAAGCATCTGGTTTTGAATCCATAGTACTTGAGAGCAACAAGTTGATGCTGCAATATACTCAGCTTCTGTTATGGACACAGATACATTTGTCTGCTTCTTGCTTTGCCAAGATACTAGTCTGGGACTAAGAAATGACAACCGCTAGAGGTGGATTTTCTGTTGAAGTTGCATCCTCTATAATCACTATCTATGAAGGCATAGAGACTAAATTCTTCTTCCTTTGGATACCATAACCCAAGAGCTGGTTTGCCCTTCAGATATCTGAATATCCTCTTCACTGCATGCACATGTGATTCTTTTGGATCAGCTTGATATCCGACACACACACAAACACCAAACATAATGTCAGCCCTACTAGCTGTTAGATACATAAGTGAACCGATCATTGATCGATAATGAGTCTGATAAACTAGTTTGCCTTCAGGATCAGGTCCAATCTTTACTTTAGTATCCACAAGAGTTCTGATAGACTAACAGTCAGCAAAGTGAAATTTCTTCAACATGGTTTCCACATATTCAAATTGATTGATGAATATTCCATCTACTGTCTGTTGGACTTGCACCCCTAAAAAGAAGGTGAGTTCCCCCATAGCACTCATTTGAAATTTTGAGTGCATAAGGTCTTCAAATTCTTTGCAGAGTTGCTTGTTTGTAGAGCCAAATGTAATGTCATCCACATAGATCTGGACTAACAGCATATCTTTTCTTCTTGTTCTTCTGAAAAGAGTCTGGTCAATCTTTCCTCTTTCATATACATGTTCAAGAAGAAAGGATGATAGACTCTTATACCACTTTCTTGGGGCTTGATGGAGACCATACAGAGGTTTGTCAAGCTTGTAAACTCTATGAGGGAAATCTAGATCTTCAAAGCCAGGTGGTTGACTCACATAGACCTCCTCAGCAATATTCCATACATTAAGGCACACTTTACATCCATTTGATAAACAGTAAATTTCATGGATGCATAATATGTTAGAAGATTCTGATTGCTTCTAGTCTGGCAACAGGAGCAAACACTTCGTCATAGTCGATTCCTTCTTCTTGAGTGTATCCATGTGCCACTAGTCTTGCTTTGTTTCTGATGATGATCCATCTATCAATAATCTTGTTCCTATACAGCCATCTGGTACCAATAGGGTATTGTCCTTCGGGAAGATCTACCAATTGCCATACTTCTTGCTTCTTGAATTGGAAAAATTATTCCTGTATCCAGCTATTGTCTTGAAGTGCCTCTTTGATGTTCTTTGGTACTGTTTGACACCGAAAGCATGAGAACAAATAGATGTTTGCAATACTGGATTTGCATTTTGTCACCCTCTCATTAAGATCACCAATAATGGTTTCAACTAGATGATTCTTGTGTATTCTTCTGGTTGGAATGGAGTCACCAGTAATTGTTACATCAAGATTGGAGACATTCAGTTCATTATGGTCAAGGCACATTCATCTAGTACTATTGTTGAATTATGAAGATTGTTAGACTCTGTTTCAGTTCCTGCTACAGCTTCAGCAGCACTGTGATTGCTTACATCATTTGATGTCCTTTGTGTTTCAACTAGAGGAGTAGCCTGTTTTTGATTTCTGATCTCATTTGACGAATCATCTGAGTGAGATGGTACGAGGCTTGGACCTCCTTCAGAAGAAACACTAAGGTTTTGTGACGATTGTCTGATGGGATCAGCTTGAAGAGGAACATCTTCATTCATGCTTTTATCAAATGTAGGTGGAATCAATGGAAAATTATATCTTCTTTCTACAGCTGACGAAGTATCACTTGAATGTATATTTCTTGTATCAGAGAAGTGAAATTGATCAAATGATTTTGTAAACGTGTCAATATCAAACAACTAGTCGAGACCATTTGTAGATTTGGGAAACGAATGTTCCTTGAATTGAACATTTGTTGATTCATCAATAATGTTTAATCTAGGATTAAACACTCTGTAAGCCTTTGAAACAGAAGAAAAACCTACAAAGAATCCTTCATCAGACTTGGATGAAAAATTTCCCAGATAGTCTCGGGTGTTTAATATTGAGACAGGACTACCAAATGATTTAAGAAATCAAACGAATGGTTTTCTATGAAAGAGCAATTCATAAGGAGTCATGTTATTTTCTTTGACAAGTAGAGTTCGATTCTATACAAAGCAGGATGTATTAACCGCCTCTGCCCAGAAGGTGATTGGTAGTTTAGCAACGGCTAGCATGGTTCTTGCTACTTCAATCAGTGTTCTATTTCTCCTTTCAGCTACCCCATTTTGATGAGGAGTTCTAGTTTCACTGAATTGAAGAGCAATGCCTTTGGTTGCACAAAAAGAACTCATACTTTCATTTTTGAATTCATTACCATTATCACTTCTTATTATTTTGACCTTAAGATCAAGTTGATTTTTAATTTTAGTGATAAACTCTTGTATGATTTGGGATGCCTCATTTTTATGATGTAAGAAGAAAACCCATGTGAATCGTGAAAAGTCATCAATGATCACAAAACAATACTGTTTCTTTCCAATACTCATTACATGAGTTGGTCCAGATAGATCCATGTGAAGTAACTTCAATGTAGTATTGTTAGTGTTTAGCTGCTTGGTTTTATGAGATGATTTGTGTTGTTTTCCTTTGAGGCACGCTGAACGGTGATTAATAAAATGAAATTCTTTTTGAGGAAGACCAATGACATGGTTACCTTTGCCCAACTTGTTCATGTTTTTAAATTTTGTGTGCCCCAAACGTCTATGCCAAAGCTATGACTCATCAAATGATGCTTTTGACAAAAGACATGTTTCTTCTTTAGGTGATGTAGAACACAGGTTTAAGACATATGTATTATTCTTCCTTGGGGTCTTTAAGACAACCCATTCCTTAGGGATCTGAAATCCAGGTTTCTAGATATAGCAACGAGTGTCTGTAATGTGAATGGAATATTTCTTGTCGCAGATCTAAGACACGCTTAGCAGATTGAAATTCAGCTATTCACAGTAGTTCACACTATCAAAGCTCAGCATCCCGTTTGTCACACATCCTTCACCCGTAATTCTACCACCCCATGAATCTCCACCATATGCCACAATAGTTCCTTGTACATGCTTGAAGTCATGAAGGAGGGAACAATCTCCATTCATATGTCAGGAGCATCCACTGTCCACATACCATAAGCTATTGGACCTGTGTGGATGAACCTGCAAGCAAAAAGAGCTAATTAGAATAAGGAACCCAAGCCATGATGGTCTTGGGTTTCCCGTTCCTATTCATGATGGTGACTTCTTGGTATTTCCCTCTAAATTATGGTTTAGATGGAGGTGTCCTGGGAGATTTTTGGTAATGACTGGGTTGAGTCATCTCATCAACATCTACTAAAGATTCAGATAAGTAATGAAATCGTTGGTCTCTATTTCTTTGTAGAAATTTAGTCCGTTTTTCATTATCAAAAGTAGGTTTTTGTTTTGGAAGGTCAATTTTATGGTTCATTATGAGATGTTTTCTTTGACCCTTCCATAATTCCTTTAAATTATTCCTGTCATTTGTTGATCTAGATGTCCTAGAGTGAGTATTGTGTAAATGAGGTTTGACAGAATGTGTCATAGTGGATGTTTTTTAGATGGGCTTGTGTTGGGGAATTCTCAAACCCTTCTGATTGAAGTAACAATCAGATGTATTGTGATTGTTCATGTAACAGATTGAACAATACTTGTTCAAATAGCAGTTTTTGGTGGAATGATTGTTCATATCACAAATAGAGCAATATTGATTAAAAAAGCATTCATCTATCTTGTTATTAAACATTTCACAAATGTCACAATACATTTGTTTGTTTCTTGAATCAGATTTTGCCTTGTGTGACTCAGCTGATATTTTCTTTTGCTGAATCATTTTCTTTCTTTAGGGGATGAATTAGAATCAGCCTTTTTTGTAGTTTGCTTCACAACACTACCTTTGTTTAATTTTCTGGGCTGTTTCTGTTTCTTCAACCCATTTCTCACCTCTTTCTAAAACTGGTCAACATGTTCCTTGTTGCAGATATCAACCTAACTCCATGTCTTAATCTTGAAGACTGAGGGTCTGATAATGTTTTATGTGTTGAACTCAGTGATCCTATTTGTTTCTTTTCAAGTGAATCCTTTTCTGATTTGCTTGAATGTTTTGGAGATATGATCTCATTATCAGAACTGCTCTTAGCAGTAGGTTTCACTGACTTCACATGTTTCTTTTTACCTTGTAAATCAAAGGGTATGAATTTTATAAAAGGGACAATTGCTTTTATAGGGCTTGAGGGTTTCATGACACTAACTGTCTTGTCTGAGCACTCTTTGATTTTGATTGGGTGACCTAACTTGATTTTATCCTCATTGGTTTCAATATAAACATCAGGTTTGTTTTGAGGTTTGGTCACTTGTTTTACTCTAGATTTAGGTTCCATAGTTTTAGTTTCAGTCTCTTCAGTGACTGAGACAAATTCAGGCATGACAGTGTAGTTGTCATTGTATGGTGGAGGACATGAATTATACCCAATCCCCGACATGTCCTTTGGATCCTTTTGAGGTTTGGTCACTTTTCAAGTTTCACTTCAGTCAGTGAATGTTCAGCCTTAGATTGAGCTAACTTTTCAGAAAGGAGCTCATTCTCAACTGCAAGAGTCTACTTTTCGCCATGCAGTTTTTCTATGTCAGAGATAAGAGATTTGATTTTCATTTCAAAGCCTTTTATTTCTCTCTTCATCATCTCTGTCTTTACCTATTCTTCCTTAATTTTATCTGCCAGTTTATGGTTACGCTCCCTATAACCTTACAATTCATTAATACATTTTCACTATAAAGGTTAGATTTTACCTCAGTAGGCATTGGAGATGGACCATCATTGATGTGAGCCATAAGAGCATGATTCTGAAATTGAGGCTTGACTTCCTCTGCATACATGAGCCATTGGAGTCATATACCCCTTCTTGCTTTATCACGAGAGCACTGGCAGAAGACGAACTGCTTCCATGAGCTTGATTTGTCAATTGGGGTGGATTTTGATATGATCGGTGTTGATGAGAATGATGATACTGCTGCTGTTGGTTGTTGGAGTGAAAGCTTGAGTTAGGCTGTGAGGATGACTGGCCTTGAGAGTTCCTTTGATAGTTTTTCTATTGGGGCATTGCATTCTTTGGAGAAGTGGCCAGCCATGCCACTGTTAAAGCATTTCACCTTGGATTTATCATATCCAAGTTTTGTATTTTCATTTAGGCTCAGCTTTCTGCCTTTTCTAAAGAATTTCTCGGCTCTCATGGCAATCATGGCCATTTGCCATTGTAGATCCATTTCTTCCACATCATCAGGATCCATTTCCTCCAGATCTTCCTGAATTAGATGAGCAGAAGTGAGTCTTCCTCCTAAGTATGCTTCAAAGCTTGAAACAAAGGCATTGTAAGTTCCCTTTTGTTCTTCTGATCTTGTGTCTTCAGGAGTGGTTTAAGGAGCATCAGTGACTCTGGATGTTTGAGATGATGTTGATGGATGATTGATTGGTGGAGTTGCAATGAACACAGTGTTATTCAGTTGATCTCTTGATGAGATGAAATCATCCTCCTCAATGATGAAGGCATTTTCCACAGAATGAGATTCTCATGGAAATTTGTAAGCCTCAATCACTCTTGGTCCACCAAGATTTCTGCTTCTTTCAACAAGTTCTAATGCTTCTATTTTGGCTATCATGATATCCAAAGTAGTACTCTCAAGAACAAGAGTATTTTTCAGCATTGTTACATTTTGTTTCCAGTTTTCCAGGAGGCTATGAAGCATTTTCTTGTTTAATTCTTTGATTTTGTAAGTGACTCCCATGATTTCAAAATAATTTACCAACTATACAAATCTATGCAGTTGTTTGGATATGGACTCTCCCGTGGTGTGGTGGAATGTTTCATACTTATTAACAAGCTTATCATTGTTAATTTCTGCTACCTCACTGCTTCCTTCACACATAATTTTCAATGCATCCCACATAGCTTTTGTAGTACCATACTTCTCTAATCTTTTCAACACATACATCTTGAGTGCTTGAGTTAGAATGATGTAAGCTTTGAGGTCAATCTTGATTTTCTTATAGTCTTCATCAACAAGAGTTAGATCCTCAATGGGTATTCTTGCAGTTTTGTAAATTACAGCTTGATCTGCAGACAGAGTGACAGGGATATGTGGCCCCTTGCATATTGAGATCCAAGAACTAGGATCTACACCTGTGACGTAATTCCTAAGCCTGATTTTCCACTTTTTAAACTCAGATTTGTGTTTAAGCATTGGAGGTTTAGGTGTATGACCAAGTTCTGAGTAACTATTAAAATCCATTTTATGAATATAGATTAAGGTGATTTTTAAGATTGATTAGTCCAACTTGTCCAAATAGTTCTAACGGATTTCAGAATCAGATTTGTGATTGTAGTGAGTTTCTTGTTGTTCGGAATATTTTGGTGAGAATGTGTTGACAGGAGTATATTCTGTTGTTTACTAAATAGAGATGATGATATACTCTACTAGCAACTCGATTACCAGATCAATCGAATTCTATTCAGTTGTTGTGTAGATCTGAAAGAGAACTGAGAGCCAAAGCTCTGATACCAATTGACTGGGTAACTAAGATTAGATTCATACTGAGAATCAAATATGGTAATCAAGTCAATGATTGAATGGTGGAAACAAACAATCAAAGAACATTTAGTGTAAGAATTATACTCATAAATGCTTTTGTATTATATATATGAAAGTTGATTGATTACAGAGAATAAATAACAACAAAAATTTTCTATATCTATCAGCCGTCACCTCATGTACGAGGATATCTGTTCTATTTATAGGCAGACAAGTCGCCTTTAAGAAAATGACTAAACTACCCCTGACCTATTATATCAGAACTAGGCTATGTTTTGATCCGCATCTTTGCTTGTTCATCCGCATTGACAAATGCGGATGAGTTAACTTGATCATCATTTTTTCACTTGATCATCCGCATTAGTATGTTGGTCATCCACATTGGTTAATGCGGATGAACAAATACTTATGCGCATTTGTTTGGTCATCCGCATTCGTCAAATGCGGATGAGCAAAGTATTGTCCATATTGATTCTTTGTTTTCGCATTTGTCAATGCTGAAGAACAAATACTTTTCCGTATTTGTTTTATGTCTTCCGCATTACTATACTTGGTTTTTCTTGAGCAGGATCTTCATCCGCATTTCATCTTGGACTTATGGGATTCAAGTAAAGCAATCATCAAATCACCTATTGAATTGCCATGTATGATCCTTCAGGGTGCAACACAATCTTCATCACTCCGGCCATCATCAACAAGCATCTTCAGCAGGATGATGAAGAAGGTGAGGTGTTCTTTCCCAAAGAAGTTGTTAACCAGTCCTTCGCACACATGGGCTATGAGGGAGATTACTCTGTCAAGACCTTCAGGAAAGGGAAGGTCTCATCCCAATGGAAATTCCTGCTCCATGTGGTTATCCATAACTTATCAAACAAGCATGGTGGATGGGACTAGATTCCTAAGGATCTCTCCTTCATTGTCCATAGGATGGTTTAGGGAGTCAAGTTCAGGTATTTTCAGTTTGTTTATAGTAATTTGCTTGCAAACTTGGACTCCTTAGAGTATTAAATGTTCCCTAGATATGTTCAATACATTCTTAACCGTGAAATGGGCTCACAGTTAAAGGGAACAAGTAATATCCATAAATTAGGATAGATGAAGCCCGACATCTTCAAAATCTTGAGAAAGCCCACTGTTGGCTTCTTTGGGGTAGAAACAACCCTTCTCCCAACAATGTTAGAGCTCATTGCTCAAGGTGACAACATAACAGCACAAGCTACTGTTGAACTCACACCTTCTACTTCCTAACCACCTCAACAGTCACAAATCACCCTCACCTAAAGAAAACACAAACGAACCCCTACACCGACTATTCAGTCTGTGCAGGTCCCCATATACTCACCCATACAGGAAGAAGTGGACATTGAAGCTCCAACTTCTCTTGAGGAGCAGACCATTCTCATTCATTCAATGATCAATGCTGAGGTTCCTCATGCTTAGCCTGATGAGCTCATAAGCCCGAATGTCTTAAGCCATCACTTTGAGTCTCACCACTCAAGTGATCAACCTTTAGGGGACAGTTACCATCCCCAGCCTCTAGATTTAAACCAACCAGGCAATGCCATCGGTCAACTGCATATTGAGGCAGCCCCTAAGATTAGTTTCATAGGGGAAACCTTGACTTAAGGTCTAGTGGCAGAACCTGAGAGCTCTCTCTCATCAACATCAATTGTTGTAGAGATCCATACCCTTTTTGAGACACCTGCTAGTGAAGGTGCTTCTCAACCACTCTCTGGCCAGAGCTTAGAAGCTACATCAAGTAATGAAGGCCAAAGCTCTCTCCACCCTGAGTCAAAAAGGTCTGTGAGTGACAAAGGAAAAAGAAATATGACATTTGAGGAGATTGAGGAGGAGGAGAGAGAAAGGAAAAGGAAGCTGAGGGGAGAAAGTTCCTCTCTGGGTCTGCAAGACTTACGAAAAGTTCAATCATGGCTGCCCCTAGACCAAACACTCATGATAAGTTGAGGGTAGTTAGGATCAATTAGTTGCAGACCATGAACTATGACATTGACAATATCATTTCTCTCCCCTTGGAGGCACTAAATGAATGGGTTGACATGGAAATGTCAAAGAGAAGAAAGAGGCAGAAGATGCTAAGCTATTAGTTCAATGAAAGAAGACAGAAGAAAGAAAAGATTATATAAGCATGTGCCTACTCTCTCCCTAGTTCAAGAAAGTTATGCACGTAAGGATGTGGTTCAACAAGAACCTCAAGTAGATAAAAAAGAAGACAGGATCAAGATGATCAACTACCTGACTACCACAGGCCTCTATCAGATAGAAGCACTTCTTCCTTATCCTATGGCTATGTTGAGTTTGAGTATCTCAACAACTTGAACTGGAGGTAGTCTTCCGAAGCTTCAGAGACAAAGTCTTCTCAAGCCAACACTTGAAGATAGATTTCTTGAGAAGACTTTTAGCACACATGCTTTATCTGATGTACTTTTCCATAAAGCCGGACCCCTTTCTGCTACAACTCTGTAAAGTCACCAACTTACAAGATTTGGTGAAAAGGTACATGCTTTTAGTAATAGTACATTGAGGTCTTGAGTTTGTAACTTTCTACATCATGTACTTTATACTTTTTGTAATATATTAGGATGTCAGTTATGGCATGTCATAGTCACAAGTCAAAAGGCAATCTACCTTTTGACTCTACAATTGATTTTGTTTTGTGTCTAGTCAATTGTATCCAGCTGGCCTTCAAAGTATGGTTGGCTGTAGGATGTAGTATATGTATCTCAAGTACTTGTAACTTTCCTTTATGCTTTGTAACACTTGTCATAGAACTTCAGAAAGGAATATACTACAATCTTAAAAACCATCTCTTTGTGTATCTTGTTCTCTTGTTATGTCTCTTACTTACTTGTGTTCTTTGTATCATCTATTATGGTTAATCCAGTCTCACTGTTTGATTAAGTTAAGTTAATCTCCTCCTTGTGTTGTAAGTGACCACCCTTCACTGGTCCTGCAAAACTATTACAGAACATCAAGTTTTGTTTATTATTTATCCTATGAACTAACCAACAATATGTTGACCTTTTGAGCATATATTTTTAGGTAAAAATCATTGATGATAGATAGGGAGGTTGCCTTAGCAAAGCCCTAGGGTATGCACTATTTTAAACTTATTGGATGTCTCTGACAATTTTTGTTGGACTTTTATTTGTTATCCAAATTATGTCACTTGCTTTTGGGTTGTGGGGCTTACTTTTCTTATTGGCTATGTTTGTCGTGGAATTTGTAGAAATTAATGAAGAGGCTGATGCAACCAAAACATCTTAAGTCTTTCCTGCATGCTGCAAAGTGCATTAAAGAAGAAGCTTAGGAAGTTTCACATATGAAACAGAAAATACTCTAAGTGTGAAATCTTCCGAAGCCAAGACCAATATCTTCCGAAGCCAAACATAAAGTCTTCTAAAGCCTTAGAGACAAAGTCTTCCGAAGCTTCAACTCATGAAGACAGATTTCTTCCGAAGACTTTTAGTAACATGCTTTATCTGATGTACTATTCCATAAAGCTTCGCACCTTTCTGCTGCACCTCTGCAAGTCACCAACTTACATGGGTTGGTGAAAAGGTCCATGCTTTTGGTAACTGTACATTGAGGTCTTGAGTCTGTAACTTTCTACTTTATGTACTTTATCCTTTTTGTAATAGATAAGGATGTGAGCTATGGCATGTCATAGTCACAAGTCAAAAGGCAATCTGCCTTTTGACTCTACAATTGATTTTGTTTGTGTCTAGTCAATTGTATATAGCTGGCTTTCAAAAGTATAGCCAGCTGTAGGATGTAGTATAAATATCATGTTCTTGTATCTTTTGAATATGCTTTGTAACACTTGTAACATAGAGAAGGCAATATACTGCATTCTTGAAATCCAAATACTTGTGTTCTTTATGTCCTGTCTCTTGCACTATTGTGTTCTTAGTATCTCAACACTTGGTTAATGTAGTTTATTGTTTGATTAAAGTTTAGTTAATCTCCTCTTTTTGTTGTTGTGTTGTAACTAACCCTTCAACGATCCTGCATTTGGTATTAGAGCTTCTCAGGCTCTTGATATAAGATCTCACCATCTTAAGATCCCTCACACACACAAATACTAAAACTTTTCAAATGGCACCCATTTCCAAAACTGATATGGAAACTAGAACCATTAACAAGTCCTCACTGATCACTCTTGATGAGTTTGATACATGGTGTTAAGAATGGAAGGTTTCATCAGGTCTCTCGATTCGAGAATGTGAGAGTCTATTGAGAATGGACCTTTCATACCCAGCACTCCTTCTACTACTAGTGCTGGTATGATTCCCAAAGACGGGGCTAACTACTCTAATGAAGATAGGAAGAGAGTAGTGATAGACAGAAAAGCCATGACAGCTCTTCAAACTGCCATTCCAAACTCTGTATACAAAGGTTTCAAGAAGTGCAAAATAGCCAAGCAGCTGTGGGATACACTGAAACTAATGTATAAGGGTTCTCTGATGCCAAGGAGAATAAGAAGGATCTCCTGAAGCAACATTTTGAAAACTTCACCTTCAAAACAGGTGAAACCATGACTAGAAGTATTTTAGGTATGTGAGATTATGGATACCCTAGTGGTGATCAAGAGAACTGAAAATCTCAAAACTCTTACTCTAACAGAGTTATATGGGATTCTTAGTGGCTACCAGATGGAGATGAACATGCAAGGTTCATCTGGAAACTCCAACAATCAGATGGGTTCAGCCCTACATGTGATTGAAAGGGATAGCATAGAACCCAAACATCATCTCTTATGCTACCCTGACAATTCACCAAAGGGTCCTTTCATCACCTTCCCAGAGACACCAAGGGAGAACTACACTCAAGGAAGCCCATTCCAAGAGACAAGCTCTTCTCAAGCTTTTGTGTCTTCTAATGAAAGCTATGGCAACTCTCTTTTCACTCTTGAAGACCTGGACTGTATCCATCCAGATGATCTGGAATATATGGAAATAGTCCAGCAGATGGCACTTCTCACTCATAGAGCCAAGAAGTTCTACAAGAGGACCAGAAGGAAGTTTCCAAGCAATGCAACCAACGGAAAGTTTGAACTGGACAAAGGCAAATTCAAGTGTTACAACTATAACTTGATGGGCCACTTTGCCAGAGAGTGTAAGGCACCAAGAACAAACGGTGGCCAAACACAATCCAGACCAAACTACACTGACAAAGCTCTCCATAATAAGAAGTCAAAGCAGCAAGCTGCTCTTGCTGTTGAAGAAGGAGGCTTTGACTGGAGCTTTCAGGTGGAAGATGCTTCTCCAAACCAAGCAGTAATGGCTGATCATGATGAAGCAAGGTATTAGAACATCTCTATACTCCTGAATGCATTGCTAAAGTTAACACGTACAGGTCCTACAACTTGGAACTGAGATCTGAGCTTGAGTCCTTAAACATTTTAAAATCTGATTTTAGAAAGTCTGAAAATGATTATAAGCTGAAAATAGAGGACTTAGATAAAACCATTTCAGTTCAAAAAACATGAACACACAGATTTTAGGACTCAAATCAAAGATCTCATAACCAAGTTAACTAAGTGCCAGGTGAGCTTGTGATCAACAAAGCCAGGGCAGAAAAGAGTGTTCTTGAAGAAAAGACCTTCAAGAACATGATATCCTCATCCCTGCACAACAAAGTGTGCTATCAAAATAGGTAGGGACTGGGATCCAATGAGATAGTTCCTCCACACACAATCTTGTCAGTAAGATCTCCTAGGTGTGGAACTTGTGAAGATGAGCTTCCTCTCATAGATCCTATGAGTGAAGAGGATGAAGAAGAGATAGTGAAGAATCCCTCTGTAAAGAGTGAAGAGGAGGATTCCAAGAAGGGCCACTATCCTTCTAAGGAGAAAGTGAAGACTGTGATGACCAAGTCCATAACAAAGAACTTGATCAGAAAGAGCAAAAGAAAGGCAAGGAAGGCTCAAGAGATCAAGGCTACTTTTGACTCTAAGCAGAAACAAGTTTTTATCTCTACAGGGTTCAAAGTGGTAGGGATTGAAAACATCAACCAAAACTCTTCAGCTAAGAGTTCTGGTTCTTCCTCAACTCTAATCAGCAGCAAGAAGAAGACTGATCTGCTGTGTACCACTGCTGCACATCCTGGACCATCAAACTCCAAGCACAGTCCTCAGCCCAAGAGGATTGTCTCATCATCTGCAAAGATGAAGGTGGAGAACGGATGTGACCAAATATAGTCCTATTCCAAAGAAAAGGCTCTTGTGAAGAAGAAAATGAATTGTGTCATGTGTGAAAGTACCACTCACATTGCCAAGGATTGTCCCTTCAATCCTAAAGGTACTATCCATATGACCAAAACAAAGGCTTCAAAGAGTTCTAAGAAGATTCAAGCTTCGGAAGGAAAACCTGTTCCCTTCGGAAGCTCCATATCTAACAAGAATGAAAGTGGAAAATTCCCTTCGGAAGAATATTTGGTCTCGGAAGAAAGGAATTCTTCCGAAGCACTGAAGTATGCTGCAGTGTCTGTAGAATCTTCTGAAGGTTCAGTCATCAAAACTTCTAAAGTTCCAAAAGCTTCTAAAGTTTTGAAGGTCAAGTCCAAGACTCCAAAGGTGGTGTGGATGTCTAACAAAGACCAAGTGACTGAGATTTCTCCATCAACAACAGCTCAAGATCCTCTTAGTACAACCATAGGATCTATTACTGTTGAATTACCTTCTGCTAATGAACCCAAGACAAGTTGGCTTAGGTTTCCAAATGTAACTAATCATTCTCTTTGTGCAAGGACAGCTGAAGACAGACAGAAATGTCTGGATCATAGACAATGGCTGTTCCAGGCACATGATAGGCAATAGGTCACTACTCCAGAACTTTGAAAGGATTGATGGAGGACTAGTTGCTTTTGGAGGAGATGAAGGTGGCTACATTTCTGGAAGGGACAAGGTCACAAATGGTAAGCTTAGCATAGAAAAGGTAAACTTTGTTAAGGAGCTTGGATACAATCTTCTGAGTGTATCTCAATTTTTTGATCAAAGTCATAACATGCTCTTTACTGAGCATGAGTGCATTGTTCTTAAGCCTGGTGTGGTCATTCCTCATGAGCATATCCTGCTTAGAGCCCCCAGGAAAGGAAACATGTACAAGATGGATTTGCAAGAAACCTCTCCCTCTGGAGAAGTTTCATGCTTTCTGTCTAAAGCCAATAATGATGAGTCTTTCCTATGGCATAAAAGAATGTGCCATGTAAACTTTAAGAACATGAATAAATTAATTAAGCATGATTTGGTAACTGGAATGCCAAAGAAAGAGTTTACAAGTGATGACCACTGTGTTGCATGCCTGAAAGGGAAGCAACATAAGGTATCTCACAAGCCTAAGGAAAAGAACTCCATCACTACACCCCTACACTTGTTACATATGGATCTCTTTGGCCCTACCAGTGTAATGAGTTTAGGAAGGACCTTATACTATCTAGTGATCACAGATGACTTTACAAGATTCACTTGGGTTTTCTTCCTTAGAACTAAGGAAGAGACTCCTGAGATTCTGAAGAATTTTATCTTAAAGATTGAGAATCAGTCTGATCACAAGGTCAAGATCATAAGATATGATCAAAGAACCGAATTTAAGAACCATATCCTTGATACATTCTGTGATGAAAAGGGTATTACAAGACAATTCTGTGCTCCCAGGACTCCTCAGCAAAATGGTGTTGTTGAGAGGAGAAACAGGACACTGATTGAAGCTGCAAGAACCATGCTGTCTGACTCTAAACTGTCCATCACCTTCTGGGTAGAGGCAGTCAACACTGCCTGCTATGTGCAGAACAGATTTTAGTAGTTAAGACTCATGGAAAGGCACCTTATGAACTTTGGCACAAAAGGAAACCTTTCATTGGTTTTCTCAGGTCATTTGGATGTCCTTGCACCATCTTGAATACCAAGGATCAAATTGCCAAGTTTGCTGAGAAATCAGATGATAGACACTTTATTGGATACTCTTCCCAAGCTAAGGCTTATAGAGTATACAATCTCAGAACTAGAATTGTTGAGGAGTCAGCCAATGTGACTTTCAATGAACACACACCCTGTGTTGCTGATTCTGGTCCGGATTGGTTGTTTGATCTTGATTTGGTTACCAACTATTTTAACAAATCTTGTGAGAATGTTTCAGGATCTGCAACAAATTTAAATACAGATGATCCTGATCCAAGATTTGAGCTAGGAAGATCCTCAAGACATATATCTTCAGCTCCAGTTGGAACCACTTCTGCAAATGAGGTTTTTGTCATACAACAATGACAAATCAGCTGATACATCTGGTATGCCTTCAAATTCTAGTTCAGAGGCTCTACAACCAGATAAGAACACCTCAACTGTGGAAGACAACAATGGTGGTGGTGACAGTGACCAAGAATTTCTTGATGCCACTAACCACACCATTGATGAAAACATCAATGATGTCACACACTGCTTGGATCAATTTCACTTGAAAAGTGTGCTATGTGGTGGGAGAAACATCCATGCCAGATCTAAATTTCTCTAATTTAGATCTTTTCAACAACTTGCTGTGATCCCTCAGCTTAGGATCCACAAGTCTCACCCTACCACAACATCATTGGAGATGTTGTCTCAGGGGTAAAGACAAGAGGACAAACCCATGAAGCAAATGTTTGTCTTCACTCTTGTTTTCTATCCCAGATAGAGCCAAAAAAGTTGATGAAGCTCTAAAGGATGGAAGTTGGGTTGAAGCTATGCAACAAGAGCTGCTTCAATTCAAAAGGCAGAAAGTTTGGAGTTTTTGCCCTCTTCCTTCTGGGAAGACTACATTGGAACAAATGGGTGTTTAGGAACAAGAAAGATGATAGAGGCATCATCATCAAGAACAAAGCTAGACTGTTGTTCAAGGATACACACAAGAAGAAGGGATTGACTACACTGATGTCTTTGCTCCAGTGGCAAGATTAGAAGCTGTTAGGATATTCCTGGCATTTGCTGCATCCAAGAACTTCAAGGTCTTTCAACTTGATGTGAAGTGTGCCTTTTTGTATGGAGTGATAGATGAAGAGGTTTATGTCAAACAACCACTGGTTTTGTAGATCCTGATCATCCTGATTATGTCTGCAAGCTTGACAAAGCTCTCTATGGGCTGCATCAGGCACCCAGGAAATGGTATGAGACACTATCTGAGTATCTTTGTAACATGGATACAGGAGAGGTACTATAGATGGAACTTTCTTCATCAAAGACAAGGAAAAACATATTGCTAGTTCAAGTATATGTGGATGACATCATCTTTGGTTCAACTATCCAAAGCTCTGCAAAGACTTTGAGAAGCTGATGAAAGACATATTTGAAATGAGTGCCATGGGGACTCAATTTCTTTCTGGAATTCAAGTGAAGCAAGTTAAAGATGGCATCTTCATAAGTCAGTCAAAGTATGTTCAGGACATACTCAAGAGGTTCAATATGACTGACTGTAAGATTGCTAAGACACCCATAGCTAGAAACCACTCTCTTGGTCCTGATCTTGAGGGGGAGTGTGTAGATGGCACTTATAGAGCTATGATTGGGTCTCTTATGTATCTTACTGCTAGCAGGGCCTGATATCATGTTTGCTACATGTATTTGTGCAAGATATCAAGCCAACCCTAAGATGTCTCACCTTATCACTGTCAAGAGAATTCTAAGATACCTCAATGGTGCATCAACACTTGGACTATGGTATCCTAAGAATTCTGACTTCAATATGTATGCCTATACAGATAGTGATTATGGTGGTTGCAACATGACTACAAAGTCTACATCTGGGGGATGTCAATTTCTTGGTGGAAGGGTTGTCTCATGGCAATGCAAGAAACAATCCTGTCTCTGCATCAACTGCTGAAGCTGAATACAGTGTTGCTGCAAGCTACTGTGGTCAAGTACTTTGGATTCAAAATCAGATGCTGGACTATGGGTTAAACTTCAAGGAGACTCCCATTCACATAGACAACACAGTGCTATCTCAATCACAGAGAACCCTGTGCAGTACTCAAGGACAAAGCACATCAATATCAGGTATCATTTAATAAAGATAACTATGAAAAGAGATTAATTAAACTAGTCAAAGTTCACACAGATGAACAATATGCTGATCTTTTACAAAGGCCTTTGATGAACAGATTTTAAATATCTAATATCAGCTATTGGGATGATAAACTTTGAGTACTTTTCTTAAAACTAATTCTTATTATTTCTTTAAAATTATGTGTGTCCTAAGTTATCTAGTTCATCACTTTCATAAGCTCATGTTTTCTTTGGATGAAAATTTCTTTTTGAAGACTTTCTTTAGACTTTTGAAAATTTATGATACTTCGGAAGTTATGCTTTCAACTTTAGAAGTAAATCATGCCTTCAAAATAAATAACTGTCTAAGAAATTTACCTTCGGAAGAGTCTTCAAATTTATCTTCCCATGCTTAAATACTTGTCGCAGACACTTACTTATTTTCAAGGACCATTTACTTCGAAGCAAAATTAACACTCGGAAGCTTTGTTAGTTTATAAACAAAGCACTCAAGTTTTAATTTTTCTTCCGAAGCAAAATTCTCAAAACTCTGAGGAAATTCTTCCAAAGTCATTTTAGCTTCGGAAGCTTTTTAATTAAAACTTTCGAAGATAATTAACCTTCAGAAGGTTTTTGACTTCCAAGAAAACTACTTTTTGAGAAAAAGTAAACTACTTTTTTAGAGGTGGGACCGACATCCGGATCTTCAAAGTTTATCCTCTTTCATTAAACTTTATCTGAAATCCTTCTCACATATAAACCCAATGGTTTCCCCCTCTTTATCATCATCTGTTCTTCCTCCAAACCTAAAACCCTAAATTTCTCTTTGAAATTTCTTTCTTTCTTCTTTCTTCGTCCTAAGCTACTTCAAAATGGCCAACCTTGCTCACCGAAATGATCCCAACTTTACCGTGCAGCTACACAGACAACACAATCAGGTTGCTCTGTTAAGCTTGAGAAAGATCCTCATTTCTCAGAGGTTTGCCATTTCCTAACTCTGTGAAACTACTTCACCTCCCTAACCATTGATCCTCCACTTATGAGGATCAGTTGCTTGAATTCTAGAGACCTATCAAGAGGTGATCATGGATGGGGAGAAGGCACTATCTGCCACAGTGTAGGGGAGAACAATCTTCATCACTCCGGCCATCATCAACACATCTTCAGTTGGATGATGAAGAAGGTGAGGTGTTTTTTCCCAAAGGAAGCTGTCAATCATTCTTTTGAGCAGATGGATATGAGGGAGATTTCTCTATAAAGACCTTTAGGAAAAGGAAGGTCTCATCCAATGGAGATTCATGCTCCATGTGGTCATCCACACTTATCAAACAAGCATGGTGGATGGGACCAGATTCCTGAGGATCTCTCCTTCATAATCCATGGAATGGTTCAGGGGGTCAAATTCAGGTATTCTCAGTTTGTTTTTACAAATTTACTTGCTAATTTAGACTCCTTATAGTATTATATGTTTCCTAGATATGTCCAGTACATTCTTAACTGTGAACTGGGCTCACAGTTGAGGGAAACAGGTAACATTCTTAAATTGGGACAGATGAAGCCTGGCATCTTTAAAATACTGAGAAAGCCCACTGTTGGATTCTCTGGGGTAGAAACAGCCCTAGTCCCAAAAATGTTAGGGCTCATTGCTCAAGGTGACAACCTAGCAGCCCAAGCTAGTGTTGAACCCACACCTGCTTTTTCCCAACCACTCTCACACAGCCTCAAATCACCATCACCTACCAAAGAAAATCCAAAAACCCCTGCTCAGACTATGAGTCTGTGGAGGCCCCCATATACTCACCATACAGGAAGAAGTGGACACTGGAGCTCCCACTTCTCCTGAGGAGCAGACCACTCCCATCTCTTCAAGAATCAGTGCTGAGGTTCCTCATGCTCAGCCTGATGAGCTCATTAGCCCTACTGCCTTAAGCCATCACTCTGAGTCTCAGCACTTAAGTGATCAACCTTCAGGGGACAGTTACCATCCCCAGCCTATAGATCTCAACCAACCAATTCCTAACCTTGATTTCTAACTGATGAAGATATAGGTTTTAGTGAGTATATGAATCTCTCTTCTTTCCCTCTACTCAAAGAGAGATGAGTACTCCTGATTCTCCTACATCTATCCCACATCTGTCACCTACAACTAAGGTGGACACTCGTTAACCTGTTCAGGATGTCCATATGGAAGGGCTCTCACTTCTGAAAGTGATTACATCATTAAGACCTCAACCATGGCAACTCAGCCCACTGACATCTCAACTCAGACTGCCAGTGAGCAGAGGAAAACCAGCAGCCAAGAAACTCAAGCTTGTGGTGAGAGAGAGGACTCTGGTCTAATCATCTCATCCCCCAATGAATTTTCTGATGAAGATGAGGGGAATTTGAGACTACTGGTGCAAAAATTGTCTAAAACATGGACTTATTCAGTCTCAAAGATTAGTCACCTTGAATCTCAGGTGACTACCTTACACAACAGGATCAATGATCAGCAACTTGAGATTTCATATCTTAAGGAAAAACTAGCTGGAGACCCTTAAGGAGAGCTCAACCAGGAACACAAGAACATGTGGATGTGATTGACTTATCTTCCAGCTCACCTATTCAAGTGGGTGATGCTACGAAAAAGGGGGAGAAAGTCATTACAACCACAAAACCTGGGAGTTCTTCAGAGAGAATGGACATTGAGGACTCACCATCCTCACTTGCAACTGTGCATTCTCAGCAACCTCCTCTAGTTCACATTGATGTGGAATACACAGACTCCTTCATACAGAGTCTGTTTGAGGATGGGATACCAAGGGCCATGTCACATTCACCATCTTCCAATCACTTGATTAGGTGGAGGTATGACAACAACAGGAAGGCCCTAATCATCATAAGAGTTCAAGGACAGCAAGAAGTCTTCAATTTTCAGTCCTTGAACTACTATAAAGGTCTGGATCTAGTCAACATGCCACTTGTCAACCCAAGCCAATCAAGACAAGCTGACAGACTGGCTAAAAGAATCCAAGACAGGATCACTGTAGAGTTCAGCTTAAGAAGGAGACTTAGGCAATCAGGCAATGTCATCGATCAACTGGATGTTGAGCCAGACCCTAAGATTAGCTTCATAGGGGAAACCTTGACTGAAGGCCCAGTGACAGAACCTGAGAGCCCTGTCTCGTCATTTCCAACTGCTGTAGAGATCCATATTCCTTCGAGACATCTGCTGGTGAAGGTGCTTCTCAACCTCTCTATGGCCTGAGCTCAGATGTTACAACAAGCAATGAAGGCCAAAGCTCTCTCCACCCTGAGTCACAAAGGTCTGTGAGTGACAAAGGGAAAAGAAAGATGACATCTGAGGAGATTGAGGAGGAGAGAGAGAGGAAAAGGAGGCTAAGGGAAGAAAGTTCCTCTGCTTAGTCTTCAAGACTCATGGAGTCTGCAATCAGGGCTGCCCCCAGACCAGATACTCAGAATGATGAGTTAAGGGCAGTCAGGATTAACTATCTGCAGACTAGGAACTATGACATAAATAGTCTCATTTCTCTTCCCTTGTATGAATTGAATGAACTGGTTGACCTGGAAAGGTCAAGAGAGAAGAAGGAGGCAGAAGATGCAGAACTCCTAGTACAAGTCAAAGAAGAGAGAAGAAGAAAAAGACAATACAAAGGTATGCCTACCCTCTCATCAGTTCAAGAAAGTCCTGAACAAGAGGATGTGGTTCAACAAGAACCTTAGGTAGACAAAGAAGAAGACAGAATCAAGATGATTAACTACAAGAAAGTCCTGAACAAGAAGAAGTCTGCTGATAGGCAGAGGATGATGAGCTTCTTGAAGCTGTATGGATTCTCCAGAAGGAGACTTGGACCCATGTCTCTATCCACAATGGATGAGCATATCGGGGTAATCACGGAGAAGATTAAAAGTGGAGAGCTCACTGACTTACACTCCACTCCAAGTCAGGCTCCACCTGAAGTGGAGATTAAGGTTGAACAACTAGAGACAACACAACCCAGACCTCCTGCTAATGATCAGCAAGCTTCATCTTCTGATCCACAACAGGGTCAACCTCCCTCCCCATCTGAACATGAGAGAGAGGAAGTCCCAACTAAGAAAGACAATGAAGATCAATCTGGTGCTACAAGCTAGTCTTCTCAGTTAAATTTTGTTAAGAGAAAGAAGAGGATGGCTTCTAAACCAAAGCCTAAGAAGAAGAAGAAGCCTGCATCCCTTCTAAACCTCAGGATGAATCAGAACAGCCTGAGGATGTGCAGCCAGAGGATGCTACACAACTCTAATTCAAACAGCTCCTCTAGCATCAGGAAGACCCATCTTGTCTTGAACATACACCACAAATCCAAAAGATGGCATGTTATTAGAGATCAAGGCATTAAAGACATTTATACATGGCAAGATATGTTTCCGTTGCCTCTGCATGACCTCTTTGACATGACAAGATACTTTGATAGCCTGAAGGATCCTAATCATCTTCTGAAGAAAGGAATGCTAATCATCCTAATGAGGACTGTTAATATCTGAAGTTTTCAAAGTGCTTTGGTAGCATCAGCCTAGGGGGAGTTTGTAAAGATTAATGAAGAGGCTGATGTAACCTAAACATCTTAAGTCTTTCCTGCATGCTACACAAGTGTATTAAAGAAGAAGCTTAGGAAGTTTCACACATGAAACAGAAAATACTCTAAGTGTGAAATCTTTTGAAGCCAAGACCAATATCTTCCGAAGCCAAACATGAAGTCTTCCAAAGCCTCAGAGACAAAGTCTTCCGAAGCTTCAACTCATGAAGACAGATTTCTTCCGAAGACTTTTAGTAACATGCTTTATCTGATGTATTGTTCCATAAAGCTGGACACCTTTCCGCTGCACCTCTGCAAGTCACCAACTTACATGGGTTGGTGAAAAGGTCCATGCTTTGGGTAACTGTACATTGAGGTCTTGAGTGTGTAACTTTCTATTTTATGTACTTTATCCTTTTTGTAATAGATAAGGATGTGAGCTATGGCATGTCATAGTCACAAGTCAAAAGGCAATCTGCCTTTTGACTCTACAATTGATTTTGAATGTGTCTAGTCAATTGTATCCAGCTGGCTTTGAAAGTATAGCCGGCTGTAGGATGTAATATAAGATGTAATATACGTATATATATACATATATACATATATATATATATTATGTATATATATGTATATTTATATATGTATATATATATACACGTATGTATGTTTATATATATACATATGTATATATAATATATATGGTTATACATATATATATACATAGTTATACATATATATATACATAGTTATATATATATATATATATATATATATATATATATATAATATATATATATATATATATATATATATATGTGTGTGTGTGTGTGTGTGTTGTGTGTGTGTATGTACATATATACATACGTATATACATACACACATATATATATATATATATATAATATATATATATATGTATGTATATATATGTATATACATATATACATATATATAGAGAGAGAGAGAGTCAGGATCTTTTCAGGACTACTAAAGATCGGGAGAACCATGAGATCCAATCTTAATCATTGATTAATATAATTTTTATTATTTATTTATTGTCCAATAAAGGGTGTTATTATAAATTTAAAATCATTTTATTTATACCTTCCTTATTTACCTCTTTTCTATTTTGGAAATTTCAATTTCTATTTTTAAGTATAAATTTCCATGAACTAAATACAACCTCCTGATCATTCCATACTAAAAAATCAATATCAAACTCTATTCAAATCGAAATCATGTTCATCGATTGAAGCCTTTGATATCCATATAGTTACAATGTATTGTATCCTAAAATCCTAATTCATGTCAATGAAGATAATGATGACGTGACGAGGCTCGAATAAGAAGATGAGAAAAGATGAAGATGAGTCAAAGATGAAGATGATGCTATGATGATAACAACGGATGTGGTTTGGGCATTAATAATTTTGAAGACAAAAACGATGATGAAGATGATATTATTGATGAAGTATTATGCTCGATAATTTTATTTAGGTTAGTTTTTGATGTATAGTTTTAATATTGATTATGCAAGAACCTTTGAAACTTTTGACAATCAGAAAGTAGTATTGCTTACATATATATATATATATATTATATATAAAGTTACATATATGTGAATCTGTGTGAAACTTGATTAGATATACGTAAAGCTATATGTAATCTTGGTTACATATACGTAAACATATGATTAAATTTGTCCAGATATACATAATGGAATGTTCAATCTTTTGATTATGCGTATGTAAATCACAGTTATATGATTGGTTATTATTTTTAGTTTGAATTTGTAAATTTGATTACACATATGTAAACTTGATACACTAACTTACACATATTTTAACTTGCATACTACTAAAAAATATTTTTCAATATACAGTAACTTACATGTATGTAAATTACTTAAGTTTGGACAATATTTTCGTAACTAAAGTATATGTAACCCGTTATCATATATGTAAGTTGATCAATATTTTTTGTTAATTTATTACATACATAAAGTTTCAAGCTTCTCTTGATTTGTTAAGCTTCCAAGCTAGGGTTTCTCAATCATATTTTTTAAGAATTATGGTTCTAAATCAGTTTATCTAATCATTAAAATACGTACATTAAGTGTTTTTTTACTATTAGGTTGGGTGCTACATTAAGTGTTTTTTTACTACAGTTTACCACTTTTATACTATTAGATTGGGTGTTATTTTAAGTACATATAATTTATATAAATTATACAATTTGATGATTCGTCTGAGCAATAATCTAATGAATATTTTGAATCACATAATTTGTTGATCAAATGCATATAACTTTTAGGAATAAAGGTGAGAAAATGAGTAAAATATGGAATCTTCCATATCTTTAAAGAGTTTTCAAAAAATTAAATGGTTTCAATTTATTAACATACCCTTTATGCTCTAATTATAAAAGATTAATTGATATATTAATTTAGGTTATTACCCTTTTAATCTCAACCATTGATTACTGTTGGACCAAAAGAACCAATGAGCCAAGATCAGAAAACCTCTAAGTCCCACATGATATCACAACAACTGCTGAAGGCTTCATCAGCAGTTCGACAAGTGCTGAAGACTTCAACAGCTGAAGATCAAGTACTGAAGTCCAACAGCTGAAGAACACAAGTGTTGAAGCTGAAGACCAAAGTACTGAAGGTCAACAGCTGAAGAATACAAGTGTTGAAGCTGAAGACCAAAGTACTGAAGTTCAACAGCTGAAGAACACAAATGCTGAAGCTGAAGACCAAAGTACTGAAGGACAACAGCTGAAGAATACATGTGCTGAAGCTAAAGACCAAAGTACTGAAGTTCAACAGCTGAAGAGTCCACAAGTGCTGAAGATCAACAACTGATGTACAAAGTCTAAAGACAAAGACTGAAGACATCAGCTGATGACATCTACTGAAGTCATCAGCTGATGAAACGTCTGAAGTTCAAGTCTGAAGACCAAGTGCTGAAGTTTCAGTAGTTTGTCACAACAGCTGAAGAGTACTTCATCAGTAGTTGTGTTTATCAGTAGTTTTATGTTTTTACTTTTAGTAGTTTTGTAAAACGACTGAAGAGCTTGTTCTTCAGTCGTTGTAGTTTCAGCAGTTTCTTATCAGTAGTTTTGTAATAAGTAAACACTTAGCTTCTTGTAAGAAGATGTTAGCTGCTTGACATCTTCAGTAGTTTTAGTGTTTCAGTAGTTTGTTAAATAACGGTTAGATGTCACTATCAAGTGACATCAGCCTACGTCATCTTTCCTTATAAGGAAGAATGACCTAAATTGTAATTGAGCGAAAGCCATGCCAAAGCGTGTGATTGAATGAAATATTCCTTTTGCAGAAACTTTCTCTCTCTATAACTAATTCTGTTCATTGCTATATCTTTGGTATTCTTGCTCGAATTGTGCTAGTTGGTACTTTATTCCGCTGCTGAAATCATTCGAATCGATCAAACTAGATGCTGAGATCCTATCAATGGTATCAGAGCCGGTTAATCATTGATCGATCTAACAATTCATCATTGAAACTGCTCATTTGCTCTAAGTTTGATCGAACTAGCAAATTCGCACGAATCTGTTATAGAGATTGAAGTTCTGTCGCTTTTGGCTATTTTAATTGAGGTTCTTAGTGGTTTTGAGCTAAATTTGTTTTGCTTATCTTGAATTGTCTGAATTTTCGAAAATGACTACACCTAATGATCCACACAATACTGGTTCCAACCAAGCCTCTGATGTGGTTTTGAGCGGTTTTCATGTTTAATCTCTGAGTTGAAAATGGTTAAACATGAATATACCAAAAGCCAAATGAACCCCAGATTCCTCAGATCACTACCTGAGAGATGGGACACATATACAATTGTCCTACGCTCCGGTGCAAATCTGGATAGTCTATCTCTCACCCAACTTCATGGGAAACTGCTTACATTCGAAAGAGAGATAGAGCAGAAAAGGAAACTGGTTCATCTGGTAAGCTCACTGAAGACTTTGTATCAGGCAACACTGCCTTGGTTGGTCATGAGTCCGAATATGCTTCATCTGAATGCCAGTATGATGAGCATATTGATTCTCTTCAAACACTTCTTGTCTGCTTTGAGTGTTGATAGTCAGTTTACTGGGTGTAATAATGACAATCTATGCTTCATCATGGATGATCTCAAGGGGATTGCTGATGATGACTTAGAAGAGATGGATATTTGAGCCAAATGGCCTTGATTATATCAGATCTCAGAAGTTCTACAAAAGAACTGGAAGAAAGTCCCAGGACTCCTGGCAAAACCAAGTTGGGTTTTGACAAGAGTAAGTGGATCATCCTCAATGCCTCTTCATTCAGGTATCACAGGTATCCTCTGAGGCCAAGGCCAAATTATGTTCTGAAACATGCATAGCAACATTTGCCTCTATTAGAGAAGCAAATGTAGCTTTAATTATAAGAACGTAGAGCTAGAAAAGATCATTTCCAAAAGAAAAGCTGAGTTTGAGTCTATGCTTAAAAGAAAAATGATGAGATTTATAAACTTAAATGCCAAATCACTGATGATAAGGCTAGGGAAGAGGTACTTTAGAAAAGTACAGAAGACTCAAAGAAACCCTTGCAGTCACCCAAGTAGAGTGTGATCGATGGGTACAATCATGCAAAGGTTTTGAAATGCTTCTTAGTAAGCAATCTGCTTCCAATGTGAAGTTTGGCATTGGTTATAATCACACTGCTCCTCCTACATATTTTGCTTCAAGAGCAGAAGTGAAATCTGATGGAGAAGCAATAACCATCCACCTCATCATGTCATTCACTTTCTGATAGAGCACCATCAGAAGTTGAAGTTAGTATTATTCCCTCGTTGAACTATCAGCTGATCTTGATGGTTCAATAATTTAAACTCACATGATCAAAGAGTTGATCAACTCAGGAGTTATTCTGGATGTCCTGAAAGGACTGGAGAGCAAGATTTAACACCTGAAGTTCAAACTCCAACTACTGTCATCACTGAAGAGAAGAAAACTGTCAGTAGTAGAAAGGGTTTGAAGACTACTAAAGAGGAAGTCTAGAAAGCAAATAGTGCTTCCAAAGTGCTGAAGAACAAGTCTTCAGTAGTTTCATTCTCTTTAGTTGATGATCAACATAAGATGAAGAAGAAACCATGTGAAATATGTGGTTTGTTCAATCATCTTACAGATGAGTGTTGGTATAAAAGAGGATCCAAACTCAAACATAAAGAGGAAATTAAAGAGAAAATGGTTAAAATGAAAACTGAGTTTGAAGCCACATTTGTACCAGCAACATCAAATCCTGTGACCCTTAAGTCAAAAAGAAATCCAAAAAGGAAGGGGTTAAACAGGTAACAGCTGAGATTGCTCAAAAGAAAAAGGTGCAACATAGGACTTATCAAACTCCAATGCCAATGTGTTGGAGAGCTGAAAGTTTTATCACAAAATCAGACACAGCTGGTTATGATGGTTCAACATCTATTAGGAAAGTTTAACCAATTAGATGTTCCTATGTTGAAACACAGAAAAGGAGGTCCAAGCCAAAGGATTCCTCTTCTTCACCATCTTCTTCCTCTCAGCTGTTGTTTCCAACAAACCTGTTAGTTTACCATCTGTTGATGAGAACAGGCCCAAAACCAAAAGGTTTGGGTCTCAAAATCTAACTAATTTGTTGTGTTTGCAGGGTTCTTCAAATACCACAGAGGCATCTGGTATGTAGACAGTGGAGGATCCATGCATATGACAGGAAACAGATCACTTCTTAATGACTACTCTCAAGGAAGGAAGGGGTTTTGTGTCATTTGGCAATGATGCAAAGGGTTACATCATCGACAAAGGCTTTGTTTCCAATGGGGAAATAAAGTTTGATGATGTTAACCATGTGGAAAATCTCAAGTACAACCTCTTGAGAGTCAGTCAAATGTGTGACAAAGGCCATGTTGCTCTTTTCACCAGTCAGAACTGTCAGATTCTGTCATCCAAAGTTCTAAGTTCGGATTCTGTCATCAAAGTTCTAAGTTTGATTGATAAGGTATTGGATGAATATGCTCTCCTGAAGGCCAACAGGACAGGAAGAGTGTATGCCTTAGATCTTTCCAAGAAAATAGATCTCAAAGGCCATCCTTGCCTTTTTTCAAGGCTTCCCCTCAAGAATCTACTCTATGGCATAGAAGGCTTGGTCATGTTAATCTCAAAACATAAATTAGCTGATAAACCATGGTTTAGTAACGGGACTACCTATGAAGGAGTTCAAATGTGAAGATACTGCACTGTTGTTTAAAAGGAAAACAACACAAGCTTCATTTCCCTCCATAGAAGAACCTAAGTCCACTGCCTGCTTACAGCTCTTCACATGGATCTCTTTGGTCCTGTGGGAGTGATGAATATGGCTAAGAAGAAATACTGTCTGGTAATTGTGATGATTACTCCAGATTTGTATGGACTTTCTTCTTGCATTCAAAGGATGAGGCAGCTCAGAAGATTATAAACTTTGTGTTGTATGTTGAGAAGCAGTATTCCCTCTCAGTCAAGTGTATTAGAAGTGATAATGGAACAGAATTCAGAAACAATACACTTGATGAGTTCTACCTCTCAAAGGGAATCAAGAGGCAGTTTAGCATTCCAAGAACTCCTGAACAAAATGGAGTAGTGGAGAGAAAGAACAGGACCCTTATTGAAGCTGCAAGGTCCATGTTGGCTGATTCTGGACTGCCAATGACTTTTGGGCTGAAGCTGTCAATACAGCTTGCTATGTACAGAATAGAGTTCTAGTAAATCAGAGGTTGATGAAGACTCCATATGAAGTTCTTCATCATTTGGCCCCTCTAATTTCATTCTTCAGAGCTTTTGGGTGTCCTTGTTTCATTCTCAACACACGGGATCAACTCCAAAAATTTGTCCTAAGGTGGATGCAGGGTACTTTGTTGGTTATTCATCAACTTGCAAAGCATACAGAGTCTTCAACTGCAGAACAAAGATGGTTGAAGAGACTCTACATGTTAAGTTTAATGAATCTCCAAAGGACAAGATTCCACAAAGCCCTGTGGAGCTATTGATTTGGACATACTGCAATATGTTCCTTATCAAACTCTGCTCCTGTCAATAGTTCACCACCTGATGGTACTGCTGGTGCTGATGATGATGATGATAGCAGTACTCACCTCTTCAGGTTTGTGACCAACTGCTTGTGTCCTCTAAACTGATGCTCCTGTAGCTTCAGTAGCTTCATCCACAACAAGTGCTGATGAGATTTCTGCATCTTCAACTTCATTTGAGTTGCCACCATCTACATGGTTTCAAGAGTCTACATCACATCTGTTGCTGCTGAAGGTTTACAAACACTTGCACTGATCTCATTGTTTATCAAGAGCTGAAGAATCACCCAATGTCTCAAATCATTGGTGATATCAATGCTGGAGTCTCAACCAGAAGTCAATTGTCCAATTTCTGCTTCTATGCTCTCTTCATCAGTCAGCTAGAGCCAAAGAATTATCATGTTGCATTAGAGACAATGGCTGGGTTGAAGCAATGCAGCTTGAGCTTCTTCAGTTCAAAAAGCAGCAAGTGTGGGAGCTTGTTCCTCTTCCCCCAGGTAAGTGTGCAATAGGCACTAAATGGGTGTTTAGGAATAAAACAGATGAAAATGGGCTTATTGTTAAGAACAAGGCCAGACTGGTTGTTCAGGGGTTTGCACAAGAAGAAGGTATTGATTATGATGAAACCTTTGCCCCTGTAGCCAGACTGGAGGCAATTAGATGTTCTTAGCCTATGCTGCACTCCACAATCTTAAAGTTTTTCAAATGGATGTTAAAAGTGCATTTTTATATGGTAAAATAAAAGAAGAAGTTTATGTGTGTCAACCACCAGGTTTTGAGGATAATAAACACCCAGAATGGGTATACAAGCTTGATAGGCTCTTTATGGGTTGAAACAAGCTCCAGCCTGGTATGAGACATTATCTAACTTTCTTCTGCAAAATAATTTCACTAGAGGCTCCATAGATAAAACTTATTTATTAAGAAGGTGGATCAGCATAAGCTACTTGTTCAAATTTATGTTGATGATATTATATTGCATCCTCTGATCCCCAGTTGTGTGATGATTTTACAAAATTAATGCAAAGGAAGTTTGAAATGAGTGCAATGGGAGAATTACAGTTCTTTCTAGGCTTGCAAATCAAACAAAAAGCTGATGGAATTTTCATTCATCAGTCTAAATATACAAAAGATCTTTTAAATAAGTTTGATTTACAAACTGTAAGCCCTGTTCTACTCCCATGTGCAACACCACACAATGGATATTGATCAGAAAGGTAAAGCTGTTGATGAAACGCTTTACAGATGTATGATTGGGTCCTTGATGTATTTAACAGCTTCTAGACCAGATATTATGTTTGCTATGATGTGTTGTGCTAGATTTCAGGCTGCACCTAAAGAGTCTCATCTGATTGCAGTCAAGAGGATCTTTAGATATTTGCAAGGTACACAATCTCTAGGTTTATGGTATTCCACTGGGCACTCTTGCAAATTAGTTGCTTTCTCTGATAGTGACTATGCAGGGTGTAAGTTAACCAGGAAATCAACTTCTGGTGGATGTCAATTCCTAGGCAACTGTTTGATTTCTTGGCAGAGTAAGAAACAAACATCTGTTGCTACATCCACTGCTGAAGCCGAGTACATTGCTGCTGCAAGTTGTACATCCCAAGTACTCTGGCTTCAGAATCAATTTTGGATTATGGCATTACAGAGACTAAGACTCCGTTATTAATGGATAGTGCTTCAGCTCTTTGCATTGTCAAAAATCAGTCCAGCACTCTAGGACCAAACATATAGAAATTAGACATCATTTTATAAGAGATTGTTTTGAAAAGGGTCTAATTAATCCTATGTTTGTGCCTAGTGCTGATGAGCTTGCAGACATTTTTACTAAGCCTTTGGATAGTTCAACTTTCCACAACCTGGTGTTAAGGCTTGGTATGCTACAGCTAGAATAAGTGACAACTACTGATGATCTCAGTAATAAGTACTGATGATCATTGGTAACCATGTCACATATAAGTACTGATGAGTCTTTTACCCTCAGTAGTTTTTATAACTACTGAAGGCTAAATGCCTCACAAGTACTGAAGTACTTTATCTGTTCTAAACTACTGATGTAGTACAACTACTGATGTAGTTACAACTATGAAATCAGTAAAAACAGATAAGTACTGACGTCCTATGAAAACCTGAAAAGCAGATGAAAAGTCTGATGAGTAAGTGTGAGGACAGTATGAAACAGCTGAAAAGCTAAGAATTGACGAAAACAGCTGATGAGTAATTTCTCTTCAGTTGTTTCTACAACTGCTGTTCTAAACAACTGAAGCAAGCCCACAGTCTTCAGTAGTTCACAACTACTGATAACTAATACCAAGTCTTCAGTTGTTTACAACAACTGATGGCAAAACCACTGTCTTCAGTAGTTTCACAACTACTGATGACAAACACCAAGTCCTCAGTTGTTTACATCATATGAAGTCAAAACCACGACCTTCAGTAGTTTCATAAATACTGATGGTTAACACCAAGACTTCAGTTGTTTCAACGTCTGATGGTCAAAACCAAGTCTTCAGTTGTTTTATAACACCTGATGACAACACCACCACTGTCAGTCGTTTTAAACCTCTGAAGGTTAATACCACGTCATCAGTAGTTTCAAACAGCTGATGACCACACCAAAACCTTCAGTAGTTTTCTTTCAGCCTTTTCCTATCCCAACCCTATAAATACCTGTCTTCTTCTCAAACGTTCCATTAGCCGTTCTTCTGACCTTCATACTCTCAAAAATGGCAACCATGAGTCTAAAACCCAGACATAATTGCGTCGCCTACCTCACGAAATCGGCCTTCTGGAAAAAGTTTGATCACGCCATAGACCTAATGGCTGATTCTCAGTATAGTAACTGCTCTGCTCTTAAACTCGACCATCTACCCAGAGTCACTAAGTCAGTTTTGGTCCAATGCCTACGTTCACACTGATGTGCCTTCCGGCCAAATTTCTGTTCGGTCATTGGTCAACCAAAAACAAGTAGAGGTTACACCTGATAGCATTCGTCGAGTGCTAAATTTACAAGATGCTACTACTGTGACTGAGTACCGAAGGGCACAACTGATATGTCCTTCATCAACAATGGGTACGACGGAAATCTTCGAGCTGCTACCATACTGAAGAAGAACTTCCTGATGCGAAAGACTGATATTTCATATGGTGAATGTTTGCTAGCCTCGAAGACATCCTCATGGGATCAAATGTCTCCCGGTGGCAACAGGTATTATATTCAATTCTAGAACACCAACCTTTAAATTTTTCACAAATTGTGTTCTAGAAATCAAAAGATCTGGCATACAAACCTGTGGGAAACAATGGCTATTATATCCCAGGTTTCTGATGGCCATAATTTTAAATGAATTACAACTGATGGCCTTGTTGGCCTTGGAGTCCTGCCAGCTGTTCTAGCTGAGGTATACTCCAGGCATAACTCCGACCAATCTCTCAAAGAAGCTGCCCGTTTGCTCAAACCCAAGCAAAGGAACCCACAGCTTCAACTGCCAGATCCAAAGTCCCCACCAAGCCAAAATCCAAACCAAACAAGCTAATCAGGGAGATGAGTCCCCTGATGATGCTCCTGTACCACCCAAACAGGATAAACCTACTGGTTCAAACCTCCAGTAGTGTTAAAGACTCAACCAGCAACAGCCGCACAGGTATCCTCTCAAAAGGATCCTGTTGCAACCACTTCAGGGGAACCCACATTACTGAGACCTCTCTCACTTGAGGAGGTTATCATTGAAGAGCATCCCTCTCCCGGATGCAATCAGCTTCTATCCCCTCTCCCCATGCAAATGCCCCCAAAGTCCAACCATTATAATTGCTAATGTGCTGACTCAGCTGCATGCCTCCTCCTCCCCTACAACCACCAACAAAGGGGAGAACAACAACAATTGAGAAGAGAGGATACACATGCTTCTGACAACCCACAGCACCGGGGTTAAATGTTCTATCTCTGGTGTGGATATGGAGATCAGAACATCTGGTGAGGCTGCCACCTCTTCTGAATCAGCATATGATCAGACTGAGGTTGGTAACATAACTAAGACCTCACCAGAGGCAAACAGCTGATGAAGGACAAAGTCTGAGGCTGGAAGTCCCCAGTTCCAAGACAAAGGGGCACATGCTACATCTGGTCTACACCCAGTGCATGTACATCCTGCTACAAGCAGGAGGTCAGGTGATTCAGCATCTGATGATGACCTGGGCTTCTTTTATGATGTTCTTGCCCAAAAATAATCCTAGAGGAGGAAGTCAGTAGGCTGCAAAAACTACTTGACCAACTCTCTCAGGGAGAAAGACCATCTGCCACCACATCAACCCAACAGATGGCACCTTCTCTGAAGGTCACTTAAACACACAGCCACTCAAAGAATCTCAGCCACCTGCCTCTGTTTCTGGCACCATTTCTCAGGACCAAAACCCCCCTGAGCAAATGGATGCTATCCCTCAAAATCCCCTATCTCTCATCACACCGCAGATAATTGAACTTGTCATTAAAACTGTTGATGAGAGACTTTCTTCTGTCTTACAACCTATGGTGGAGGATGTACTGAGCCAAAAGCTTTTGTGATCAAACCCTTAAAACCAATGCACCCAAAAAGGGGGAGATTCCAGCAGTGAAAGCTAAAAGAAAGAGGATGGAGAAGGAGAAAGAGAAAGAGAAGGACAAAGAAGTGGAAATAGAGAAGGACTGTGTGTATGAGACCGAGAAGAGAAGGAGAATGAGAATGAGAAGGGAGCTGAAAAGGAGAAGTACATGAAAGTCAAAAGGACTTTCATGTCACATATAAGAAAAAGAAAAGTGCTGAAAAAGAGAAAAACTTGAAAGAAATGGTTAAAGAGGCTGATGCTGAACACAGCAGATCAATGGACAATATCATTGATCAGCTGTTTAGGCAAGGTTTCAATACTGAAAAGCTGGACTCTGAAATAGAAGATTAGAGATCGAAGAGATTCAACAAAGATGGGCCAGCTACAGCACAATGGATAGAGAAAGACTTGAGATCATGATCAGATTTATCAGCAAATACCTTGGGAGATCATTGATCAAAATAAAATCATGGACCAGGGACAGCATCTTGGCCATAACCTCAAGATCTGTTCGTCTGAGGCATATACTAAGGGATTAGTAATAGAAGCTTTGAATGAAGCAGGAGCAGGGAGCAGGACTGAGCTAGCCAAACACTCAAAAGCCACACTCACCTCCAAAATGCTAACTCAGCCTGTCAAATTCCCTCTCAAAACAACCACAACCACAACCCACAAAACCAACTCCCTTACCCTCAAAACCAACAGCCGAATGATGCACCTAAGCAGAAGAAGAGAAAGGTGTTGAGGCTGGAAGAAGAAGAAGAATGATGATGAAGACAGGCTGCCGATCTCAGCTGTTCTGCAGTTGCCTAAGGCCAAAGAGATCTCTCTCTTGCAATAACTCCTGAGCAACAAAGAGATGCAATCAAAGTGAAATTGGAAGAAGAAGAACAACACAGATTGCACGATGAAGAGTTATTGAGGAGAGTAGATAAAGCATAGCAGCCACTTCCTCCATCATTAATATGAAAAAACAAGCTCAGAGGATTTATACTCTTAGACATACTTTTCAGTATGTGAAAGAAAGAGTAAGAATTTGGCCTGATCCCAGGTGGCTCATAGAATACAAAAGAAAAATATCCCTCAGAGATACAATGGGCAAGTGAAAAAGATTGTAGATGAAGTGATCTCCTTAGCCCTTGTAGTCTCACCCTGGGAAATCCTGGAAGATTTCAAAAAGGCCTACACCTCAAACATGCCCCCACAAAAGATGCTGGAGAACAGAATGATCAAAAAGGGGTGGTGTATAAGAGGCTGAATGAGATCAGAAAGGATGAGTTACCACTGCTGTTAGAAGGTCATCATCCTGATGAATTGCTTACAGATAGATTACAACAGTGGTACTCAAAAATGGAAAACAGGTCAAATTCTGTCTGAGTACTATGGGCCAGAAGGATTCTTCGATGGTGAGGCAGAGGAGCTCACCATGGAGGAACAAATTGTATTTTTGGAGGCCTACACGAGGCCTACAAGCTCATAGTTGGGAAGTGAGTCTCATGGATGGGGGAACAGCTCAGTGTCCAATTCCCAATACAGAGCTCCCATCCATACATTGCCAACCAAATCATCAGAGACTCATTCCCAGGCCAGTGCTTATATGGGTCATCTTCTCAACTGATCAAGAAGGAAAAGACCAACCATTCTGCCAACAATAAGTGGGAAAATAAATCAATTAGAGGTTTTGGCTGCATTGGTTCAGGGGGAGTTTGTTGGACCAAAGAACCAATGAGCCAGATCAGAAAACCTCTAAGTCCACATGATATCACAACAATACTGTAGGCTTCATCAGCAGTTCGACAAGTGCTGAAGACTTCAACAGCTGAAGATCAAGTATGAAGTCAAAGCTGAAGAACACAAGTGTGAAGCTGAAGACCAAAAGACTGAAGGTCAACAGCTGAAGAATACAAGTGCTGAAGTGAAGACTAAATTGCTGAAGTCCAACAGCTGAAGAACACAAGTGCTGAAGTGAAGACCAAAGTACTGAAGGCAACAACTGAAGAATACAAGTGCTGAAACTGAGACCAAAGTACTGAAGTTCAACAGGAAGAACACAAGTGCTGAAGCAGAAGACCAAAGTACTGAAGGATAACAGCTGAAGAATACAAGTGCTGAAGCTGAAGACCAAGTACTGAAGTTCAAAGCTGAAGAGTCCACAAGTGCTGAAGATCAACAACTGATGTACAAAGTCTGAAGACAAAGACTGAAGACATCAGCTGATGACATCTACTGAAGTCATCAGCTGATGAAACGTCTGAAGTTCAAGTCTGAAGACCAAGTGCTGAAGTTTCAGCAGTTTGTCTTAACGCTGAAGAGTACTTCTTCAGTAGTTGTGTTTATTAGTAGTTTTATGTTTTTACTTTCAGTAGTTTTTTGTAAAACGACTGAAGAGCTTGTTCTTCAGTCGTTGTAGTTTCAGTAGTTTCTTATCAGTAGTTTTGTAATAAGTAAACACTTAGCTTCTTGTAAGAAGATGTCAGCTGCTTGACATCTTCAGTAGTTTTAGTGTTTCAGTAGTTTGTTAAATAACGGTTAGATGTCACTATCAAGTGACATCAGCCTACGTCATCTTTCTTATATAGGAAGAATGACCTAAATTGTAATTGAGCGAAAGCCATGCCAAAGCGTGTGATTGAATGAAATATTCCTTTTGCAAAACTTTCTCTCTCTATAACTAATTCTGTTCATTGCTATATCTTTGGAATTCTTGCTCGAATTGTGCTAGTTGGTATCTATTCCGCTGCCGAAATCTTTCGAATCGATCAAACTAGATGCTGAGATCCTATCAATTACTATAATCAATGGTTTATAAGTTATGCAAGTTCTCATTTTGTAAAGGTCTCGTTTCCGGGATGCTCAAGCTAGTCAATCATCGCACATAAAAATATATTTTATTAACTTAAATAAACGATTGCAACAGAAACATTTAAAAATCCATTTCATTATAATTACTTGTGCTAATAATACATTATTGACCGGTTACAAAACACTTATTGCATTACAACGCAAAAACATTATAAACATAGATGCCATCCAAAAGAGCGCAAGTAGCTATCCCCATGCCATCCTCAGCAACAGTTACCTGCCAACTAGAAACACATAAAAGTCAGTGTTGCTAAGTGAGTTCTAGTTTTATAAAAACATTACATTACCTCCATTCGTTAAAAAATTTCATTACTATCACATGTGATCACACATCGTACGTACATCAAGGTAATAATTATTATCTTCAGTGTCGTTTGTTTCATACATTTCGCACATTTCGCACATTTCGTACTTATCGCACTTTTCGTACATTTTTTACCTTTCACTTCTATCTAGGTCATGTACTTAACACCCCTCTTAAGGACAAATCTATATCATCTACGGTTAAGCAACGAGGACCCCATATCGTACATATCTCACGTATGGAGTAGTCACATAGACTAACTCCCCCTGTGTGAACCCTTAAGGGTTAGCCAAAATCGCACGCTCTAAACACACAGTTGAGCTAACAACTCTCATTGAGTTGTGAACCTCCTTTCATTTGCTTGCAAGAATTTTCATTTGTTCATTATGTTCCACTTTCATTATCTTAAATCTTTCACTTTGTTAAGATGATATTATACGTTTATCATAATCACCCCACATAAAGTCACATCATCATACGGAATAAGGAACATAACATACAATCATACAATCAGACATAATCATCAACCATCATCAAATCACATCATACATCACCCATCACATCATCTATGACTTCAAAAAGTCCACTTATATAGCCCCCGAGAACCTCCAAAGTCAAAGCCTACATTTTACTTATTCCCCAAAATTATAAAATATTTATAAGTCTTTAGACGCATGGGCACTATCCGGGCGCATTGGCACTATGCAGGCACATTGGCACTATTGGGGCGCATGAGCAACACTTAGTCTATTCTGGGTAGTTCTAGGCGCATGGGCACTATGCAGCGCATGAGTGACTGGGCCCATGAGCTATCTGGGAGTATGAACACTTAGTAAATTTCAGCATAATTCTTAGACGCATGAGTACTATTTGGGCGCATCAGGTTTTGGGCACATGGGAACACTTAGGCAGTTATTTTTATTGGGCGCACGGGCTATTGTTTAGGCGCATGGGCAGACTAAAACACTCCTCAGCATCATAATCAATTCCCAGTCATCACCTATCATGTTTTAAGCTTAAATCATACATTCTAAGCCTTGGAAACACAACCACAACATCATCATACACATACATAGCCCAAAATCAAACCCCACCCGCAACATACACACATACACACATACGTGATAAAACCCAACTTTTGAAAACATTCACCATGCATTTCCAGCCCCAAAACAATTTTAAACAAATAAAAGGACTCTAGAACTCACCTTTGCAGCTCTTAGGTAAGACTTCTTCTTCAAACCCGTTTACAATTGAGTTCAACCGCCTAGAAAAACCCACCAAAGACATACCCCAACACACATAAACACACATAAGCATATAACCGAGGCTAAGGCCAGTTAAGAACATCATAAACACATGAATTCTTACCTTGAATTCGAACTTCTGCTCTTGTTCTTTAATGACTTGAGAGTTTTCTGCTCTCCTTTCTTTCTCTCTCTAAATATCCGAAGATATGTGTGAAGAGAGGGTTATGGGTGGCCATGCCACCTTTATCACCAACTTTAGAAGACTTTTGTCCTTTTTACACTTTTACCCCTTAATTTGGGTAAAATTGCATTTATTTCTTTTCCTTCACTTATTCTTCCTTTCTTTGACTTTTAAATTAACCATGTGTTACAAGTCCCCCCTTATATAGGTTTCATCCCCGAAAATGTTATCCTCAAATAATTGCAGGTAATGCTGTCTCATTTCCTCCTCCGTCTCCCACGTAGACTCGGTTCCCTTCCTGTGCTTCCACTGTACACACACAAGAGAACCACTTTATTCCTTAACCTCTTCTCTTTACGATCAAAGATCGCCACTGTTGCTCCACATAGTTGACTTTTCATCAACCTCGATATCCTCCATTGGTACAACCATATCTCATCTGCTAAACACTTTCTCAGATGAGATACATGGAATGTCGGGTGAATTCCACTTTACTCATCTGGTAACTCCAATCTATAGGCCACCTTCTAGGTATGATTGAACCAATGTCTCCTTGTGACATCTGTCACCCCCAGGCGATGAACCCACACCAGAAACTACCCTTGTTTTATCAAATCTTCCTACTCAACCGATCACACACATATCAGAGATGCAAATGAACCCTTGCTCAGTCTACTTTGATTGAGGAAGCCCCTCCGATTCAACCAAAAGAATAGAGTCAAACCATGGGCTCCTATTCAGTCAGAGGTCTCCTCATCCTTCTCATTTGACCTCATTATGGGATTTGAGCCTCCTCAGTCTCAATATCTGGAGCCCCAAACCCAGACCGCTAGTCCTCAGGAAGAGTCCCAGCACTCTCTTGACAAACCAAAAAGGGACAACCCCACCAAAGGCTTAATTCCCTAAACATTGACCAAAGTCCTGAGTCACTAGGCTTCACTTCCCTATCTTTTACTAACCTTTAATTCAGAACTGATGAGGAGATTACGTCTCTTCATGGCAATGAAGTTGATCCACAACACCCTCTAACGGATCAGCAGAGCCTAAAGGGACCTCTTATCTCTAGCCCATATAAGTTAAAACCAACTAAGGTGAGTCCTACGGATATGGAGGGGACTTATGTAGATTCAGCCGCCACTACTGAAGGAAACTAATTGGATCCTTAGGCTAGTGGTACCATATCTGAGACTGAATCTATGTCAACCGTACCTTTTGATGACTCTGAAAGAGACATTCTTAGGCAAGGGAAACCAGGGTGCAAAGAAACCACATCTGGTGGTGAGGGTGAACATACAAGGTATGTTACTCATCTCCCAGTGATTCTTCAAATGAAGATGAAGGAAGTATGCAACTCATCATTCAAGACCTACTTTCTAAAGTCTCAAATCTTGAATCAAAGGTTAAGAAATTAGAGGATAGGTCTGCCACTCAACAACTTGAGATTGAATATCTCAAGGTTAAACTAGCTGAGGAATAGATTGAGAGATCTGTTAGGCATGTACCAACTTAGGTTTCAGTGACCTCTTCCTCTAGCTCATCTAGCTCTCTAGATGATACTACCAAAAAAGGGGAGAGTGTTCAGAGACAAACAATTAAGGAACCACTGAGACAAGCTTTAACTTCCCTATCTGCTAGATATTTGGCTCCCACTGCAACTGTCTTTCCTGAGCCTCCCAAAATTGTCCTCCCAATGGACCCAAGGATGCTCAGATATCTCAATAGGATCTTCTACAAGTTCCTATTGAGATCTTCTTTAGATCAGGCTGGCCCTGATACGACTATGATATACTTTGGAGTTGAAGAGCTTTAGAGGTTAAGTGCACCTTCTACCACTATGGACGAAGTTGGTCAACCTAAGGTCCAAATGGAACTTGAGATTCATTTTGAAGGGGAAATGAGGACTGATGGCCGAGCAACTGAAACAGTTAGGACAGATAGTGTATTCCCTCAAACTTCCGAAGCTGAAGTCAAAGCCTCGGAAGAACAAGTTACATCTTTCGAAGCTGAGATGGAAGCTACGAAAAGTCTGTTCTCCTTGTCCGAGGATCTAATCATCATTGATGTAATTATAGAGCTGGCATCTGAGGTGAATAGTGAGGACTTTCTTAACCGACCCCTAACTCAGACAACTTCACTATCTCCGTCTCTCATGTCTTAACCTGAACCCTCCATCCAAGAACCACCAAAGTCTAGCACTTCCAAAGATGATAAAGGCAAGAAGAAGATGACTATGGAAAAGCTTCATGAGGAGGAGAGGATTGAGAAACTCAAAAGAAAAGGTAGACTTCCAACTAGGAAGTTGCTAGCTGCCAGTTCCAAAGCAGTTGCAACCAACCAGGAGGCACTCAACAACAAGAAAAAGGTGGAGATCATTAAGAGGTTCATCAAGCTGGGAGTTGTCAGTGAAGATATACTCCTGCTACCACTAGAGGAGTTAGTAGAGCTAGAAAAGGCAACCATGCTGCAGATTGAACGAAGGAAGGAAACAGCAAGGTTTGGCCTTAAAGGCGGAATGAAAAAGGAAGAAGAGAGAAGTTGATTTGTAGCTCAGGAGGGAAAGGATATCTTTCCTAACCTCCAGAGGTTTCTCTCTTCAAGAACTATCTCCACATGATAATGACGCAATACTATGGCTCTTTAACAAAACGTAGGATCAACTGGAGAAAGAGAGGAAGAAAGCTGCTATGACATCCGGTAAATTTCAGTTATCAAACACCGTTAGTTTCGTTAAGTCTTGCATACACGTGTCGTAAACACACACTAGTTGTCGTTTAACGTTGGTGACCTAATAATAATTAATAATGTTAAATTAATGTTAATCTAATTGATTGTGTGATTATTGTGTTATGTTTATGTGTTTGCATGTTTTAAATGTTAATTAGGAAATTAATCGTGTAGCGCGGAAACGTGCCTATTTATTCGTATGCCTTGTGTTTTTATAAAGATAAAATATATAATGATTTTCATGTTTATATCTTTATATTATTAAGTTAAAAGCACTTTATAAAGGGTTTAAAGCCTAGTTTTTATAAAATACAAATTACAAGGGCTTAAAGGTTAAATATGGAAATTAAAATTAACAAAACAATCCCAAACCCTAGCCCCACCCCATCGGCCGCGATCAATATCCCCACACCCTCACAACTTCGAATTCAACTTAGAACAACAAGAAGTCACGATTTTGGTTCGATTACAAGCAATACAACAAGTTAGCAACATCAAATCGTGTTCCTTTGCAAGAATTAAGGTTAGTTTTGGTGGTTTTGTGGGAGTTTTCATGTTGGCCGAAACCCTAGTTGCGAAATTGATGTTCTTGGTGTTGAGTTTTGATCAATTGATGATGTTAACATGTTAGTTAGATTGTATACATGTTAGATAACGTCGATTAATGCAAGAAAGTTGGGATTTGATGCATTGTTCGTAGGTTACTAAGAATAGTAACTTTATTTTGCATGTAATGTTGAATTATTGATGAATTGATTTTATGGATTGTGTTCATGGTGATGATTAGATGTTAGATTGTTGTTGTGATCATTGGGAATTCAAGAACTCATGTTATAGTTCATACATTACTAAAGATAGTAACTTTTTAGGATATGAATTGATGAGTTATGATGTTTGGATGTTGTTGATTATGCTTAGATGTTGATATGAACTTGAATTGGTATAATTATTAATGAATTCATGAATGCATTGGATGTTTGAAAGATTTTGGGATGTGCTTTCCCAAAAGGGAAACTTTATTTGCACAAAGTTTGAAGGATGATAGTTTGAACATGTTTGGGATGTTAGGAGCATGTTAGTAAGTTCATGGATGAATTCTAACGTGATAGAACATTTTAAATTAGTTGTATGGGATGCTTGGATAATCATGGGTGATGTTTGGACCTTGATGATCATGTATGATGTTGATGTTGATTAGTAGTTAGGACATCATTTTGGGACTGGAAATTGATTGTTGTGATGTTTGTTGAATGCAATGAACATGGTCAATGAATATGATTATGATCACCATACACGCGTGCGAATCTGAGGCCCCTACTTGGTAGGATTGGCAGGGTTTAGGAAGTGAAGTCGTGAGTGGCTTCATATGGCATGTGGTGCATGATTTGATCTTTGTGTGGTATATTGGTTGTGTTATAACTAGTGGATATGTTAATGTTCTAGATTCACATGACTTGTATGATACTTGGTTGTATGATGATCTAAGTGATACACTTGGATAATTAGCATACATATGATCTATTTGAATGTTAACCATGTAGGATATATGTGTATGATTTCTTGAATGGTTTACAACACAAAAAGTCACCAACGGGTCAAACGGGTCAACTGGGTCAAACGTGTCTGTTTTTTTGAAATCTTGAGTCCTTGGTTGTAGTGTACTTAGGGTTTCACATGTTCTCTATTTACAAGTACTCACGTACTTATATGATCTAGGTAACCACTGAAGGTTGTCTGTCCATTCTGTCTGTCAAGTAAAACTCTAAGTGTCTATCACACATATCAGGTGAGTTCATGCCCCACTCTTATTTAATCTTTTTTGGGGGAGATAGCATACTGGTAAATCACAAACACTTTATATATTCAAGTTGTGTATAATATTAATATAGTGTTGATATCATGCAAAAGTCCTCACACTTTCGAATTGTTAATATGAATAGCGAGGAAATTTGGGTAGTACTACTGGGTCTGACGAGCTCCCCTGTGTGACTCGAGGTCAACTGGGTGCAATTTGTCCTATTGAACATTGTCATGACCTGTTATCGTGGACAGGAGGCAACAACGTAACACAGTCAGCTTCAATTGCGAAATCACTATGAATTAATATTTATTGTTAATGGACTAGCTATCTGTTACAACGCCTGCTTTTATATCTATGTTATTAAACTGTTTATGTTTGAATATCACTCTTGAACTCACCAACCATTGTGTTGACATTTTAGTATGCTATTCTCAGGTCATTAGCTTGCTTGCCATTAGGAGCACTACAGGGTTTCACTTGCATTCTAAGACTCGATCTTCAAGACATTTTTATCATTTAATGGTTAATGTTTACTCTTTTGGGTTGGCGCATGTTTTGCCATATTATACACTTTTATTTCTTTGGGTTGTTTTACAAAATGCTTCCACACTGTTTCAAGTTTATAATTTGGTTGATTTTATTTTTTTAATAGTGGCATATAGAGTCGTTCTGAGTAACTATTGACTGTGATCCTGGTTTGTTCACCGCCTCGCGTAAAACTCTGCACATGGATTTTGAGGATGTGACAGATGCAGAGAGAAGATAAGGAAGAAGAAGAAAAAACAAGAAGTTGGGGACACTGCTGCCAAAAAGATAGGGTAAAAGGCATGGATGAAGGATTATCTCGGGCTTAGGGCTTCTTTGGTAGGCAGGTGGGACCATGTCTGAAAAGACTCTCCAGTGACATGTCAGTGACATCAAGGCTCACATTCGCTTAGGGAAAAGGAAAGAGATGTACAAAAGGGGACAGGGGATGATCTTCAAACTAACACCTCAACCCCAACCTACAACCCAAACTCAGTCTCAACTGAACCTGAACATTTCCCATTTCCTTCCCTATCAAAACTGTGCCCATTTCCAAACCATACACCCCTGAACCAACACCAACCACCATACCTACCTCATCACCACAACCACATCAACTTACTACCCTTCAACCAAAAACACTATCCAGAACCCAAACACCTCCACCTACTCAACAATCATCCAAATCATATCCTCAGCCTTCTAAAAATCTATCCTTAGAGGAGTTTAAGGAGACCAAGATTAAGCTTAACAAATGCACAACTTTGAGTGACATCTCTTGTGAGGAGGATTCTGTCAAGCTAACTTATACTCAACAAGCTCCTTGATCTACCTAAAGGAACATTGGAGTAGGCTGTTAAAGTCCTTGTTCCGTCTCCTATTTACTTATGTTCTTAGCATCTTTTATTCTAGTTAACCAGTTCCCTATTTGATCTGTTAAGTGTTATAAACAACACTCCTCAATTGTGTTGTTGTGTTGTAAAGTGCATCATCACTTCTAACCGTCCTGCATTTGGTATTAGAACATTTCAGGCTCTTGATAAAAGATTTCACCATCTTAAGATCCCTCACACACACAAAACACTTAACAACTCAAATGGCAACTATCACTAAGGTTGATATGGAAAATATAACTATGACAGAGTCTCCACTGATCACTCCTGAAGACTTGGATACTTGGTCTCAAAAAATAGAAGGCTTTATCAAGTCTCAAGACTCCAAGATGTGGGACTTGTTGTTGAAGGATCTTACATACCAAGCACCTCTTTTGCTGCTGGTTGTGGTATGATTCCAAAGGTTGTGGCTGATTTCTCTGATGAAGACAGGAAGAGAATAGAGATTGCTCAAAAAGCCATGACAGCCCTTCAATTGCTCTTCCAAACTCCATCTAAAGAGGCTTCAATAAGTGCAAGACTACAAAGCAACTATGGGAAGCACTGAAGCATATGTATGAGGGATCCAATAAAGCAATGGAGAAAAAAGAAGGATCTCCTCATGTAGCAGTTTGTAAACATCACCTTTAAGGTAGGTGAAACAATGACTTAACATTACTTCATGTGTGTTGAGATTGTGGATAATCTAATGGATGTTGGAGTAACTCTTGAATATAGAGACATTGTAAGGAAGTCCGTGTCCTCTCTTCCTAGGCAATTGACACATTATTGTGTTGTTATCAAGAGGACTGAGAACCTTAAGACTCTTACTCTAACTGAGTCGTATGGCATTCTCAATGGATACCAGATGGAGATGAGCATGCAAGGTTCATTTGGTTACTCTAACAATCAAATGGGTTCAACCCTTCATATGACTTAAGGGATAGCATAGAACCTTTGCGTCATCTTATATGCTACCTTGACAACTGACAAAAGGGTCCATTCATCACCTTCCCAGAGACTCTAAGAGAAAGCTACACTCAAGGAAGTCCCTTCAAAGAGACAAGTTCTTCTTATGCCTTTGTTTCGGCTGATGAATCCATAGGCAACTTTCTCATCACCCTTGAAGACTTGGACTGTATCCATCCAGATGATCTAGAGTATATGGAGATAGTTCAGGCAAACGGCTCTTCTCAGTCATAGAGCTAAGAACTTCTACAATAGGATAGGGAGGAAGTTTCCTAGCAAAGCAGCCAGTGGAAAGTTTGGTTGGATAAAAGCAAGGTAAAGTGTTACAACTATAACCAGATGGAACACTTTGCTAGAGAGTGCAAGGCACCAAGAACAAATGCTGGTCAGACACAAGCCTGACCAAACTACACTAAGAGAGCTCCCCAGAATGGGAAGCCAAAGTAGCAAGTTGTTGTTGCTGTTGAAGAAGGAGGCTTTGATTGGAGCTTTAAGTTGGAAGATGCATCTCAAAACCAAGCACTCATGGTTGACCACGATGAAGCCAGGGTATTGGAACACCTTTGCACTCCTGAATGTATTGCTAAAGGTAATAGATACAAGTCCTGCAACTTATAGATAAGATCTGGTCATTAGTCCTTGAATATCTTAAAATTTGATTTCAAAAAGGATGAAAATGATTATATGTTAAAGATATAAGACTTAGAGAAAACCATTTTAGTTCTTAAACATGAGCACACCAATTATAGGACTCCGATCAAGGATCTCAAAGCCAAGTTGACTGAACATCAGGATGAGCTTGTGATCAGCAAAGCTAGGGTTGAAAATGTGTTCTTGAATAAAAGACCTTCAAGAACATGATATCCTCATCCTTGCATGCAAAAGTTTGTTATTAGAATAAGCAGGGACTGGGATCTTGTGAGATAGCTCCTCCACACACAATCTTGTCTATAAGATCTCCTAGGTGTGGAACTTGTGAAGATGAGCTTCCCCTCATAGACTCCTTGACTTAAGAGGATGAAGAGAGATGGTGAAGAATGTCTCTGAGAGGAGTGAAGAAGAGCATTCTAAGAAGGGTCACCATCCTCTGAGGAGAGTAAAACTATTAGGATGAACAGTCCAAAAGAAAGAACTTGACCAAAAAGAGCAAGAGAAAGGCAAAGAAGGCTCAAGAGATCAAGGCCTCCTTTAACTCTGCATAAAAACAAGTTTTTATTTCTACAGGATTTGAAGTGGTTAATGCTGAGGACACAAACTTGAACTCCAAGAACAAGAGTTCTAGTTCATGTCCAAATCACCCTACCATCAAGAAGAGGCTGATAAGTTGTGCACCACTACTGTACAACATAAACCATAAAGCTCCAAAGGTAGTTTTAACCCCACAAGAATTACCGCATCATCTGAAAAGATGAAGATGGAGAGTAAAAGTGATCAAGTTTAGCATTGTTTAAAAAAGAAGACTCCTAAAGGAAGAAAATGGATTGTGTTATGTGTAGGAGTACCTCTCCCTTGCTAAGGATTATGTTTACAATCCAAGAGTACTCTCCATATCACAAAGAAATAAACTTCTTAGAGCTTGGAGAAGAAGAAGCAAGCTTCAAACCGAAAAACATTTTTCCTTCGGAAGCCCCAAAATAAAGAAGAAGACAAGTGGAAACTTGCCTTTGGAAGAAACTTTGGTCTCGGAAGGAAGGAATAATTCCAAAGTAGTGAAGCTTGCTGCAGTGAAAGCAGATCTTCCGAAGACCCAGTCATCAAAACTTCCAAAGTCAACAAAACTTCCGAAGTATTGAAGGTCAAGTCTAAGTTTCCAAAGGTGATGTGGAAGTCAAAGAAAGACCAAGTGGGTGAGAGTTCTTTATCAACTTCAATAAATGATCCTTCTAGAATGACTATAGGATCAATTACTGTTGCATTGTCTTCAACTTCTTTTGATTAACCCAACACCAAGGAGGCTTGGGTTTCCAAATGTAACTAATCATCTTCTTTGTGAAGGAACAGCTCAAGACAAACAACAATGTATGGATCATTGATAGTGGTTGTTCCAGGCACATGATAGGCAATAGGTCTCTACTCCAAAAATTTTAAAGAATTAATAGAGGGCTAGTTGCTTTTGGAGGAATTGAAGGTGGTTACATTTCTAGAAAGGGCAAGGTCACAAATAGTAAGCTCAACATTAAAAAGGTAAACTATGTCAAGGAGCTTGAATACAATCTTCTGAGTGTATCTCAATTTTGTGATCAGAGTCATAACAAGCTCTATACCAAGCATGAGTGCATTGTTCTCAAGCTCGGGGTGGTCATTCCTCATGAGCATATTCTGCTTAGAGCCCCCAAGAGATGGAGCATGTACAAGAATGTGCCATGTAAACTTTAAGAACATGAATAAACTTATTAAGAATGATTTGGTAACTGGATTGCCAAAGAAAGAGTTTACAAGTAATGATCATTGTGTGGCATGCCTGATAGGGAAGCAACACAGGTATCTCACATGCCAAAGGAAAGAACTCCATCACTACTCCCCTACAATTATTACATATGGATCTCTATGTCCCCACAAGTGTAATGAGTCTAGGAAGGACCTCTTACTGTTTAGTGATCACAGATGACTTTACAAGATTCGCTTAGGTCTTCTTCCTTGGAACTAAAGATGAGACTCTTGAGATTTTGAAGAATTTCATCTTAAAATTGAGAATCAATGTGATCACAAGGTCAAGACCATAAGATGTGATCAAGGAACTAAATTCAAGAACTAAATCCTTGATACATTTTATGGTGAAAAGGGTATAACAAGATAATATAGTGCTCCTAGGACTGCTCAGCAAAATGGTATTGGCTGAGAGGAGAAACATGACACTTATTGAAGCTGCAAGAACTATGTTGTCTGACTCTAAACTGCCCATCACCTTCTAGGCAAAGACTGTTAACACTACCTGCTATGTGCAAAATATAGTTTTAGTAGTTAAGACTCATAATAAGACTCCTTATAAACTTTGGCATAAGAGGAAACCTTTCATTGGTTTTCTCAGGTCATTTAGATATCCTTGCACCATTTTGAATACCAAAGATCAAATTGCCAAGTTTGCTAAGAAATCAGATGATGGACACTTTATTGGATACTTTTCCCAAGCTAAAGCTTATAGAGTATACAATCTCAGAACTAGAATAGTTGAGGAGTACCAATGTGACTTTCAATGAGCACACTCCTAGTGTGAAAGTTCTGGTCCGGATTAGCTATTTGATCTTGATTTGGTTACCAACTGTCTTCATAAATCTTGTGAGCATGTTTTAGGGTCTACAGATATATTATATATAGGTGATCCTGATCCAAGATTTGAGCTAAGAAGACCTTCAAGCTACACATCTTCAGCTCCAGTGGTAACCAATCCTGCAAATGAAGCTTCTACCAACATATCAATGGCAAATCTTGTTGATACTTCTGTGGTGCCTTCAAATTCCAGATTAGAGGCACGCAACTCAGAAGAAGGAGCATAAAATGTTAGAGAGCATGGTCATGGTGAAAGTGATCAGGATTTTCTTGATGCTGATAACCACTCCATTGAAGACAACATCAATGATGTCACACACTCATTGGATCAAGTTAATCTTGATAAGTGTGCTAATGTGGAGGGTAAATCCTCATTGCCAGATCTGAATTTCTCTAATTTAAATCTATCTAAGAAACTTGTTGTGATCCCTCAGCTAAGGATCCACAAGTCTCACCCTTCCACAAACATCATTGGAGATATTGATACAGAGGTAAGGATAAGAGGACAAACCCATGATGCAAATGTTTGTCTTTACTCTTATTTCTTGTCTCAGATAGAGTCGAAGAAAATTGATGAGGCTCTAAAGGATGGAAGTTGGGTTAAGGCTATGCAAGAGGAGCTACTTCAATTCAAAAGGCAAAAGGTTTGGAACCTATGTCCTCTTCCTCAAGGGAATACTACTATAGGGACCAAATGGGTGTTTAGGAATAAGAAGGATGATAGAGGACTTGTCATCAAGAACAAAGCTATACTAGTTGTTCAAGGGCACACACAAGAAGAAGGAGTGATATCTTTGCTCCTGTACCAAGACTGGAAGTTGTTAGGATATTCTTCTCATTTGCTTCATCCAAGAACTTCAAGGTCTATCAACTTGATGTCAAGTGTGTTTTTCTTTATGGTGTGATTGATGAAGAGGTGTAAGTCAGACAACCACCTTGGTTTGCAGATCCTGATCATCCTGATTATGTTTGCAGGCTTGATATGGGTCTTTATGGGCTACACCAAGCATGAAGAAAGTGGTATGAGACTCTATCTTAGTATCTCTTCAAGCATGGATATAGAAGAGGTACTATAGATGGAACTCTCTTCATCAAAGAACAAGGAAAGGACTTGATGCTAGTTCAAGTATATATAGATGACATCATCTTTGGTTTAACTAATCCAAATCTCTGCAAAGACTTTGAGAAGCTGATGAAGGATAGATTGAAATGAGTGTCATTGGGGAACTTAATTTCTTTCTAGGAATTCAAGTGAAGCAAGTTGAAGATAGCATCTTCTTAAGTCAGTCAAAGTATGTTCAGGACATACTTAAGAGGTTTAACATGACTTATTGTACTATTGCTAAGATACCCATAGCCAAAAACCACTCCCTTGGACCTGATCTTGAGGGGGAGTGTGTGGATGAACATCTCTATAGGCTATGATTAGGTCTATTATGTACCTTACAGCTAGCAGGGATGATATCATGTTTGCCACATGTGTGTGTGCAAGAAATTAAGCCAACCCCAAGATGTCCTAGCTTATCATTGTCAAAAGAATTTGAAGATATCTCAAAAGTTCCTCAACACTTGGCCTTTGGTATCCAAAGAACTCTGACTTCAATCTGTATGCTTATACAGATACTGATTATGGTGGATGCAATATGACTGCAAAGTCTACATGGGATGTTAGTTTCTTGGTGGAAGGGTTGTCTCATGATAATGCAAGAAATAATCTTGTGCCTCTGCATCAACTGTGAAGCTGAATACATTGTTGCTTCAAGCTACTATGCTCAAGCGCTTTGGATTCAAAATCAGATGTTGGACTATGTAATCAACTTCAAGGAGACCCCCATCCAGATAGACAACAATAGTGCTATCTCAATCATAGAGAATCTTGTGCAGCACTCAAGGACAAAGCACATCAATATCAGGTTTTTGATTAGAGATAATTTTGAAAAGGGATTAATCAAACTAGTTAAAGTTAACACAAATGAACAATATGCTAATTTTTTTACCAAAGCTTTTGATGAACAAAGATTCAAATATCTCGTATCAGCTATTGGGATGATTACCTTTGTGTAGCTTTTCTTAAAACTTAATCATATTATTTCTAAAACTTGTGTGTCCTAAGTTGTCTATTTTATCACCTTCATAAGCCCTTGTTCTCTTTGAAAGTAAAATCTTTTTAAAAGGCATTTCTTAGATTTTTGAAATTTTTTTATCTCTTATCCTTTGGAAGATTTAAATTACCTTCGGAAGAAACTTATGTCTTAGGAAACAAATATCTACTTAAGTAGTTTTACATTCGGAAGAATTTTTGAAATATCTTCTGAAGCTTAATATCAACTTAAGTACCTGTATGTTTTATAAGAACAAATTTGTTTCCGAAAGCAATTTTCTTTTAGAAGTTTTTTATTCTTCTTAGAATAAACACTGAGTTCTAAATCTCTTCCAAAACAAACTTCTAAAAAATCTTTGAAATATCTTCCGAAGCCAATTTTCCTTCGGAAGCTTTCCTTCAAGAACTTTCGAAGCAAAATAACCTTCAGAAGATTACTCGACTTCCAAGAAAACTACTTTTTGGGCAAATGAAAACTACTTTTTGGGCAAATGAAAACTACTTTTTCAGGGGTGGGATCGATTTAAGGCTCCGTTCCAGGGACACTTATAACTGGTCAATCATCACACTTAAAACATATATCTTTCATTAACTTAAAGAAACCTTGCAGCGGAAACATTAAAACAAACATCCAATTTGATTATAAAAGATTTTGCAAAATAATACATCGTTATCGCATTACAAAATACTTGTAGCATTACATCAAAAAAGCATTATAAAAACGGATTCCATCCAAAATGAGCCGAGTAGCCGCCCCGTGCCATCCTCAGCAACCTTTACCTGCCAACTGGAAACAAATAAAAGTCAGTGTTGCTGAGTGAGTTCTAGTTTAAATTAAAACACACTTTATCTTTCGTTCAAAGCCGTTCTTTACTTTCTTTCAAATCATACTAAGCTTTAGTACATGATCACACATCGTATGTACACATAGATAGTAGTTATTATCTTCATCATCGTTTGTTTCGTACATTCGTCATTAGATCTTTACTTTCATTCGGACCAATGCCATGTGCTTCACCCACCGTCATGCATAAAGCGGGTACTAGGCTTGAGGTCTTTCATAGACGCCGAACATTATGCACGAAGGTAACTCCAGTACCATGTCAAATCCTACATAACACTTTTCCCCCGAAATCAGATAATAAACTAAGTCCTTTCGGGCGCATGAGTCCTATTTGGGCGTATGAGCACTATACAGTCGCATGGCCTTCCAGACGCATGAGAACACTTAGGTGTATGGACACTGTGGGCGAATGAACACTTAGGCGTATGGACACTATGGGGCAAATAAGCACTTATGCCGTATAGAGAGTCTCATGATGCATGGGCACTATGAGGTGTATGGACTTTCAGTAGCATAGCCTTCAGTCGCATAACTTCCATGCGTATAACCCTCAGTCGCATGGCATTCAGGCACATCGACTTCAGTCGTACGCCATTCAAGCACATGGACTTCAATCACACGTCATTTAGGCGCATGGCCTTCAATCATAGGCCATTCAGGCGCATGGCCTTCAGTCGCATGCCTTTTGGCCGTATGGCCTTCGGTCGCATGCCATTCGGTCTCATGGCTCCAGTCGCATGAGCCCTAGCTGGGTGCAGAATGTAGTCTTCTTCGAACCTGAACAGCAGTTTTGGCCTCTGACCCCATATCTAACCTGTTCTAAGCTTAAACCAACCATCCTAAGCCTTAGCATCACCAACATAACCTCATTCAAACATCACAAGCCCAAACACAAGCCCACCCGTTCGCACCCACACACAGTCATACACATGAATGGTTTCCACACCCAACACAACCAAAAATGATTTGCTATGTGTTCCAGCCCCAAAATCAGTCAAAAACGTGTAAAAGAGGGGTCCTGGAACTCACATTAACAGCCCGTTCGAGTAAAGTTTCCCCCAAACCCGCTTGACTTCGACTTTTGCACCTTGATTCTTCAAAACCCAAAACTTGCCCTTTTCTCCCTTTTCTCCCGCTCTTGGCCGATTGAAGATAAGAATGGGAGAGGGGAATGGGCTGCCATCCTCTTTACACCCCCTCTTCCAAACATTTTCCCTTTTTGACAAGATTGGTCCCTCTACTTGGGCTTTATTTCTTTTCTTTCTTTTTCTTCTTTCTTTGGTTTCAAGGAAAATAACCAGGTATTACAAGTCCACCCCCTTATATAGGTTTCGTCCCCAAAACCTATTATTCCTCAAACAATTATGGGTAATGTTGTCTCATCTCTTTTTCAGTCTCCCATGTAGACTCCGATCCCTTTCTGTGCTTCCACTGTACGCGTACAAGTGGAACCGCTTTATTCCTCAATCTCTTCTCTTTATGATTGATGATTGCCACTGGTTGCCCCACATAATTGAGTCGTTCATCTACCTCGATATCCTCCTGTGGAACAATCATATCCTTCTCTGCTAAAAATTTTCTCATATGAGATACATGGAATTTCGGGTGAATTCCACTTAACTCCTCTAGTAACTCCAGTCTATAGGCCACCTCTCCTACTCGAGCATTGCTTCAGAAAGTCCCTATGTATCTTGGGCTCAACTTGCCCTGCTTTCTGAATCGAATGATACCCTTCCAAGGTGAGACTATCAACATAACTCTATCACCCACCTGGAACTCAATCGGTCTACGTCGTTTATCAGCATACGACTTCTATCTATCTTTGGCTGCTTTCATAAAGGCCTTGTTCCTTTCCAGCTTCTCAGTCGTAGCCTCGACCACTTCGACACTTCCTAACTCTTTATGGCCGATATCTCCCAACACACGGGTGTTCTGCATCTCCTACCGTATAGCATCTCATAAGGATGCATACCATGCTGGCATGATAACTGTTGTTATATGAGAAATCGGCTAATGGTAAGTGGTCATCCCAATTGCCTCCAAAATCAATGACTCATGCCCGAGGCATATCTTCCATTGTGTGAATGGTCCTTTCCGACTGACCATCCGTCTGAGGATGATAAGTCATGCTAATATGTAACCTCATCCCATTGAGTTTTTTATGTAAACCGGGTGTCACGATCAGACACAATAGACACCGTCACACCATGATGAGTTACAATCTCTTCAATGAATAGATCCGCCAACCTCTCAGATGAATACGTCTCGCGAATCGTTGGGAAGTGAGCACTCTTCGTCAAACGATCAACAATCGCCCATATAGCATCATATCCTTTCACGGTACGCGGTAGCTTCGTAATAAAATCCATGGTGATGTGCTCCCACTTCCACTCCGGTATATCCAATGGTTGATCTTCCCACACGGCTTTCAATGCTAGGCCTTCACTTGTAAACAAGTAAGGCATTTACTCACATACTCCACCACATCACGCTTCATACCCGGCCATCAGTAATCTTTCTTCATGTCTTGATACATCCTCATAGCATCGGGATGAATAGAGTACCGAGTTTTATGAGCTTCATCCATAATCTTCATCCGTAGATCCCCAAAACGAGGAATCCACATCCACCCGAATCAGGTCCTAACACCAGTGTGTTTTCACCTAGATCCGCGACCATACCTCTCATTCTTTCAGAGTTAAGATGATCTTCTTTCAATGCCTCATCTTGAAACTCCTTCACTTGCTTCATTACATCAAAGGTCATGATCAACTGGTAAGCTTTCACCCGAATCGGCCCGGGTCTCTCCTTTCGGCTAAGGGCATCCGCCACCACGTTGGCTTTGCCCGGATGGTAATGGATCTCATAATCATAGTCCTTTATGAGCTCCAACAATCGCCTCTGCCTCATTTTCAAATCTTTTGCTCGAAGAAGTACTTCAAGCTCTTGTGGTCACTGAATATGGTACACTTCGTCCCATATAGGTAGTGCCTCCAAATCTTTAACGCAAAGACCACGGCTACTAGCTCCAACTCATGGGTAGGATAATTAACTTCATGAACCTTCAACTGTTGGGATGCATAGGCTATAACCTTTCCTCTCTGCATTAACACGCATCCCAACCCCAAGTAAGAAGCATTAGAATAAGGCACCAAATCTTCGCTTCCATCGGGTAACGATAAGACAGGAGCTTGAGTCAACTTTGCCTTTAACTCCTCGAACACCTTCTCTTGATCTTGACCCTATACAAACTTTACATCTTTTTGGGTCAACTTGGTTAATGGAGAAGCGATCTTAGAGAATTCCTAAATAAACCTTCTTTAATAGCCCTCCAAACCCAAGAAACTACGAATCTCGGATGGCGTCTTTGGAGACTTCCACTGTATCACTGCCTCTACCTTCACCGGGTCCACCATAATTCCATCAGGATTCATTACTTGACGTAGAAACTAAGTTTGTGCAACCAAAACGCGCACTGGAGAACTTGGCATACAACTTCTCCCTCCTCAACATTTCCAACACCTCTCGAATGTGACTGGCATGCTCATTCTCGCTCTTCAAGTGAATTAGGATATCATCAATAAACACAATCACTGATTTATCCAACATTGGCTGACCCACTCGATTCATCAAGTCCATAAAAGCAGTTGGTGTGTTGGTCAAACCAAATGACATAACGAGAAACTCGTAGTGACCATAACGCATGCGAAAAGCTGTTTTAGGGACATCCTGCTCTTTCACCTTTAACTAATGGTAGCCAGATCGAAGATCTATCCTCGAGAACCTCCTGGCACCTTGAAACTGATTAAATAAATCATCAATTCTCGGTAACGGGTATCAGTGCTTTACCGTCAACTTATTCAGCTCATGGTAGTCGATACACATCCTCATGCTACAATCTTTCTTCTTCACAAATAAGACCGGAGCACCCCAAGGAGAGATACTTGGTCTAATGACCCCATGTCAAGTAGCTCTTGCAGTTGGTCCATCAACTCGTTCATCTCAGTTGAAGCCAACCGATACGGTGCCTTAGAAACAGGTTGGGCACCTGGTATCAAATCAATCCGAAACTCGATCTCACGGTCAGGTGGCACTGCTGGTAAGTCTTTGGGAAATACATCTGGAAAGTCACACACAACTGGTACATCGGACAGTTGTGGTGTTAGTGTATCCACATCCTTTACATAGGCCAAGTAGGCACTACATCCACGCCTCATGCAATTTCTCGCCACCACCATTGAATCACTTTCGGAATCATAGTGACTCGATCACCATAAACCGTCACCAATCTCCCTCAGGCGCTGTCAAAAGAATCATCTTCTTGCGACACACAATATTCGCCTCATAGTCTGCCAACCATCCATCCCAAGAACTATATCGAAACCACCTAAGGTCATCACGAATGGTCTAACAGGAAACTTATGACCTTTAATTCCACATCACAGCCTTCTATCATCTTAGAAATCTTGGTAGACTTACCTATGGCAGTTTCTACATCAAAGGGCGTGTCTATATTCTTACACTAATGGGCAATTTAGCACAGAAAGCAACAGAAATAAAACTTTTACTAGCACCAGAATCAAATAACACAGAGGCTAAAGTTGGTTTACTAGAAATGTACCTCACACAACCTCAGGGTCCGTCCTAGCCTCCTCGTGCGTCCTTCTCCCCCAGCCTTGTTCACTCCTGAACCTCAGCCCTTGGCTTGTTGCAGTCCCTACTCATTGGCCATCCACGCCATAGTTGAAACATCTCCCTGCTTTGCATTCCCTCGCCATATGACCCGGCTTCCCACACTTGAAGCACACGTTTGATCCCAACCTACATTCGCCGGTGTGCTCCTTCCCATACTTTCCACACCTCTCCGACCCTGCACAAGATGTGACCACCCGACGGTCATCCACCCGTGCACTTTTGTTACTTGTCGGGGCACCACCCCAACCAAACCTCTTCCCATTCCAACTCCGATCACCACTACCCCTCTTGCTTGCCTCAGCCACCACCACCTCTCGCTCATCATACAACCTCCCTGCCAAGTCAACTACGGACCTAAACATGCTTGCTTGCGCAGCGATCATGTGCCTGCGAATATCCACTGGCAAGCCTTGAATATACCTCTTGATCTTTCATGATAAGGTGTCACCTAATCTGGCACCCGCCATGCCATCTCATTGAATTTGGTGGTGTATTGTTCATGTGTCATCCTTCCCGCCTCTAGCTGCAGGAACTCCCTTTCCACCTTATCCATCTCCCAGTGAGGATAGAACTCCTCAATTACCAGCTTATTTAACTCAGACCACCTTATTCTCCCAATTGCCCGACTACCCTCGGCTTGGACAATATTGTCCCACCAACATAGAGCCGAGTCCATAAACGAGTGGGCAACAAACATCACCTTCTGGCCTTCTTGACACTCGCTAATATGAAGTACCACCTCCATTTCTCTCACCTATTGGTGAGCAGCAACAACAGTGCCATTACCGTCAAAAGTAGGGGACTTGCACCTTTGAAATGCCCCATAGTTACAGCCTCGTTCCACCTTCGACGCAGGCTCTTCTTCTTCCTCCTCCTCATCGGAGAGAACCCTTTGTTCAGGACCATGTATGTATGGAATACCAACAGATTCTGCATTTATACCGAAGCAAATAGTGCGGAATCCTATTTGATTGGCGATCCAATCCATGAGAACAATTTCCCGATCGATGTAAGATTGAAACTAAATGTTATGAAAGAGTAGAGATCGATCAGAAATGATCTATGAAGTTGGACAAGCTTCCTTGGACGTTCTAGACGGCTAGGGTTCGTAAGAGTATCATGTGTTTCAAATTCTTGTGTTTTTCCACGAACTAAGTGGTATTTATAGGTTATGGATTTCCAATCGTATGACTGAACCATTAGCATGATTCAGTCATGCGACCGAATCATGCGATTGATCCATACGCACAACTGAAGGTTCAGTCGTGCGACTGAGTCAATCTTATGTCTCAATCGTGCGACTGATCTAGTCTCCTGGTTTAGTCGTGCGGCTGGTCCACAAGTATGATGTATTCATGCGTATGGTCCATTAGTATGGTACATTCGGATGAAGACTCATACGACTAAGTTTGAACACATTTCTCAATCTTTATTGACTAAGAACTATGCACAACAACCTCAAACCTATATAGTAAGTACATTATACTTTAACACACAATAATACTATGAAATATTAATCATTATAAACATCAACCAAATATTATATTTCATTTAACCCATTAATTACATATGTGTAAGACATGAAAGACTTTTACATTAAGCACATAAAGTAGGGACATATGTATCAACAAACTCCCCCTTGGACCTAGTTTACTCTATTATCTGACAACCTTCATTTGCTCTTCAAACGTCTTGTACTTCTCCTATCTTGTGACTCCTGCGTGTATTTCAAACGCAAAGCAGAGCCATATCACATTTTGGAATTAGAGGGCTTGTACAATATCCTGAGTGTCATAGAACAGTGGCCACTTGTATAGAGTGTAGACATCTTCAGCTGACAAGTTGGTAAGCCACATTGGGTCAATTACCCTGATAGTTTCCATTCTGCCCTCTCTGTTCAGAACTATGATCGCTTCACCCATCCTCCAGTCATAATACCACCATTTGAAATGTGGAGTGAAGTCCTGAGGCATTTCCCGTAGGGAATCTTTGACATCATGCCTAGAGGACTCCACTTCAGCATAACTTTCGGCTTCCCAGATATAGGATCAACTTCAGATCGACGGATGTACCTCTTCGGTTGTTGAGGTCTGAAGTTTACCCACCTAGTGTGGTATTCTTTCTTCAACGCAGCTTCAAACCAACCTGACATCTTCTGAAGATCATGAGGATGTCTGAAGTACTCAATCCCCTTCTCTCTTTTTACTGCATAAACGTTTAAGTCCTTAAAATAGGCCCACGCTATATTTTTCCCGACACCTTCTGATGTTTCTTGACTTTGTAGAGTTTGGTGTAGGCATTTTTCTTTGGAGTCGTGCGCTGGGCTCTTATTTCAGCAAAACAAGCTGCCCAATCAGCCTTCTTCATATCAACATTTGCATCCGAGGCTTGGGCTTGGTTTTCATCCTTTTCTTTTCCTTCTCCATTTCATCCAGCTTCTCAAATGTAGCACACAAAAATATCACCCAAGTTGGGTATCACATTTCCCTCGTGGTTAGTGTACTCTGGATATGTTTTTTTTGTAACATCCTCAATCTCAATCTCATCACATCCTGCAGCTCCTCATCACTTAAAACATCAAATTCTGGGGCATCTTTTACAATTTCGTCCGGATTGAGTCGGAACATCTTCGCTAGCTGCTCGTCGGTCAGATCATGTATATTTTCTCCTTCTTCGAGAGTGTAGCTCACTGACCTTCTGATGATCCTTTGCAAATCTAGAATCATGGTGAATTGAGACTTGATTTGATGAAAGGGAGCAAAATCGTATTCATCCTGTTGTGGAGTTTTATCTGCCTGATTTAACATTAAGCATATCACATAAATATCTTTAGATAAACCATTTAAGCATTAATAAACAATTTGAACATTAATTACATTTTGAAACATATAATTCAAGTACAAAATTTATAATACATAAACATCTAATAATTACTTTGTCTTGCTCCCTTGATTCTTCTGCTGGAGGACCTGAGGAAGAGGCTCCTTGATCTTGGCTATGTTTGGTACGCCTCTCTTAAGATTGAGGAGAGGTTGATGCAGCAGCATTGCCTTTCTGATCATCATCATCTTCTCGATCTTTTCCACTCGGTCCACCCTCTCCAACCTCCTCCTCAGACTCATCTTCGTCCTCTTCTCATCATCATCATCATCATCATCACTATCTTTGATCTTTAGAGGCTCAATCTTTGACCCTTTCAGCTTTAGCATAATCTTCTTATTTTTCTTCTCAAGCTCCTCAATGCTCTTCACTGAAGCTAACACTAGCTCATTTTGACTAGTAAGTGCATGGTGGGCTTGACTTAGAGCTCTCTCATACAGGTCACTCTTCTCGCTGAGCTCCCTGATCTTCTAAGCTTGAGCCGCATCACCTCCATCAGCTGGTTGAGTTGTGCATCTCTTTGCTCATCTATGTCAAGTAGCCTTAGCATAATTAGGTTGAGGTTGGCTAGCTGTTCCTTTAACCCAATGTGGGGTAGGAAGGGTCCAGCTATGAATAGAGAATATATGGATGGACCTACTTGATGAGAGGTGGTGGTAGTAGTGGATATGGTGAATACGCGAGGTGGAATGTGTGTGGGCTATGGTGGAGTGGTTATGGTATTGGTGTTGGATGAGAGATAGTAGTAGTGGGTGGAGTGGTGGTGGTAGTAGTAGCTATAGGTAGAGATAGGAGGTGTGGTTATGGTGGTTGTTGTGGTAGTGGTGGTGGGAGTAGTGATTAAGGTGATCCTCTACCTCTTGCTCTTCTTCCTTAGGGTTGGGCCATCATTTTCTTCCTTGAGCCCTTGGAGACATAGGCTCCCCCTGAGCCGGTGGCTGGTCTGGGGTGTAAGTAGGATCAGTGTAATCTGTAGCACCACCCTTTGACCCAGCCTGGCGTCCACCAACTGCCTCTTTACCTCTCTTGGTGGCCACAACCCTACTCCCAACTGTCCTCACAAGAGGCTCCTTATCTGACTCATCATCTTCATCTATCCGAAAATCAAGGTGGATTAGAGCTGCTCGGATCCACCGGGAGCCTCACCGCCTTAACCATCATGATGGCGTCGTCATCGTCGTCTATATCATGCGGGTAGTTCAATCAGCTTGACATCTGAGTCACTCTCATCGTGACGCCACTTCTTATGAGAAGGTGCCACATTATCAGCACTTGCCAAGTGCCCTAATAGTCTCCTAACAGGGGGCTTCACCTACTTCCCTTGTATACTTTCATCCTACCCAAGGTGGTATCATCCATCACCTCAAGTACTACTGCATATTCTTTCTCCTTTTGCAAAGACAGAAGCTTCTCATTAGTAATAAACTGTAAGAACGAGGGTACATGCAAAACCCTCCTTACCCTTAGCCTCGAGGTTCTCTATCAAGAGAATATCATGTTGGAGAAGCTTAAAGGATGGTTCAACACCAGTGCAACATATGCATTGTGGATTTGGTCAGATAAATCATCAAATCCTCCCCGCCTTGATGCTATGCACTTCAATCCTCCCCGCCTTGATGTTTTGGAGAGGGAATGTTGACAGGCTGAGTTAGCATTTTGGAGGTGAGTGTGGCTTTTGAGTGTTTGGCTAGCTCAGTCCTGCTCCTGCTCCTGCTTCATTCAAAGCTTCGACTACTAAACCCTTAGTGTATGCTTCAACGAACAGATCTTGGAGGTTATGGCCAAGATGTTGTCCCTGGTCCATGATTTTACTTCGATCAATGATCTCCCAAGGTATTTGCTGATAAATCTGATCATGATCTCAAGTCTCTCTCTATCCATAGTGCTGTAGCTGGCCCATCTTTGTTGGATCTCTTCGATCTCTAATCTTCTTATTTCAGAATCCAGCTTTTCAGTGTCGAAACCTTGCCTAAACAGCTGATCAATGATATTGTCCATTGATCTGTTGTATTCAGCATCAGCCTCTTAACCATTTCGTTCAAGTTCTTCTCTTTCTCAGCACTCTTCTTTTTCTTGTATGTGACATGAAAATCTTTTTGACTTTCATGTACTTTTTCAATTTCAGCTCCCTTCTCAATCACATTCTCCTTCTCTTTTTCGGCCTCATACACACAATCCTTCTCTTTTTCCACCTCTTTATCCTCTCTTTCTCTCTCTCCTTCTCCATCCTCTTTCTTTTAGCTTTCACTGCTGAACTCTCCCCCTTTTTGGGTGCATTGGTTGCAAGGGATTGAGTAGCAGAAAGTTGTTGGCTCAGTACATCCTCAACCAGGGGTTGTAAGACAGAAGAAAGTCTCTCATCAACAGTTTTAATAACAAATTCGGTTAGTTGCGGTGTGATGAAGATAGGGGATTTTGAGGGATAGCATCCATTGGCTCAGGGGGGTTTTGGTCTTGAGAAATGGTGCTAGAAACAAGGCAGGTGGCTGAGAATTTTGTAGTGGTTGTGTGTTTAAGGGACCTTCAGAGGAAGTGCCATCTGTTGGGTGGATGTGGTGGCAGATGGTCTTTCTCCTTGAGAGAGTTGGTCAAGTAGTTTTTGCAGCCTACTACTTCCTCCTCTAGGATTGTGTTCTGGGCAAGAACATCATAAAAGAAGCCCGGGTCATCATCAGCAGATGCTGAATCACCTGACCTCCTGCTTGTAGCAGGATGTACATGCACTGGGTGTAGACCAGATGTAGCATGTGCCCCTTTGTCTTGGAACTGGGGACTTCCAGCCTCAGGACTTTGTCCTTCATCAGCTGTTGCCTCTGGTGAGGTCTTAGTTATGTTACCAACCTCAGTCTGATCATATGTTGATTCAGAAGAGATGGCAGCCTCACCAGATGTTCTGATCTCCTTATCCACACCAGGAGATTGAACATTTAAACCCTGGTGTTCTGGGTTATCAGAAGCATGTGTATCCTCTTCCTCAATTGCTGTTGTTCTCCCCTTTATTGGTGGTTGTAGGGGAGGAGGAGAGGCATGCAGCTGAGTCAGCATATTGGCAATTATAATGGTTGGGCTTTGAGGGGCATTTGCATGGGGAGAGGGGATAGAAGCTGATTGCATCCTGGAGAGGGTTGCTCTTCAATGATAACCTCCTCAAGTGAGAGAGGTCTCAGTAATGTGGGTTCCCATAAAGTGGTTGCAACAGGATCCTTTTGAGAGGATACCTGTGCGGCTGTGGCTGGTTGATTCGTTAACACTACTGGGGGTTTGAACCAGTAGGTTTATCCTGTTTGGGTGGTACAGGAGCATCATCAGGGGACTCATCTCCCTGATTAGCGTGTTTGGGTTTGGATTTTGGCTTGGTGGGGACTTTGGATCTGGCAATTGAAGCTGTGGGTTCCCGTTGCTTGGTTTAGCAAACGGCAGCTTCTTTGAGGATTGGTGGAGTTATGCCTGGAGTATACCTCAGCTAGAACAGCTGGTGCAGGGACAAGGCCAACAGGGCCATCAGTTTGTAATTCATTTAAAATTATGGCCATCAGAAACCTGGGATATAAAATCCATCTGTTTCCCACAAGTTTCTGTGCCAGATCTTTGATTTCTAGAAATACAATTGTGAAAAATTTAAAGGTTGGTGTTCTAGAATTGAATAATACCTGTTGCCACCGGGAAGACATTGATCCCATGAGGATGTCTTCGAGGCTAAGCAAACATTCACCATATGAAATATTAATCGTTCAGCATCAGGAAGTTCTTCTTCAGTATGGTAGCAACTTTAAGATTTCCGTCGTACCCATTGTTGATGAAGGACATATCAGTTGTGCCCTTCGGGTACTCAGTCACGCAAGCAGCATCTTGTAAATTTAGCATTCTACGAATGCTTTCAGGTGTAACCTCTACTTGTTTTTGGTTAACCAATGACCTAACAGAGATTTGGCCGGTAGGCACATCATTGTGAACGTAGGCATTGGACCAAAACTGACTAAGTGACTCTGGGTAGATAGTCGGGTTTAAGAGCAGAACTGTATTATATTGAGAATCAGCCATGGTCTATGGCGTGATCAAACTTTATCCAGAAGGCCGATTTCGTGAGGTAGGCGACGCAGTTATGTCGGCGTTTTAGACTCATGGTTGCCATTTTTGAAAGTATGAAGGTCAGAAGAACGGCTAATGGAACGTTTGAGAAGAAGACAGGTATTTATAGGGTGGGAATAGGAAAAGGCTGAAAGAAAACTACTGAAGGTTTTGGTGGGTCATCAGCTGTTTGAAACTACTGATGACGTGGTATTAACCTTCAGAGGTTTAAACGACTGACAGTGGTGGTTGTCATCAGTTGTTATAAAACAACTGAAGACTTGGTTTTGACCATCAGACGTTGAAACATCTGAAGTCTTGGTGTTAACCATCAGTAGTTATGAAACTACTGAAGGTCATGGTTTTGACTTCATATGATGTAAACAACTGAGGACTTGGTATTTTGTCATCAGTAGTTGTGAAACTACTGAAGACAATGGTTTTTGCCATCAGTAGTTGTAAACAACTGAAGATTGGTATTAGTTATCAGTAGTTGTGAAACTACTGAAGACTGTGGTCTTGCTTCAGTTGTTTAGAAACAGCAGTTGTAGGAACAACTGAAGAGAAATTACTCATCAGCTGTTTTCATCAATTCTTAGCTTTTCAGCTGTTTCATACTGTCCTCAACACTTATCATCATACTTTTCATCTGCTTTTCAAGTGTGTCATAGGATGTCAGTACTTATCTGTTTTTACTGATTTCAGTAGTTGTAACTACATCAGTAGTTGTAACTACATCAGTAGTATAGAACATAAAGTACCTCAGTACTTGTGAGGGATTTAGCCTTCAGTAGTTATAAAACTATTGAGGGTAAAAGAACTCATCAGTACTTATATGTGACATGGTTACCATGATCATCAGTAATTACTGAGATCATCAGTAGTTGTCACTTATTCAAGCTGCAGCATACCAAGCCTTAACACCAGGTTGTGGAAAGTTGAACTATCCAAAGGCTTAGTAAAGTCTGCAAGCTCATCAGCACTAGGCACAAACATAGGATTAATTAGACCCTTTTCAAAACAATCTCTTATCAAATGATGTCTAATTTCTATATGTTTGGTCCTAGAGTGCTGGACTGGATTTTTGACAATGCAAAGAGCTGAAGCACTATCCATTAATAATAGAGTCTTAGTCTCTGTAATGCCATAATCCAAAAGTTGATTCTGAAGCCAGAGTACTTGGATGTACAACTTGCAGCAGCAATGTACTCGGCTTCAGCAGTGGATGTAGCAACAGATGTTTGTTTCTTACTCTGCCAAGAAATCAAACAGTTGCCTAGGAATTGACATCCACCAGAAGTTGATTTCCTGGTCAACTTACACCCTGCATAGTCACTATCAGAGAAAGCAACTAATTTGCAAGAGTGCCCAGTGGAATACCATAAACCTAGAGATTGTGTACCTTGCAAACATCTAAAGATCCTCTTGACTGCAATCAGATGAGACTCTTTAGGTGCAGCCTGAAATCTAGCACAAACACATGTAGCAAACATAATATCTGGTCTAGAAGCTGTTAAATACATCAAGGACCCAATCATACATCTGTAAAGCATTTCATCAATAGCTTTACCTTTCTGATCAACATCCAATTGTGTGGTGTTGCACATGGGAGTAGAACCCGGCTTAAAGTTTTGTAAATCAAACTTATTTAAAAGATCTTTTGTATATTTAGACTGATGAATGAAAATTCCATCAGCTTTTTGTTTGATTTGCAAGCCTAGAAAGAACTGTAATTCTCCCATTGCACTCATTTCAAACTTCCTTGCATTAATTTTGTAAAATCAGCACACAACTGGGGATCAGAGGATGCAAATATAATATCATCAACATAATTTGAACAAGTAGCTTATGCTGATCCACCTTCTTAATAAATAAAGTTTTATCTATGGAGCCTCTAGTGAATTATTTTGCAGAAAATAGTTAGATAATGTCTCATACCAGGCTCTAGGAGCTTGTTTCAACCCATAAAGAGCCTTATCAAGCTTGTATACCCATTCTGGGTGTTTATTATCCTCAAAACCTGGTGGTTGACACACATAAACTTCTTCTTTTATTTTACCATATAAAAATGCACTTTTAACATCCATTTGAAAAACTTTAAGATTGTGGAGTGCAGCATAGGCTAAGAACAATCGAATTGCCTCCAGTCTGGCTACAGGGGCAAAGGTTTCATCATAATCAATACCTTTTCTTGTGCAAACCCCTAAACAACCAGTCTGGCCTTGTTCTTAACAATAAGCCCATTTTCATCTGTTTTATTCCTAAACACCCATTTAGTGCCTATTGCACACTTACCTGGGGGAACGACAACTCCCACACTTGCTGCTTTTTGAACTGAAGAAGCTCAAGCTGCATTGCTTCAATCCAGCCATTGTCTCTAAGTGTAACATGATAATTATTTGGCTCTAGCTGACTGATGAAGAGAGCATAGAAGCAGAAATTTGACAATTGACTTCTGGTTGAAACTCCAGCATTGATATCAACAATGATTTGAGACATTGGTGATTCTTCAGCTCTTGATAAACAATAAGATCAGTGCAAGTGTTTGTAGAACCTTCAGCAGCAACAGATGTTGATGTAGACTCTTGAAACCATGTAGATGGTGGCAACTCAAATGAAGTTGAAGATGCAGAAATCTCATCAGCACTTGTTGTGGATGAAGCTACTGAAGCTACAGGAGCATCAGGTTTAGAGGACACAGGCAATTGGTCACTAAACCTGAAGAGGTGAGTACTGCTATCATCATCATCAGCAGCACCAGCAGTACCACCAGGTGGTGAACTGTTGACAGGAACAATAGCAGGAGTTTGATAAGGAACATATTGTAGTATGTCCAAATCAAATAGCTCCACAGGGCTTTGTGGAATCTTGTCCTTTGGAGATTCATTAAACTTAACATGTAGAGTCTCTTCAACCATCTTTGTTCTACAGTTGAAGACTCTGTATGCTTTGCAAGTTGATGAATAACCAACAAAGTACCCTGCATCCACCTTAGGATCAAATTTTTGGAGTTGATCCCATGTGTTGAGAATGAAACAAGGACACCCAAAAGCTCTGAAGAATGAAATTAGAGGGGCCAAATGATGAAGAACTTCATATGGAGTCTTCATCAACCTCTGATTTACTAGAACTCTATTCTGTACATAACAAGCTGTATTGACAGCTTCAGCCCAAAAAGTCATTGGCAGTCCAGAATCAGCCAACATGGACCTTGCAGCTTCAATAAGGGTCCTGTTCTTTCTCTCTACTACTCCATTTTGTTCAGGAGTTCTTGGAATGCTAAACTGCCTTTTGATTCCCTTTGAGAGGTAGAACTCATCAAGTGTATTGTTTTATGAATTCTGTTCCATTATCACTTCTAATACACTTGACTGAGAGGGAATACTGCTTCTCAACATACAACACAAAGTTGATAATCTTCTGAGCTGCCTCATCCTTTGAATGCAAGAAGAAAGTCCATACAAATCTGGAGTAATCATCCACAATTACCAGACAGTATTTCTTCTTAGCCATACTCATCACTCTCACAGGACCAAAGAGATCCATGTGAAGAAGCTGTAAGCAGGCAGTGGACTTAGGCTCTTCTATGTGGAGGGAAATGAAGCTTTGTGTTGTTTTCCTTTTAAACAAGCAGTGCATTTATCTTCACATTTGAACTCCTTCATAGGCAGTCCCCTTACTAAACAATGGTTTATCAGCTGATTTATGTTTCTGAGATTAACATGACCCACCCTTCTATGCCATAGAGTAGATTCTTGAGGGGAAGCGTTGGAAAATAGGCGAGGATGGCCTTTGAGATCTATTTTCTTGGAAAGATCTAAGGCATACACTCTTCCTGTCCTATTGGCCTTTAGGAGAGTGCATTCATCCAACACCTTATCAATCAAACTTAGAACTTTGGATGACAGAATCCGACAGTTCTGACTGGTGAAAAGAGCAACATGGCCTTTGTCACACATTTGACTGACACTCAAGAGGTTGTACTTGAGATTTTCCACATGGTTAACATCATCAAACTTTATTTCCCCATTGGAAACAAAGCCTTTGCCGATATGTAACCCTTTGCATCATTGCCAAATGACACAAACCCCTTCCTTCCTTGAGAGTAGTCATTAAGAAGTGATCTGTTTCCTGTCATATGCATGGATCCTCCACTGTCTACATACCAGATGCCTCTGTGGCAAGTTGAAGAACCCTGCAAAACACAACAAATTAGTTAGATTTTGAGACCCAAACCTTTTTGGTTTTGGGCCTGTTCTCATTATAAGATGGTAAACAAACAGGTTTGTTGGAAACAACATCCTGAGAGGAAGAAGATGGTGAAGAAGAGGAATCCTTTGGCTTGGACCTCCTTTTGTGGTTTCAACATAGGAACATCTAATTGGTTAACTCTTCCCAATAGATGTTGAACCATCATAACCAGTTGTGTCTGATTTTGTTATAAAACTTTCAGCTCTCCAAACACATTGGCATTGGAGTTTGATAAGTTCCTATGTTGCACCTTCTTCTTTTGAGCAATCTCAGCTGTTACCTATTTAACCCTTTCCTTTTTGGATTTCTTTTTTGACTTAAGGGTCACAGGATTTGATGTTGCTGGTACAAATGTGGCTTCAAACTCAGTTTTCATTTTTACCATTTTCTCTTTAATTTCCTCTTTATGTTTGAGTTTGGATCATCTTTTGTACCAACAATCATCTGTAAGATGATTGAACAAACCACATATTTCACATGGTTTCTTCTTCATCTTATGTTGATCATCAACTAAAGAGAATGAAACTACTGAAGACTTGTTCTTCAGCACTTTGGAAGCACTATTTGCTTTCTTGACTTCCTCTTTAGTAGTCTTAAAACCCTTTCTACTGACAGTTTTCTTCTCTTCAGTGCTGACAGTAGTTGGAGTTTGAACTTCAGGTGTTAAATCTTGCTCTCCAGTCCTTTCAGGACTTCCAGAAATAACTCCTGAGTTGATCAACTCTTTGATCATGTAAGTGTCAGTATTTGAACCATCAAGATCAGCTGATAGGTTCAACGAGGGAATAATACTAACTTCAACTTCTGATGGTGCTCTATCAGAAAGTGAATCACATGATGAGGTGGATTAGTTATTGCTTTCTCCATCAGATTTCACTTCCGCTCTTGAAGCAAAATCTGTAGGAGGAGCAATGTGATTATAGCCAATGCCAAACTTCACATTGGAAGCAGATTGCTTACTAAGAAGCATTTCAAAACCTTTGCATGATTGTACCCATCGATCACACTCTACCTGGGTGACTGCAAGGGTTTCTTGAGGTCTTTGTACTTTTCTAAAAGTACCTCTTCCCTAGCCTTATCATCAGTGATTTGGCATTTAAGTTTATAAATCTCATCATTTTTCTCTTTAAGCATAGACTCAAACTCAGCTTTGCTTTTGGAAATGATCTTTTCTAGCTCTATGTTCTTATTAATTAAAGCTACATTTGCTTCTCTAATAGAGGCAAATGTTGCTATGCATGTTTCAGAACATAATTTGGCCTTAGCCTCAGAGGATACCTGTGATACCTGTGATGAAGAGGCATTTGAGGATGATCCATCTGCAGACTCCAGAGCCATAAGTGCCAGATTCCCAAAAGGACTGTCACCACTATGTTGACCAGCACCTGTGAACAGTTGTTCATGACCAGACATGTCATCTGGTAAACTGCTCCAGTCAACAACTCCAGGGGTGAAGAAGCTGTGTTGTTGAGGTTAAGGAGGTTGAGGAGGTTGATGAGATTGAGATGGTTGAGGCTCAGGAACAGCATGTGGTTGTTGAGCAATGGGTGCTTGAACCTGACTGGTTTGTGGCATGCGATAACAAGGGTAAGGATATGGCATTTGACCCTGAGGAACAAAATATGCAGGAGATTGTGGTTGAGAATGATGACCAGAATTGACAGGATGTTGCCCTCTGTGTTGTTGACTATTGCCAGGGAAAGTCACAAAGGGTGCAGAAGAATTAGATCCAGATGATCTACATTCTCTAGCAAAGTGTCCAAGCCTGTGGCATTTGTGACACCTCAACTTACTCTTGTCAAAACCAACTTTGGTTTTGCCAGAGAGTCCTGGGAACTTTCTTCCAGTTCTTTTGTATAACTTCTGAGATCTGATATTTATCAAGGCCATTTGGCTCAAAATATCCATCTCTTCTAAGTCATCATCAGCAATCCCCTTGAGATCATCCATGATGAAGCATAGATTGTCATTATTACACTCAGTAAACTGACTATCAACACTCACAAATGCAGAATCAGAAGTGTTTGAAGAGAAATCAATATGCTCATCATACTGGCATTCAGATGAAGCATATTCTGACTCATGACCAACCAAGGCAGTGTTTCCTGGTACAAAGTCTTCAGTGAGCTTACCAGATGAAGCCAGTTTCCTTTTCTGCTCTATCTCTCTTTCGAATGTAAGCAGTTTCCCATGAAGTTGGGCGAGAGATAGGCTATCCAGATTTGCACTGGAGCGTAGGACAATTGTATATGTGTCCCATCTCTCAGGCAGTGATATGAGGAATCTGTGGTTCATTTGGCTTTTGGTATATTCATGTTTAACAATTTTCAACTCAGAGATTAAACATGAAAACCGCTCAAACTGCTGAGTTAGAGTGTCACCCTTTTATGAGCAAAAGTCTCATACTGTTGGGCGAGGGTTTCCCTGTTGTTTGCTAAGACCTCATCAGTGCCACCAAATTGTTCTTTCAGTGCATTCCAAAGGTCATGAGCAGTTTCATGATGCATAAGCCGGAATAAATTTCATTAGGCAGTGCCATGGCTAGAATTCCATGGGCTTTAGCATCAATCTCAAAAAACTTCTTGTCCTCATCAGAGTATTGTTCCTTCTTCTTCGGAATCAACTGATTTGTTTCGGATGATTCACCATTGGCTTATGTGGTCCATGTACCACGGATGTCCAACAACCTGAACTATTGACAGACAGGTGATGGAGCATTCTGCGTTGCCAAATGTTATACTCATTCCTAACCAGCATCGGAGGCTTGGTTGAAGAACCAGTATTGTGTGGATCATTAGAAGGTGTAGTCATTTCAAAAATTCAGACAAATTCAAGATAAGCAAAACAAATTTAGCTCAAAACCACTAAGAACCTCAATTAAAATAGCCAAAAGCGACAGAACTTCAATCTCTATAACAGATTCGTGCGAATTTGCTAGTTCGATCAAACTTAGAGCAAATGAGCAGTTTCAATGATGAATTGTTAGATCGATCAATGATTAACCGGCTCTGATACCATTTGATAGGATCTCAGCATCTAGTTTGATCGATTCGAATGATTTCAGCAGCGGAATAAAGTACCAACTAGCACAATTCGAGCAAGAATACCAAAGATATAGCAATGAACAGAATTAGTTATAGAGAGAGAAAGTTTCTGCAAAAGGAATATTTCATTCAATCACACGCTTTGGCATGGCTTTCGCTCAATTACAATTTAGGTCATTCTTCCTTATATAAGGAAAGATGACGTAGGCTGATGTCACTTGATAGTGACATCTAACCGTTATTTAACAAACTACTGAAACACTAAAACTACTGAAGATGTCAAGCAGCTAACATCTTCTTACAAGAAGCTAAGTGTTTACTTATTACAAAACTACTGATAAGAAACTGCTGAAACTACAACGACTGAAGAACAAGCTCTTCAGTCGTTTTACAAAACTACTAAAAGTAAAAACATAAAACTACTGATAAACACAACTACTGAAGAAGTACTCTTCAGCTGTTTTGACAAACTACTGAAACTTCAGCACTTGGTCTTCAGACTTGAACTTCAGACGTTTCATCAGCTGATGACTTCAGTAGATGTCATCAGCTGATGTCTTCAGTCTTTGTCTTTAGACTTTGTACTCAGTTGTTGATCTTCAGCACTTGTGGACTCTTCAGCTGTTGAACTTCAGTACTTTGGTCTTTAGCTTCAGCACTTGTATTCTTCAGCTGTTGTCCTTTAGTACTTTGGTCTTCAGCTTCAGCATTTGTGTTCTTCAGCTGTTGAACTTCAGTACTTTGGTCTTCAGCTTCAGCACTTGTATTCTTCAGTTGTTGACCTTCAGTACTTTGGTCTTCAGCTTCAACACTTGTGTTCTTCAGCTGTTGGACTTCAGTACTTGATCTTCAGCTGTTGAAGTCTTCAGCACTCGTCGAACTGCTGATGAAGCCTTCAGCAGTTGTTGTGATATCATGTGGGACTTAGAGGTTTTCTGATCTTGGCTCATTGGTTCTTTTGGTCCAACAGTAATCAATGGTTGAGATTAAAAGGGTAATAACCTAAATTAATATATCAATTAATCTTTTATAATTAGAGCATAAAGGGTATGTTAATAAATTGAAACCATTTAATTTTTTGAAAACTCTTTAAAGATATGGAAGATTCCATATTTTACTCATTTTCTCACCTTTATTCCTAAAATTTATATGCATTTGATCAACAAATTATGTGATTCAAAATATTCATTAGATTATTGCTCAGACGAATCATCAGATTGTATAATTTATATAAATTATATGTACTTAAAATAACACCCAATCTAATAGTATAAAAGTGGTAAACTGTAGTAAAAAAACACTTAATGTAGCACCCAACCTAATAGTAAAAAAACACTTAATGTACGTATTTTAATGATTAGATAAACTGATTTAGAACCATAATTCTTAAAAAATATGATTGAGAAACCCCTAGCTTGGAAGCTTAACAAATCAAGAGAAGCTTGAAACTTATGTATGTAATAAATTAACAAAAAATATAGATCAACTTACATATATGATACGGGTTACATATACTTTAGTTACGAAAATATTGTCCAAACTTAAGTAATTTACATACATGTAAGTTACTGTATATTGAAAAATATTTTTTAGTAGTATGCAAGTTAAATATATGTAAGTTAGTGTATCAAGTTTACATATGTGTAATCAAATTTACAAATTCAAACTAAAAATAATAACCAATCATATAACTGTGATTTACATACGCATAATCAAAAGATTGAACATTCCATTTATGTATATCTGGACAAATTTAATCATATGTTTACGTATATGTAACCAAGATTACATATAGCTTTACGTATATCTAATCAAGTTTACACACAGATTCACATATATGTAACTTTATATATATATATGTAAGCAATACTACTTTCTGATTGTCAAAAGTTTCAAAGGTTCTTGCATAATCAATATTAAAACTATACATCCAAAACTAACCTAAATAAAATTATCGAGCATAATACTTCATCAATAATATCATCTTCATCATCGTTTTTGTCTTCAAAATTATTAATGCCCAAAACCACATCCGTTGTTATCATCATAGCATCATCTTCATCTTTGACTCATCTTCATCTTTTCTCATCTTCTTATTCGAGCCTCGTCACGTCATCATTATCTTCATTGACATGAATTAGGATTTTAGGATACAATACATTGTAACTATATGGATATCAAAGGCTTCAATCGATTGAACATGATTTCGATTTGAATAGAGTTTGATATTGATTTTTTAGTATGGAATGATCAGGAGGTTGTATTTAGTTCATGGAAATTTATACTTAAAAATAGAAATTGAAATTTCCAAAATAGAAAAGAGGTAAATAAGGAAGGTATAAATAAAATGATTTTAAATTTATAATAACACCCTTTATTGGACAATAAATAAATAATAAAAATTATATTAATCAATGATTAAGATTGTATCTCATGGTTCTCACGATCTTTAGTAGTCCTGAAAAGATCCTGACTCTCTCTCTCTCTATATATATGTATATATGTATATACATATATATACATACATATATATATATATATATATATTATATATATATATGTGTGTATGTATATACGTATGTATATATGTACATACACACACACAACACACACACACACACACACACACATATATATATATATATATATATATTATATATATATATATATATATATATATATATATATATATAACTATGTATATATATATGTATAACTATGTATATATATATGTATAACCATATATATTATATATACATATGTATATATATAAACATACATACGTGTATATATATATACATATATAAATATACATATATATACATAATATATATATATATGTATATATGTATATATATACGTATATTACATCTTATATTACATCCTACAGCCGGCTATACTTTCAAAGCCAGCTGGATACAATTGACTAGACACATTCAAAATCAATTGTAGAGTCAAAAGGCAGATTGCCTTTTGACTTGTGACTATGACATGCCATAGCTCACATCCTTATCTATTACAAAAAGGATAAAGTACATAAAATAGAAAGTTACACACTCAAGACCTCAATGTACAGTTACCCAAAGCATGGACCTTTTCACCAACCCATGTAAGTTGGTGACTTGCAGAGGTGCAGCGGAAAGGTGTCCAGCTTTATGGAACAATACATCAGATAAAGCATGTTACTAAAAGTCTTCGGAAGAAATCTGTCTTCATGAGTTGAAGCTTCGGAAGACTTTGTCTCTGAGGCTTTGGAAGACTTCATGTTTGGCTTCGGAAGATATTGGTCTTGGCTTCAAAAGATTTCACACTTAGAGTATTTTCTGTTTCATGTGTGAAACTTCCTAAGCTTCTTCTTTAATACACTTGTGTAGCATGCAGGAAAGACTTAAGATGTTTAGGTTACATCAGCCTCTTCATTAATCTTTACAAACTCCCCCTAGGCTGATGCTACCAAAGCACTTTGAAAACTTCAGATATTAACAGTCCTCATTAGGATGATTAGCATTCCTTTCTTCAGAAGATGATTAGGATCCTTCAGGCTATCAAAGTATCTTGTCATGTCAAAGAGGTCATGCAGAGGCAACGGAAACATATCTTGCCATGTATAAATGTCTTTAATGCCTTGATCTCTAATAACATGCCATCTTTCTGGATTTGTGGTGTATGTTCAAGACAAGATGGGTCTTCCTGATGCTAGAGGAGCTGTTTGAATTAGAGTTGTGTAGCATCCTCTGGCTGCACATCCTCAGGCTGTTCTGATTCATCCTGAGGTTTAGAAGGGATGCAGGCTTCTTCTTCTTCTTAGGCTTTGGTTTAGAAGCCATCCTCTTCTTTCTCTTAACAAAATTTAACTGAGAAGACTAGCTTGTAGCACCAGATTGATCTTCATTGTCTTTCTTAGTTGGGACTTCCTCTCTCTCATGTTCAGATGGGGAGGGAGGTTGACCCTGTTGTGGATCAGAAGATGAAGCTTGCTGATCATTAGCAGGAGGTCTGGGTTGTGTTGTCTCTAGTTGTTCAACCTTAATCTCCACTTCAGGTGGAGCCTGACTTGGAGTGGAGTGTAAGTCAGTGAGCTCTCCACTTTTAATCTTCTCCGTGATTACCCCGATATGCTCATCCATTGTGGATAGAGACATGGGTCCAAGTCTCCTTCTGGAGAATCCATACAGCTTCAAGAAGCTCATCATCCTCTGCCTATCAGCAGACTTCTTCTTGTTCAGGACTTTCTTGTAGTTAATCATCTTGATTCTGTCTTCTTCTTTGTCTACCTAAGGTTCTTGTTGAACCACATCCTCTTGTTCAGGACTTTCTTGAACTGATGAGAGGGTAGGCATACCTTTGTATTGTCTTTTTCTTCTTCTCTCTTCTTTGACTTGTACTAGGAGTTCTGCATCTTCTGCCTCCTTCTTCTCTCTTGACCTTTCCAGGTCAACCAGTTCATTCAATTCATACAAGGGAAGAGAAATGAGACTATTTATGTCATAGTTCCTAGTCTGCAGATAGTTAATCCTGACTGCCCTTAACTCATCATTCTGAGTATCTGGTCTGGGGGCAGCCCTGATTGCAGACTCCATGAGTCTTGAAGACTAAGCAGAGGAACTTTCTTCCCTTAGCCTCCTTTTCCTCTCTCTCTCCTCCTCAATCTCCTCAGATGTCATCTTTCTTTTCCCTTTGTCACTCACAGACCTTTGTGACTCAGGGTGGAGAGAGCTTTGGCCTTCATTGCTTGTTGTAACATCTGAGCTCAGGCCATAGAGAGGTTGAGAAGCACCTTCACCAGCAGATGTCTCGAAGGAATATGGATCTCTACAGCAGTTGGAAATGACGAGACAGGGCTCTCAGGTTCTGTCACTGGGCCTTCAGTCAAGGTTTCCCCTATGAAGCTAATCTTAGGGTCTGGCTCAACATCCAGTTGATCGATGACATTGCCTGATTGCCTAAGTCTCCTTCTTAAGCTGAACTCTACAGTGATCCTGTCTTGGATTCTTTTAGCCAGTCTGTCAGCTTGTCTTGATTGGCTTGGGTTGACAAGTGGCATGTTGACTAGATCCAGACCTTTATAGTAGTTCAAGGACTGAAAATTGAAGACTTCTTGCTGTCCTTGAACTCTTATGATGATTAGGGCCTTCCTGTTGTTGTCATACCTCCACCTAATCAAGTGATTGGAAGATGGTGAATGTGACATGGCCCTTGGTATCCCATCCTCAAACAGACTCTGTATGAAGGAGTCTGTGTATTCCACATCAATGTGAACTAGAGGAGGTTGCTGAGAATGCACAGTTGCAAGTGAGGATGGTGAGTCCTCAATGTCCATTCTCTCTGAAGAACTCCCAGGTTTTGTGGTTGTAATGACTTTCTCCCCCTTTTTCGTAGCATCACCCACTTGAATAGGTGAGCTGGAAGATAAGTCAATCACATCCACATGTTCTTGTGTTCCTGGTTGAGCTCTCCTTAAGGGTCTCCCAGCTAGTTTTTCCTTAAGATATGAAATCTCAAGTTGCTGATCATTGATCCTGTTGTGTAAGGTAGTCACCTGAGATTCAAGGTGACTAATCTTTGAGACTGAATAAGTCCATGTTTTAGACAATTTTTGCACCAGTAGTCTCAAATTCCCCTCATCTTCATCAGAAAATTCATTGGGGGATGAGATGATTAGACCAGAGTCCTCTCTCTCACCACAAGCTTGAGTTTCTTGGCTGCTGGTTTTCCTCTGCTCACTGGCAGTCTGAGTTGAGATGTCAGTGGGCTGAGTTGCCATGGTTGAGGTCTTAATGATGTAATCACTTTCAGAAGTGAGAGCCTCTTCCATATGGACATCCTGAACAGGTTAACGAGTGTCCACCTTAGTTGTAGGTGACAGATGTGGGATAGATGTAGGAGAATCAGGAGTACTCATCTCTCTTTGAGTAGAGGGAAAGAAGAGAGATTCATATACTCACTAAAACCTATATCTTCATCAGTTAGAAATCAAGGTTAGGAATTGGTTGGTTGAGATCTATAGGCTGGGGATGGTAACTGTCCCCTGAAGGTTGATCACTTAAGTGCTGAGACTCAGAGTGATGGCTTAAGGCAGTAGGGTTAATGAGCTCATCAGGCTGAGCATGAGGAACCTCAGCACTGATTCTTGAAGAGATGGGAGTGGTCTGCTCCTCAGGAGAAGTGGGAGCTCCAGTGTCCACTTCTTCCTGTATGGTTGAGTATATGGGGGCCTCCACAGACTCAATAGTCTGAGCAGGGGTTTGTTTGGATTTTCTTTGGTAGGTGATGGTGATTTGAGGCTGTGAGAGTGGTTGGGAAAAAGCAGGTGTGGGTTCAACACTAGCTTGGGCTGCTAGGTTGTCACCTTGAGCAATGAGCCCTAACATTTTTGGGACTAGGGCTGTTTCTACCCCAGAGAATCCAACAGTGGGCTTTCTCAGTATTTTAAAGATGCCAGGCTTCATCTGTCCCAATTTAAGAATGTTACCTGTTTCCCTCAACTGTGAGCCCAGTTCACAGTTAAGAATGTACTGGACATATCTAGGAAACATATAATACTATAAGGAGTCTAAATTAGCAAGTAAATTTGTAAAAACAAACTGAGAATACCTTAATTTGACCTCCTGAACCATTCCATGGATTATGAAGGAGAGATCCTCAGGAATCTAGTCCCATCCACCATGCTTGTTTGATAAGTTGTGGATGACAACATGGAGCATGAATCTCCATTGGATGAGACCTTCCTTTTCCTAAATGTCTTTATAGAGAAATCTCCCTCATATACCATCTGCTCAAAAGAATGATTGACAGCTTCCTTTGGGAAAAACACCTCACCTTCTTCATCATCCAACTGAAGATGTCTGTTGCTGATGGCCGGAGTGATGAAGATTGTTCTCCCCTACACTGTGGCAGATAGTGCCTTCTCCCCATCCATGATCACCTCTTGATAGGTCTCCTAGAATTCAAGCAACTGATCCTCATAAAGTGGAGGATCAATGGTTATGGAGGTGAAGTAGTTTCACAGAGTTAGGAAATGGCAAACCTCTGAGAAATGAGGATCTTTCTCAAAGCTTAACAGAGCAACCTGATTGTGTTGTCTGTGTAGCTGCACGGTAAAGTTGGGATCATTTCGGTGAGCAAGGTTGGCCATTTTGAAGTAGCTTAAGGACGAAGAAAGAAGAAAGAAAGAAATTTCAAAGAGAAATTTAGGGTTTTAGGTTTGGAGGAAGAACAGATGATAGAAAGAGGGGGGAAACCATTGGGTTTATATGTGAGAAGGATTTCAGATAAAGTTTAATGAAAGAGGATAAACTTTAAGATCCGGATGTCGGTCCCACCTCTAAAAAAGTAGTTTACTTTTTCTCAAAAAGTAGTTTTCTTGGAAGTCAAAAACCTTCTGAAGGTTAATTATCTTCGAAAGTTTTAATTAAAAAGCTTCCGAAGCTAAAATGACTTTGGAAGAATTTCCTCAGAGTTTTGAGAATTTTGCTTCGGAAGAAAAATTAAAACTTGAGTGCTTTGTTTATAAACTAACAAAGCTTCCGAGTGTTAATTTTGCTTCAGAAGTAAATGGTCCTTGAAAATAAGTAAGTGTCTGCGACAAGTATTTAAGCATGGAAGATAAATTTGAAGACTCTTCCGAAGGTAAATTTCTTAGACAGTTATTTATTTTGAAGGCATGATTTACTTCTAAAGTTGAAAGCATAACTTCCGAAGTATCATAAATTTTCAAAAGTCTAAAGAAAGTCTTCAAAAAGAAATTTTCATCCAAAGAAAACATGAGCTTATGAAAGTGATGAACTAGATAACTTAGGACACACATAGATTTTAAAGAAATAATAAGAATTAGTTTTAAGAAAAGTTTACTCAAAGTTTATCATCCCAATAGCTGATATTAGATATTTAAATCTCTGTTCATCAAAGGCCTTTGTAAACAGATCAGCATATTGTTCATCTGTGTGAACTTTGACTAGTTTAATTAATCTCTTTTCATAGTTATCTTTATTAAATGATACCTGATATTGATGTGCTTTGTCCTTGAGTACTGCACAGGGTTCTCTGTGATTGAGATAGCACTGTTGTTGTCTATGTGAATGGGAGTCTCCTTGAAGTTTAACCCATAGTCCAGCATCTGATTTTTGAATCCAAAGTACTTGACCACAGTAGCTTGCAGCAACACTGTATTCAGCTTCAGCAGTTGATGCAGAGACATAGGATTGTTTCTTGCATTGCCATGAGACAACCCTTCCACCAAGAAATTGACATCCCCCAGATGTAGACTTTGTAGTCATGTTGCAACCACCATAATCACTATCTGTATAGGCATACATATTGAAGTCAGAATTCTTAGGATACCATAGTCCAAGTGTTGATGCACCATTAAGGTATCTTAGAATTCTCTTGACAGTGATAAGGTGAGACATCTTAGGGTTGGCTTGATATCTTGCACAAATACATGTAGTCTTTGTACTTTTCTAAAAGTACCTCTTCCCTAGCCTTATCATCAGTGATTTGGCATTTAAGTTTATAAATCTCATCATTTTTCTCTTTAAGCATAGACTCAAACTCAGCTTTGCTTTTGGAAATGATCTTTTCTAGCTCTATGTTCTTATTAATTAAAGCTACATTTGCTTCCCTAATAGAGGCAAATGTTGCTATGCATGTTTCAGAACATAATTTGGCCTTAGCCTCAGAGGATACCTGTGATACCTGTGATGAAGAGGCATTTGAGGATGATCCATCTGCAGACTCCAGAGCCATAAGTGCCAGATTCCCAAAAGGACTGTCACCACTATGTTGACGAGCACCTGTGAACAGTTGTTCATGACCAGACATGTCATCTGGTAAACTGCTCCAGTCAACAACTCCAGGGGTGAAGAAGCTGTGTTGTTGAGGTTAAGGAGGTTGAGGAGGTTGATGAGATTGAGATGGTTGAGGCTCAGGAACAGCATGTGGTTGTTGAGCAATGGGTGCTTGAACCTGACTGGTTTGTGGCATGCGATAACAAGGGTAAGGATATGGCATTTGACCCTGAGGAACAAAATATGCAGGAGATTGTGGTTGAGAATGATGACCAGAATTGACAGGATGTTGCCCTCTGTGTTGTTGACTATTGCCAGGGAAAGTCACAAAGGGTGCAGAAGAATTAGATCCAGATGATCTACATTCTCTAGCAAAGTGTCCAAGCCTGTGGCATTTGTGACACCTCAACTTACTCTTGTCAAAACCAACTTTGGTTTTGCCAGAGAGTCCTGGGAACTTTCTTCCAGTTCTTTTGTATAACTTCTGAGATCTGATATTTATCAAGGCCATTTGGCTCAAAATATCCATCTCTTCTAAGTCATCATCAGCAATCCCCTTGAGATCATCCATGATGAAGCATAGATTGTCATTATTACACTCAGTAAACTGACTATCAACACTCACAAATGCAGAATCAGAAGTGTTTGAAGAGAAATCAATATGCTCATCATACTGGCATTCAGATGAAGCATATTCTGACTCATGACCAACCAAGGCAGTGTTGCCTGGTACAAAGTCTTCAGTGAGCTTACCAGATGAAGCCAGTTTCCTTTTCTGCTCTATCTCTCTTTCGAATGTAAGCAGTTTCCCATGAAGTTGGGCGAGAGATAGGCTATCCAGATTTGCACTGGAGCGTAGGACAATTGTATATGTGTCCCATCTCTCAGGCAGTGATATGAGGAATCTGTGGTTCATTTGGCTTTTGGTATATTCATGTTTAACAATTTTCAACTCAGAGATTAAACATGAAAACCGCTCAAACTGCTGAGTTAGAGTGTCACCCTTTCTATGAGCAAAAGTCTCATACTGTTGGGCGAGGGTTTCCCTGTTGTTTGCTAAGACCTCATCAGTGCTACCAATTGTTCTTTCAGTGCATTCCAAAGGTCATGAGCAGTTTCATGATGCATAAGCCCGGAATAAATTTCATTAGGCAGTGCCATGGCCAGAATTCCATGGGCTTTAGCATCAATCTCAAAAAACTTCTTGTCCTCATCAGAGTATTGTTCCTTCTTCTTCGGAATCAACTGATTTGTTTCCGGATGATTCACCATTGGCTTATGTGGTCCATGTACCACGGATGTCCAACAACCTGAACTATTGACAGACAGGTGATGGAGCATTCTGCGTTGCCAAATGTTATACTCATTCCTAACCAGCATCGGAGGCTTGGTTGAAGAACCAGTATTGTGTGGATCATTAGAAGGTGTAGTCATTTTCGAAAATTCAGACAAATTCAAGATAAGCAAAACAAATTTAGCTCAAAACCACTAAGAACCTCAATTAAAATAGCCAAAAGCGACAGAACTTCAATCTCTATAACAGATTCGTGCGAATTTGCTAGTTCGATCAAACTTAGAGCAAATGAGCAGTTTCAATGATCAATTGTTAGATCGATCAATGATTAACCTGCTCTGCTACCATTTGATAGGATCTCAGCATCTAGTTTGATCAATTCGAATGATTTCAGCAGCGGAATAGAGTACCAACTAGCACAATTCGAGCAAGAATTCCAAAGATATAGCAATGAACAGAATTAGTTATAGAGAGAGAAAGTTTCTGCAAAAGGAATATTTCATTCAATCACACGCTTTGGCATGGCTTTCGCTCAATTACAATTTAGGTCATTCTTCCTTATATAAGGAAAGATGACGTAGGCTGATGTCACTTGATAGTGACATCTAACCGTTATTTAACAAACTACTGAAACACTAAAACTACTGAAGATGTCAAGCAGCTAACATCTTCTTACAAGAAGCTAAGTGTTTACTTATTACAAAACTACTGATAAGAAACTGCTGAAACTACAACGACTGAAGAACAAGCTCTTCAGTCGTTTTACAAAACTACTAAAAGTAAAAACATAAAACTACTGATAAACACAACTACTGAAGAAGTACTCTTCAGCTGTTGTGACAAACTATTGAAACTTCAGCACTTGGTCTTCAGACTTGAACTTCAGACGCTTCATCAGCTGATGACTTCAGTAGATGTCATCAGCTGATGTCTTCAATCCTTGTCTTTAGACTTTGTACATCAGTTGTTGATCTTCAACACTTGTGGACTCTTCAGCAGTTGAACTTCAGTACTTTGGTCTTCAGCTTCAGCACTTGTATTCTTTAGTTGTTGACCCTCAGTACTTTGGTCTTCAGCTTCAGCACTTGTGTTCTTTAGCTGTTTGACTTCAGCACTTTAGTCTTTAGCTTCAGCACTTGTGTTTTCAGCTGTTGGACTTCAGCACTTTAGTCTTCAGCTGTTTAAGTCTTCAGCTGTTTAAGTCTTCAGTACTTGATCTTCAGCTGTTGAAGTCTTCAGCACTTGTCGAACTGCTGATGAAGACTTCAGCAGTTGTTGTGATATCATGTGGGACTTAGAGGTTTTCTGATCTTGGCTCATTGGTTCTTTTGGTCCAACAGGAATGCTCCGTAGTTCTTCAAAACAAACTACCTCAAAAGATGACTGATCCAGGAAGTTTCACCATACCTTGGCTAATAGGAGATCTTTCTGGCACTAACGTGTTAGCTGATTTAGGTGCAAGCATTAACCTTATGCTTATGCGGTTTTCGAGAAATTAAAATTAGGTGAACCTTGACCTACCCGTATGAGCATCTAGTTAGCTGACTGTTCTATCAAATATCCGAGGGGCATCATTGAAAATCTCTTAGTTAAAAATGACAAATTCGTATTTCCCGTTGATTTTGTGATCCTTGACATGGATGAAGACAAAAAGTTCCACTTATCCTAGGTCGACCTTACTTAGCGACTGCTCGAGCCCTTATTGATGTTTGTACAGACAAACTCATGCTTAGAGTAGACGAGGAGGAAGTAACTTCCAATATAGGCCAATCAATGAAACACCCTCAACATCATGATGACTCACTCTATTACGTTGATGCTTGTGATTCGATCATAAGTTGTCATTGGAGAAAACACTTCAAAATGAAGCTTGCAACACTCAACTAATAGAAGTCCAAATCACCAACCCATTTGTGAGAACAAATCATTCAAGAACTTGAAGTTGACGAAACAACACTTCATCAAGAAGCATTTGAGATGATTGAGAAAGACTTAGAACCAAAAGCCAAACCTTCTATAGAAGACCCTCCCATTTTAGAGCTCAAAAAACTTCCATCTCATCTCGAATACGCTTTTCTTGAAAACACAACTCAACTTCCTGTCCTAATCTCATCCGCCTTATCAATTGATGAGAAGAACAAGTTGCTCAATGTACTCAAGGCACACAAACAAGCAATTGCATGGAAAATCATGGACATCAAGGGAATCAATCCATCCTTTTGCACTCATAAAATATTGATGGAGGAGAACTTCAAATCCGCCATTCAACCTCAAAGACGTTTAAACCCGAGCATGCAAGAGGTGGTGAAGAAAGAAGTAATCAAATTGCTAGATGTCGGTTTGATTTACCCTATTTTTGATTCACCTTGGGTCAGTCCCGTCCAAATTGTTCCAAAGAAAGGAGGAATGACTGTTGTAACTAACAAGAAGAACGAGCTTATTCCCACTCATACAGTTACCAGATGGAGAGTTTGCATAGACTATTGCAAACTCAATGACGCCACAAGGAAAGATCACTTCCATCTTCCTTTCATTGACCAAATGCATGAGCGATTATCTGGAAAAATGTTCTATTGTTTCCTGGATGGTTTCTCAGGATATTTTCAAATCCCTATTGCTCTCGAAGATCAAGAGAAGACAATATTCACCTGTCCATATGGCACATTTGCTTATCGGCGAATGCCCTTTGGATTGTGTAATGCTCCTGCTACATTTCAAAGATGCATGGTAGCAATTTTTCATGACATGATTGAACACTCAATGGAAGATTTCATGGATGATTTCTCCATCTTTGGAAACTCATTTGAGCAATGTCTTGAAAATCTGGAAATGATCCTGGTTAGATGTGAAGATTCTAACCTTGTTTTAAACTGGGAAACGTGCCACTTCATGGTTACGGAAGGAATAGTGTTAGGACGCAAAATCTCTCGAGCAGGGCTTGAAGTCGATCAAGCCAAAGTCGACACTATTTCTAAACTTCCACACCCCACAACCGTGAAAGATATCAGAAGTTTCCTAGGTCATGCGGGATTTTACCGTCGTTTCATCAAAGATTTCTCAATAATCGCTCGAACAATGACTCAACTTCTCGAGAAAGACACTCAATTCGTATTTTCTGACGAATGCATTAATGCATTAAAATTGCTTAAAGAGAGGCCGGTAACCGCTCCAATCATGGTTTCCCCAGATTGAATGCTACCATTTGAACTCATGTGCGACGCAAGCGATTTCACGGTAGGAGCCGTATTAGGACAAAGGAAAGACAAGCAATTTCACCCAATTCATTATGCGAGCAAAACCCAAAACGACGCATAAGAAAACTACACCACCACCGAAAAAGAACTTCTTGCGGTAGTTTTCGAATTTGACAAATTCCGCTCGTATCTCATCCTTTCGAAAACAATTGTTTACACTGATCATGCAGCCCTTCGTTATTTGTTCAACAAACAAGATGCAAAGCCGAGATTGATTCATTGGATCCTTCTGCTTCAAGAATTTGACATCGAAATTCATGATAAGAAGGGAGCAGAAAATCTAGCGGCTGGTCATCTCTCGCGTCTTGAGGATTCAAGTCCTTCACAAAATGAGGAAGCCATAATAAACGACAACTTTCCTCATAAATTCATTATGTACGTTCAATCCTCAATCGATGAACATCCTTGGTTTGCCGATTTTGCAAATTACTTAGCAAGCGTTTGACTCTGGATTTTACTGGCCCACGATCTTCAAAGATGCTCACAACATGGTACGCACCTGTGATGCATGTCAAAGAGCAACCAATATCTCAACACGGGATGAGATGCCTCAGAAACCAGTTCAAGTATGCGAGATATTTTATGTATGGGGTATTGACTTCATAGGGCCATTCCTGGTGTCATTTGGCAATCGTTACATCTTGGTAGCAGTTGATTACGTTTCAAAATGGGCTGAAGCTCAAGCCTTGCCTACTAATGATGCCTGAAACGTTGTCAAATTCCTTAAAAATTGTTTTCTTGTTTTGGTGCCCCAAAGCTCTAATTAGTGACCGAGGAACTCATTTCTGTAACAACCAGCTCGAACGAGCAATGGCGTGTTATGGAGTTCACCATTGCTTTACAACTGCTTACCATCGACAAGCGAATGGGCAAGCTGAAGTCACTAACCGAGGCATCAAACGAATCCTTGAGAAAATTGTAGGTCAAAATCACAAGGACTGGTCTATCGAGTTACATGATGCATTATGGGCTTTTCGAACAGCCTATAAGACTCCCATCGGCACAACACCGTTTAAACTAGTTTATGGGAAGTCATGTCATCTACCTGTGGAATTAGAACACAAGGCTTTTTGGGCACTTAAAGCAACAAACCTGGATCAAGACCTTACAGGAAAGAATCAATTCCTACAAATCCACAAATTAGAGGAATTGAGAGAACAAGCATACGAAAACGCTAGGGTTTACAAAGAAAAGACAAGGAAATTCCATGACGCTCGATTAAAGAACACAAAACGATTTTATGTGGGAGAACGTGTCTTATTGTATAACTCTCGTTTATGTTTGTGTCCCGCAAAACTGAAGTCACGTTGGTCTGGACCATACACGATAAAAACATGTTTCTAAATGATGCCATTGAAATTTATAACCACGAAGGTTTAAGTTTCATAGTAAATGGTCATCGTTTGAAACCGTATAACGATGGACCAACCAAAATTCCCTCAAAGGAATTACACCTCCACCCCGACGAAAACTAAGTGTGGGGAAGGGTCGTGCCGAAGACTTGAAACTTAAACGCGACACCTGTACATAAAATTTTCTTGTTTTTTAGGATCCCACAAGCACAAGCACGGGGTCGTGCCTCATCATGAACGCCCCCGTGTCTCTGACAAATTTCTTTCCACGATCTCCGCTGTCGACTCTAGAACGTTGCAGGTCGAATTTAAGACGAATTCTGAAAAGCACAGGGCCGTGCCTAGCCAAGCACGCCCTCGTGTTCACTTTCCACGACCTGTATATAAATACCACACTTGTTCCATTCTTTCATCACACTCACTTCTATTTATAAACATCTGAAAAATGAAAGAATCAAGTTACAAAAGTTCAAACTGGAACCCTGCGAAGAAACCACGTTCTGAAACACGAGAACCAACGACTCAAGAATATTTTTTCAAGCTGCATGAACTAATCAAACAATTGATTGAAATAAACCTCACTGCATCCCAACACTTAGCTGAACTTATCCAAAAATTTCAATAGATGAGCGAGGAACTCATCTCCCTTAACCGGCAGCTTGTGGAATTGAGCAACCGCACCTCTTACTATCCCATCCCAAACCTTCCACACAAAATGTGTGGAGGTTTCTTTTAGAAGCATTCCGTGATGTGCTAAGTGCGTTGTTGCGCGTTAAAGAGTCTGGTTTTGTTGTTTCAGATTCTCGGCTTTTAACGTATTGTGTAACCGTAGGACCTTAGGAAATGTAATTTTCATTTTGGCTTGTGTTTACTTACTCTAGGACTAATTTCGTATCTTTTCTGATGATTTGAAAGTGGTAAAACTTAACCGGGAAAATTACACAATGCGCGAAACTGAAAAACAGAACAACAAAAGACTGAAACCACCTAACAACACTTGAACATGGCCCTGTGCTCAAGTAGGCACGCCCCCGTGTTTGACAAAAAAATGACACAAGCTGACATATTTCAGCCTTTTGTTTTGTTCCTCTTATGTTAAATACCGACCTCAATTGCCTGCAAAGTCGTATCCACTCTCATTTTCATCTTGTTTTTTCCATTTTCTTTCATCTTTTCAAGAGTTCTTTCAAGAGTGTTTGAACAAAAGGTTAGTGCACTAATTCCTTTGATTATGAAAGTCATTTAGATGTAATTAGGTGATTAGGTCTCTAAACAACCGAAATCCTAGCAATTATATGTAAAGACTTGTTCTTAAATGTTTTATGGAATGATGAATACTTTCAACCTACTTGTTCATGTTTATTCTTGTAAGTAGATTAGTGTTAATTTGTTTGTTTTGTTAGTTTTTAGTTTGTTAGCTAATTAGTTTGTTTTCTTTTATCATTATCAAGACTATCTTCATAATTCGTGGTGAAATATTTGTTAATCATGTTCAAGAGTTCCCAAGTGGTATTAAACGTAAAATATATTTTTGGGTATCTTGAATTATTAATAAATAATTAAAATGTTAAACGTATAATCTTTGATTTTTTAAGCAAGAAGACGTTAAACCCATGCTTAATCAACGATTTACAAACATAACCACACGTGCTCGAGTCAAGATTCCATGCCTTACCATGTTTACCACACCCCCACGTTTCACAAAACGCACCCCCATGTTCAAATATTTTTCCTTGGATGATAAACTTTTAAACCATTTTTGATCATGAGTTGAACCATTATGATGTTATGTCTTGAAAAACATATGATTTTCACTAACATCATGAAACTGCTCAAGAAATCGGCTTTGTATAGATTAACATATTTTTGAAATTTCAGGATCATGAATCATCCTGACTTACGTTTCGAAGCAAGCCGCAAGAGATGGTGCCATGAAAGACTTCAAAGGCTGCTACAAAGGGTCGAAAGATCCCATTTACAAGCAGATGAAGTAACACTAGCGGCAGTTAGACAGCTAGAAAGATACAATACATTATTGAGTGTCCAAGGAAATCGTTTATTCTCACAAAATAGACCTTACGTTTATGAACTAACTCTTGAATTTTAGCATCTTTCAAATTTAGCATGAAAGACTTTGATCCTTGGGATAATAATGCAGTTTCATTCAGACTTGATGGGCATTGGCACAAAACATCCATTGCCTTGTTCAGTGTCTATCTCGGGATCTACACAGAACAGGAAATGGAGGAGGAAGCAATATTTGGAATGCAGGCATACCATACTTTCTCGGACGATGAAAGTAAAGACGCGGAAAGTGGTGCAATGAGGAAAGCATTTTGGGAGCGAATTGGAACCGGAGGGTTCAACTCGAGTAAAACAAAAAGCAGTCAGATACGAGACCCGCTGCTGCGATACATTCATTGGTTACTTAGTCATTCCATAAAAGCTCGTGGTCAAAGCGAGGGAGTTGTTAACTTGAGGGACTTGTTCATTTTATATTGTAACAGTTGCCATGTAATATTGGGTATTTGTTTTGTAATCTTTTTGCCAGGAATACGATTGCAGGTGCTCCAACACCTACGTTTGGAGGAAGCTGGATTTTGAACTTATATGAAAGCTATGCTTATAACACTAAGGGAACTGAAAGAGTGATGCCGCGACTGTTAGACTTGAGCATTTGCACAAGTATGTACATGGTGACAAGCCTACCAAATGGGCAGCCAAGATTCATGGATAAGAAGGGACAAATTTGGGATCTGGCGGACCCCGAAGAAATAATTATGGATCTTGACATGCCAATACAGCCGGAAGGAGCCGGAGCTGGGTCTTCAAGTTCACGTACAAGGGAATTCCCGACCATGTTAGACCTTTACGAGTCAATACAAACAACCCTCGACCATGCAAGGAAATCATTTGAATATGCCCAACCAGCCTTCAACCGAGTCGAAAGTCTGCACTCCCGAGCCGATGACCTCAGTAACGATGTCACATATATCAGGAACCGAATGTACCATGAGTAGGGGATATTCCCCCACAAAGCCCTTGAAAACCGTATCATTTTCGGGGACCCGGCACAATTGTTTTGTGCCAATCTATCTTTTAATTTATGTCATTTTGTTTTTATTTTGTGTGTTTAGGACTTTATTGCTTTTAATAAATTGGTGACATTTCAGGTGATACCAAGAATTCTAACAACACGAGGCCAACCAAACACAACTGAAAATTCATCATTTTTAGGGGAGTTATTTCCTTACCCTTTCTTGATCTTGATTATATTAATCATATTGAGCACAATGTGAATTTTAAGTGTGGGGAAAGGAGTAAGGCATTTGACTTTGCAAAAAAGGTCCAAATTTAAAACTTTTAAGAGAAGATCACTTACCAAGTAATTTTTGTGACAAGAAACCAAAAATAAAATTTTTGATAAACCAAATTATAAATATACGTTTTCGGGAAATAAAGAAGTAAACTCATGACGTCCAAATAAAATTGAAAATGTTTTTTGTGATATCCTTAAAAGCAATAATATAATCTAGTAAAATATTTAATCATGTAAAATGAAGCACTATTACCCAATTCCATCCATATGCGAGTTTATTTTTAGCCTTAAACAGCTTTTGTAAAATTGCAATCCTACTTTCATTCTGGATTTAATTGAGGGTGCCATATGATACGTGTAATTAGAACTTGCTTTGGGTATGCATTTCAAGAACTTAATTAGTATTTGTTGCATAAAAATGAGTTAGGCACTATGAAACCTTAACCATTCGAGCCCCAACCATTGTCTTTAATTTTCCTTACCCGAACGTCAACCATAGTGAGCCCCGTTGAGCTTAAACGTTTTTATCTTTCAATAACCCAAGCCACCAAGTCACTTAACCAAAAGCCTTCTACAAAACCCGTTTTCGTTAAAGACAAGTTTTTGGCTTTAAAAAAATATTTGGGCTTTTACTGGCAGACCTTAAAGAACTGGAATGCATTCTTTTGATTTCAATTTGCATTGTTGCCTTCATCACGCAAAACGGGACTTCCCCCGGAAATCCACAAACAAATTTTCAATCTCACGTTTGACGCAAGAAATAAATGGCGAAAAAAGGAACAAGTTCCGCCATTTTGTGGAATTTCAAAAAGTGCTACAAAGAGACGGGCAAAAAGATATGAAAGATGCCCGAATTGTGGAAATTGGTCTCATAATGGAAAATGCAAAAAGAATCAAACTGAATCTCAATACGAATACACAGAACTAATCCAATTGGGTGCTATTAGGCTTCAAGCCAAACGATCCTTGAGAAAGGAAAGTTTTGTGTATCTTCGGGTAAAAGATGAAGTACGATTCTTGAAAGCAAAATACGGTCTTGACAATCTGACCTTAAACGAGTCCTCAAGCAAGCATATCCCTTCTAGCTTGAAATATTGTATAGGGAACCTTTATTGCTTTCCTTGTAGTTTATGTTAGAAAAATAAGCCAAGACCGTCGTCTTTAGCAATTAGCCAACTTTTCCAAATATTCCATACCCGAGCCCGAGCCAAATTACAACCCATCAAAGACCTAATGATTTATGCAATTAAATATCTAAGTAGGTGGAGATTTGATCCCTTAACAATCTTATGATTTCACACGTATTCATACTAGGCAATTGAGTGTATTAGTCATACTTAATCTTGATTATGACTCCATATATTGAGCCGAGTGTGAGTGCACCTTGTGAGAAGTGTGGATTTTTGCATGATTATAATCTTTACTAACCTATTGCTTGCTAGGATATCATTTTACATATGCTTAGAATACTTATTTGGATGAAAACAATGTTTACTTGTGTATTTCTCGAAAGACATGTTTATAATTTGTTTTATTTGGTTTTTGGTAGACTTGTCATTTTAAGTGATTTTTGCTTGAGGACAAGCAAAGTGCAAGTGTGGGGATGTTTGATGTGCTCCAAATTATACATAAAAAACCTATCAAAAGCACATCAATTATTCCTTAATATCTTCCTTAAAATGATGAAAATGTACTTAAAAATCTTAAATTGTGTTTTCAGGTGTTTAAAAGGGCAACTTGGATAAAAGAAGCATATTTAGCAAGAAATTGAATTAATCTGAGCTTTGGAGTCCAAGCATGGGGTCATGCCTCTTTAAGCACGCCCCCATGCTTTGCCAGAAACACACCCCCATGCTAAATTAACACACCCCCGTGTTTGGACATCTGACAGGACAAAAAGTATTGTTCCCCAAAAGTAGGCACGGGGCCGTGCCCCACCACCAACACGGGGTCGTGCCCCATTTAGCACGGGGCCGTGCCCCACCACCAACACGGGGTCGTGCCCCATTTAGCACGGGGTCGTGCCCGACACAACCTGCATGTACGAGCCGACCAACTTTCATAAGCATTGTACTAGCATGGGGTCATGCTTAAACACTCCAGAAAGCCTATAAATAGAAGCCTAAGTTCACCATTTTTGGCAAGCTTTGGTGGGACAGTTACTCTGCAGAACTCTCTCGGGAATCAAGACTTCAAGATCATTTGGAGGCTCAGGAGGTGCATACAACACTTGGAAGAAGCACGGAATCGTATAAATGCCATCCATTGTGGATTATCGGTTCGATTGTTCCATTTCACCGATGATTACATATCTATCTTCTTTGTTATATGTTGTTATGTTCAAGCTCATTATGAGCTAAACTCTTTTTATCATCCTAATCGGATGAAACTTATGTAATTTGTGATGAACTAATAGTGTGATAAATATTATGTTAATGTTATGGTGGTCTTGGGAAAACTATTGATGGCTAGCATCTATATTTGAACGGGAAGTTATAAATTTATGGTTTGTGATTGTTATCGTCATACAAAGTTGAAAAACCATATGATTAACTTTCATTCGCGAAACCGGTCTTCATTATAAATCCATGGCCAATGAACTAGTAATGGTTATTAGAAATCATGTCAGTTTAACTTTCTGATCATTTGCGGGTTCCCTTTTATTTGTTCGGAAACTTCAGTAATTGTTACGGTTTTCTAAAATTAATGGTATGTTAGGAAGGAACTTGATCAACTCTCTTTTTGACATTAATTTATGTTTTCAGAAATCGTATGTCAAATAGGTCACAAAATATTTACCTACATTACTAGGGTTTTGATCTGAGTAGTAAAACTCAGCCTAACAAGATCAAGTATCTACGTAGCAGGATAGATGAGAAATCACACCAACTCATGGCTAACCAAGACGAGGAAATGAAGCTGACACACTATGCCACACCGTCAATAGATGGTTATGAGTCTAGTGTTGTCCAACCAGCAATAGCGGCCAACAATTTTGAGATTAAGTCTAGTATTATCCAACTCGTAGAAAACTCTGTTCAGTTCCATGGGTTACAAGATGAAGATTCTAATGCTCACATATCATGATTCCTTCGTATCTGTGCAACCTTCAAAATCAAAAACTGTTCAGACGACGCCATTCGACTAAGACTTTTTCCATTTTCACTTCGAGGCCGAGCCATTGATTGGCTTCATTCACTTCCGCCTGGTTCCATCACCACATGGGCGGAAATGGCTGAACAATTCCTTTTGAAATACTTTCCACCCAATCGCACTGCCAAACTAAGAAGTAGCATCACAAGTTTTCACCAGGACGACGATGAATCATTACATGCAGCATGGGAGAGATATAAAAGTCTCCTTTGGAGATGCCCACATCACGGACTTGATCTGTGGCTGCAGTGTCTAACCTTGTATGATGTAATCAGCGGAGCCCACAAGCAAGGGGTAGACCAAAGTACAGGAGGAGATTTTGGAAGTGTCACGCCAACAGAAGCATACCAAGCCTTAGAAAGAGCAGCTACGAAGAGCTTTGCTTAAAATCCCTTAAGAACCAAACCTAGTTCTAAAGGTATTCATCAAGTAGACTCTGAAACCCTAATTACAGCCCAATTAGAAGCTCTAACCAAAAACTTCAAACAATTTCAAAGCGAACTAAGAAAAACTCCAACACGATGCAACACATATGGAAATTCACACAAGACCAACGAATGCCCACAAGGCATCATGATGGTCGAAGATGTTGACTACGTGGGAGGCCCAAACAACTCATACAACAACAACTCGAATTGGAGAAGCAACTCGAATTACAGAGATGCTGGTAATAACCAACAATCATCTGGATTCAACCAAAGGCCACCTTACCAACAATAGAAACCACCATACCAAGGTCCAAGCAGTAGTAACCAAGACCGTGGAGCATCATCAATGGAAGACTTATTGCAGCAGTTGTTGTTAACCACACAAGCCACAGTTGAGTACATCTAGAAATCTGATCGAAGAAATGAGGAGAGGTTCCAAAGAAACGAAGCTGACATCAAAAGCAACAAGCATCATTGCAAACCATAGAGCACCAAGTAGGTAAAATAGCACGACAGCTATCTGAAAGGCCTCAAGGAGTTTTGCCTAGCAACACTGTGACAAACCCTAATACTCAAGTCAAAGCCATCACCACCAGGAGTGCGAAAACCACTCAAGGTGATGCACCCGCATTACAACCCATCCTTGAAGAGGTAGAAACTGAAACTCCAAGTAATACGAGTGATAAGCAAAAGCAACCTGTTGTTATTGAAGAACCAGCCAAGAAATACGTTCCACCACCACCTTATGTTCCACCACCTCCATATCCAGGACGTTTAAGACAACAAAGAATGGAGGCACAATATTGCAAATTCCTTGGGTTGTTCAAGAAACTCCACATCAATTTGCCCTTGGTGGAGGCCTTAGCACAAATGCCAAACTACCCTAAGTTTCTAAAAGGTGTCTTGTCAAACAAAAAGAAACTAGAAGAGTTATCACACGTAGTTTTAAATGAGGAATGCTCCGTAGTTCTTCAAAACAAACTACCTCAAAAGATGACTGATCTAGGAAGTTTCACCATACCTTGGCTAATAGGAGATCTTTCTGGCACTAACGTGTTAGCTGATTTAGGTGCAAGCATTAACCTTATGACTTATGCGGTTTTTGAGAAATTAAACTTAGGTGAACCTAGACCTACCCGTATGAGCATCCAGTTAGCTGACCGTTCTGTCAAATATCTGAGGGCCATCATTGAAAATCTCTTAGTTAAAATTGACAAATTTGTATTTCCCGTTGATTTTGTGATCCTTGACATGGATGAAGACAAAAAGGTTCCACTTATCCTAGGTCGACCTTACTTAGCGACTGCTCAAGCCCTTATTGATGTTTGTACAGACAAACTCATGCTTAGAGTAGACGAGGAGGAAGTAACTTTCGATATAGCCCAATCCATGAAACACCCTCAACATCATGATGACTCACTCTATTACGTTGATGATTGTGATTCGATCATAAGTTGTCATTTGGAGAAAACTCTTCAAAATGAAGCTTGCAACACTCAACTAATAGAAGTCCAAATCACCAAACCCATTTGTGAGAACCAAATCATTCAAGAACTTGAAGTTGACGAAACAACACTTCATCAAGAAGCATTTGAGATGATTGAGAAAGACTTAGAACCAAAAGCCAAACCTTCTATAGAAGACCCTCCCGTTGTAGAGCTCAAAGAACTTCCATCTCATCTCGAATACGCTTTTCTTGAAAACACAACTCAGCTTCCTGCATAATCTCATCCGCCTTATCAATTGATGAGAAGAACAAGTTGCTCAATGTACTCAAGGCACACAAACAAGCAGTTGCATGGAAAATCATGGACATCAAGGGAATCAATCCATCCTTTTGCACTCATAAAATATTGATGGAGGAGAACTTCAAATCCGTCATTCAACCTCAAAGACGTTTAAACCGAGCATGAAAGAGGTGGTGAAGAAAGAAGTAATCAAATTGCTAGATGTCGGTTTGATTTACCCTTTTTCTGATTCACCTTGGGTCAGTCCCGTCCAAATTGTTCCAAAGAAAGGAGGAATGACAGTTCTAACTAACAAGAAGAATGAGCTTATTCCCACTCATACGGTTACTAGATGGAGAGTTTGCATAAACTATTGCAAACTCAATGACGCCACAAGGAAAGATCACTTCCATCTTCCTTTCATTGACCAAATGCATGAGCGATTATCTGGAAAAATGTTCTATTGTTTCCTGGATGGTTTCTCAGGATATTTTCAAATCCCTATTGCTCCCGAAGATCAAGAGAAGACAATATTCACGTGTGCATATGGCACATTTTCTTATCGGCGAATGCCCTTTGGATTGTGTAATGCTCCTGCTACATTTCAAAGATGCATGGTAGCAATTTTTCATGACATGATTGAACACTCAATGGAAGTTTTCATGGATGATTTCTCCATCTTTGGAAACTCATTTGAGCAATGTCTTGAAAATCTGGAAAAGATCCTGGTTAGATGTGAAGATTCTAACCTTGTTTTAAACTGGGAAACGTGCCACTTCATGGTTACAGAAGGAATAGTGTTAGGACACAAAATCTCTCGAGCAGGGCTTGAAGTCGATCAAGCCAAAGTCAACACTATTTCTAAACTTCCACGTTTAAAATGCCTCTTTTCACCACAATTAAAGCAACTGACTTTGGTTTTGTCGAAACCAAAGGTCGTGTCTTTAGTGGCTACTAAATTCTGTCCCGTCTTCTTAATGAACTTTTTGGCTCGTCTAACTGCACTTGCAAGAGCCCACATGATTTCCATCATTTCCAGCTCATTCTCGTCAACCTGCTCGTAGTCTTCATCTGCAAGATGACAATTTCCGATCTTCCCAACAACTAGACCATCATATGATTGTACCACTGTTACTAGAAGATCCATATGCTCCTTTGCAACCTCCACTGTTATATTATCGAGATTATCGGTCTTCAACTCCGTAGTATTGGCTTCAGGAACTATGTATTGAGTCGATGATGACCCAGACGGTTATGATCCTGAAGCAGTGGATTGTGAGGGAGCCGCAGAACTGGACACAAATGTTGTTTGCAGTGGTGCTCCTGAACTTGTTGGAGTGGGGAATGAGTTGTAAAGTGAAGGATTCTGATCGTAGGATCTTTTTTATGACTTGTACTTCTTCTCAGTTCCTCTTCTCTTAATTTTAGGATGAAATCATTTATGTCTAATTTTGCAAGAATATCATTCTATCTAAGATTAGACACAAACGAATCTCATTTATCCGGAAAACCGTCTGCAAAACTTGACACTTTGTCCTCCATAGACGTTGTTACACCATGAGTGTGAAGCTCACTCATCAGATGGTAGAACCTATCAATGATTTCATCCAAGCTCTCCTTCACTATCAAAGAAAAGTTATCAAACTCCTTCTGGAGAGCCTTAGCCTTCATAGCCTTTAACGTTGCATTCCCATCATATCTCTTTTCCAATACTTCCTATAACTTTTTCGCCTGCTTGTTCTCAGAGAACTGATGAAAGATGTCTTTCGGTATCGACTGAGTTAACAAGGCATACACTTTCTTTTCTGTATTGTACTTAACCTTCTAGCTGTCATTCATTCCTCCCAGAGTCAGCTTAACTCCATTAGCACCGACTTGCATCGTGTAACCCGTCTCAATGGATGCCCAAAGGTTGGGATCAACTGCACTTAGATAGATCTCGAACCTCTTCTTCCATTGTGGATAATCATCTAACGTTATAAGCTTTGGTGGTTTATTATGATTCCTGATGTGCTCCAAATTATACATAAAAATCCTATCAAAAGCACATCAATTATTACTTAATATCTTCCTTAAAATGATGAAAATATACTTAAAAGTCTTAAATTGTGTTTTCAGGTGTTTAAAAGGGAAAGTTGGACAAAAGAAGCATATTTAGCAAGAAGTTGAAGTAATCTGAGCTTTGGAGTCCAAGCATGGGGTCGTGCCTCTTTAAGCACGCCCCCATGCTTTGCCAGAAACACACCCCCGTGCTAAATTAACACACCCCCGTGTTTGGACATTTGACAGGACAAAAAGTACTATTCCCCAAAAGTAGACACGGGGCCGTGCCCCACCACCAACACGGGGTTGTGCCCCATTTAGCACGGGGCCGTGCCCGACACAACCTGCATGTACGAGCCGACCAACTTTCGTAAGCATTGTACTAGCATGGGGCCATGCCATTTAGGCACGGGGCCGTGCGTAAACACTCCGGAAAGCCTATAAATAGAAGCCTAATTTCACCATTTTTGGCAAGCTTTGGTGGGAGAGTTACTCTGCAGAACTCTCTCGGGAATCAAGACTTCAAGATCATTTGGAGGCTCGGGAGGTGCATACAACACTTGGAAGAAGCTCGGAATCGTCTAAACGCCATCTATTGTGGATTATCGGTTTGATTGTTCCATTTCACCGATGATTACATATCTATCTTCTTTGTTATATGTTGTTATGTTCAAGCTCATTATGAGCTAAACTCTTTTTATCATCCTAATCGGATGAAACTTATGTAATTTATGATGAACTAATGGTGTGATAAATATTATGTTAATGTTATGGTGGTCTTGGGAAAACTATTGATGGGTAGCATGTACATTTGAACGGGAAGTTATAAATTTATGGTTTGTGATTGTTATCGTCATACAAAGTTGAAAAGCCGTATGATTAACTTTCATTCATGAAACCGGTCTTCATTATAAATCCATGGCTAATGAACTAGAAATGGTTATTAGAAATCATATCACTTTAACTTTCTGATCATTTGCGGGTTCCCTTTTATTTGTTCGAAAAGTTCAGTAATTCTTATCGTTTTCTAAAATTAATGGTATGTTAGGAAGGAACTTGATCAACTCTCTTTTTGACATTAAGTTATGTTTTCAGAAATCGTATGTCAAATAGGTCAAAAAATATTTACCTACATTACTAGGGCTTTGATCTGAGTAGTAAAACTCAGCCTGACAGGATCAAGTCACTACGTAGCAGGATAGATGAGAAATCACGCCAGCTCATCTTTATAAACATTAACATAATTACACTAATCCATATCTTTAAATCACACCACCAATTCATCACGGTTACATAAGTGGAATCTAATTAGGATGATAACTTTTATTCCCTGGTTTTAAATCAAACGCTTCAAACCTTAGTTTACTTTCTTTCTATTATTGTTTATTTTTAAATCCTAAAAATATTTCTATACAAATATCATTTTCTTTAACAAAAACAAATTTGATAGTCAAACATCAAATTTGTTGAGTAGGCTAGGTGTGTCCACGGATTGATACTCGGTTCTTACTAAAACTATATTACCACACGACAGGTACACTGCCTTTTGTGTGTATGATTTAGTATTAGTAATAACCAATTAAAACTGAATCTGTGCAATAAATCTACATCAAAATATATATACTATCCGCACCCATCAGTTCCCAATTTCATTTTCTAGAAGCAGAAGGTTCTGGATGCGAGAGTCCCTTCCGGCAGTAAAGGCAATGAATTGATCTTCCATTTCTATAAACTTTGAACTTTAGAACAAGACTTGTTCACTCATGCGAATGGACAAATGCGGATGAGTCAATCATGCGATTGGACAAATACGGATTAGTTAATCATGCGATTGGACAAATGCAGATGAGTCAATCGTTTGATTGGACCAATGCGGATGAGTCAATCATGCGATTGGACAAATGCGGATGACCAATGCGGATGACTTAGTCGTGCGAATGGACAATGCGGATGGGCAATATGGATGACTACGTCGTGCGGATGACTAAGTCGTGCGAATGAACAATGCAGATGACCAATACGGATGACTCAGTCGTGCGAATGAGCTAATGCGAATGACTCAATTGTATGAAGGACCTATTCATGCGACTGAAGGCTACTGTGTTTGAAAATTTTCGAATTTTGACACTTTGACACGAATTATGATTTACCCGGAAACCCTAATCTGCCGTATGATGAAAAACTTCAACTTTAATGCCTGTAAATATCATAAAAAACCAGTGGACTCAAAAATATGACTCTTTTGAGTTAAAACATGAGTTTTGACATAATTCTAATTGATTCAAGCGCAAAATCAAGAGCCAAAGTGTAACACCCGGCTATTTTTAGACAAGAAAGAAGAATAAGTGAAGAAAAGGGATAAAACCCAAGTCTAGGGACAAAAAGTGTCCAAAAGGACAAAATATTTGAAAAGTGGGTGTAAAAGGTGGTATAGCCGCCCATATGTCACATACACCACTGATTTTCGGGTTTTAGAGAGAGAGTGTAGCTGGGAGCAGCAAATTCTCGGCTTTGAAGAAGAACAAGAAGAAAGAATTCAAATTCAAGGTAAGAATTAATGCTTTTATGGTGTTCATGACTGGTCTTATCCTCGGGCTTATTCTCATATGTGTTTGTATGTGTTCGGGTATGTTTTAGTGGGTATCTAGGAGGTTGAATTCAATTTGCAAATGAGTTTCGAAGAAACCATACTCAAGAGCTGCAAAGGTGAGTTCTAGGACCCTCTTTTACTGGTTTTTAACTGATTTTATGTCTGGAAATGCATGAATGTATGTTTTTATTAAACTGGGTTTCAGACCCGTATGCTTGAATGTGTGTATGATGATGTTATGATGTGATGTGTGACTATGTTCATGCTTGATGATGTATGATTGTGTTTCTAAGGCTTAGAGGGTAAGATTTAAGCTTAGAACATGATGTTTGGTGCATGAAAATCAAATATGAAGTTTTAGGCTCACGTGTTAAGTTTTTTTAAATCTGCCTAAGTGTTGGAAGTCAATGCAGATGGAAAGGGTTAATGCGGATGAACATTAACCATTGACTAAGCCAATGCGGATGAGGTCAAATGCGGATGAAGTCAAATGCAGATGAAGTTAATGCGGATGAGGTCAAATGCGGATGAAGTCAAATGCAGATGAAGTTAATGCGGATGAACATTGACTAAGTGCATGAAATGCGGATGAGCATTTGACTAAGTCTGGGAAATGCGGATGAGCATTTGACTAAGTCTAGGAAAGGCGGATGAGATGTGTCAATGCGGATGAGCATTGACTAAGTACATGAAATGCAGATGAAGTAAGACAAATATGGATGAACTATAGCAAATGCGGATGAACTATAGCAAATACGGATGAACTATAGGAAACGTGGATGAACACTTAGAAAAAAAATTCTGACTTTTGAGAAAAAGGAGTAATGTAGGCTTTGACCTAGGAGATTCCCGGGGGTTATGTAAGTTGACTTTTGGGGTCATAGATGGTATGATGGGCATGTAATGAAATGTGATTGATGCATATGCATAATGCTGATGATGATGTTGCATGGTTATACATGATGTATGTTATGTGTGTATGATGCCCTGTATGATGATGTATGAATGATATGTTTATGTTCCTTATGATGATGTATGCTTATCTTCCTATCACTTTATGTGTTATGATAATGAATGTACGAATATTATGTAACGTAAAGTGAAAGATAATGAAAGAGGAACATGATGATGAATGCATGCATTAATGAATGAATGAATGAATGTAAGAAAGGCTTGCAAGCAATTGTATGGAGGTGCACACCCATTGTAGGTGTTAACTCAACGGTGTGCGGGTTAGCTACCCCAAAGGATGCACATTGGGGTCCTTCTTTGTGATTGACCATATGGACGAACCATTGTTGCGTGTCTTAGGTACTGTGACCACTTGGTGCTGGGAACCACCGATGAAGGTCTTTTGTAGGCTTAGGTCCAGTATCATGAGCATGAAGGGCATTGCATATAAAAATGGTATACTTGGAATTTACCTTAGGTATTGTAACCACTTGGTGTTGGGCACCACCGATGAAGGTATTTAATAAGCTTAGGCACAGTATCATGAGCATGAAGGGTAAAGTTCATGGTGATGATGAAAGTAATGAAAGAAATGATGAATGAATGAAAGCATGAACGAAAGAATGACGAAGATAATAATTATATTATCTGTATGTACGTACAATGTATGATCACAAACGAAGGTAAAGTATATTATGTTTTGAAAAAAGAGAATGGTTTTCCAAAAGAAAAGTATGTTTTATCATAAAACTAGAACTCACTCAGCAACGCTGACTTTTATGTGTTTCCAGTTGGCAGGTAATGTTACTGAGGATGGCACGAGGCAACTGCTCAGCTCTTTTGGATGGCATCCATTTATATAAAGCTTTTGCGATGTAATACAACTATGAAATTTTGTAACCGACAAACGATGCATTATTTTGCAAAAGTTTTTGTGATGAAATAAAATGCCATTTTTGAATGTTTCTGCTACGAATGTTTATTTAATATAACTGTAAATGTATGTTTTATGTGCAATGGTTGACCAGTTGTGAGCGTCCCGGGAACGGAGCCTTACAAGTTGGTATCAGAGCCAAAGTTTAAGTGAAATGGGTAAATTTTCAAAATAAACCTTAACTTAAACTGAGAATGGGACGGAAGGGAAAGGAATGCCAACCTGAGTAGCTGCGTGCCATCAGGTATTTTCGTAAAGATAACTGGTTTTATGTGCCCATGGTATGTGGTTATGTGTTGTATGTAGATTTAAATACTGATGTAGTCAGGACAGGTAATGCTTGGGGTATGAAGAGTAAAGTAAGTGGCTAATCACAACTGGCCAATGTAATTAAGGACTTACAATACTTGCCATAAACTGAGCCGTTTCCTTAAATGACCATATTAGTGTTTAAATCATTCAGTGTGAGTTAGAGGATGGCCGGTGGTAGATCATCTAAAGTGTCGCGTGGTGGTGGACGTGGTGCTGAACCACGGGTTTGAGAGGAAGGCCTAGGGCTGAAAAGGTGGTTCACGATGAACCAGAAACCCCTCATCCAGAGGGCGGAGATGAGAGTGCTAACCTGAGAGCCTCAGTGAAGGAGGCAGTTATGGAGGAAGTGCGTCAAGTCATGCAGACGATCCTACCGTCTATGGTGACCGAAGTGATAAAGGCAGTTAGAGAAGGGGAGAGGAGGGAAAAGGAGTAGACCTACGGGCGAAAGAAGACTGCCCGAGACTGAGACGATTCCGTCTGATGACGAAGAAGAAGAGGAAGAAGTAGAGCATGTGCAAGAGGCGGTATGAGGTTGTAACAACGTGGTGTTTATGAGATGTAAGCCCCTACTTTTGATGGCAACGACACAGTGGCTGCTGCTCACCGGTGGGTGAGGGAAATGGAGGCTGTACTTGATATCAGCGAGTGTCGAGAGGACCAGAAAGTTAAGTTCGCTACCCACTCTTTTATGGACTCGGCTCTATGTTGGTCGGACAATATAGTCCAAGCCGAGGGTAGTCAGGCGATCAGGAGAATGAGATGGTCGGAGTTGAAGAAGTTGGTGATCGAGGAGTTTTGTGCTCACCGGGAAATGGACAAGGTCAAGAGGGAGTTTCTGCAACTAGAGGCGGGAACGAAGACACACCAATAGTACACCACCAAATTTAATGAAATGGCACGTCTGGTGCCGGATTACGTGACACCTTTGTCTCGAAAGATCAAGAGGTACATTCAGGGATTGCCAGCGGATATTCGCAGGCACATGATTGCCGCCTGACCAAGCACGTTTAGGTGGGCGGTGGATTTGGCAGGGAGGTTATATGACGAAAAAGGTGTAGTAGTGGTGCCTGAAGGTAGTCGGAAGGGTGGAGGTGATTGAAACTAGAATAGGAAGAGGTTTGGTCGGGGTGATGTCTCGACGGGTAAAAAGAAGGCACGGGTGGACGACCGCCATGTGGTCACGTCGGGTGTGAGTATGAAGAAGTGTGGTAGGTGTAGGAGAGAGCATAGTGGGGAATGTAGGTTTAGGTCAAACTTGTGCTTTAAATATGGGAAGACGAGGCACATGGCCAGGGATTGTCGTACGGCCTGGTGCTTTAACTGTGGTGAAGAGGGTCATATGAATAAGGATTGTAAGAAGCCAAGGGCCGAGGGTTCCGGGGTGAAGAAAACTAGAGGTGAAGGACCAAGGGCGAGTGCCAGGGCATTCATGATAACACAGGAGGCTAGAACGGACCCTGACGTTGTGTCCGGTACGTTTCTGGTGAACCAAACTTTAGCTTCTGTGTTATTTGATTCAGGTTCCAATAAAAGTTTTATTTCTGCTGCTTTCTGTGCTAAGTTGCATGTTAGTAGTAGATGTGTTGATGCGCCCTTTGATGTAGAAACTGCCATAGGTAAGTCTACTGTGAAGTTGGTTTTTTCAGGATCGATAAACATCCGAGCATGTTCTTGACGGAAAGATAAACAACATCAAACCAAAAGTAAAACAAGAATACGAACTATAATTGAATGGTTTTATTGATAAAACCTAAATGATTACAAGCTCGTTACAACATAAGAATCAAGACTCTTGGCAAGGGGAAGATTGAGCATGATCTCCCCTATCATCCAGCAGCCCTAGGCTCCCGGGCACACTCTTTCTAAAACCCTTAGAAATCCTTTCTACACATTGAAACTGGTATATATAGGCCTCGACCCATATTAGATGCGACTGGGCCCATTCGTGCTATTGGACCATGCTTATGGTTCAATCGTACGACTGGACCATGCGTATGGTTCAATCGTATGACTGGACCATACTTATGGTTCAGTCTTACGAATGTCCCAATTGCATCTCTCAGTTGCACGGCTGGTCCATTAGCTTGGTTCAGTCATACTACTGAGTCTCATTCGCATATGCTCCTGCGAATGACTCAGTTTCATGTGTTTATAACATATCAGGCGTATAACATTAAGCCTAGACTATTCGACAAGTGACGGACACACTATATATGACTATGTATGCTCCAACATCTACCAGGATCTCTGAGATGATAGAGAACTGTGATGTGGAACATGAGGGTCATAAGTTTCCTGTTAGACCATTTGTGATGACCTTAGGTGGTTTCGATTTGGTTCTTGGGATGGATTGGTTAGAAGACTTCAAGGCGAACATCGTGTGTCGCAAGAAGATGATTCGGTTGACAGCTCCTGACGGGAATTTGGTAACTATTTATGGGGATCGGGTTACTACGATTCCGAGGGTAATCTCAATGGCGGTGGCGGGAAAGTGTATGAGGTGTGGATGTAGTGCCTACTTGGCCTATGTAAAGGATGTGGATACGCCAACACCATAACTATCCGATGTGCTGGTTGTGTGTGACTTTCCAGATGTGTTCCAGAAGATTTAACAGGAGGCCACCTGATAGAGAGATTGAGTTTCAGATTGATCTGATACCAGGTGCCCAACCTGTTGCCAAGGCACCGTATCGGTTAGCTCCAATAGAGATGAAAGAGCGGATGGAGCAGTTGCAAGAGCTGCTTGATAAGGGGTTCATTAGGCTGAGTATCTCCCCTTGGGGTGCTCCAGTCTTGTTTGTGAAGAAGAAAGACGGTAGTATGAGGAAGTGTATTGACTACCGTGAGCTGAATAAGTTGACGGTGAAGAACTGCTACCCCTTACCAAGAATTGATGACCTATTTGATCAACTCCAAGGTTCCAATTGGTTTTCGAGGATCGAACTTCGATCTGGTTACCATCAATTGAAGGTGAAGGAGTAGGATATCCCTAAAACAGCTTTTCGCACGTGCTACGGTCACTACGAGTTTCTTGTCATGTCTTTTGGCTTGACCAACGCACCAGCTGCTTTTATGGATTTGATGAACGTGTGTGTCGGCCGATGTTGGACAAATCAGTGTTTGTGTTTATTGATGATATCCTGATTTATTCAAGGAGTGAGATTGAGCATGCCAGTCACACTCGGGAGGTTGTAGAGACGTTGAGGAGGGAGAAGTTGTATGCAAAGTTCTCCAAGTGCGCGTTCTGGTTGCGCGAAGTTCAGTTCTTGGGTCATGTGGTAAATCCTGATTGGATCATGGTGGACCCAGCAAAGGTGGAGGCGGTTATGCAATGGAACTCACCGAAGACGCCATCCGAGATTCGTAGTTTCTTGGGTTTGGCGGGCTATTATAGGAGATTTATTCAGGACTTCTCTAAGATCGCTTCTCCACTAACCAAGTTGACCCGAAAGGATGTAAAGTTTATATGGGTTCAAGCCCAAGAGGAGGCGTTCGAAGAATTGAAGACGAGATTGACTCAAGCTCCTGTTCTGTCATTACCCGATGGAAGTGAAGATCTGGTGGTTTATTCGGATGCTTCCTACTCGGGGTTGGGGTGTGTGTTAATGCAAAGAGGGAAGGTCATAGCCTATGCATCCCGACAGTTGAAGGTTCATCAGGTCAACTACCCTACTCATGACTTGGAGCTGGAAGCCGTGGTCTTTGCATTAAAGATTTGGAGGCACTATCTGTACGGGGCGAAGTGCACCATTTTCACTGATCACAAGAGCTTCAAGTACTTCTTTGAGCAGAAGGACCTGAACATGAGACAAAGAAGATGGTTGGAGCTCAAAAAAGATTATGATTGCGAGATCCATTACCATTCGGGCAAAGCCAATGTGGTGGCGGATGCCCTTAGCCGAAAGGAGAGGCCCAAACCAATTCAGGTGAAAGCATATTAGCTGATCATGACCTCTAATGTGATGAAGCAAGTCAAAGAGTTTCAGGATGAGGCACTGAAAGAGGATCATCTTAACTCTGAAAGAATGAGAGGCCTGATCGCGGAATTGGGTGACAACACGCTTGGTGGTAGAACTCGATTCGGGAGAACGTGGATTTCTTGTTTTGGGGATCTACGGGTGAAGATCATGGATGAAGCTCACTAGACTCGATACTCCATTCATCCAGGTGCCACAAAAATGTATCAAGATATGAAGAAAAATTATTGGTGGCCGGGTATGAAGCACGACATGGTGGGGTATGTGAGTAAGTGCCTTACTTGTTTCCAAGTGAAGGCCGAGCATCAAAAGACGTATGGGAAGATCCAACCTTTGGATATACTGGAATGGAAGTGGGAGCACATCACCATGGATTTCATTACAAAGTTGTCGCGTACTCCGAAAGGGTATGATACTATATGGGTGATTGTGGATCGTCTGACGAAGAGTGCTCATTTCCTACCGATTCACGAGACATATTCTTCCGAGAGGTTGGCTGATCTGTTCATCAAGGAATTGTAACCCGTCATGGTGTGCCGGTGTCCACTGTGTCTGATCGTGAAACGCGGTTTACATCTAATTCTGGAAGAAATTCCATGACGTAATGGGGACGTGTTACACATTAGCACGGCTTACATCCCAAACTGATGGTCAGCCAGAAAGGACCATTCAGACGTTGGACGACATGCTTCGGGCATGCGTGATTTACTTTGGTGGAAGTTGGGATGACCACCTACCGTTAGCCGAATTCTCGTACAACAACAGCTATCACGCCAGCATTGGTATGCCACCATACGAGATGCTATACGGTAGGAGATGTTGAACACCCATTTGTTGGGGTGATATTGGTCAGAAGGAATTGGGGAGCGTTGAGGTAATCGAGGCTACGACTGAGAAGCTTGAGAAGATCAAGGCCTTCATGAAGGCAGCCAAAGATAGTCAGAAGTCGTATGTCGATAAACGATGTAGACCGATTGAGTTTCAGGTGGGTGACCGGGTTATGTTGAAGGTCTCACCTTGGAAGGGTATCATTCATTTCTGGAAGCGGGGCAAATTGAGCCCGAGATACATAGGCCCTTTTCGAATCATTTCTCGAGTAGTAGAGGTAGCCTATAGATTAGAGTTACGGGATGAGTTAAGTGGAATTCACCCGACATTCCATGCATCTCATCTAAGGAAGTGCTTAGTTGATGAAGGCATGATTGTTCCACTGGAGGATATCGAAGTAGACGAACGGCCCAATTATGTGGAGCAACGAGTGGCAATCATAGATCGAAAGGAAAAGAGGCTGAGGAATAAAGTGGTTCCCCTTGTGGGTGTATAGTGGAAGCACAGGAAGCGATCCGAGTCTACGTGGGAGACTGAAGAAGAGATGAGACAACATTACCCACAATTCTTTGAGGAATAATAGGTTTCGAGGACGAAACCTATTAAGGGGGTGCACTTCTAAAACCCGGCTATTTTTAGGCAAGAAAGAAGAGTAAGTGAAGAAAAAGAAGGAAAAGTCTAGGGGTAAAAAGTGTCCAAAAGGATAAAATGTTTCAAAAGTGGGTGTAAAAGGTAGTATGGCCGCCCATATGTCACATACACCACTGATTTTCGGGTTTTAGAAAGAGAGAGTAGTTGGGAGTAGCAAATTCTCGCTTTGAAGAAGAACAAGAAGAAAGAATTCAAATTCAAGGTAAGAATTCATGTTTTTATGGTGTTCATGACTGGTCTTATCCTCGGGTTTATGCTTATGTGTGTTTGTATGCATTCGGGTATGTTTAAGTGGGTTTCTAGGAGGTTGAATTCAATTTGAAAATGAGTTTGGAAGAAGCCATACTCAAGAGCTGCAAAGGTGAGTTCTAGGACCCCTCTTTTACTGGTTTTTAATTGATTTTGGGGCTGAAAATTCATGGATGTATGTTTTTATTAAACTGGGTTTCGGACTCGTATGCTTGAATGTGTGTATGATGATGTTATGATGTGATGTGTGACTATGTTCATGCTTGATAATGTATGATTGTGTTTCTAAGGCTTAGAGGGTAAGATTTAATCTTAGAACATGATGATTGGTGCATGGAAATCGAATATGATGTTTTAGGCTCACGTGTTTAGTTTTTTTTAAATCTGCCTAAGTGTTGGAAGTCAATGCGGATGGAAAGGGTTAATGCAGATGAACATTAACCATTAAGTAAGCCAATTCAGATGAAGTCAAATGCGGATGAAGCAAATGCGGATGAAGTCAATGTGGATGAACATTGACTAAGTGCATGAAATGCGGATGAGCATTTGACTAAGTCTAGGAAATGCGGATGAGCATTTGACTAAGTCTGGGAAATGCGGATGAGATGTGTCAATGCAGTTGAGCATTTGACTAAGTACATGAAATGCGGATGAAGTAAGACAAATGCGGATGAACTATAGCAAATGCGGATGAACTATAGCAAATGCGGATGAACTATAGGAAATACGGATGAACACTTAGAAAAAAATTCTGACTTTTGAGAAAAAGGAGTAATGTAGGCTTTGACCTAGGAGATTCCCGAGGGTTGTAATTGACTTTTGGGGTCATAGATGGTATGATGGCATGTAATGAGATGTGATTGATGCATATGCATATCTTGATGATGATGTTGCATGGTTATACATGATGTATGTTATGTATGTATGATGCCCTGCATGATGATGTATGAATGATATGTTTATGTTCCTTATGATGATGTATGCTTATCTTTCCTATGACTTTACGTGTTATGATAATGAATGAACGAAGTATTATGTAACGTAAAGTGAAAGATAATGAAAGAGGAACATGATGATGAATGCATGCATTAATGAATGATGAATGAATGTAAGAAAGGCTTGTAAGAAAATGTATGGAGGTGCACACCCATTCTCGGTGTTAGCTCAACGGTGTGCGGGTTAGCTACCCCAAAGGATGCATATTGGGGTCCTTCTTTGTGATTGATCATATGGATGAACCATTGTTGCGTGTCTTAGGTACTGTGACCACTTAGTGCTGGGCACCACCGATGAAGGTCTTTTATAGGCTAGGTCCAGTATCATGAGCATGAAGGGCATTGAATATGACAATTGTATACCTGGACGTTACCTTAGGTACTATGACCACTTGGTGCTGGGCACCACCGATGAAGGTCTTCTATAGGCTTAGGCACAGTATCACGAGCATGAAGGTAAAGTTCATGGTGATGATAAAGTAATGAATGAAAAGATGAATGATGAAAGTATGTACGTACGATATATGATCACGAACGAATGTAAAGTATATTATGTTTTGAAAAAAAAGAATGGTTTTATGAAAAAAGGTATGTTTTATCATAAAACTAGAACTAACTTAGCAACGCTAACTTTTATGTGTTTCCAGTTGGCAGGTAATGTTGCTGAGGATGGTACGAGGCAGATGCTCAGCTCTTTTGGATGCCATCCATTTATATAAAGCTTTTGCGATGTAATACAGCTATAAAATTTTGTAACCGACTGACGATGCATTATTTTGCAAAAGTTTTTATGATGAATAAAATGCCATTTTTGAATGTTTCCGCTGCGAATGTTTATTAAAATAACTGTAAATGTTTGTTTTATGTGCAATGGTTGACCAGCTATGAGTGTCCCGAGAACTGGGCCCTACACAAAGCTCTGATACCACTTGTCAGGACCGTGTACATACATAATACCAATAGATTCTGCGTTTATACAGAATCAATAGTGCAGAATCCTATTTGATTGGCGATCCAATCAGTGAGAAAATTTTCTCAATCGATGTAAGATTGAAACTAAATGTTATGAAAGAGTAGAGATCGATCAAGAATGATCTATGAAGTTGGACATGCTTCCTTGGACGTTCTAGAGGGCTAGGGTTCGTAAGAGTATCAAGCGTTTCGAATTCTTGTGTTTTTTCACGAATTATGTGTTTTTTCACGAATTAAGTCGCGTGACTGAATCATGCAATTGATCCATACGCACGAGTGAAGGTTTAGTCGTGCGACTGAGTCAATCTTATGTCGTCTCAATCGTGCGACTGATCCATTCTTCTGGTTCAGTCGTGCGACTGGTCCATAAGTATGATGTATTCATGCCTATGGTCCATTAGTATGGTCCATTCACATGAAGACTCATACGACTAAGTTTGAACACATTTCTCAATCATTATTGATTAAGAACTATGCGCAACAACCTCAAATCTATATAGTAAATTCATTATACTTTAACACACAATAATACTATAAAACATTAAAAATTACAAACATCAACCAAATATTATATTTCATTTAGCCCATTCATTACACATGTGTAAGACAGAAAGACTTTTACATTAAGCACATAAACTAGGGACATATGTATCAACCGTCTCCACCTCTGGTCGCTCTTGTTCTCCCGAGGACCTATTCCTCTTTTCCTCCTTTCCTTACAGCCTTTATTACTTCAGTCACCACAGACAGTAAGATCATCTGCATGGTCTCGGGTTCTTCATGAACCACCTTTTCGACTCTAGGCCTTCTCTTTTGGGCCGCGGTTCGACACCACATCCCCCACAACCTCTACCCCGCGAAGCTTTTGATGATCTACCACCGGCCATCCTCTAACACATTGAAAGATTCAAACACCAACATGGTCATTCAAGGGAACAGCTTAGTTTATGTCAAGTATAGTAAGTCCCTAATTACAGTGTTCAGTTGTAATTAGCCACTTACTTTACTCTTCATACCCTAAGCATCACCTATCCTGACTACATCAGTATTTATATATACAAACAGCACATAAGCTACATAACATGCGCACGTAATGTCGGTTAACATTAAAGAAAATACCTGATGGCATGTAGCTACTCAGATTTGCATCCCTTCCCTTTCTGTCCCATTTTTAGTTTAAGTTTAGTTTATTTTTAAAATTACCCATTTCACTTAAACTTTGGCTCTGATACCAACTTGTAAGGCCCTGTACCCGGGACGTTTATAGCTGGTCAATCATCGCACTTAAAACATATATCTTTCATTAACTTAAAGAAACCTTGCAGCGGAAACATTAAAACAAACATCCCATTTCATTATAAAAGCTTTTGCAAAATAATACATCGTTATCGCATTACAAAATACTTGTTGCATTACAACACAAAAGCATTATAAAAATGGATGTCATCCAAAATGAGCTGAGTAGCCGCCCCGTGCCATCCTCAGCAACCTTTACCTACTAACTGGAAATAAAAAAACCAACGTTGTTGAGTGAGTTCTAGTTTTATATTAAAACATACTTTATCTTTCGTCCAAAACCATTCTTTACTTTCTTTCAAATCATACTAAGCTTTAGTACATGATCACACATCGTACGTACACATAGATAACAGTTATTATCTTCATCATTGTTCATTTCGTACATTCGTCATTAGATCTTTACTTTCATTCGGACCATGCCATGTGCTTCACCCCACCGTCATGCATAAAGCGGGTACTGGGCCTGAGGTCTTTCATAGACCCTGAACTTGTGTACAAAGCTGACTCTAGTACCTAGAGTAAGCAACAAAGATCCCATACATATGGTCAATCCCATAGATTAGATCCCAGTGTGCATCCTTCTGGGGTAGTTAACCCGCACACAGTTGAGCTAACACCCTTCATTGGGTGTGAACCTCCATACATTTGCTTAATCGCACTGATTAAGCCCCAATGTGCATCCTTCCGAGGTAGCTAACTCGCACACGGTTGCGCTAACACCCTTCATTGGGTGTGAACCTCCTTACATTTGCTTGCAATCCTTTCTTACTTTCGTTCATTCATTAATGCATGCATTCTTTCATTACGTTCCTCTTTTCATTATCTTCCACTTTACTTACATAATACTTTAATTCATTCATTAACCTTCAACGTAAAGCCACAGGAAAAATAAACATACATAATGAGGAACATCAACATGAACATACAAAACATCACCATACAAGGCACCATCACAAGTACATAACATACATCATCATACATGCCTATCATAACATCTATGACCTCAAAAGTCAACTTACTTAGCCCCCGAGAACCTCCCAAGTCAAAGCCTACATAACACTTTTCCCCTGAAATCAGATAATAAACTAGTCCTTTCGGGCGCATGAGCCCTATTTGGACGTATGAGCACTATACAGTCGCATGGCCTTCCGGGCGCATGAGAACCCTTAGGCGTATGGACACTATGGGCGAATGAACATTTAGGCATATGGACACTATGGGGAGAATGAGCACTTAGGTCTATGGAGAGTCTCCAGACGCATGGGCACTATGGGGTGTATGGAATTTCAGTCGCATAGCCTTTAGCCGCATCACTTCCATGCGTATGACCCTTAGTCGCATGGCATTCAGGCGCATGGACTTCAGTCGTACGCCATTTAGGCACATGGCCTTTAATCTCACGCCATTCAGGCGCATGGCCTTTAATCGCATGCCATTCAAGCGTATGGCCTTCATTCGCATGCCTTTCGGTCGTATGGCCTCTAGTCACATGCCATTTGGTCTCATGGCTTCCAGTCGCATGAGCCCTAGCTGGGTGCAGAATGTAGTCTTCTTCGAACCTGAACTACAGTTTCAGCCTCCGACCCCATATCTAACTTGTTCTAAGCTTAAACCAACCACCCTAAGCCTTAGGATCACCACCATAACCTCATCAAACATCACAAGCCCAAACACAAGCCCACCCATTCGCACCCACACCCAGACATACACATGAACGGGTTCTACACCCAACACAACCAAAACGATTTGCTATGTGTTCCAGCCCTAAATCATCAAAAACGTGTAAAAGAGGGTTCCTAGAGCTCACATTAACAGCCGCTTCGAGTAAAGATTCCCCCAACCCACTTGACTTCGACTTTTGCACCTTGATTCTTCAAAAACATGAAACTTGCCCTTTTCCTCCCCCTCTCTTGCCCGATTGAAGATAAGAATGGGAGAGGGGAATGGGCTGCCATCCCCTTTACACCCCCTCTTCCAAACTTATTCTGTTTTTGGCAAGATTGGTCCCTCTATTTGGGCTTTATTTCCTTTCTTTGTTTTTCTTCTTTCTTTGGCTTCAAGGAAAATAACCGGGTGTTACAATCGACTTCCGGATTTCAAAGTTTATCCTCTTCCATTAACTTTGTCTTAGATCCTTTTCACATATAAACCTAACGGTTCCCCCCTTTTTCACTATCTTCTTCATTTGCACTATTCCTCTGACCTAAATTCTCCCAAACCACATTTTTTCTTCATCTTCCTTCACCGTTAAGCTTCTTAAAATGGCCAATCTAAATCTCAGAAACAAGTATGGAGGTGGGACCAGATTCCTGAGGATCTCTCCTTCATAGTGCATCGAATGGTTCAGGGGGTCAAGTTCAGGTAGTCTCAATTTGCTTATACCAATTTACTTGCAAACTTGGACTCCTTGGAGTAACATGTTTCCTAGATATGTTCAATACATTCTCAACTGTGAAATGGGCTCACAGTTGAGGGAAACATGTAATATTCTTAAATTGGGACAGATGAAGCCCGACATCTTTAAAACCTTGAAGAAGCTAACTATAGGCTTCTTAAGGGTAGAAACAACCCTTGTCCCTAAAATGTTAGAGCTCATTGTTCAAGGTGACAACCTAGCAACACAAGCTAGTGTTAAACCCACACCTTCTACCTCCCAACCACCAAAAAGACCTCAATCACCCACACCTACAAAAGAAAATCCAAATGAACCCCTTACTGAATCAATATTTCAGATTCATTAAGCTTGGATCTTAGGATTCATCTCGTTCAGATGTAGAAATCAAAATTAAGATGGGTAGACGTGTGTGAATCTAAGAACAAAGAGATGGATAATAATAATGTTATGATTTCATTGATGTTGATAAACAAATTACAATGAGAATCATAGATGGCTGGTGAAATAAAACCCATCCAAATGAGAGGATTTCTGATTCACACCATGAGAAACACACACACAAAAACCACACTTGCAAAAATGCACTAGTGGGTCTTTATATTATTATTACAACATGACCTAATTTTGACTTTCTAATTGTCTTGATGTTGACTTTGTCATGTTGAATTGTCTTGTATTGTTCTTTTTGTTATAATCAACTTGGTCTCTGAACTTGTATAATGAGATCTTCAGTTGGTTGTAATTATGATTTGGTAAGCTTCAGTTCTTCCATTGTTGAACCCCAACACCCCTGCTCAAGCTATGAAGTCTATGCAGGCCCCCATACACTCACCATACAGGAGGAAGTGGATACTAGAGCTCCCACTTCTCCTGAGGAGACCACTCCTATCTCTTCAAAGATCAATGTCGAGGTTCCTCATGCTTAGCTTGATGAGCTCACAAGCCCAACTTCCTTAAGCCTTCACTCTGAGTCTCAATACTCAGGTGAACAACCTTCAGGGGAAAGTTACCATCCCCAGCCTTTAGACTTAAACCACCTAATTCCTAACCTTGAATTCTATACTGATAAAGACTTAGGTTTCAGTGAGTACCATGAGTCTTTCTACTCCTCCCCTACTCAAAGAGAGATGAGTGCTCCTGAGTCACCTATGTCTAGCCTATATTAGTCACCTATTACTGAGGTGGATCCTTTTGAACCTTCTTAGGAAATCCATATTGAAGAAACTCTCACTTCAGCAAGTGATTACATCATTCAGACCTCAACCATCGCAACTCAACCCATTGACACTTAAACTGAAGTTGCCAATGAACAGAGGAAAAGTAGTAGCCAAGAACTCCATGCTAGTGGTGACAGAGAAGACTTTGGTCCAGTTCTATCATCCCCCCATGATTCTTTTAATGAAGATGAAGGGAATTTGAGTCTAAGGTGCAAAAATTGTCAAAAACATGCCCCTACCCAGTCTCCAAGGTAGTCATCTTGAATCTTAGGTGACTACCCTACATAGCAGGGTTAATGATCAGCAACTTGAGATATCTTATCTTAAGGAAAAACTAGTTGGGAGACCTTTAAGAAAAGCTTAACTAGGAACACAAAAACCTATGAATGTGATTGATCTAACCTCTAGCTCACCTATGCAAGTGAGTGATGCTACCAAAAAGGAGGAGAAAGTCATCACAAACACAAAACCTGGGAGTTCTTCATAGAGCATGGACATTGAGGACTCACCATCTTCACTTGCAACTATCCATACTCAGCAACTTTCTCAAGTTCACATTGATGTGGAATCTATAGACTCCTTCATTCAGAGTCTTTTTAAGGAAGGTATACTAAGGGCATTGTTATCTCTACCTCAAGGAACTTCCAACTACATTATAGGGTGGATATATGATGCAAACAGAAGAGCCCTTATTTTTCAAAGAGTTCAAGGGCAGCAAGAAGTCTTAAATTTTTAGACTTTGAACTACTATGAAGGTTTTGACCTTGTCAACATGCCACTTGTCAATTCAAGCCAATCTAGGCAAGCTAACAGGCTGGCACACAGGATTCAGGATAGAACTACTGAAGAGATCACTCTAAGAAGGAGACAAAGGCAACTAGGTAGTACTATTGGTCAACTGGATGTTAAGGAAGACCCTAAGATTAGCTTCGGAGGGGAAACCTTGACCGAAGGTCCAGTGGAAGATCTTGAGAGCCCTGTCACACCTACAACTACTTCAACAATTCATTCCCTTAGTGAAGCACCTGCTGGTGAAGGTATATCACAACCTTTCTCTCGCCAGAGCTTGGAGGCTACACCAAGCAATGAAGGCCAAAACTCTCTCCACCCTAAGTCATAAAGGTCTGTGAGTGATAAAGAGAAAAGGAAAATGACTCCTGGGAGATTGAGGAGGAGGAGAGAGAGAGAGAGGAAGAGGAAACTAAGGGAAGAATGTTCCTCTAGGTCTTCAGGATTCATGAAAGCTACAATCAGGGCTGCCCCTAGACCAAACACTCAAGATGATGAGTTAAGGGCATTCAAGATTACTTACCTGCAAACCAGGAACTATGACATTGATGAGATTATATCTCTCTCCTTAAAGGAACTTAATGAACTAGCTAACATGGAATTGTCAAGAGAGAGGACAAAAGCAGAGGATGCGAGAACAATTCTCCAAATCAAAGAGGAGAAGAGACAAAAGAGATTGTGCAAACATATTCCCACTCTCTCCCTAGTTCAAGAAAGTTCTGCACAAGAGGTTGTGGCTCCACAAGAACCTCATGTAGACAAAGAAACAGATAGGAAAAACATGATCAACTACCTGAGTGCCATAGGTCTCTACTAGGCATCCGCACTTCTTCTCTTGTCCTTTGAGTACATAGAGTTTGAGTATCTCAAACAGCTTGAGCTTGAAGAACTTAAAGAACAAAAAGAAAAATGAGGGAAGATGCTGCAAGGTCAAGTGCCATCATCTAGAAGAGCATGAAGAAGTTTGCTAACAAACAAAGGATGATAAGCTTTTTGAAGCTTTATGGATTCTCCAGAAGGAGACTTGGCCCTATGTCCCTATCTACTATGGATGAGCATATTAGGGTGATCAAGTAGAAGATCAAAAATGAGAACTTGTTGACTTACACTCTCCACCAAGTCAGGTCCATCAAGAAGTGGAGGTTAAGGTTGAACCTTTGTGACAACACAACCTGGACCTCCTGCTGAGCCTTAGCAAGCTTCATCTTCTGATCCACGGCGGGGTCAACTCCCCCTCTCCTTCTAAACCTGTGAGGGAGAATACTAACTGAGCAAGACAAGACTGATCAACAAGGCGCTACAGACCAGTATTCTCAGTTAAAGTCATCAAAGAGGAGGAAAAAGATGGCTTCTAGACCAAAGTCAAAGAAGATGAAGAAGTCTAAACCATCCACCTCCATACCTCAGGGTGAGTTAGATCAACCTTAGGAAGTGCATGAAGAGGCATCCCAATCAACTCCAATTCAAGTGACTCCTCTTGCTTTTGAGAGACCCATCTTATCCTGGACCTTCACAACTAATCCAGAAAGATGGCATGTGATTAGAGATCAAGGTGGTGAAAATGTCTACACATGGCAACTTATTCAACCTACCTTTTCATGATCTCTTTAAGATGAGAAGATACTATGAAAGACTGAGTGATCCTGACCATCACTAAGAAGGGCCTGGTCATCATCATGATGAGGACTGTCATGTAATGAAGATCTTCAAATGTTTTGGTAACATCAGCCTAGGGGGAGTTTGTAAGGAATCTAATAAGTCTGATCTAGTCAAAACATTGAAAACATCCAAAGTCTCTCTACATGCATGCACCAAAGTACTGAAGTAGAAATGCTTCGGAAGTTTTACACCTTGCACTAGAAATATTTGAAGTGTAAAATCTTCCGAACCAAGACCAAGATCTTCTGAAGTCAAAAGTGAAGTCTTCCAAAGCCAAAAAGTAAAGACGGATTTCTTTCGAAGACTTTTATGTACATACTATTATCTGATGTACTTTACCATAAAGTTGGACCATCTTTTCGTTGCAACTCTGTTTGACTTACCAACTTTCACAAGTCGGTGAAAAGGTCCATGCTTTTAGTAACTGTACATTGACGTCTTGAGTTTGAGCTTTCTATTGTATGTACTTTATCCTTTTTGTGATACATTAGGATATAAGCTATGGCATGTCATAGTCACAAGTCAAAAGGCAATCTGCCTTTTGACACCATATTTGATTTTATTATCTAGTCTTATGTATCTAGCTGGCCTTCAAAGTATAGCCAGCTATAGGATGTAGTATATGTATCTCAAGTACTTGTAACTTTCCATTATGCTTTGTAACACTTGTAATAGAAGTTAAGAAGCAATATACAGCATTCTTGAAACCAAAACACTTGTGTTGTTTGCCATCTTTTCCTGTCTCTCATTTACTTGTGTTATTAGTATCTTTTATTCTAGTTAATCAGTTCTCTATTTGATCTGTGAAGTGTTCTAAAGGACTCTCCTCAATTGTGTTGTTGTGTTGTAAAGTGCATCACCCCTTCTAACGGTCCTGCATATATATATATATATATATATTATATATATATATATATATATATATATATATATATATACTATATATATATATAATATATATATAATATATATATATATACCCATATATACATATATATATATATATACATACATATATATATATTATACATACATATATATATATATATAACATACCTATATATATATATATACATACCTATATATATATATATATATATGTATATATATATATGTATGTATTATATATATATGTATTGTATATATATATATATGTATATATATATATAGATATGTATGTTATATATGTATGTATATATATATATATATGTATGTATATATATATATATATATGTATATATATATTGTGAAATCCGGTAATTTTCCGTTACCAAACTCCATTAGTTCCGCTAAGTCTTGCATACACATGTCGTGAGCACACACTAGTTGTCGTTGAACGTTGGTGACTTAATAATAATAATCTATGTTAAACAATAATAATCTAATTAATAATGTTGATTATTAGTTGTGATTATGTGGTTCATGATTTTATAGAATTTTAAATGTTTGTTTTATAAATTTTCCGCGATAACGTGACAACGTGTAATATATATTTCATGGTGTGTGACTTATTGTAAATGTCTAGAATTATTATTTTTGGTTAATAATACTTGTGTTTTGTAGCTAAAAACTATTTAAAAAGTATTTGAAAGACTAGTTTTTATAAAATAAATAAATGGGTTATCTTGTAAATATTCATAAGCTAATACTTACCATATTTAATCAAAATAAAGAAAACCCTAGCCCCCAGACCCCCCTAATCGGCCGAAACCCTTCTTCCTCACCCTCACCTTGCGATTTCAAGCACCTAGTATCATAACAATCGATTTTGCTTGGATTTGATCATTACAACATTGTGGCAAGTTCAATCCTTGGCCAATTACACAATTAAAGGTTAGTTTGTGCAACTTGTTCATAGTGTTTGATGTTGATGAACCCTAAATTGATGATGATTATATGAAATTGATGATTATATGATGATTATATGATGTTAGTTAGGTTGTATGAATGCTAGATTATGTTGATTGTGCAAGAAATCTTGGGTTTGATCATCTAGTTCATACATTGCCATAAGAGGAAACTTTTTGTTCTTGGAATTCATGATTTGATGATGCTAAGATGTTAGATGTGATGCTTAGATGTTAGTTAGTTGAATTGTACAAGAAAATTCATGAAATTGTGATATTGATCATGACTTACTAAAGTATAAATTTTGCGTATGATGTTGAGAATTTGGGTGTTTTGGAGGTGATTAGCATGTTAGAATGAATGCTATGAACTTTATTAGGTATATAATTGTTGAAATTATGGTTGAATTGGATGCTAGAGCACTTTTGGATATTACTTTCCTAAAAGGGAAACTTTATTTTTATAGAAATTTAGATGTGATGATTTGGACATGCTTATGATGTTAAGATCATATTAGAATGATTATGGATGATGTTTGTTGTGTTAGAATGTGTAATTGAGTTGTATGGATGCTTGATTGATCATGTATGAAGTATAGATTTTGATGATCATACATGATGATGGAATTATGGTTAGTGATTAGGAGGTGATAATTGGGTTGAAATTGGTTATCACTATATATGCTAGTAATATGGTTATGATTGTCACACACGCAGATGAATCCGAGGCCCCTACTTAGTAGGATTGGTAGGGTTTAGGATGTGAGGTCGTGGGTGACTTCACATGGCATGTAATACATGATTAGACTTCACGTGTGAATTGTTTGATGTTATGTATGTATAATATTTGAGCATGATGATTATTTGAGATTTGAATGAGTGTATGATGATCTAATGTGCATGATGACTTAGGAAGAACCTAGGTGATAATATGATACGCATGGGTAAATTGCATGATACTCTTGTATGTTAAGTTATCTTGTATGATTAAACAATATTTCATCTAATATGTCACCAACGGGTCAAACGGGTAAACTAGGTTAACCTAGGTGTGTTGAGTTTTATGTGTACACGTACTTATGTACTTGTGTGATCTAGGTAACCTTTGAAGGGTTATCTTTGCACCTATCACGAGTCTCTTTATTCATTATCAGTACACACCAAGTGTGTTCATGCCCCTCTATTTTATAAACCTTCTTTTGGGGGAGGTAGCATACTTGTACTCAAATGTTATTTTATTATTATAAGTTTTCTATGTTTTAACATAGTGCTTAATACCTTCAAAAGTCCTCACACTCCGGATAGTATTCAAGCGAGAAATCTTGGGTAGTATTACTGGGTGTGACGAGCCCCACTGTGCGACTCGAGGTCAAACAGGTGCAATATTGTCCTAAACACAAACATCGTTACGACCTAGTAAGTCGTGACGGGAGGAAACAAACGTAACACAGTCAGCTTCGATCGCGAAATCACTATGTTTATTACTTCTGAATATAGACTAGCTATCTATTTCAATACACTTCTTATATTATACAACTGTTAATATTTATGATAAACGCAAACTCTTGAATTCACCAACCATTGTGTTGACATTTTTAGTATGCTATTCTCAGGTCGTTAGCTCTGCTTGCCATTAGGAGCACAACACAGGTCCAACATGCATCCTAAGGCTTTATTTCATAGACATATTTGTTTGCCTTTTATTTATGGGATTTGAACTTGGGATGGCACGTGTTTTTCCATATTATGCATTTATTTACTTTGGGTTTGTCTTATTTACAAAACGCTTTCGCATGGTTTTAACCATTTAAACTTGGTGGGTTTGTTTTGAATGTGGCATATAGTGTCGTTCTGCGTAACTAATGACTGTGATCCTGGTTTGTTCACACGCCTCGCGGTAAACTCCACATGTGGATTTGGAGGGTGTGACAGGTTAGTATCAGAGCCATTGGTTATAGGTAACTAGGTTGCATACACACTAGTCTATAACCGCACACAGTTAGTTAGTTACTCCTAACTTATCCTTTTACTATATACTCATTGGCATATACATCACATGCACTGCAGCATGCAATCGTCATCCAGGTTTTGCGAAAAAGGCATGCTCGTTCTGAATTCCCTCCACCTGTACCTCACCGCGTGTATGACTGGCCGTGAAATCCTTACCCCCGTGGTGAGATAGACTAGGATCAACCGTTTGTGCCACCTGAGCACGAACCTACACAAGATTGGAGTTATTACCCGGCTTGTATAGATCTCATGATTCGTAAAGAGCGTGTTCCGAAGCCAGCCAATGTTAGACCTAGGACTAGGTCAGCAACTACTTCTGCAGCACCCACGCTCCATCTCTATATGTACCCCTTGAGCAGGTCGTGGCGGCATTGACCGTGACACTTGAGACTAAGCGTCGACGAGTTGGAGTGCTCACTGATGAGAACTCCACACTAAAGGATGATATATGTCGATTATGGCTAAAGATAGCCATAATGGAGGAGCGGTTGTCGATGTCTATCAAAGGAAATTTTAAGATGGCTGGTAGAGTGGTGGATCTTATTGAGCGTACGGGCGAGCAGGATCTCCACAATGTGGGCATCGAGAGTAGACTAACTAGATTGGAAGCACAGCTCATAGCACTACAAATCAAGGACAACCCTGCACCTGCCGAAGACCCCGATGAAGACCCTAAGGAAGAACCAGAAGAAGCCCCAGACGGTGGTGACAGTGATGGATCTGCTTTGTTCTATTGATTCTCTTTATTCTTATAACTTTGACTGCATAGCATTTTTCTTAAATCTATGTGGGAAGGGTTGTTTCGCACACAACTGAAAACTTGAATTTTGACGTTGATTGGATATTTTCAGAGCTACTTACAAATTATTTATGATATGTTATCATTTTGGTTATAAATGTTATGGTTGTGACTGTACATTATTTCTTATTATTTACTATACTTCAATGGAATTAATATGTTAGATGTTACTCATTATGGTATTTGTGAATGTAAAGTGAAAAATGGACGGCAGAGGCAGAGGACGTGGAGGTGGCCGAGGGCATGACGGTGGACGTGGCGCCGGCAACATGAACATGACCCCAGCTGAACTAGTTGCGCTAATAAACCAACACGTGCAAGCGGCATTGAACACACAGCCTACACAGTTTGGAGGTAAACGGTGACACTAGTCATCATTTACACAAATATTCTGTATAGCTCATTTGTATCCTTCATTCGCATGAGTGACTCATTCATATAGCTCATTCGCACGAGTGAATCTGTCCTGTTCTAAAGTTACCAAGTTTAAAGTAATGGAAGACTAGTTTGCTTCATTCACCGTTGGAAAGGACTCGTGTGTCCAGAATCTTTTACTTCTGGAAAATGAGATTGGAAACCATAACAAACCACCAAAGCTGTTAACTTTGAATGATTACCCACAGTGGAATTGCGGTTTGAAATCTACTGGAATGGAGTTGACCCAAACCTTTGGACATCCATTGAGACTGGTTTCACGGTACCAGTTAGTGCTAATGGAGTTAAATTGACTTTGGGAGGAATGAACGAAGCCTAGAAGATTTTGTTTAATGCTGAAAAGAAAGTATATGCCTTGTTGACTCAATCTATACCTAAGGATATATTTCATCAGTTCTCTAAGAACTAGTCTAGAAATTATGGGAGGCTTTGGAAAAGAGATACGAAGGTAATTCAACTCTGAAGGCACTAAAGGAAAAAGCTCTTAAGAAGGAATTTGACAATTTCTTCAATTGGAAATGAGAGCTTGGATGATATCATCGATCGATTCTATCATCTGATTAGGGAGTTGTACACTCATGCATGACCACATCCATGAAAGATAAAGTCTCTAGCTTTGCTGATGGTCTGCCAACAAATGGGATTCATGTTGTGAATTTGAGACAAAACAATACTCTTGCTACTTTAGACATAAATGATTCATTTTGAAGTTAAGAGAGGAATAACTACATAGAAATACAAGTCAAAGAAAGGATCCTATGTTCAGAATCCTGCTCTATACAATTCAGTTCCAACTCCGGCTACTTCAGGTGCACTGCTACAAACAGCATTTGTGTCTAGCTTTTCTGCTCCTTCTTCTGCTCCTTCCTAATGCAGTGCATCAGAAAGTAACGCCAGGGTCATCTGGAACCCAATACATAATTCCTAGGCAAATTCTACCAAGTTGAAGACCGAGAATCTCGGAAATGTCACCGTGGAAGTTGCCAAAGAGCACATGGATCTTCTAGCTGTTGTTGTTCAATCTTATGATGGATTAGTTGCTGGTAAGATTGGAAACTATTAGCTTGCTGATGAGGACTACGTGCAAGCTGATGAACTGAGCTAGAGCGCATGGATATCTATGGGCTTTGGCTAGTGATGTTAGAAGAGCAAAAAGTTTGTGAAAGAACTCACAGAATTCGGTTCCTACTAAAGATACGACATTTGGATTCGACAAAACCAAAGTCACGTGCTTCAATTGTGGTAAAAGGGGCACTTCAACGTGAATGCATAAAGCCAAAGAAGACTGATCATGGAAATCCTTTTCCTACATTCAACTGACAAGACAAGGATAAGATTGGCGCTTGTTGGACCAAAGAACCAATGAGCCAAGATCAGAAAACCTCTAAGTCTCACATGATATCACAACAACTGCTGAAGGCTTCATCAGCAGTTCGACAAGCTGAAAAATCCAACAGCTGAAGATCAAGTGCTGAAGACTTCAACAGCTGAAGACTAAAGTGCTGAAGTTCAACAGCTGAAGAACACAGTGCTGAAGCTGAACAGCTGAAGAACACAAATGCTGAAGCTGAACAGCTGAAGAACACAAGTGTTGAAGCTGAAGACCAAAGTACTGAAGTACAACAGCTGAAGAGTTTACAAGTGCTGAAGATCAACACTGGTGTACAAAGTCTGAAGACAAAGACTGAAGACATCAGCTGATGATATCTACTGAAGTCATCAGCTGATGAAACGTCTGAAGTTCAAGTCTGAAGATCAAGTACTGAAGTTTCAGTAGTTTGTCACAACAGCTGAAGAGTACTTCTTCAGTAGTTGTGATATCAGTAGTTTTATGTTTTTACTTTAGTAGTTTTGTAAAACGACTGAAGAGCTTGTTCTTCAGTCGTTGTAGTTTCAGTAGTTTTATGTTTTTCAGTAGTTATAATAACTGATAACACTTAGTATTTTTGTAAGGAGATGTCAGCTGTTTTGACATCTTCAGTAGTTGTGTTTCAGTTGGAAAAATCTGTTAGATGTCACTATCAAGTGACATCAGCAGACGTCACATCTCTTATATAAGAGGTGTCGACCTAATTGTAAGTGTGACATTCCGTTACCGAAAGCGAATATTGAATGAAATATATTTGCAGAATTTTCTCTCTATAACCGTCTTTGTTCTTCATTGAATATCTTTCGTTCTTGTGAATTGGCTAATTCATTGTTAGAATTCCGCTGCTATACTCTCTAATCAATCAACATAGATCACTGATCCTAACAAGTGGTATCAGAGCAGGTTAATCATTGATCGATCTAACAATTGATCATTGAAACTGCTAATTGATATCTGTGTTTGATTGAATTAGCATATTCGCAAGAACTGGTTATAGATTATTGAATTTCTGTCGCTTTCGTTCATTTATTTTGAGATCTCTCTTGGTTCAATTGGTTGTTGTGTTTTGTTCTAAATTGTTACACTTAATTGAATTTGATTGAATCTGAGATGACTACTCCTTCTAATGATCCTCACAATACCGGTTCCTCAACCAAGCCTCCGATGCTGGTTAGGACCGAGTATAACATATGGCAACGAAGAATGCTTCATCACCTGTCTTTTAACAATTCAGGTTGTTGGACATATGTGGTACATGGACCACATAAGCCTATGGTGAACAATCCGGAAACCATCAAATGGTTCCGAAGAAGAAGGAACAATACTCTGATGAAGATCGGAAACTGTTTGAGATTGATGCTAAAGCCCATGGAATTCTGGCCATGGCACTACTAATGAAATCTATTCAGGGCTTATGCATCATGAAACTGCTCATGATCTCTGGAATGCCCTGAAGGAACAATTCAGTGGCACAGATGAGGTCTTAGCAAACAATAGAGAAATCCTTGCCCAACAATATGAGACATTCTCTCATAGAAAGGGTGAGACAAACTCAACAGTTTGAGCGTTTTTCCTGCTTGATATCTGAGCTGAAAATGGTGAAACAGGAATACACCAATAGCCAGATGAATAACAGGTTCCTTAGATCACTGCCTGAGAGATGGGACACATACACTATTGTCCTACGCTCCAGTGCAAATCTGGATAACCTATCTCTTCATGGGAAACTGCTTACATTTGAAAGAGAGATAGAGCAGAAGAGGAAACTGTCCTCATCAGGAAAGCTCACTGATGACTTTGTACCAGGGAATACTGCCTTGGTTGGTCATGAGTCAGAATATGCTGCATCTGAAAGCAATTATGATGAGCATATTGATTTCTCTACAAATAGTTATGATCATGCATTTTTGGTATTGAGAGTCATTCTGGCAGTAATAGTGACAATTTATGCTTCATTATGGATGATCTGAAAGGAATAGCTGATGATGATCTAGAAGAGATGGATATTCTGAGCCAAATGGCACTGATTAATATCAGATCTCAGAAGTTCTATAAGAGAACTGGCAGGAAATTTCCTGGACTCTCTGGCAAAACCAAAGTTGGTTTTGACAAGAGTAAGTTGAGGTGTCACAAATGCCAAAGGCTGGGACACTTTGCAAGGGAGTGTAGATCAACTGGATCTAACTCTTCTGCACCCTTTGTGACTTTTCCTAGTACTAGTCCACAAAACAGAGGGCAACATCCTGCTGGTTCTGGTCATCATTCACATCCTAGATCTCCTGCATACTTTGTTCCCCAGGGTCAAATGTCATATCCTTATCCTGCTATTATATGCCTCAACCAAATTATGTCAAGCTCCAATTGCACAACAACCACAAGCATTGCCTGAACCACAACCTTCCAATCTCATCAACAAACTCAACCTCAACAACACAGCTTCTTCACCCCAGGAGTTGTTGACTGGAGCAGTTTACCAGATGACTTGTCTGGTCATGAACAACTGTTCTCAGGTGCTGGTCAACATGGTGGTGAAAGTCCCTTTGGAAATCTAGCTCTTATGGCTTTGGATTCTGCTGATACTTCATCCACTAATGCCTCTACACCAAAGGTATCACAGGTATCCTCTGAGGCAAAAGCCAAATTATGTTCTGAAACATGCATAGCAGCATTTGCATCTATTAGAGAAGCAAATGTAGCTTAATCAACAAGAACATTGAGCTAGAACAAATAATTTCCAAAAGCAAAGCTGAATTTGAGTCTGTGCTTAATGATAAGAATGATGAGATTTACAAACTTAAATGCCAAATACTGATGATAAGGCTAGGGAAGAGATACTTCTAGAGAAGTAAAAGATCTCAAAGAAACCCTTGCAGTCACCCAGGTAGAGTGTGATAGATGGGTACAATCATGCAAAGGTTTTGAAATGCTTCTTAGTAAGCAATCTGCTTCCAATGTGAAGTTTGGCATTGGTTACAATCACACTGCTCCACCTACAGATTTTACTCCCAGAGCAGAGGTAGAATCTGATGGTGAGAGTAATAACCAATCCATCTCATCATGTGATCTACTTTCTGATACAGCACAATCAGAAGTAGAAGTCAGCATCAAGCCCTTTCAGAACCTATCAGCTGATGTTGATGGTTCCACTGCTGACACTCACATGATCAATGAGTTGATCAACTCAGGAGTTAATTCTGAAAGTCCTGAAAGGACTAGAGAGCAGGATTTAACACCTGAAGTTCAAACTCCAACTACTGCCAGTACTGAAAAGAAGAAAACTGTCAGTAGAAAGAGTTTGAAGACTACTAAAGAGGGTAGTCAAGAAAGCAAACAATGCTTCCAAAGCACTGAAGAGCAAGTCTTCAGTTGCTTCACCCTCTTTAGTTGATGATTAACCTAAGATGAAGAAGAAACCATGTGAAGTATGTGGTTTGTTCAATCATCTTACAGATGATTGCTGGTACAAAAGAGGTTCCAAACTCAAACATAAAGAAGAAATTAAAGAGAAAATGGTAAAAATGAAAACTGAGTTTGAGACCACATTTGTATCAGCAACATCAAATCCTGTAACCTTAAGTCCTCAAAGAAATCCAAAAAGGAAGGGGTTAAACAGGTGACAGCTGAGAGTGCTCAGAAGAAGAAGGTGCAACATAGGAACTTATCAAACTCCACTGGCAATGTGTCTGATGAGCTGAAAGCTTTATCACAAAATCAGACACAGCTGGTTATGATGGTTCAACATCTATTGGGAAGAGTTAACCAATTAGATGCTCCTATGTTGAAACCACAGAAAAGGAGGTCCAAGCCAAAGGATTCCTCTTCTTCACCATCTTCTTCCTCTCAGGCTGTTGTTTCCAATAAACCTGTTAGTTTACCATCTGTTGATGAGACCAGGCCCAAAACCAAAAAGGTTTGGGTCTCCAAAACTAACTGATTGTTTATTATTGCAGGGTTCTCCAACATGCCAAAGTAGCATCTGGTATGTAGACAGTGGGGGATCTATGCACATGACTGGGAACAGCTCTCTTCTTCATGACTACTCTCAAGGAAAGAAGGGGTGTTTTGGCAATGATGCTAGGGGTTACATCATTGGAAATGGCTTTGTCTCCAATGGAGAAATCAAGTTTGATGATGTTAATCATGTGGAAAATCTCAAGTACAATCTCTTGAGTGTCAGTCAAATGTGTGATAAAGGCCATGTTGCTCTTTTCACCAGTCAGAACTGTAGGATTCTGTCATCCAAAGTTCTGCATTTGATTGATAAGGGTTGGATGATCACACTCTCCTGAGAGCCAACAGGACAGGAAGAGTGTATGCCTTAGATCTTTCCAAGAAAATAGATCTCAGAGGCAATCCTTGCCTATTTTCCAAAGCCTCTTCTCAAGAATCTAAACTGTGGCACAGAAGGCTGGGTCATGTTAATTTCAAAAACATGAATCAGCTTATCCACAATAGTTTAGTTAGAGGCTTACCAATAAAGGAGTTCCACTGTGATGAAACCTGCACTGCTTGTTTAAAAGGAAAACAGCACAAAGTCTCATTCCCTCCTATTGAAGAGCCTAAGTCCACTGCCTGCTTGCATTACTGCATATGGATCTATTTGGTCCTGTGAGAGTAATGAGCATGGCAAAGAAGAAATACTGTCTGGTAATTGTGGATGATTACTCCAGATTTGTATGGACTTTCTTTCTACATTCAAAGGATGAGGTTGCTCAGAAGATTATTCACTTTGTGTTGTATGTGAGAAGCAGTATTCCCTTCCAGTCAAGTGTATTAGGAGTGACAATGGAACTGAATTCAGAAACCATACACTTGATGACTTCTATCTTTCAAAGGGAATCAAAAGGCAGTTTAGCATACAAGGACTCCAGAACAAAATGGAGTAGTGGAGAGAAAGAACAGGACCCTAATTGAAGCTGCAAGGTCCATGCTGGCTGACTCTGGTTTGCCACTGACCTTTTGGGCTGAAGCTGTTAACACAGCTTGCTATGTGCAGAATAGAGTCTTAGTAAATCAGAGGTTGATGAAGACTCCATATGAAGTTCTCCATCACTTGGCTCCTCTAATTCATTTTTCAAAGCATTTGGGTGTCCTGTTTTATTCTCAACACAAAGGATCAACTCCATAAATTTGATCCTAAGGTGGATGCAGGGTATTTTGTTGGTTATTCATCTACTTGCAAGGCATACAGAGTCTTCAACTGCAGAACAAAGATAGTTGAAGAGACTTTGCATGTGAAGTTTAATGAATCTCCTTTGGACAAGATTCCACAAAACCCTGTGGAGTTTGATTTGGACATACTGCAATATGTTCCTTATCAACCTCCAGCTGTTGCAGATCCTGTGGATAAATCATCCTGCAGCATGTCTTCCACCTGGTGGTATTGATGATGATGATGATAATATCAATACTCACCTATTCAAGTTTAGTGACCAACTGCCTGTGTCTGCTAAATTTGATGTTCCTGTAGCTTCAGCAGTTCCATCCACAACAAATGCTGATGAGATCTCTGTTTCCTCTACATCTTTTGAGTTACCATCTAATTCTTGGTTTCAAGAGTCTGCATCAACATCTGCTGCTGCTGAAGGTTCTACAAACACTTGCACAGATCTCATTGTTTATCAAGAACTGAAGAATCACCCCATGTCTCAGATTATTGGTGATATCAATGCTGGTGTTTCAACAAGAAGTCAATTGTCTAACTTCTGCTTCTATGCTCTCTTCATCAGTCAGCTAGAGCCAAAGAACTACCATGTTGCTTTGAGAGACAATGGATGGGTTGAAGCTATGCAGCTTGAGCTACTTCAGTTCAAGAAACAGCAAGTGTGGGAACTGGTTCCTCTTCCCCCAGGTAAGTGTGCAATAGGCACTAAATGGGTGTTAGGAATAAAACTGATGAAAATGGGCTTATTGTTAAGAACAAGGCTAGACTGGTTGTACAGGGGTTTTCACAAGAAGAAGGTATTGACTATGATGAAACCTTTGCCCCTGTAGCCAGACTAGAGGCAATCAGATTGTTTTTAGCCTATGCTGCATTCCACAATCTTAAAGTTTTTCAAATGGATGTCAAAAGTGCATTTTTATATGGTAAAATAAAGGAAGAAGTTTATGTGTGTCAACCACCAGGCTTTGAGGATAATAAACATCCTGAATGGGTGTATAAACTTGATAAGGCTCTTTATGGGTTGAAACAAGCTCCTAGAGCCTGGTATGAGACACTTTCTACTTTTCTTCTTAAGAATAATTTCACTAGAGGCTCCATTGATAAAACTTTGTTTATTAAGAAGGTGGATCAGCATAAGCTACTTGTTCAGATTTATGTTGATGATATCATTTTTGCATCCTCTGATCCCCAGTTGTGTGATGATTTTACAACATTAATGAAAAAGAGGTTTGAAATGAGTGCAATGGGAGAATTACAGTTCTTTCTAGGCTTGCAAATTAAACAAAAGGCTGATGGAACCTTTATTCATCAGTCAAAATATACAAAAGATCTTTTGAATAAGTTTGATTTACAAAACTGTAAGCCCTGTTCTACTCCCATGTGCAACACCACACAACTGGATGCTGATCAGAAAGGTAAAGCTGTTGATGAAACACTTTACAGATGTATGATTGGGTCCTTGATGTATTTAACAGCTTCTAGACCAGATATTATGTTTGCTACATGTGTTTGTGCTAGATTTCAGGCTGCTCCTAAAGAGTCTCATTTGATTGCAGTCAAGAGAATCTTTAGATATTTGCAAGGTACACAATCTCTGGGTTTATGGTATTCCACTGGACACTCTTGCAAATTAGTTGCTTTTTCAGATAGTGACTATGCAGGGTGCAAGTTAACTAGAAAGTCAACTTCTGGTGGTTGTCAATTCCTAGGCAACTGTTTGATTTCTTGGCAGAGTAAGAAACAAACATCTGTTGCTACATCAACTGCTGAGGCCGAGTACATTGCTGCTGCAAGTTGTACTTCTCAGGTACTCTGGCTTCAGAACCAACTTCTGGATTATGGCATTACAGAGACTAAGACTCCATTATTAATGGATAGTGCTTCAGCTCTGTGTATTGTCAAAAATCCAGTCCAGCACTCTAGGACCAAACATATAGAGATCAGACATCACTTTATTCGGGATTGTTTTGAAAAAGGTCTGATTGATCCTAAGTTTGTGCCTAGTGCTGATGAGCTTGCAGATATTTTTACTAAGCCTTTGGATAGTTCTACTTTCCAAAACCTTGTGTTAAGGCTTGGTATGCTGCAGCTAGAATAAGTGACAACTACTGATGATTTCAGTAATAATTCTGGTGATCATTGGTAACCATGTCACATATAAGTACTGATGAGTCCTTTCACCTTCAGTAGTTTTTATAACTACTGACGGCTAAATGCCTCACAAGTACTGAAGTACTTTATCTGTTCCAAACTACTGATGTAGTTACAACTACTGAGTAGACTATGTTACAACTACTGAAATCAGTACAAACAGATAAGTACTGACGTCCTATGAAACACTGAAAAGCAGATGCAAAGTCTGATGAGTAAGTGTTGAGGACAGTATGAAACAGCTGAAGGCTATGAATTGACGAAAACTACTGAAGAGAACTTTCTCTTCAGTTGTTTTCAACTGCTGTTTCATTCTAAACAACTGAAGCAAAACCATGTCTTCAGTAGTTTTTATAACTACTGATGACTAACACCAAGTCTTCAGCTGTTTACAACAACTGATGACAAAACCACTGTCTTCAGTAGTTTCACAACTACTGATGACAAACACCAAGTCCTCAGTTGTTTCATCATCTGAAGTCAAAACCATGGTTTCAGTAGTTTTCTAACTACTGATGCCTAAAACCACGACTTCAGCTGTTTCAACGTCTGAAAGGGTAATACCATGTCAACAGTCGTTTAAAACTACTGATGACTAACACCAAATCCTTCAGTCGTTTTCTAACCGTACCCTATAAATATCCCTGACCTAATCCTTCAGAGCTTCATCTTCTTCAAACCTAACGTTCATCTCTCCAAAACTTCTCTCTCCTAAATGGCGTCCATGCAACTCAAACCGCGACACAACTGTGTAGCTTACCTCACCAAATCGCCATTCTGGGCTAAGTTCGATAATGCTATTGATCTTATGGTCCAGTCACCCTACAAAAGCCTTTCTTCTCAATCCAATCCTTCATGCCGAATCCCTTAACCAGTTTTGGATGAACGTCACCCTCACCACTGGGGAGAACAACACAGCGTCTCTCCGGTCGGTCGTCAACAACCACGAAGTGGTCATCACTCCCGATATACTTCGTCAAACTCTACACCTGGATGATGCCACTTCTCCTGCTGGATATCCAAAGGGCACAACTGATTTATCCTTTGCCCACCATGGATATCAGGGAAACCTTAGTGCCTCCACCATACTGAAGAAACATTTCCATGATGCTGAACGTCTAATCTTTCACATGGTAAATGTCTGTTTGGCTCCTAAGACTTCGTCTTGGGATCAAATGTCTACAAAGTGGCAGCAGGTAATGTACTCCATTCTTGAGCAACAGCCTTTAAATTTTTCAGAAATATATTTTCAGAGCTCAAGGATATGGCCAAAAACAAACTGCTAACCGTTGGATATTATATCCGCGGTTCATAATGGCCATAATTACAAACCAGCTTCAAGCTGAGGGACTTGTTGGCCTGGGAGTCCCTGCTATGGCTGTTTGCCTGAAGTATACTCCCGGCACAACTCTGACCAATCACTCAAACTGGCTGCCAAGCTGCGCAAACCCACGCAGCTGGAACCCCCAGCCACCACCTCAAAAGTCAAAAAAAGAAAACCAAAAAGGCTACTCAGGGAAATGAGTCCCCTGAGGATGCCCCTGCAACACAAACGCAGGCTATATCCACTGGTTATAACCCCCTAGTGGATATAAGGACTCTTCCAGCCATAGCCGCTCAGGATTCCTCTCAAAAGGAGCCTGCAGCAACCACACAGGGGTACCCACACATCTGGGATCTTCCTCACTTGAGGAGATTGCCATTGAAGAGCACTTCCTCCCCAGGTGCACACTGCTTCTACCCATTCCCCCGCAACCGCCCCCCAAAGTCCTACATTGCTTGTTGCACAAGTGCTGACTCAGTTGCACTCCTCACCCCCTCCCCAGATACCAATTACTACTGGGAACACTTCCACCATTGAGGGGGAGGACCAACGTGCAGCTGAGAACCCACAGCATAGGGGTTACAATGTTCCTTCTCCTAGTGTAGCAATGGAGATTGGAACTTCTGGTGAGGCTGCCACTTCTCCTGCGTCAGCATATGATCAGGTTGTAGTTGGTACCATTACTAAGACCTTACCAGAGGCAACTGCTGATGACGGACATAGTCCTGAGGCAGGAAGTCCCCAGTTCAAGACAAAGGGGCACATGCTACAACTGAGCTACACTCAGTGCATGTTCATCCTATCCTATCAGGAGGTCAGGTGATTCAGTATCTACTGATGATGACCTGGGCTTCTTTTACGATGTAATCGCCCAAAACACCATCCTGGAGGAGGAGGTGAGCAGACTCAAAGAGCTGCTTGCCAAAACTCTAAGGACAAAGACCATCTGCCTCCACCAACCCACAGATGGCACCTTCAGTTGAAGGTTCCCCAAACACTTTACCCTCTCCACTCCACTGAGCCTCCAGCTTCTGCTTTTGGCACTATCTCTCTGGGACAGAACCTCCCAGAGCAGATGGTTGCTGTATTCCAAAATCCATACCTCTCATCACTCCCATCATCAATGAAATTGTTACTAAAGCCATTGATGAGAGGATTTCCTCAACTCTACAACCACTGATTGATGATGCTGTGCAAAAGAAACTTTCTGCGGTACAAACCCCTACCACCAATGCATCCAAAAAGGGGGAGAGTACTGCAGTGAAAGAAAAGAAGAGGAAAAGAACTGAGGATGAGAAGGCACAAGAGCAATCCAGGAGTTGGAAAAGAAAAGCAACAACAATGATCACTTACAAAAGAAAGAAAAGTGCTGGGATCAACCTACTGCTGAAGAAAAATCCTTGGAAGAGCTGGTAAAAGATGCAGATGACACACACAGCCGATCCATGGACAAAATCATTGAGCAACTCTTCAAGCAAGGTTTTGATACAGCCACATTAGATAGTGAGATCAGGAAGTTGGAAGTGGAGGAGATTCAAACCAGATGGGCTGGGTATGATGTACTGGAAAAGGAGAGATTGGAGATCATGATTCGTTTCATTGCCAAATACTTAGGAAGATCTTTGATGGAGATTCGTTCATGGACCAGAGACAGTATTCTGGCTATAGCCACCAGAATCTGTCTGTCTGAGCAATTCATAAGGGGATTATCATTGAAGCCTTGATGAGGCTGGGGCTGGAAAAAGGTTTGAAATGGCAAGACTTACAAAGGCTAAACTCACAACCAAAATGCTGGAACAACCTTCCCTTCACCCACTCAAAAACAGCCTACCCCTCAAATCTCCAAACCAATCTCAAAGCCCAAATCCAAACATCCTCAACTTCAAAAACACACAACCCAACTCCCTCATCTGCAACTAACAGCGAGATGATGCACCTAAGAAGAAGAAGAGAAGGGTGTTGAGGCTAGAAGAAGAAGAAGAAGAGGATGATGTGGAAGAAGATAGGCTGCCTCTGTCTGCAGTTCTAACATTGGCGAAAGCCAAACCCTGCCCATCACTCCCACCTCACAGATGGATGCTGTGTGTGAAAGTAAAGATTGAAGAAGAGAGCAGCAAAAGCTTCATGATGATGAAATGCTGAAAAGCATTGACAAAACTTATGCTGCTTCGTCATCAATTATAGTATGAAGAAAGAAGCTCTGAGGTTGTACACTCTTGCCAACACATTTCAATATCAGAAGGAAAAGGTGAGAGTATGGCCTGATCCTAGGGTGGCTCACAGGATTGTAAAGAAAGACATTCCTTCGAGATACAAGGGCCAAGTCAAAAGGATCGTAGATGAAGAGATCACAGTGGCCCTTGTAGTATCACCCTGGGAGATTGTCGAAGACTTCAAGAAGGCCTATGAGACTAAACAACCACCCCAAAGATGTTAGAGAACAGAATTATTAAAAAGGGGTTAGTCTACAAGAGGCTTGAGAACTTCAAACAAAATGAGCTCAGTCTGTTACTTGAAGGGACTCATCCTGATGAGTTTGCATACAGACAGATTACAACAGTTGAGCTCAAAAATGGTAAACAGGCCAAGTACATCTCAGAGCTGTATGGGCGAGAAGGATTGTTTGATGGTGAAGCCGAGAACCTGACCATGGAAGAACAAATCATGTTTCTCAGAGCATACACCAGAGAATCCTACAGGCTTATACACGGGAAGTAGATCTCATGAATGGGATAACAACTCTGTGTCCAGTTCCCCAAAACAGAGTTCCATTCATATCTTGCCAAACAAATATCTGAGATTTCTTCCCAGGCCGGAGCTTATATGGGTCATCTTCTCTACTGATCAAGAAGGAAAAAGACCAACCTTTTGCCAACAATAAGTGGGAAAATAAATAAATTAGAGGTTTTGGCTGCATTGGTTCAGGGGGAGTTTGTTGGACCACCAAAGAACCAATGAGCCAAGATCAGAAAACCTCTAAGTCCACATGATATCACAACAACTGCTGAAGGCTTCATCAGCAGTTCGACAAGTGCTGAAAACTCAACAGCTGAAGATCAAGTGCTGAAGACTTCAACAGCTGAAGACTAAAGTGCTGAAGTTCAACAGCTGAAGAACACAAGTGCTGAAGCTGAACAGCTGAAGAACACAAATGCTGAAGCTGAACAGCTGAAGAACACAAGTGCTGAACTGAAGACCAAAGTACTGAAGTACAACAGCTGAAGAGTTTACAAGTGCTGAAGATCAACAAGGTGTACAAAGTCTGAAGACAAAGACTGAAGACATCAGCTGATGATATCTACTGAAGTCATCAGCTGATGAAACGTCTGAAGTTCAAGTCTGAAGATCAAGTACTGAAGTTTCAGTAGTTTGTCACAACAGCTGAAGAGTACTTCTTCAGTAGTTGTGATATCAGTAGTTTTATGTTTTTACTTTCAGTAGTTTTGTAAAACGACTGAAGAGCTTGTTCTTCAGTCGTTGTAGTTTCAGTAGTTTTATGTTTTTCAGTAGTTATATAACTGATAACACTTAGTATTTTTGTAAGGAGATGTCAGCTGTTTTGACATCTTCAGTAGTTGTGTTTCAGTTGGAATAATTCTGTTAGATGTCACTATCAAGTGACATCAGCAGACGTCACATCTCTTATATAAGAGGTGTCGACCTAATTGTAAGTGTGACATTCCGTTACCACGAAAGCGAATATTGAATGAAATATTTGCAGAATTTTCTCTTTCTATAACCGTCTTTGTTCTTCATTGAATATCGTTTCGTTCTTGTGAATGGCTAATTCATTGTTAGAATTCCGCTGCTATACTCTCTAATCAATCAAACATAGATCACTGATCCTAACAAGTGGTATCAGAGCAGGTTAATCATTGATCGATCTAACAATTGATCATTGAAACTGCTAATTGATATCTGTGTTTGATTGAATTAGCATATTCGCAAGAACTGGTTATAGATTATTGAATTTCTGTCGCTTTCGTTCATTTATTTTGAGATCTTCTTGGTTCAATTGGTTGTGTGTTTTGTTCTAAATTTTTTAGCTTAATTGAATTTGATTGAATCTGAGATGACTACTCCTTCTAATGATCCTCACAATACCGGTTCCTCAACCAAGCCTCCGATGCTGGTTAGGACCGAGTATAACATATGGCAACGAAGAATGCTTCATCACCTGTCTGTTAACAGTTCAGGTTGTTGGACATCTGTGGTACATGGACCACATAAGCCTATGGTGAACAATCCGGAAACCAATCAAATGGTTCCGAAGAAGAAGGAACAATACTCTGATGAAGATCGGAAACTGTTTGAGATTGATGCTAAAGCCCATGGAATTCTGGCCATGGCACTGCCTAATGAAATCTATTCAGGGCTTATGCATCATGAAACTGCTCATGATCTCTGGAATGCCCTGAAGGAACAATTCGGTGGCACAGATGAGGTCTTAGCAAACAATAGAGAAATCCTTGCCCAACAATATGAGACATTCTCTCATAGAAAGGGTGAGACACTGACTCAACAGTTTGAGCGTTTTTCCTGCTTGATCTGAGCTGAAAATGGTGAAACAGGAATACACCAATAGCCAGATGAACAACAGGTTCCTCAGATCACTGCCTGAGAGATGGGACACATACACTATTGTCCTACGCTCCAGTGCAAATCTGGATACCTATCTCTTCATGGGAAACTGCTTACATTTGAAAGAGAGATAGAGCAGAAGAGGAAACTGTCCTCATCAGGAAAGCTCACTGATGACTTTGTACCAGGGAATACTGCCTTGGTTGGTCATGAGTCAGAATATGCTGCATCTGAAAGCAATTATGATGAGCATATTGATTTCTCTACAAATAGTTCTGATCATGCATTTGTTGGTATTGAGAGTCATTCTGGCAGTAATAGTGACAATTTATGCTTCATATGGATGATCTGAAAGGAATAGCTGATGATGATCTAGAAGAGATGGATATTCTGAGCCAAATGGCATTGATTAATATCAGATCTCAGAAGTTCTATAAGAGAACTGGCAGGAAATTTCCTGGACTCTCTGGCAAAACCAAAGTTGGTTTTGACAAGAGTAAGTTGAGGTGTCACAAATGCCAAAGGCTGGGACACTTTGCAAGAGAGTGTAGATCAACTGGATCTAACTCTTCTGCACCCTTTGTGACTTTTCCTAGTACTAGTCCACAAAACAGAGGGCAACATCCTGCTGGTTCTGGTCATCATTCACATCCTAGATCTCCTGCATACTTTGTTCCCCAGGGTCAAATGTCATATCCTTATCCCTGCTATTATATGCCTCAACCAAATCCTGTTCAAGCTCCAATTGCACAACAACCACAAGCATTGCCTGAACCACAACCTTCCCAATCTCATCAACAAACTCAACCTCAACAACACAGCTTCTTCACCCCAGGAGTTGTTGACTGGAGCAGTTTACCAGATGACTTGTCTGGTCATGAACAACTGTTCTCAGGTGCTGGTCAACATGGTGGTGAAAGTCCCTTTGGAAATCTAGCTCTTATGGCTTTGGATTCTGCTGATACTTCATCCACTAATGCCTCTACACCAAAGGTATCACAGGTATCCTCTGAGGCAAAAGCCAAATTATGTTCTGAAACATGCATAGCAGCATTTGCATCTATTAGAGAAGCAAATGTAGCTTTAATCAACAAGAACATTGAGCTAGAACAAATAATTTCCAAAAGCAAAGCTGAATTTGAGTCTGTGCTTAATGATAAGAATGATGAGATTTACAAACTTAAATGCCAAATAACTGATGATAAGGCTAGGGAAGAGATACTTCTAGAGAAGTATAAAGATCTCAAAGAAACCCTTGCAGTCACCCAGGTAGAGTGTGATAGATGGGTACAATCATGCAAAGGTTTTGAAATGCTTCTTAGTAAGCAATCTGCTTCCAATGTGAAGTTTGGCATTGGTTACAATCACACTGCTCCACCTACAGATTTTACTCCCAGAGCAGAGGTAGAATCTGATGGTGAGAGTAATAACCAATCCATCTCATCATGTGATCTACTTTCTGATACAGCACAATCAGAAGTAGAAGTCAGCATCAAGCCCTCTCAGAACCTATCAGCTGATGTTGATGGTTCCACTGCTGACACTCACATGATCAATGAGTTGATCAACTCAGGAGTTAATTCTGAAAGTCCTGAAAGGACTAGAGAGCAGGATTTAACACCTGAAGTTCAAACTCCAACTACTGCCAGTACTGAAAAGAAGAAAACTGTCAGTAGAAAGAGTTTGAAGACTACTAAAGAGGTAGTCAAGAAAGCAAACAATGCTTCCAAAGCACTGAAGAGCAAGTCTTCAGTTGCTTCACCCTCTTTAGTTGATGATCAACCTAAGATGAAGAAGAAACCATGTGAAGTATGTGGTTTGTTCAATCATCTTACAGATGATTGCTGGTACAAAAGAGGTTCCAAACTCAAACATAAAGAAGAAATTAAAGAGAAAATGGTAAAAATGAAAACTGAGTTTGAGACCACATTTGTATCAGCAACATCAAATCCTGTAACCCTTAAGTCCTCAAAGAAATCCAAAAAGGAAGGGGTTAACAGGTGACAGCTGAGAGTGCTCAGAAGAAGAAGGTGCAACATAGGAACTTATCAAACTCCACTGGCAATGTGTCTGATGAGCTGAAAGCTTTATCACAAAATCAGACACAGCTGGTTATGATGGTTCAACATCTATTGGGAGAGTTAACCAATTAGATGCTCCTATGTTGAAACCACAGAAAAGGAGGTCCAAGCCAAAGGATTCCTCTTCTTCACCATCTTCTTCCTCTCAGGCTGTTGTTTCCAATAAACCTGTTAGTTTACCATCTGTTGATGAGACCAGGCCCAAAACCAAAAAGGTTTGGGTCTCCAAAACTAACTGATTGTTTATTATTGCAGGGTTCTCCAACATGCCAAAGTAGCATCTGGTATGTAGACAGTGGGGGATCTATGCACATGACTGGGAACAGCTCTCTTCTTCATGACTACTCTCAAGGAAAGAAGGGGTTTTGTTCTTTTGGCAATGATGCTAGGGGTTACATCATTGGAAATGGCTTTGTCTCCAATGGAGAAATCAAGTTTGATGATGTTAATCATGTGGAAAATCTCAAGTACAATCTCTTGAGTGTCAGTCAAATGTGTGATAAAGGCCATGTTGCTCTTTTCACCAGTCAGAACTGTAGGATTCTGTCATCCAAAGTTCTGCATTTGATTGATAAGGTGTTGGATGATCACACTCTCCTGAGAGCCAACAGGACAGGAAGAGTGTATGCCTTAGATCTTTCCAAGAAAATAGATCTCAGAGGCAATCCTTGCCTATTTTCCAAAGCCTCTTCTCAAGAATCTAAACTGTGGCACAGAAGGCTGGGTCATGTTAATTTCAAAAACATGAATCAGCTTATCCACAATAGTTTAGTTAGAGGCTTACCAATAAAGGAGTTCCACTGTGATGAAACCTGCACTGCTTGTTTAAAAGGAAAACAGCACAAAGTCTCATTCCCTCCTATTGAAGAGCCTAAGTCCACTGCCTGCTTGCAATTACTGCATATGGATCTATTTGGTCCTGTGAGAGTAATGAGCATGGCAAAGAAGAAATACTGTCTGGTAATTGTGGATGATTACTCCAGATTTGTATGGACTTTCTTTCTACATTCAAAGGATGAGGTTGCTCAGAAGATTATTCACTTTGTGTTGTATATTGAGAAGCAGTATTCCCTTCCAGTCAAGTGTATTAGGAGTGACAATGGAACTGAATTCAGAAACCATACACTTGATGACTTCTATCTTTCAAAGGGAATCAAAAGGCAGTTTAGCATCCCAAGGACTCCAGAACAAAATGGAGTAGTGGAGAGAAAGAACAGGACCCTAATTGAAGCTGCAAGGTCCATGCTGGCTGACTCTGGTTTGCCACTGACCTTTTGGGCTGAAGCTGTTAACACAGCTTGCTATGTGCAGAATAGAGTCTTAGTAAATCAGAGGTTGATGAAGACTCCATATGAAGTTCTCCATCACTTGGCTCCTCTAATTTCATTTTTCAAAGCATTTGGGTGTCCCTGTTTTATTCTCAACACAAAGGATCAACTCCATAAATTTGATCCTAAGGTGGATGCAGGGTATTTTGTTGGTTATTCATCTACTTGCAAGGCATACAGAGTCTTCAACTGCAGAACAAAGATAGTTGAAGAGACTTTGCATGTGAAGTTTAATGAATCTCCTTTGGACAAGATTCCACAAAACCCTGTGGAGTTGTTTGATTTGGACATACTGCAATATGTTCCTTATCAACCTCCAGCTGTTGCAGATCCTGTGGATAAATCATCTTCTGCAGCATGTCTTCCACCTGGTGGTATTGATGATGATGATGATAATATCAATACTCACCTATTCAAGTTTAGTGACCAACTGCCTGTGTCTGCTAAATTTGATGTTCCTGTAGCTTCAGCAGTTCCATCCACAACAAATGCTGATGAGATCTCTGTTTCCTCTACATCTTTTGAGTTACCATCTAATTCTTGGTTTCAAGAGTCTGCATCAACATCTGCTGCTGCTGAAGGTTCTACAAACACTTGCACAGATCTCATTGTTTATCAAGAACTGAAGAATCACCCCATGTCTCAGATTATTGGTGATATCAATGCTGGTGTTTCAACAAGAAGTCAATTGTCTAACTTCTGCTTCTATGCTCTCTTCATCAGTCAGCTAGAGCCAAAGAACTACCATGTTGCTTTGAGAGACAATGGATGGGTTGAAGCTATGCAGCTTGAGCTACTTCAGTTCAAGAAACAGCAAGTGTGGGAACTGGTTCCTCTTCCCCCAGGTAAGTGTGCAATAGGCACTAAATGGGTGTTTAGGAATAAAACTGATGAAAATGGGCTTATTGTTAAGAACAAGGCTAGACTGGTTGTACAGGGGTTTTCACAAGAAGAAGGTATTGACTATGATGAAACCTTTGCCCCTGTAGCCAGACTAGAGGCAATCAGATTGTTTTTAGCCTATGCTGCATTCCACAATCTTAAAGTTTTTCAAATGGATGTCAAAAGTGCATTTTTATATGGTAAAATAAAGGAAGAAGTTTATGTGTGTCAACCACCAGGCTTTGAGGATAATAAACATCCTGAATGGGTGTATAAACTTGATAAGGCTCTTTATGGGTTGAAACAAGCTCCTAGAGCCTGGTATGAGACACTTTCTACTTTTCTTCTTAAGAATAATTTCACTAGAGGCTCCATTGATAAAACTTGTTATTAAGAAGGTGGATCAGCATAAGCTACTTGTTCAGATTTATGTTGATGATATCATTTTTGCATCCTCTGATCCCCAGTTGTGTGATGATTTTACAACATTAATGAAAAAGAGGTTTGAAATGAGTGCAATGGGAGAATTACAGTTCTTTCTAGGCTTGCAAATTAAACAAAAGGCTGATGGAACCTTTATTCATCAGTCAAAATATACAAAAGATCTTTTGAATAAGTTTGATTTACAAAACTGTAAGCCCTGTTCTACTCCCATGTGCAACACCACACAACTGGATGCTGATCAGAAAGGTAAAGCTGTTGATGAAACACTTTACAGATGTATGATTGGGTCCTTGATGTATTTAACAGCTTCTAGACCAGATATTATGTTTGCTACATGTGTTTGTGCTAGATTTCAGGCTGCTCCTAAAGAGTCTCATTTGATTGCAGTCAAGAGAATCTTTAGATATTTGCAAGGTACACAATCTCTGGGTTTATGGTATTCCACTGGACACTCTTGCAAATTAGTTGCTTTTTCAGATAGTGACTATGCAGGGTGCAAGTTAACTAGAAAGTCAACTTCTGGTGGTTGTCAATTCCTAGGCAACTGTTTGATTTCTTGGCAGAGTAAGAAACAAACATCTGTTGCTACATCAACTGCTGAGGCCGAGTACATTGCTGCTGCAAGTTGTACTTCTCAGGTACTCTGGCTTCAGAACCAACTTCTGGATTATGGCATTACAGAGACTAAGACTCCATTATTAATGGATAGTGCTTCAGCTCTGTGTATTGTCAAAAATCCAGTCCAGCACTCTAGGACCAAACATATAGAGATCAGACATCACTTTATTCGGGATTGTTTTGAAAAAGGTCTGATTGATCCTAAGTTTGTGCCTAGTGCTGATGAGCTTGCAGATATTTTTACTAAGCCTTTGGATAGTTCTACTTTCCAAAACCTTGTGTTAAGGCTTGGTATGCTGCAGCTAGAATAAGTGACAACTACTGATGATTTCAGTAATAATTACTGGTGATCATTGGTAACCATGTCACATATAAGTACTGATGAGTCCTTTCACCTTCAGTAGTTTTTATAACTACTGACGGCTAAATGCCTCACAAGTACTGAAGTACTTTATCTGTTCCAAACTACTGATGTAGTTACAACTACTGATGTAGTTACAACTACTGAAGTACAACTACAATCAGTACAAACAGATAACTATGACGTCTATGAAACACCTGAAAAGCAGATGCAAAGTCTGATGAGTAAGTGTTGAGGACAGTATGAAACAGCTGAAAGGCTATGAATTGACGAAAACTACTGAAGAGAACTTTCTCTTCAGTTGTTTCTACAACTGCTGTTTCATTCTAAACAACTGAAGCAAAACCATGTCTTCAGTAGTTTTTATAACTACTGATGACTAACACCAAGTCTTCAGCTGTTTACAACAACTGATGACAAAACCACTGTCTTCAGTAGTTTCACAACTACTGATGACAAACACCAAGTCCTCAGTTGTTTCATCATCTGAAGTCAAAACCATGGCTTCAGTAGTTTTCTAACTACTGATGCCTAAAACCACGACTTCAGCTGTTTCAACGTCTGAAAGGGTAATACCATGTCAACAGTCGTTTAAAACTACTGATGACTAACACCAAACCTTCAGTCGTTTTCTAACCCGTACCCTATAAATATCCCTGACCTAATCCTTCAGAGCTTCATCTTCTTCAAACCTAACGTTCATCTCTCCAAAACTTCTCTCTCCTAAATGGCGTCCATGCAACTCAAACCGCGACACAACTGTGTAGCTTACCTCACCAAATCGCCATTCTGGGCTAAGTTCGATAATGCTATGATCTTATGGTCCAGTCACCCTACAAAACGGCTTTCTTCTCAATCCAATCCTTCATGCCGAATCCCTTAACCAGTTTTGGATGAACGTCACCCTCACCACTGGGGAGAACAACACAGCGTCTCTCCGGTCGTCGGTCGTCAACAACCACGAAGTGGTCATCACTCCCGATATACTTCGTCAAACTCTACACCTGGATGATGCCACTTCTCCTGCTGGATATCCAAAGGGCACAACTGATTTATCCTTTGCCCACCATGGATATCAGGGAAACCTTAGTGCCTCCACCATACTGAAGAAACATTTCCATGACGCTGAACGTCTAATCTTTCACATGGTAAATGTCTGTTTGGCTCCTAAGACTTCGTCTTGGGATCAAATGTCTACAAAGTGGCAGCAGGTAATGTACTCCATTCTTGAGCAACAGCCTTTAAATTTTTCAGAAATATATTTTCAGAGCTCAAGGATATGGCTCAAAAACAAACTGCTAACCGTTGGATATTATATCCGCGGTTCATAATGGCCATAATTACAAACCAGCTTCAAGCTGAGGGACTTGTTGGCCTGGGAGTCCCTGCTATGGCTGTTTTGCCTGAAGTATACTCCCGGCACAACTCTGACCATCACTCAAACTGGCTGCCAAGCTGCGCAAACCACGCACGAGCTGGAACCCCCAGCCACCACTCCAATCAAAAGAAAACCAAAAAGGCTACTCAGGGAAATGAGTCCCCTGAGGATGCCCCTGCAACACAAACGCAGGCTATATCCACTGGTTATAACCCCCTAGTGGATATAAGGACTCTTCCAGCCATAGCCGCTCAGGATTCCTCTCAAAAGGAGCCTGCAGCAACCACACAAGGGGTACCCACACATCTGGGATCTTCCTCACTTGAGGAGATTGCCATTGAAGAGCACCTTCCTCCCCAGGTGCACACTGCTTTTATCCCATCTCCCCATGCAACCGCCCCCCAAAGTCCTACATTGCTTGTTGCACAAGTGCTGACTCAGTTGCACTCCTCACCCCTCCCCAGATACCAATTACTACTGGGAACACCTCTACCATTGAGGGGGAGGACCAAAGTGCAGCTGAGAACCCACAGCATAGGGGTTACAATGTTCCTTCTCCTAGTGTAGCAATGGAGATTGGAACTTCTGGTGAGGCTGCCACTTCTCCTGCGTCAGCATATGATCAGGTTGTAGTTGGTACCATTACTAAGACTTACAGAGGCAACTGCTGATGACGGACATAGTCCTGAGGCAGGAAGTCCCCAGTTCAAGACAAAGGGGCACATGCTACAACTGAGCTACACTCAGTGCATGTTCATCCTGATCCTATCAGGAGGTCAGGTGATTCAGTATCTACTGATGATGACCTGGGCTTCTTTTACGATGTAATCGCCCAAAACACCATCCTGGAGGAGGAGGTGAGCAGACTCAAAGAGCTGCTTGCCAAAACTTCTAAGGAACAAAGACCATCTGCCTCCACCAACCCACAGATGGCACCTTCAGTTGAAGGTTCCCCAAACACTTTACCCTCTCACTTCACTGAGCCTCCAGCTTCTGCTTTCGGCACTATCTCTCCGGGACAGAACCCCCAGAGCAGATGGTTGCTGTATTCCAACAATCCATACCTCTCATCACTCCCATAATCAATGAAATTGTTACTAAAGCCATTGATGAGAGATTTCCTCAACTCTACAACCACTGATTGATGATGCTGTGCAAAAGAAACTTTCTGCGGTACAAACCCCTACCACCAATGCATCCAAAAAGGGGGAGAGTACTGCAGTGAAAGAAAAGAAGGAAAAGAACTGAGGATGAGAAGGCACAAGAGCAATCCAGGAGTTGGAAAAGAAAAGCAACAACAACTGATCACTTACAAAAGAAAGAAAAGTGCTGATGATCAACCTACTGCTGAAGAAAAATCCTTGGAAGAGCTGGTAAAAGATGCAGATGACACACACAGCCGATCCATGGACAAAATCATTGAGCAACTCTTCAAGCAAGGTTTTGATACAGCCACATTAGATAGTGAGATCAGGAAGTTGGAAGTGGAGGAGATTCAAACCCGATGGGCTGGGTATGATGTACTGGAAAAGAGAGATTGGAGATCATGATTCGTTTCATTGCCAAATACTTAGGAAGATCTTTGATGGAGATTCGTGCATGGACCAGAGACAGTATTCTGGCTATAGCCACCAGAATCTGTCTGTCTGAGCAATTCCATAAGGGGATTATCATTGAAGCCTTGATGAGGCTGGGGCTGGAAAAAGGTTTGAAATGGCAAGACTTACAAAGGCTAAACTCACAACCAAAATGCTGGAACAACCTTCCCTTCCACCCACTCAAAAACAGCCTACCCCTCAAATCTCCAAACCAATCTCAAAGCCCAAATCCAAACATCCTCAACTTCAAACCAACCACAACCCAACCAATCCATCACCTCATCTAACACAAGATGATGCACCACTAGAAGAGAGAGAAGGGTGTTGAGGCTAGAAGAAGAAGAAGAAGAGGATGATGTGGAAGAAGATAGGCTGCCTCTGTCTGCAGTTCTAACATTGGCGAAAGCCAAACCCATGCCCATCACTCCCACCTCACAGATGGATGCTGTGAGAGTAAAGATTGAAGAAGAACAGCAGCAAAAGCTTCATGATGATGAAATGCTGAAAAGCATTGACAAAACTTATGCTGCTTCGTCATCAATTATTAGTATGAAGAAAGAAGCTCTGAGGTTGTACACTCTCGCCAACACATTTCAATATCAGAAGGAAAAGGTGAGAGTATGGCCTGATCCTAGGGTGGCTCACAGGATTGTAAAGAAAGACATTCCTTCGAGATACAAGGGCCAAGTCAAAAGGATCGTAGATGAAGAGATCACAGTGGCCCTTGTAGTATCACCCTGGGAGATTGTCGAAGACTTCAAGAAGGCCTATGAGACTAAACAACCACCCCAAAAGATGTTAGAGAACAGAATTATTAAAAAGGGGTTAGTCTACAAGAGGCTTGAGAACTTCAAACAAAATGAGCTCAGTCTGTTACTTGAAGGGACTCATCCTGATGAGTTTGCATACAGACAGATTACAACAGTTGAGCTCAAAAATGGCAAACAGGCCAAGTACATCTCAGAGCTGTATGGGCGAGAAGGATTGTTTGATGGTGAAGCCGAGAACCTGACCATGGAAGAACAAATCATGTTTCTCAGAGCATACACCAGAGAATCCTACAGGCTTATACACGGGAAGTAGATCTCATGAATGGGATAACAACTCTGTGTCCAGTTCCCCAAAACAGAGTTCCCATTCATATCTTGCCAACAAATATCTGAGATTTCTTCCCAGGCCGGAGCTTATATGGGTCATCTTCTCTACTGATCAAGAAGGAAAAAGACCAACCTTTTGCCAACAATAAGTGGGAAAATAAATAAATTAGAGGTTTTGGCTGCATTGGTTCAGGGGGAGTTTGTTGGACCAAAAGAACCAATGAGCCAAGATCAGAAAACCTCTAAGTCCCACATGATATCACAACAACTGCTGAAGGCTTCATCAGCAGTTCGACAAGTGCTGAAAACTCCAACAGCTGAAGATCAAGTGCTGAAGACTTCAACAGCTGAAGACTAAAGTGCTGAAGTTCAACAGCTGAAGAACACAAGTGCTGAAGCTGAACAGCTGAAGAACACAAGTGCTGAAGCTGAACAGCTGAAGAACACAAGTGCTGAATGAAGACAAAGTACTGAAGTACAACAGCTGAAGAGTTACAAGTGGAAGATCAACAACTGGTGTACAAAGTCTGAAGACAAAGACTGAAGACATCAGCTGATGATATCTACTGAAGTCATCAGCTGATGAAACGTCTGAAGTTCAAGTCTGAAGATCAAGTACTGAAGTTTCAGTAGTTTGTCACAACAGCTGAAGAGTACTTCTTCAGTAGTTGTGATATCAGTAGTTTTATGTTTTTACTTTCAGTAGTTTTGTAAAACGACTGAAGAGCTTGTTCTTCAGTCGTTGTAGTTTCAGTAGTTTTATGTTTTTCAGTAGTTATATAACTGATAACACTTAGTATTTTTGTAAGGAGATGTCAGCTGTTTTGACATCTTCAGTAGTTGTGTTTCAGTTGGAATAATTCTGTTAGATGTCACTATCAAGTGACATCAGCAGACGTCACATCTCTTATATAAGAGGTGTCGACCTAATTGTAAGTGTGACATTCGTTACCACGAAAGCGAATATTGAATGAAATATATTTGCAGAATTTTCTCTCTATAACCGTCTTTGTTCTTCATTGAATATCGTTTCGTTCTTGTGAATTGGCTAATTCATTGTTAGAATTCCGCTGCTATACTCTCTAATCAATCAAACATAGATCACTGATCCTAACAGCGCTTCATCTTCAAGTCAAGAGGTCTAAGGCTTTGGTTGCTCAAGGTTGATGATGGACAAGACTGTCTTCCGGTGCGTTTCTGGGTGAATCCAAGTTGCGTATTAGTGATACATTGGAGGAGGATCTGCAAGTGAAGGAGGACTTCATAGCTGAGCATACACTTTCGGATATCGAAAGCATGGATGGTTTTGATCATGTGGTTAGAAGAAGAGCTTAGTGCTACAAACTGGGAATCTCCATCATAACGAGTCTAACACTGCTTTCATGGCGATCTACAAACATCTAGTTTTCATAGGTATGTTCTAAAGAGATTATTTGAAAAACATGCATGTACTGAATGTGTAAATTCAAGGAAAGCAGAATTTAAAATTTCTAGTATAGAAACATAATGATATTGAGTAAATGATTTACAAATCTGCACTGAATCAAATTGTGTTTTTTAAAAAAAATGAGTGCGCTTCCAAAGAAAAGATGAACTATCTGAGGAAAACAACCAAGAGAACCTAGTTGGTTTCCTAAATCGAATCAAGTTTCTATTTAAATCCTTAGAGGAAACTAAAACAGAAAAGGCAGTTTGCAAAGTCGAGTGAGTTATTAAAACAAAAACTGCACAGTTGGCAAGTTCTTTCACAAGTTTAAGAACATAGTAAGAAGGATATGGGAAAGGTCTGGGTTATAAGATGTGCTGCAACCACTGAAAATCCTTTGAACACTAAATGTAGACCAATTAATAATAACCCTATAAAGGATCACGTGGTGTCTACTCTTTTTGTTAGTGATCCAGATTCTACGGGTAAACCTGTGAAATGTGACACTAAACAGAAGAATTCTACTGTGGAAGCAGCATATAAGAATTTTGTTGAGGATTTAGGTGATATAATGAAGGTTAAATTAGAGTCAGGTTCACAAACATGTACTTCAGAACCTAAAATGTCTAACCCAATGAACCTTAAACGTGGTAATCATCAAAATCCGAATAAAATGGAAATGAAAGATGTTCAAAATGTCAAAACAATTAAGTTTGTTAAAGAAGGTGAACCATCTAAAAGGAAATAGTCTTCACTCAACCGGACATATTTCAAACCTCGACAAAACTCAACCCCACATCACAACTTTCCTCAAACTGTCAAAGGGAGATCCTGCTACAGTTGTGGAAAATGATGACATATCTCTTCAAATTGTCCTTATTATCAGACACCTAAAAACAAATTTGAACTTTTTGATGAAAAACCAATTTTTTCTAAAATCAGATCTAATAGTCCTCCTAAGGTTACACTTAAGATTATTAGTGAACCTAAAGTTCAAACCGTAAGTCAGTCGTTTGTTTACCATAAACAGCCTTCCATAAAACTAGCTTATGGAAAGAAAAATCAAGTAAAGTGTCTGATAGTGAGGACAAGAACAAGAAAGACATGCTCTCATCCTTTGAAGGACAGTGGGTTGAGTTCATTATGTGTGATACCACTAGGACACCGAAGCTAGTTAAGGTTTGGGTCCCAAACTTGAACTATCAATTCCTTTGTATGTGTAGGGTGTGTGCTATAACGCTATAACTAATACCTAGATTATTGATAGTGGGGTGTCCAGGCACATGACTGAGAATTCGTCTCTCCTTTTCAACATTAAGAAAATTAAAGGGGGACACGTATCGTTCGCTGGAAATAAAGAAGGTTACATCACTGCTCAAGGCAAAGTGGGAAATGAGAAAGTGAGGTTTAACAAGGTCAACTATGTTCAACAACTACAAAACAACTTGCTTTCTGTCTCCCAAATCTGTGATAAGGGATTCAAGGTTGTGTTTGACAACAAGAAGTGCTACATGTTGAAGAAGGAGTATGTTGTCGAGGAAGATAAAATTCTATTGTCAGCTTCAAGATATAATGATCTGTATGTCTTGGATCTATCAAAAGCCTTCACAACTAAGTCTATTGTCTAGTGCTTCTTGTCAAAAGAAAAAGAGAGGGATTCAGTCTCCTAGCATAGGAGAATGGGACACATTAATCCCAGGAAGATGAACCATTTGGTTCAGAATGATCTGTGAATGGAGTTACTTTCAAGAATTTACAGCTCCTAGATTTCTGCGTAGCATGTAAGAAAGGGAAACAGACCAAGAAGTCTCATAAAGCAAAGAAAGTAAATTCTATCGACATTCCTCTCGAGCTTTTACACATGGATCTATTTGGCCCAATCAGCACAAAGAGCATTGCTGGTGATTGGTACTGCTTTTTAGTAACTGATGATTACTCAGATTCTCATGGGTGATGTTTCTGAAAGCAAATTAGAGACATCTAAATAATTCAAGCATCTAGTCACTACATTGGGATTACTCTACAAGCTGAAAGTAAGAAAGATTCGATCAGACAACGGAACAGATTTCTAGAATTAGTGGATGGAGGCACTCTGTCAAGAGAAAGGAATTGTTTGTCAATTTACTTCTGCCTACACTCCACAGATGAATGGGGTTACTGAAAGAAAGAATCGGAGCTTGATAGAGACAGCAAGGACAATGTTAGCCAACTCTAAGCTGCCTATTCAATTCTGAAATGAGGCAGTGGCTAATGCATGCTACACTCTCAATGGAGTCTTAGTGATCAAACGTCATGGAAAAACGTGTTATGAATTGCTCCAGCGACGTAAACCCAACTTGGAGTATCTAGAACCATTTGGAGCACCGTGCATGTTGTTAAAGAAGAATCAGACTAGAAAGTTTAGTGAGAAGGCAGAAGAAGGTATCTTTCTAGGATATCGTATACCAGACAAGAGAGTTTATAACAACTCAACTGGTCTGGTAGAAGTGTGGTGCAATGTCGATGTTCAAAGATACACCACCCCTGCTGGAAAAGGACCTTCATTCCTTTTTGACTATGATGGATTTTTCAGGTCCTTCAATCTACCTGCTTCTCATTCTGATGATGAGTTATCTGCACGAATGATGTACGTTGTTCTGAATCCTCCTACTCCAGACTCAACATCATCGGCTCCATTAGATGATACTTGTAGCCCTTCAGGGGGAGAGCTTGAGGTAAGTGAGTCTTCCTTTGATGATGAAGCAGTTGAGACTATAAATATGGACCAAGAGGAACAAGTTCCCACTCCCGAATGTACACTAGCATCAGATCTTGATGCCACCGAAACTTCTGAACATCATACTCTAACAGCCACAGATACTAAACCTAGGATTCAAAATCTGAATACTGAAGTAGTTGTTCCCACCACTCCCGGATCTCAAATTAATGTGCATCATCCCCCGGACAACATCATTAGGGATGTTCTATCGGGCAAAATCAGCTATACTCAGCTGATTATGCTGCAATCATGGAAAAAGGTTATCTACACTGTGGTGCTTATCGATGTTTTGTGTCTCAATTTGAGCCAAAATATATAAGTGAAGCCTTAAACGACGAGGCATGGGTTAGTGCTATGCAAGAAGAACTCCTTCAGTTCAAGAAGTTAGGAGTATGGACTCTTGTGGATAGACCAAGAGGTGCAAAAGTGATTGGCACTAAATGGGTTCTTAAGTGTAAGAAAGATGACCAAGGGGTCATAATCAGAAATAAGGCTCGGCTTGTCGTTCAAGGGTTTAGACAAGTCGAAGGCATTGACTACAATGAAGTGTTTTCCTGGTGGCAAGGACAGAAGTCATTTGTATCTTCTTAGCCTATGCATCCTACATGAAGATCAATGTTTATCAAATGGATGTAAAAAGTGCATTCCTTCATGTTGAAATCCGTGTGAAACAATGTACGTCAGTCAACCCGAAGGATTTGAGGATCCTTATCATCAGGAAATAGTGTATAAACTAGACAAGACTCTCTACGGGCTTCATCAAGCCCCTCGAGCCTGGTATGAGAAACTCTTTACTCATCTAGTGAAACATGGTTTTCACAGAGGGCTTAATGACTGCACGTTGTTCATCAAGGAGAAAGATGGTGATTTACTCCTGGTAAGGATTTATGTGGATGACATAATCTTCAGCTCCAAAAATGAAGATTGTGTAAAGAATTCGAATCCACGATGAAAGCTGAATTTGAGATGAGTGCCATGGGAGACATGAAGTTCTTTATTGGTTACAGGTGGATGAGACACTAGATGGAATCTTCCTGCATCAGTCCAAATATATAAGAGATATCCTTAGTCGGTTGGCATGGAGAATGCAACGGTTGTTGGGACTCCACTTGCCATGAACCACGATGTGGCACCCGATGAAAATGGTGATCTGGTAGATGCCACTATGTACCAAGGAATGATCGAATCTCTGATATACCTCGCAGCCTCTCATCCTAATATTATGTATGCCATGTGTCTCTGCTCCAGATATCAAGCTAAACCAAAAGTGAATCATCTCATTGGGGTTAAAAGAATCTTTCATTATCTAAAGGGTACTCCAACACTCAGATTGTGGTATCCTCATGATGATGACTTTGAGCTTACAGCGTATAGTGACTTGGACTATAGTGCTTGCAAGATGAATTACAAGTCAACATCAGCGAGATGTCAGTTCTTTGGAAGACGCTTAGTCACCTGGCAGTGTAAGAAACAAACATCTGTTACTCTGTCAACATGTGAAGCTGAAGATGTTACTGCTGCAAGTTGATGTTCACAAATCCTTTGGATTCAACAGCAAATGCGAGACTACGGTTTGCAATTTCCTAACACCCCTATCTTTGTTGATAATTCTGTTGCAGTTGCTATCACTAAAAATCCGGTCCAACACCCAAAAACTAAACACATCGGTATTAAATATCACTTTATATGTGATTGTTCTGAAAAGCAATTAGTCGATGTTGTTAAAATTAATACATATTTTCAACACGCCGACCTCTACACAAAAGCATTTGACAAACCTATCTTTTTATATCTATTGGAGATAAATGGCATGAAATAGAAGAATGTTGTATTCCAGAAGAGTTGAGTTAGTAGTCCACCAAATTTTTCTTATTTTTTATATTTTTTATTTATTTATTTTGTTTTCCTGTCTTTAAAAGATTCAAAAACACAAAAATATTTTCGGTTTTAGAATTTTAGGGGGAGAATAGTCAAATTGTTTAGTTTCAGTATTTAATTACTTAAAAAAACGAGGGGTGGCAGATAAGCTGAAAGCAAAGAAATCAAATCTGTGAAATCGATTCAACAATTATGGAAAATGACAGTACATAGGGAACTAGTTGTTTGGGACATCTAAAAGGATTGAAATGATCAAGATACTATATTCAAATTACAAGTCTGAGAAGTCTAAGCAAAATAAAGAAAAATGATAGTAAACTAGTCAGCTACCAGGGTAACATAGAGAAAGTAGGCCTAGAGGTTGCTAGTTCATTATATGATGTGTCGGTAGATTCAACACAATAGATGAGTAGACCTCACTGGTGAATCAAATTCAAACTAATCTGTTCAACTTGCTTTGGGTTCTCATCTTATCTCTAGTTAACACAATCAACGCATTTCCAATAAGGGGTGACGAGCAAAATAAACACCACAAATGTGTGCGGATGACCAAAAAATGAGCGAAGCACAGGGAAAAACTGCTAAGTGCAATCAAGCTAATGACTAATGTTGTTGGTGTGTTATGTGCAAAAGAAAAACAAATGCTCTAGCAAGAAGATAGGTTGTGTGCCTATATGTTGTGCGATGGCACTAACCTGAGGATAAGCATAACCTAAATATTCTAGAATTCATTGTTGTTTGTGACTCTCTACTGTGTGTTGGCACTAACCTGAGGCTTCGCATCTCTTTGAAAGCTCTAAGAATAGTTTCTTCTTGTCAATTACCTGTAGACCACTCAAAAATCTCCTGAGGAATGTTGATTACCATATAAGTACGGGACCCACAAATGCTTGTTGAAATAATATAACTTAACTTATCACCAATTTGAGCCAAAAATCCGTGTATGGATTTAAGTGGACAAATATACTGACAATCATCGTGGCTGCAACTCTCGACGGTCAAAATCATTATGTGCATCTTATAGCTCAAGTATGATTTCCTGAAAGTGCTATTGACACTCAGACAAATCAAAATCTAGTATCAAAGTAGATATAAAAGGGTCCCAAATGATTATGATATACCTATATGATTCCATATGAATCTATCCAGAAATGGTAGAATTAAATTGAAGTTGGTATGCTCAGAAGGAAAAATCAGTTAGATGATTTCTAAAAGGTTTCAATCCACATTAAACCAAAAACACAAATAATATGTCCTGTTTTGTTTAAATTCAAGTTGTTTTCTGTTTTTGTTATTTTCCTTGCATAGGTGTCGGTCTTGTTAGGACCTGGTATTTGAACGAAATACCTGGAGATTAGCGTGTAAACCAGATCAAATAGTGCGGAATCCTATTTGATTGGCGATCCAATCAGTGAGAACACACGAAGAATCAATAAAGAATTGAAACTAACGTTAGAAATCGATTGGAAATCGATCTAATGTGTTCTATGAACTTGGAGAACGAATTGGGAGGTTTCTGGACGGCTAGGGTACGTCTGGAATCGTAATTGATCGAGAGTTCTTCTTTTTCACGAATTGAGTTGTATTTATAGGTTGGTATTATTCAATCGTGCGACTGAACCATTAGTATGGTTCAGTCGTGCGATTGAGCCATGCGGTTGATTCATTCGCACAACTGAGTGTTCAATCATGCGACTGAGCCAATCTTATTTACAATCATACGACTGATCCAGTCTCCTGGTTCAGTCGTGCGACTGAGTCATTCGTATGAAGGTGTTCATGCTTATGGTCCATTCGCATGGGCCATTCGCATGATAACTTTATTATTTTAAGTTTGAATGTATTAATTAGTAAAATTGTGAATTCGGTTTTTCTCCATATCGATAAACATCCAAGCATGTTCTTGACGCAAGGATGAACAACCAAAACCAAAAGTCAAATCAATAACACGAACTATCAAATATTGGTTTCATTGATAAAAACCTAACGATTACAAGCTCGTTACAACATAAGAATCAAGACTCTTGGCAAGGGGAAGATCGAGCATGATCTTCCCTCTCATCCGGCAGCCCTAGGCTCTGGGCAGACTTCCTCTCAATCCTCTATCCTTCTACACATTGAAACTGGTATATATAGGCCTCGGCCCATATTAGATGCGATTGGGCCCATTCGTGCGATTGGACCATGCGTATGGTTCAATCGTATGACTGGACCATGCGTATGGTTCAATCGTACGACTGGACCATATTTATGGTTCAGTCTTACGAATGTCCTAATCGCATCTCTCAGTCGCACGGCTGGTCCATTAGCATGGCTCAGTCGTACGACTGAGTCTCATTCGCATATGCTCCTGCGAATGACCCAGTTTCATGTGTTAACAACATATCAGGTGTATAACATTAAGCCTAGACTATTCGACAAGCGACGAACACACTATATATAACTATATATGCTCTAACAAATTCCCCCTTGTACGTTGCTTGCGAATAGTAGATAACACCTCCTACAATCTTCAGTCAATCTTTGCTCTAGTTGCCAATATAATCAAACGAAAACCATATTAGCCAACGTTGCCGATCCGTCAGGTTACTACCACGTCCCTGAAAATGAATTTAGGCACAATAGCTTTCGTTTACTTTGCAGAACACCATCACAGCAGCAAGATTCCCCATATGACTGATTTTTCCAGATAATGATACGAACAGTTTTCCATTGCTTCAATCTTCACACAGGCTAACCTGATTAACATCACCACCTGCAGAAATTTCCCCTCACATTCAGCATATCCCAATATATAGACATTGTGCTCTCCTTGCGTCTTGACACGGTGTATTGGGCAAAAGTTTGAAGGTTCCAATCCACAGCTGACAATATCAACCAAATCAGCACGCACGAAGATTCATCATCGGAAACCGGTTCACATCATCACTTTCTGATTGCGTCTTCACTTTCTATATACAAGGATTCCCCCTAAGAAGCAGAATCCTTCTGTGCGGATAAATATAACTTGATTGGCCCATAAGTAGTCAGATGCTCCTGACTACCCCACAAAATCAGCACCAATTGCTGACATCTTCTCTTCTCTCTTTCGTGTTCCAGTTACATTCACTCTGGAAATCTGACGAATAATGGGGTACACATCGAACTTATTTGACAAACGAACCTCTGGGTGAATATGCTTTGCTCATCTTCAAATCTGTGCAAGAAGCTGTTCCAGACTCTTTTTTTTTTGGTCTGGAACAAATGCGAATGAGTCAATGCGGATGGCTCATTCGTGCAATTGAACATATGACTAGTCCAGTCGCACAACTGAACATACGACTGGTCCAGTCGTACGAATGGCTCATTCGCATGGTCCAGTCGTACGAATGGTCCATTCGCATGGCCTAGTCGTACGAATGGTCCATTCGCATGGCCCAGTCGCATGAACGGGTCTGCACGCAGATTTTCAGATCTGCAGCCGTCAGGGCTACCCAAAACCCTAATCTGACGAATTCAACATGAACCGAAACAAAGTAGACATCATCAGATTCGAAAGGGTGACAGGAACATGGTTTCGAATTCGATTTCAACATAGAAGCAACACACGTAACAAGATCTGAGCAAAACACGAAGAACACGAAGTGGGTTTAACGTCAAGATCTGAAATTCAATCCAGAAATCAAGAGCTCGGGTTGCTAGAATGATTGTTAGATCATTCCAGCAGTAACCGGCTCTGATACCACTTGTTAGGACCTGGTATTTGAACGAATACCTGGAGATTAGCGTGTAAACCAGATCAAATAGTGCTGAATCCTATTTGATTGGCGATCCAATCAGTGAGAACACACGAAGAATCAATAAAGAATTGAAACTAACGTTAGAAATCGATTGGAAATCGATCTAATGTGTTCTATGAACTTGGAGAACGAATTGGGAGGTTTCTGGACGGCTAGGGTACGTCTGGAATCGTAATTGATCGAGAGTTCTTCTTTTTCACGAATTGAGTTGTATTTATAGGTTGGTATTATTCAATACTGAACCATTAGTATGGTTCAGTCGTGCGATTGAGCCATGCGGTTGATTCATTCGCACGACTGAGTGTTCAGTCGTGCGACTGAGCCAATCTTATGTTACAATCATACGACTGATCCAGTCTCTTGGTTCAGTCGTGCGACTGAGTCATTCGTATGAAGGTGTTCATGCTTATGGTCCATTCGCATGGGCCATTCGCATGATAACTTTATTATTTTAAGTTTGAATGTATTAATTAGTAAACATTATATGTAAGCATTAAACCAATCACTAACCTAATTAATTAATTTAATATCAACTTATTAATTAAATATTAATCATTACAAATCACAAACAACCAATATCATTTCATTAATCATATCAAATTACACCAGAATCAGATAAACAAGATCTATTACATTTCATGTCATGATCTAGGGACATACATGTATTAATAGATCTATACAACTAGATGAACTCTGTGAATCACTAATTAAAAGGGGTCACGTCTGAGGTGACCAATCGGTTCTAAATTAAAAAGATCACGTCTGAGGTGATCAAATGATTTTCAATTAAAAGGGTCATGTCTGAGATGATCATCGGTCATAATGTTATATATCAAAATTTAGATTTTGAGTGTATGGAAATATATGAGGTTAACTCATAAGGATGAACCAATCGCATGATTGAATCATAAATATGAGCCAATCGCACGATTGAGCCATAAGTATGAGCCAATCACACGATTGGACCAAGAGTATGGGGCAACCATGTGATTGGATCAAAAGAATGAACCAATCATACGACTGGATGAAGGAGTCTAAGTCAATCGCACTACTGAACTCCAGCCGCACAAATGAATCATGCATATGGGTCCAGTCACACGACTAAAACTCAAAACAGTATAAATAAGGGGGTTAGCCGGTCGTGTACCCTACCACCCTTCAAAAACTCTCAAAACCCACCCATACACAGACACTCTGCCAAAATTCTGATTATTGTGGTTACCTCTTGATTGTGATACTGACTAATTTCCTACTCATCTACAGGTACTTTGCAACTAAAATCAGTCCAAATGAATAGATTAATTGAACCCTACATGACCTAAAGTGTTAAGATCAATAACCGGGATAATACTTTAGGGTAGACCACTTAAATGGACATAAAAATGGTTTCAAAAGACACTAAGTGCTATTCGGAGTCCCTGAGAATCTAATGAGTCTAAACACGAAGTGTATTATAATGTTCTGACAAAGATTCCAATTTAGAGTGTAAAACAAAGCAAGATGCGAATAGACACTCCATATGAACTTCAGTCGCACGATTAAGCCAGGCGCATGATTCAAATCGCACAAGTGAATCAATCGGTGACTCAGTCGCACGATTGAGTCAACCGCATGGCTAAGCATACGACTGAGTTTAGTGGCAGGCTCAATCACACGACTGAATTCAGCCGCAAGCTCAATAGTACGACTGAACTCAACCATATGGTTCAATCGCATGATTGAACCAATTGATCAAAATCAATCAAAATTCAACTGTTAAATCTTATGCATAAATCTAATGTATATGTTTCTTTTGTTGCAGCAATATGGCTAAGAGATGTACTATGAGCACTAAGCACAACATCTGTTCTCATCTAGATGCTACATCCTGGAACGCTTTTGAGTTCACTAGGATCTTTGCCTTCCTGTGTAGATCGAGGATCTACAAGGCTATTTCTACATCATGCACACCGTACAGATCTATTCAGCAGGCTTTCTAGGAAAGTGTTGTGGTTGACTGGTCCATTGAAACCTACTGTATCCAGAGCTCTATATTCAGACAGGAGATTAAGATCATTGAAGACAACTTGATGAGGGTCTTGAATCTGGGAGAGGTCGGTGCCTACCCAACCAAGCTGCATCCCCTAACTATTTGGCGATGTTTTCTGAGGATCAAGTATACTGGGGACATTGATGTCGGCATGCTGAACAAGAGCAACATGTGCCCCCAGTTCAAGTACTTGGCACATGTGATCCTCAAGTGCATAGCCTCCAGGCATGGAGGATTTGAAGAGATGTCTGACGAAATCCAAAATGCATACGTTTCACTGGTACTGAACCACCAATTCAGTTTCTCCTGCATGTTGTTCTCCTACTTGATTAAGAACATTGAGGCCAAGGGCAAGGAAGACTTCTATATGTATCCACGTTTCTTACAGATGATTATAGATGAGAAGCTTCCTTTGCTACCAAAGGAGATGAATGATGTTGTTGTATTAAAGGTGATGGATGACACCATTTTAGGGAGGATGAAGGTGTACCGGGGGAAGCAGGTGAAGCCCCCGGTCAGGAGACTATTTGGACATCTAGAAAATGAGGATTATGTGGCGCCCTCTCATAAGAAGTGGCGTCATAATGATAGTGATTCTGATGTTGAGCCCGTAATGGTTCCTACTGATGAAGAAGATGACGATGATGATGACGACCTTGATGACGGTCAAGGTGGTGGAGATGCTGGTCCTAGTCAATCAAGGGCCACCGACTCGTCTACTATATCTCCACCTCTCGTTAGGCAAGTCGGTAGCCGGGTTGTGGCTGCCGAGAAAGGGAAAGAGGCGGTTAGTGGATGCCAAGCTGGGTCTAAGGGTGGTGATACTGATTTCATTGATCCAACATACACACCCGACCAATCGATCAGCTCAAGAAAGGCGCTCCAAAAGAGTCGCGTCCTATGCAGCTCCAGCTAAGGAGACACATGATCAGGGCAAAGGCAATGCTCCACAAGATGATAATTATGATGTTCTCCCCCTACATAAAGTCAAAACTCAGCTCACTATGATTTTTGACTTGCAAGGAATTGTTAGAAGGTTAGTGAGCTACACTCTCGAAGAATGAGAAATCATTCATGACCTGACTGATGAGCAGCTCGCTGATATGTTTAGACTAAATCCAGATGAGCTAGTTAAAGATGCTCCAGAAGTTGATGTTTTAAGTGATGAGGAGCTACAAGGAGTGGATGAGATTGTGATTGATGATGTCACATCTGATTACTATCCATAGTACACTGACCCTGAGGGCAACGTTATCCTCAACTTGGGTGAAACTTTTGGCAGTGATACTTTTGAGAAGTTGGAAGAGATGGAGAAAGAAAAAGAAAAGAATGAAAGTAAAGCCTAAGATTCTGATGCTAATGTTGATATGAAGAAAGCTGAATGGGCAGCTTGTTTTGCAGAAATGAAAGCCCAACGCTCTCCTCCAAAGCTGAATGCCTACACCATACTTTACCGAGTCAAGAGACATCAAAAAGTGTCAGGCAAGATCATCGCAGGAGCCTATTTTGAAGACTTGGATGTCTATGCTGTGAAAAGAGAGAAGGGGATTGAGTACTTCAAATATCCACATGATCAGAAGACTCTTCCTAGTTTTGAGCTAAACAGATTGGCATGTTTAGACCTTGTCACACCCCCAAAATGTAAACAACCAGGATCATAGTCATTAGTTACTCAGAACGACACTATAGGCCACATTCAAAACAAACCAACCAAAGTTTAAACGTTTAAAACCATGCGAAAGCGTTTTGTAAATAAGACAAACCCGAAGTAAGTAAATGCATTATATGGAAAAACAGGTGCCATCCCAATGTTCAAATCCCATAAATAAATGGCAAACCAAATATGTCTATGAAATAAAGCCTTAGGATGCATGTTGGACTCGTGTTGTGCTCCTAATGGCAAGCAGAGCTAACGACCTAAGAATAGCATACTAAAAATATCAACACAATGGTTGGTGAGTTCAAGAGTTTGCGTTTATCATAAATATTAACAATTGCATAACATAAGAAATTTATTGAAATAGATAACTAGTCTATATTCACAAATAATAAACATAGTGATTTCACAATCGAAGCTGACTGTGTTACGTTTGTTGCCTCCCGTCACGACTTACCAGGTCGTGACGATGTTTGTGTTTAGGACTATATTGCACCCGTTTGACCTTGAGTCGCACAAGTGGGGCTCGTCAAACCCAGTAGTACTACCCTAGATTTCTCGCTAGTTATCATTATTAACGTTCCGAAAGTGTGAGGACTTTTCAAGGTACTAAGCACTATATTAAAACATACACAACTTATAATAATAAAATAGCAATTGAGTACAAGTATGCTATCTCCCCCAAAAGAGAGTTTATAAAATAGAGGGGCATGAACTCACCTGGTGTATAATGATAATGAATAAAGAGGCTCATGATAGGTGCAAAGACAACCCTTTAAAGGTTACCTAGATCACACAAGTACATAAGTACGTGTACACAGAAAACTCAACAACCCTAGGTTAACCTAGTTGACCTCTTTGACCCGTTGGTCACATATTAGATGGAATATTGTTTAATCATGCAAATCAACTTATCATACACGAATATCATGTAAGTTATCCACGTGCATCACATCATCAACCCAAGTTATAGTTAGGTCATCATACCACACTAGATCATCATACACTCATGCAAATCTCAAATAATCATCATGCTCAAATATTATAAATATATCACATGAAACAATTCTTACATGAAGTCTAATCATGCACTACATGCCATGTGAAGTCACCCACGACCTCATATCCTAAACCCTGCCAATCCTACTAAGTAAGGGCCTCGGATTCACATGCGTATATGACAATCATAACCACATTACTAGCAGATATAGTGACAACCAAATTTCAAACCCAATCATGATCTCCTAATCACTAACCATAATTCATCATCATGTATGATCATCAAAATCTATACTTCATACCTTATCAACCAAGCATCCATACAACTCAATTACACATTATAACACATTAAACATCATCAACAATCATTTTAACATGATCCTAACATCATAAGCATGCACAAATCATCACATCCAAAGTTCTACAAAACTAAAGTTTACCTTTTGGGAAATTAATGCCCAAAAGTGCTCTAGCATCCAATTCAACCATAATTTCAACAATTATATACCTAATCAAGTCATAGCATTCATTCTAACATGCTAATCACCTCCAAAACATCAAAATACTCAACAACATACACAAAAGTTTCTACTTTTAGTAAGTCATGATCAATATCATAATTTTAGGGATTTTCTTGTACAATTCAATTAAACTAACATCTAAGCATTACATCTAACATCTTAGCATCATCAAATCAGGAATTCTAAGAACAAAAAGTTTCCTCTTATGGAAATGTATGAACTAGATGATCAAACCCTAGATTTCTTGCACAATCAACATAATCTAGCATTCATACAACCTAACTAACATCATATAATCATCATACAATCATCAATTTCGTATAATCATCATCAATTTCATAGATTAGGGTCCATCATGAACAATCAAGATGAAGAACTAATCAAAACTAACCTTTAGATGTGCTTAGATGATGATTATCACTTGAAATCAACTTGTAATACTTGAAACCACTTGGAATTCGACTTGTGTATGTGTTCTTGGATCAAAATCGTAATGTGAAGGGTGTTTGGAAGAGGTTGTGGCCAAAAATTGGGGTTCGGGGAGATTAGGGTTGATTTTTGGTTAATTATGGTAACTTTTGGTAAGGCCCCGTTCCCCGGACACTTATAGCTGGCCAATCATCGCACATAAAACATATATTTACATTTAACCTTTATAAAACATCGCAGCGAAACATTAAAATAACTTTTCACTTCATTATAAATGCTTTTGCAAGTTAATACAATCATTCATTTCAAAACATCAATCATTCGCATTACAATGCAAAAACATTAAACAAAAGATGCCATCCAAAATGCCAAGTAGCTGCCCCGCGCCATCCTCAGCAATGCTTATCTGCCAACTGGAAAATGCATGAAAAGTCAGCATTGTTGAGTGAGTTCTAGTTTTAATAAAACATTGCACTACCATCCATTCGTTAAAAGCTTTTCATTACTATTGCACGTGATCACACATTACACATACATCAAGGTAATCATTATCATCTTCATCACCTTTCGTTAGTACATCTCGCACAACTTGCACACATCACACATATCGTACGTATCACACATATCGCACGTATCACACATATCGCACGTATCGCACATATCACACTTATCACACATATCGCACGTATCTCACATATCGCATGCATCGCACATATCGCATGTATCGCACATATCGCACGTATCGCACATATCGCATATATCGCACATATCGCACGTATCGCACATATCGAACGTATTGCACGTATCGCACATATCGCACGTATGGAGTGGTCACTAGGACAGACTCCCCCTATGTGTGTGAACACTTATGGGTTTGCCAAGATTGCACGTTGTATAACACACAGTAATTAGGAAATCGCACGTTATTGGATCAGTAACCAAGACTGAACTCTTACTGTGTGTATGAACCCTTATGAGTTACCTAAAATGGCACGTTGTAGATACACACATAGTTGGACACTCCCCCTGTGTGTGTGAACTCGTATAGGTTAGCCAAAATCGCATGCTACATGACGCACAGTAATTAGGAAATCGCACATGTTGGAGTATTCACCAGGACTGAACTCTTACGGTGTGTCCGAACCCTTATGAGTTATCCAAAATCGCACGAAATAGACACACACAAAGTAAAAACTCTCAATGAGTTGTGAACCTCCCTTCAGTTGCTTGCAAGGCTTTTCATCACTTTTGCTTTCATTCATTAATGCATGTATTCATTATTTCGTTCCTCTTTCATTATCTTCCACTTTACGTTACATAATACTTTCATTTCATTCATTAACATTCACATAAAGCCACGAGAAGACAAACATACATAAATAGGAACATCAGCAAGATCATACAAATCTTCATGCATATCAGCATGCATACATCATACATCACACATACCATCATGCATAACATCATCAATCGCACATCATCATACAAGGCGTCATATACATCATACATACCATCACATCATCTATGACCTTAAAAAGTCAACCTACATAGCCCCCGGGAACCTCCCAAGTCAAAGCCTAAATTTCACATTTTTCCCCAAGGAGTCAGAAAATATTCTAAGTGTTCATCCGCATTTGCCTTATTGTTCATCCGCTTTGTTTTAGTTCATCCGCATTTGTTTTAGTTCATCCGCATTGACTTTACTCATTCGCATTTGTTCATCCACATTGACTTTTACTCATCCGCATTTCCCCGCAATACTCATTCGCATTTCCCCCCAATACTCATTCGCATTTCCCATACTTAGTCAATGTCCATCTGTATTTCCCATACTTAGTCAATGCTCATCTGCATTTCCCATACATAGTCAATGCTCATCCGCACTAACTATTCATCCGCATTGACTTTCCATCCACATTGACCTTCCATCCGCATTGACTTTCCATCCGTATAGACCTTCCATCCGCATTGACCTTCCACCCGCATTTGTCAACACTTAATCAGGCTTTTCTAAACTTAGGCGTGTGAACTACTGTTTGGGCGCATGAGCAGCCTAGGGCACACTATTCATCAGATTCAGTTCCCAAATCTCATCTTTCATGTTCTAAGCTGAACTCTTACATTCTAAGCCTTAGAAACACAACTATAACATCATCATTCACACATTCAAACATACGGGTATAAAACCCAGTTTTACAAAAACATACTTCATGCATTTCCAGCCCCAAAATCAGTTAAAACATGTAAAAGAGGGGTTCTAGAACTCACCTTTGCAGCTCTTGAGTATGGCTTCTTCCAAACTCGTCTGTAATTGAGTTCAACCACCTAGAAACCCTCCAAAAACACACACAACCGAACATACAACACACATAAGCATACAACTGAAGCATGGCCGGTTAAGAACACTTAAAAACCATGATTTCTTACCTTGAATTCGAATTTTTAGCTTGTTCTTCTTCAAACACGAGAGCTTTCTGCTGCTTTTTTCTTTCTCTCTCTAAAAACGCATATCTGGGTGTTGTAAGAGGAGAGTGGGCTGCCATGCCCACTTTACACCCACTTTTTCAAACTTTTGTCCTTTTTGACACTTTTTACCCCCTTAACTTGGGTAAAATATCTTTTCTTTTTTTTCATCATTTTATTCTTTCTTTCTTTGTCTTTTATAAATAAATGGGTGTTAGAAGTCCACCCTCCTTATATAGGTTTCGTCCCCAAAACCTGTTATTCCTCAAACAATCGTGGGTAATACTGTCTCATCCCTTCTTCAGTCTCCCAAGTAGACTCAGATCCCTTCATGTGCTTCCACTGTACACGCACCAGAGGAACCATTTTATTCCTTAACTTCTTTTCTTTACGATCAATGATCGCCACTGGTTGCTTCATATAATTGAGCCGTTCATCTACCTCGATATCCTCTAGTGGTACAACCATATTCTCGTCTGCTAAACATTCCCTCAGATGAGATACATGGAATGCCAGGTGAATTCCATTTAACTCATCTGGTAACTCCAATCTATAGGCCATCTCTCCTACTGTAGCAATGATTCGGAGAGGCTTAATGTATCTCGGCTGAATATGGTGCATTTCATCTCATATAGATAGTACCTCCATGTCTTTAACGCAAAGACTACGGCTTCTAGCTCCAAGTCGGGAGTGGGATAATTGACCTCATGAACTTTCAACTGCCGGGATGCATAGGCTATAACCCTTCCTCTCTGCATCAATACACATCCCATCCCTGTGTAGGAAGCATCAGAAAATAACCACCAAATCTTCACTTCCACCTTTGCCGGGTCCACCATAATCCCACCGGGATTCATTACATGACCCAAAAACTGAACCTCGCGCAACAGAACGTGCACTTGTAGAATTTATCATACAACCTCTCTCTTCTCAACATCTCCAACACCTCTCGAATGTGTCCGGCATGCTCATCCCCACTCTTGGAATAGCTCAAGATATCATCGATAAACAAAATCACTGATTTATCCAACATCGGCCCTCACACTCGATTCATCTCGTCCATGAAAACAGCTGGCGTGTTGGTCAAACCAAAAGACAAAACAAGAAACTTGTAGTGTCCATAACGCGTGTGCAAAGCTGTTTGAGGAATGTCCTGCTCCTTCACCTTCAGCTGATGGTAGCCCGATCGAAGGTCCATCCTCGAGAACCATCTGGCACCTTGAAGCTAATCAAATAGGTCATCAATTCTCGGTAAGGGGTACCGATTCTTCACTGTCAACTTATTCAGCTCATGGTAGTCGATACACATCCTCATGCTACCGTCTTTCTTCTTCACATATAAACATGGAGCACCCCAAGAAGAGATACTCGGTCTAATAAACCCCTTATCAAGAAACTCCTGCAGTTGCTCCATCAGTTCCTTCATCTCAGTCGGGCCCAACCGCTATGGTGCCTTAGCAACAGGTTAGGCACCCGGTATTAGATGAATCTGAAACTCGATATCTCGGTCAGGTGGCACTCCTGGTAAGTCTTCGGGAAACACGTCTAGAAAGTCACACACAACAGGGACATCGGTCAGTTGTGGTGTTGACGTATCCACGTCCTTTACGTAGGCCAAGTAGACACCACATCCACGCCTCATGCATTTTCCCACCACCGCTATCAAAGTCACCTTTGGAATCATCGTGACTCACCGTAAACCATCATTGTACTCCCGTCAGGCGCTGTTAATCAAACCATCTTCTTGCGACACATAATGTTCACCTCGTAGTCCGCCAACCAATCCATTCCTAGGACTACGTCAAACCCGCCTAAGGTCATCACAAATGGTCTAATAGGAAACTTATGACCTTCTAGTTCTATGTCACAACCCTCTATCATCTCAGAAATCTGGGTAGACTCTCCTATGGAAGTTTCTACATCAAAGGGTGCATTTACACTCCTACTACTAACAGGCAGTTTAGCACAGAAAGCAATAGAAATAAAACTTTTACTAGCACCAGAATCAAATAACACAGAGGCTAAAGTTTGGTTTACTAGAAACATACCTGACATAACATTAGGGTCCGTCCTAGCCTCCCCCTGTCTCATCGTGAACGCTCTGGCACTTGCCTCTGCCCTTCTACTCTAGCCTTCTTCACCGCGAACCCTCAGCCCTTGGCTTCTTATGGTCTCTACTTAGGTGACCATTCTCTCCACAGTTGTAACACCTTACAACCCCGCATTCCCTCGCTATATGGCCAGGCTTCCCGCAATTGAAGTAGATGTTTGACCCCATTTGCATTCTCCCGAATGCTCCTTCCCGCATTTATCACACCTCTTCGATCCTGCACCAGATGTGACCACACGTCGGTCATCCACCCGTGCATACTCACCTCAGCCACCACAGTCATATCATCATACAACCTCCTCGCTAAGTCAACTGCCGACCTAAATGTGCTTGGTCGGGCAGCGATCATGTGCCTGCGGATGTCTACTGGCAAGCCCTGAATATACCTCTCTATCTTTTGTGAGAGAGGTGTCACCTGATCAGGTACCAGCCATGCCATTTCATTGAACTTAGTGGTGTATTGCTGATATGTCATCATTCCCGCCTCTAGCTGCAGGAACTCCCTCTAAACTTTGTCCATCTCACGATGAGGACAGAACTTCTCAGTAACCAGCCTCTTCAACTTCGGCCATCTCATTCTTCTGATAGCCCGACTACCCTCAGCTTGGACAATATTGTTCCACCAACATAGAGCCGAGTCCACAAACGAGTGGGCAGCAAACTTCACCTTTTGGTCCTCTCGGTAGTCGCTGATGTTCAGAACAGCGTCCATCTCTCTCACCCACCGGTGAGCAGCAGTGCCATTACCATCAAAGGTTAGGGGTTTGCATCTTTGAAATATCCCATAGTTACAGCCTCGTGCCGCCTCCGGTGTAGGCTCTTCTTCTTAGTCTTCTTCTTCGTAATCAGATGGAATCGTCTCCGTCTCGGGCTATCTCCTTTCACCCGTTGGTCTACTCTTTTCCTTCCTTTCTCCTTCCCTCACAGCCTTGATAACTTCGGTCACCATAGATGGTAAGATTGTCTGCATGACCCGATGAACTTCTTCCACAACAGCCTCCTTCATCGAGGCCCTTAAGTTAGCACTCTCATCACCGCCCTCTGGATGAGGGCTCTCTGGTTCTTCATGAACCACCTCTTTGGCTCTAGGCCTTCCTCTCGTAACCCGTGGTTCAGCGCCACGACCTCCACCACGTGAAGCTTTAGATGATCTACTACCGGCCATCCTCTAACACACACACTGAAAGATTCAAACACCAACTTGGTCATTCAAGGGAACAACTCAGTTTATGTCAAGCATAGTAAGTCCCTAATTATAGTGGCCAGTTGTGATTAGTCACTTACTTTACTCTTCATACCCCGAGCATTACCTGTCCTGACTACATCAGTATCTAAATCTATCAGCAACACACAAACCACATAACATGTGCACATAATACCAGTTATCATTAAGAAAATACCTAATGGCACGCAGCTACTCGGACTGGCATCCCTTCCCTTTCCGTCCCATCTTCAGTTTAACTTTAGGTTTATTTTGAAATTTTACTCGTTTCACTTAAACTTTGGCTTTGATACCAACTTGTAAGGCCCCATTCCCGGGACACTTACAGCTAGCCAATCATCGCACATAAAACATATATTTACATTTAACCTTCATAAAACATCACAGCGGAACATTAAAATAACTTTTCATTTCACTATAAATGCTTTTGGAAGTTAATACAATCATTCATTTCAAAACATCAATCGTTCGCATTACAATGCAAAAACATTAAACAAAAGATGCCATCCAAAATGCCAAGTAGCTGCCCCGCACCAACCTCAGCAATGCTCACCTGCCAACTGGAAAATGCATAAAAAGTCAGCATTGCTGAGTGACTTCTAGTTTTAATAAAACATTGCATTACCATCCATACGTTAAAACCTTTTCATTACTATTGCACGTGATCACACATCACACATCGCACATACATCAAGGTAATCATTATTATCTTTATCACCGTTTGTTAGTACATTTCGCACATCTTGCACATATCCCATGTACCGCACATATCGCACGTATCGCACATATCGCACATATCGCACCTATCGAACATATCGCACGTACGGCACATATCGCACGTTCGCACGTATCACACATATCGCACATATCGCACGTATCGCACATATCGCACGTATGGAGTGGTCACTAGGACAAAATCCCCCTATGTGTGTGAACTCTTATGGGTTTACCAAGATCGCACATTGTATAACACATAGTAATTAGGAAATCGCACGTTATTAGAGCAGTCATCAAGACTGAACTCTTACTGTGTGTATGAACCCTTATGAGTTAGCCATAATCACACGTTGTAGATACACACATAGTTGGACACTCCCCCTGTGTGTGAACTCTTATGGGTTAGCCAAAATCGCACGTTGTATGACAGTAATTAGGGAATCGCACGTGTTGGAGCAGTCACCGGGACTGAACTCTTACTATGTGTCTGAACCCTTATGAGTTAGCCAAAATCACACGTTGTAGACACACACAAGGTAACAACTCTCAATGAGTTGTGAACCTCCCTACATTTGCTTGCAAGGCTTTTCATCACTTTCTCTTTCATTCATTAATGCATGCATTCATTATTTCGTTCCTCTTTCATTATCTTCAACTTTACATTACATAATACTTTCATTTCATTCATTAACATTCACGTAAAGCCACGGGAAGACAACATACATAAACAGGAACATCAGCAAGATCATGCAAATCTTCATACATATCAGCATGCATACATCATACATCACACATACCATCATGCATAACATCATCAATCGCACATCATCATATAGGGCATCATATACATCACACATACCATCACATCATCTATGAACTCAAATAGTCAACTTACATAGCCCTCGGGAACCTCCCAAGTCAAAGCCTAAATTTAACCTTTTTCCCCAAGGAGTCAGAAAATATTCAAAGTTTTCATCCGTATTTGCCTTTTTGTTCATCCGCATTTGTTTTAGTTCATCTGCATTGACTTTACTCATCCGCATTTATGCATCCACATTGACTTTACTCATCCACATTTTCCCCCAATACTCATTCACATTTCCCATACTTAGTCAATGTTCATCCGCATTTCCCATACTTAGTCAATCCTCATCCATATTTCCCGTACTTAGTCAATGCTCATCCACATTAACTGTCCATCCACATTGACTTTCCATCCGCATTGACCTTCGATCCGCATTGACTTTCCATCCAGATTGACCTTCCATCCACATTGACTTTCCATCCGCATTGACCTTCCATCCCCATTGACCTTCCATCCGCATTTGTTAACACTTAAGCAGTTTTTTCTAAACTTAGGTGTGTGAACTACTGTTTGGGCGCATGATCAGCCTAGGGCACACTATTCATGAGATTCAGTTCCCAAATCTCATCTTTCATGTTCTAAGCTTAACTCTTACATTCTAAGCCTTAGAAACACAACCATAACATCAACATCCAACCTCAACAGACGCGTATTTAAAGCTTTTTGTAATGATTGCCAAAATTGGGACGTAAAACGAGCATCACGATCGGATATAATTGAGATCGGCACGCTGTGCCTCGACACTACTTCCTTCAAGTAAATTCGCGTTAAGCTATTCATTTTATCAGTCTCCTTGATCGCCAAGAAGTGAGCTGACTTAGTGAGTCGGTCTACGATCACTCATATCATGTCACAACCACTAGGAGTTCTGGGCAAGAAGTCCATGGAGATTTGTTCCCACTTCTAAAAGGGGATTTCAAGTTGTTGCAGTAACCCAGATGGTTTCTGATATTCCACTTTAACCTTAGAACATGTCAGGCATTTGCTCACGTATGTAGCTATATCTGCCTTCATTTTAAGCCATTAGTAGTGGGCCTTCAGGTCATGGTACATTTTGTCAGAGTTGGGATGTATGGAATACTTAGACTTGTGCGCTTCACTCATAACCAAGTCTCTTAGATTCCCATATAAAGGTACCCAAAGTCTACCCATGAAATATTGTATTCCATCGGATTTGACTTCTAACTATTTATCCATCCCGCGTAAGGATTCGGATCTAACATTCTCACCTTTCAAGGCTTCCGTCTGGGCTCCCTTAATTTGCTTGGGCAAGTGAGTGCTAATCGTCAATTGTAGGGCACACACTCATCGGGATTTAGAGGTTTCCTTTCTACTCAAAGCATCGGCGACTACATTCGCCTTTCCCGGTGGTATTTAATGGCGCAGTCATAATCGTTTAATAATTCCACCCAGCGTCGTTGCCTCATGTTAAGCTCTTTCTGCTCAAAGATATGCTGAAGACTCTTGTGATCGATGTAAATTGTGCACTTGGTACCGTACAAGTAGTGTCTCCAGATCTTCAAGGCAAAGACCACTCTCCTAACCCCAAGTCATGAGTAGTGTAGTTCTTTTCATGCACCTTTAGTTGTCATGAGGCATAAGCTATTACTTTGTCACATTGCATCAGTACACAACCAATTCCTTGGATAGAAGCATCATAGTAAACCCCAAAATCCTCACATCCTTCATGTAACGCTAATATCTATGCACTACAAAGTTTCTGCTTCAACAACTGAAAAGAAGCTTCTTGACTCTCAACTCTTTATAGGTTGTTCTTTTATGGGTCAAAGCTGTGAGAGGTTGAGCGTCTTTGAGAATCCCTCAATGAAACACCTATAGTATCATGTCAGACCAAGAAATTGCCTTACTTCACTAGGCATCTTGGGTACCAACCAGTTCCTTATCGCCTCAATCTTTGCGGGATCCACATGTATTCCCTTATCGTTAATAATGTGACCCAAAAATTGCACCTCACGAATCCAAAAGTCGCACTTAGAAAAGTTGGCATACAACTGTTCCTTTCTAAGTAGCTCCAAGATTAAACGTAGGTGTTCCTCATGTTCCTCCTTCATCCTATAATAAATCAACATGTCATGTCAGGATCAGTGATCACAAGTTTGATGTATTAGAGCGTAACGCAGCGGAATAAGAACAAGAATTAGACAAATTGTAGCAAGAATTTGATACTCGTATGCATTAAGAACAAAATACATTATAACGAGAGAATATGTTTCTGTAACAAGGATGTTTCTATAATATCGATACAGTATAACGAGAGAATATGTTTCTGTAACAAGGAATGTTTCTATAATATCGAATATTTCTGATCAAATCATTCTACTTATTACAATAGGTTGACACTCCTTATATAGAGTGCAATCGCTGCTGTTATCACGGGAAAGTGACAACTGGCAGATCTATTACAAAAATAACTAACTCTTAACAAACTACTGAAATGTTCACAACTACTGAGAACATATCAGAGTGTTAAGTACAAAATATGAAACTACTGATAAGAAACTACTGAAACTACAACGACTGAAGAACAAGCTCTTTAGTCGTTTTACAAAACTACTGAAAAACAAAAACTACTGATGAGCACAACAACTGAAGAAGTATTCTTCAGCTGTTGTGTCAAACTACTGAACAGATAAAACATAAAACTACTGAAAGGTAAACCGTCACAACTACTGAAGAAGACCTCTCAGCTGTTGTGACAACGTCTGATACTTTGGTCTTCAGCACTTGTGTCTTCAGACTTTGTCTTCAGCACTTGTGTCTTCATACTTTGTCTTCAGCACTTGTCTTCAGACTTTGTCTTCAGCACTTGTCTTCAGACTTTGTCTTCAGCACTTGTCTTCAGACTTTGTCTTCAGCACTTGTGTTCAGACTTTGTAATCCTGTTGTGGTCTTCTTCAGTAGTTGTTGTGACGTCTGTGGGACTTAAAGGTTTTTCTGATCCGGCTCATTGGTTCTTTTGGTCCAACAAACTCCCCCTGAACCAATACAGCCAAAACCTTTAACTTTATTGAGGTCCCACTTATTGTTGGCAGAATAGTTGGTCTTTTTCCTTCTTGTTCAGTTGAGAAGATGACTCATATAAGCACTGGCCTGGGAATGAGTCTCTGATGATTTGGTTGGCAATGTATGGATGGGAGCTCTGTATTGGGGAATTGGACACTGAGCTGTTCCCCCATCCATGAGACTCACTTCCCATGTATAAGCCTGTAGGATTCTCTGGTGTATGCTCTGAGAAACATAATTTGTTCTTCCATGGTCAGGTTCTCAGCTTCACCATCAACAATCCTTCACGCCCATACAGCTCTGAGATGTACTTGGCATGTTTGCCATTTTTGAGCTCAACTGTTGTAATCTGTCTGTATGCAAACTCATCAGGATGAGTCCCTTCAAGTAACAGACTGAGCTCATTTTGTTTGAAGTTCTCAAGCCTCTTATAGACTAACCCTTTTTTAATAACTCTGTTCTCTAACATCTTTTGGGGTGGCTGTTTAGTCTCATAGGCCTTCTTGAAATCTTCTACAATCTCCCAGGGTGATACTACAAGGACCACTGTGATCTCTTCATCTACGATCCTTTTTACTTGGCCCTTGTATCTCGAAGGAATGTCTTTCTTTACAATCCTATGAGCCACCCTAGGATCAGGCCATACTCTCACCTTTTCCTTCTAATATTGAAATGTGTTGGCAAGGGTGTACAACCTCAGAGCTTCTTTCTTCATACTAATTATTGATGAAGAAGCAGCATAAGTTTTGTTGATGCTTTTCAACATTTCATCGTCATGAAGCCTTTGCTGCTGCTCTTCTTCAATCTTTACTCTCACAGTTTCCATCTATGAGGTGGGAGTGATGGGTATGGGTTTGGCTTTAGGAAATGTTAGGACTGCAGACAGAGGCAACCTATCTTCTTCCACATCATCCTCTTCTTCTTCTTCTAGCCTCAACACCCTTCTCTTCTTCTTCTTGGGTGCATCATCGGCTGTTGTTTAGAGGGTAAGGAGTTGGTTTTGTGGGTTGTGGTTGTGGTTGTTTTAGAGAGGGAATGTTGACAGGCTGAGTTAGCATTTTAGAGGTGAGTGTGGCTTTTGAGTGTTTGGCTAGCTCAGTCCTGCTCCCTGCTCCTGCTTCATTCAAAGCTTCGACTACCAAACCCTTAGTGTATGCTTCAGACGAACAGATCTTGGAGGTTATGGCCAAGATACTGTCCCTGGTCCATGATTAATCTTGATCAATGATCTCCCAAGATATTTTGCAATGAATCTGATCATGATCTCTAGTCTCTCTCTTTCTAATGCATCATAACTTGCCCATCTTGAGTTAATTTCTTCAACTTCAAGTCTCCTGATCTCTGAGTCAAGCTGTGCAGTATCGAACCCTTGTCTATACAGTTGATCAATAATGACATCCATTGATTTACTATGTGTAGCATCTGCCATTTTGATCGTCTCATCGAGTTGGAGTTCTTTCTCTTTTCCTTCATCCTTCCTCTTCTTATATGTGACATGAAAGTCTTTGTGACTTTCACCCTTGATCATTTTCGGTTCCCTTCACAGACTCCTCTTCCTTCTCAGTTTCCTTTTCTTTCAGTTTGCTCTTCCTCTTTGATTTCACTGACTGACTCTCCCCCTCTTGGTTGCATTGGTTGCAAGGGTTTGAGTAGCAGAAAGCCTGGTGCTCACAATCTCCTCCACCAGGGGTTGTATGATTGAGGGAAGCCTCTCATCCATGGTTTTGATCACAATGTTGTGATCATTGGGGTGATGAGAGGTAGGGATTGCTGAAAGATAGCAGCTGTTTGCTCAGAGGGGTTCTGTCCCTGAGAAGCAGTGCCAGAAATAGAGGCTGGTGGCTTGGAAGTTTTGAGTGACTGAGTGTGTGGGAGACCTTCAGGTGAAGGTGCCATCTGTGGGTTTATTGTGGGGGCAGATGGACTTGCTTGTTGAGAGAATTGGTCAAGTAGTCTTTGTAGTCTACTGACTTCTTCCTCAAGAATTGTGTTCTGGGCCAGAACATCATAAAAGAAGCCCAGGTCATCATCAGCAGATGCTAAATCACCTGACCTCCTGCTTGTAGCAGGATGTACATGCACTGGGTGTAGACCAGTTTTAGCATGTGCCCCTTTTTCTTGGAACTGGGGACTTCCAGCCTCAGGACTATGTCCTTCATCAGCTGTTGCCTCTAGTGAGGTCTTAGCTATGTTACCAGCCTCATTCTGATCATGTGCTGATTCAGAAGAGGTGGCAGCCTCACTAGATGTTCTAATCTCCATATCCACACCAGGAGATAGAACGTGTAAACCCGGTGTTGTGGGTTGTCAGAAGCATGGTGATCCTCGTCCTCAATAGCTGTGGTTCTCCCCTTTGTTGGTGGTTGTTAGGGAGGAGGAGAGGCATGCAGCTGAGTCAGCACGTTTGCAATGATAATGGTTGGACTTTGGGGGGCGGTTGCATGGGGAGATGGGGTAAAAGCAGTGTGCACAGGGGAGAATGGTGCTCTTCAATGGCAATCTCCTCAAATGAGGAAGATCCCAGATTTGTGGGTACCCCTTCTGTGGTTGCTGCAGGCTCCTTTTGAGAGAATCCTGAGCGCTGTGGCTGGTGAAGTCCTTGTACCCCAAGGGTTATAACCAGTGGATATAGCCTGCGTTTGTGTTGCAGGGGCATCCTCAGGGGACTCATTTCCCTGAGTAGCCTTTTTTGTCTTCTTTTTAGTGGGTTTGGTTAGGACTTTGGATTTGGAGGTGGTGGCTGTGGGTTCCAGCTGCGTGGGTTTCCGCAGCTTGGCAGCCATTTTGAGTGATTGGTCAGAGTTGTGCCGGGAGTATACTTCAGGCAATACAGCCGTAGCAGGGACTCCCAGGCCAACAAGTCCCTCAGCTTGAAGCTGGTTTTCAATTATGGCCATTATGAACCGAGGATATAATATCCAACGGTTAGCAAGTTGTTTTTGGCCATATCCTTGAGCTCTAAAAATAGTATTTCAGAAAAATTTAAAGGTTGTTGCTCAAGGATGGAGTACATTACCTGTTGCCACCTTGTGGACATTTGATCCCATGATGAAGTCTTGGAGGCAAGGCATACATTTACCGTATGAAATATGAGACATTCGGCATCCGGGAAATGTTTCTTCAGTATGGTAGATGCACTCAGGTTACCCTGGTATCCATGGTGGGCAAATGATTGATCTGTTGTGCCCTTTGGTTAACCAGTTGGGAAAGTGGCATCATCCAGATTAAGGTTTGGCAAAGAGTGTCTGGAGTAGTGACCACTTTTTGGCCATGGACAAACGATTGAAGAGACTCTGTGTCATTCTCCTTAGAGACCAGAGTGACGTTTGTCCAGAATTGGTTAAGGGATTCGGCATATATGGTGGGATTTACCAGAAAAGCCGTTTTGTAGGGTGACTGAACCATTAATCAATGGCGTTGTGAAACTTGGTCCAGTATGGCGATTTGGTGAGATGTGCGACACAGTTGTGTTGTGGTTTTAGTTGCATGGTCGCCATTGATGAAGAGAGGGTAGAGAGTTTTTGAACGTTAGGTTTGAGAAGAGAATAAAAACTCTGAAGGTGGGATAAGGTATTTAAAGGGTCGGGTTAGAAAACGACTGAAGGTTTTGGGTGAGTCATCAGTTGTTGAAACTACTGATGACGTGGTATTAACTTTCAGAGGTTTGAAAAGCTGACCGTATTGGTGTGATCAGCAGTTGTTATAAGACAACTGAAGACTTGGTTTTAACCATCAGACGTTGAAACAGCTGAAGTCTCTGATTTAGTCATCAGTAGTTATAAAACTACTGAAGACAGTTTTGACTTCAGGTGATGAAACAACTGAAGACTTGGTATTAGTCATCAGTACGTGAAACTACTGAAGACAGTGGTTTTGTCAGCAGTTGTTGTAAACAGCTGAAGACTTGGTGTTAGTCTTCAGTAGTTGTAAACTACTGAAGACATAGTTTTGGCTTCAGTTGTTTTAATGAAACAGCAGTTGTAGAAACAACTGAAGAGTAATTACTCATCAGCTGTTTTCATCAATTCATAGCTTTTCAGCTATTTCACACTGTCCTCAACACTTACTCATCAGACTTTTCATCTGCTTTTCAGGTGTTTCATAGGACATCAGTAATCTGCATTTCTGACATCAGTAGTTGTAGCTGCATCAACTATTGTGACTACATCAGCTGTTGTAGCTACATCAGCTGTTTTAACAATAAAGTACTTTAGTACTGGTGAGGTATGTAGCCTTCAGTAGTTATAAAACTACTAAGGGTAAAAAAAACTCATTAGTACTTATATGTGACAATAATGAACTAATGATCATCGGTACTTGTGAGCTGAGATCATCAGTAGTTGTCACTTTCTAGCTGCAGCATACCAAGCCTTAACACCATGTTGTGGAAAGTTGAACTATCCAAAAGCTTAGTAAAAATGTCTGCAAGCTCATCAGCACTAGGAAAAAATTTTGGATCAATCAGACCTTTTTCAAAACAATCTCTAATAAAATGGTGTCTGATTTCAATATGTTTAGTCCTAGAGTGCTGGACAGGATTCTTGACAATACAAAGAGCTGAAGAGCTGTCCATTAACAATGGGGTCTTAGTCTCTGTTATGCCATAATCCAATAATTGGTTTTGAAGCCAGAGTACCTGAGATGTACAGCCTGCAGCGGCAATGTACTCTGCTTCAGCAGTTGATGTAGCAACTGAGGTCTGTTTCTTGCTCTGCCAAGAAATCAAGCAGATGCCTAGGAATTGACATCCACCAGAAGTTGATTTCCTGGTCAACTTACACCCTACATAGTCACTGTCAGAAAAAGCAACTAATTTACCAGATGTCTAGTAGAATACCATAAACCTAGAAATGGAGTGCCTTGCAGATATCTAAAGATCCTCTTGACTGCAATCAAATGAGACTCCTTAGGTGCAGCCTGAAATCTAGCACAAACACATGTAGCAAACAATATCTGGTCTAGAAGCTGTTAAATACATCAAGGACCCAATCATACATCTGTAAAGTGTTTCATCAACCACTTTACCTTTCTGATCTGTATCCAGTTGTGTGGTGCTGCACATGGGGTAGAACAGGGCTTACAGTTTTGTAAATCAAACTTTTCCAAAAGATCTTTTGTGTATTTGGACTGATGAATGAAAATTCCATCAGCCTTTTGTTTGATTTGCAAACCCAGAAAGAACTGTAATTCTCCCATGGCACTCATTTCAAACTTATGTTGCATCACTTTGTAAAGGCATCACACAACTGTGGATCAGAGGATGCAAAAATAATATCATCTACATAAATTTGAATAAGTAGATTATGCTGCCCAGCTTTCTTAATGAATAAAGTCTTATCTATGGAGCCTCTAGTGAAATTATTTTCCAAAAGAAAGTTTGATAATGTCTCATACCAGGCTCTAGGAGCTTGTTTCAACCCATAAAGAGCCTTATCAAGCTTATACACCCAATTAGGATGTTTATTGTCCTCAAAGCCTGGTGGTTGACATACATAACCTCTTCTTTAATTTTCCCATACAAAAATGCACTTTTGACATCCATTTGAAAAACTTTAAGGTTTTGATAAGCAGCATAAGCTAAAACAATCGAATTGCTTCCAGTCTGGCTACAGGGGCAAAGGTTTCATCATAATCAATACCTTCTTCTTGTGCAAACCCCTGAACAACCAGTCTGGCCTTGTTCTTAACAATAAGCCCATTTTCATCAGTTTTGTTCCTAAACACCCATTTAGTGCCTATTGCACACTTACCTGGAGGTAGAGGAACCAGTTCCCACACTTGCTGTTTCTTGAACTGAAGAAGCTCAAGCTGCATGGCATCAACCCATCCATTTTCCTTTAAAGCAATGTGATAATTCTTTGGCTCTTGCTGACTGATGAAGAGAGCATATAAGCAGAAATTTGACAATTGACTTTTTGTTGATACGCCAGCAGTGATATCACCATGATTTGAGACATAGGGTGATTCTTCAGATCTTGATACACAATGAGATCTGTGCAAGTGTTTGTAGCAGGCTCAGCAGCAACAGATGGTGATGGTGAATCATTTCCTTGAAACCAATCAGTGGATGGTAATTCAAAGGAAGTTGAATTTGAAGAAATCTCATCAGCATTTGTTGTGGATGGTGCTACAGGAGCTACAGGACCATCAGGTCTAGCTGAATCAGGCAGTTGATCACTAAACCTGAAGAGGTGAGTACTGTTATCATCATCATCATCAGCACCAGCAGAACCACCAGGTGGTGAACTGTTGACAGGAGCAACAACAGGAGTTTGATAAGGAACATATTGCAGTATGTCCAAATCAATATCTCCACAGGGCTTTGTGGAATCTTGTCCTTTAGAGATTCATTAAACTTAACATGTAGAGTCTCTTCAATCATCTTTTTTCTACAGTTGAAGACTCTATATGCTTTGCAAGTTGATGAATTACCAACAAAGTACCCTGCATCCACCTTAGGATCAAATTTTTGGAGTTGATCCCGTGCGTTGAGAATGAAACAAGGACACCCAAATGCTCTGAAGAATGAAATTAGTGGGGCCAAATGATGAAGAACTTCATATGGAGTCTTCATCAACCTCTGATTTACTAGAACTCTATTCTATACATAGCAAGCTGTATTGACAGCTTCAGCCCAAAAGTCATTGGCAGTCCAGAATCAGCCAACATGGACCTTGCAGCTTCAATAAGGGTCCTGTTCTTTCTCTCCACTACTCCATTTTGATCAGGAGTTCTTGGGATGCTATACTGCCTCTTATTCCCTTTGATAAGTAAAACTCATCAAGTGTGTGGTTTCTGAATTCAGTACCATTGTCACTCCTCACACACTTAACTGGTAGGGAATACTGCTTCTCAACGTGTAACACAAAGTTCATAATGGACTGCACAGCCTCATCCTTTGAATGCAAGAAGAAAGTCCATACAAATTAGTTAGATTTTGAGACCCAAACCTTTTTGTTTTGGGCCTGTTCTCATCAACAGATGGTAAACTAACATGTTGTTGGAAACAACAGCCTGAGAGGAAGAACTGGTGAAGAAAAGGAATCCTTTGGCTTGGACCTCCTTTTCTGTGGTTTCAACATAGGAACATCTAATTGGTTAACTCTTTCCAATAGATGTTGAACAACATAACCAGCTGTGTTTGATTTTGTGATAAGGCTTCAGCTCTTCAGACACATTGGCATTGGAGTTTGATAAGTTCCTATGTTGCACCTTCTTCTTTTGAGCAATCTCAGCTGTTACCTGTTTAACCCCTTCCTTTTTGGATTTCTTTTGGACTTAAGGGTTACAGGATTGATGTTGCTGGTACAAATGTGGCTTCAAACTCAGTTTTCATTTTAACCATTTTCTCTTTACTTTCCTCTTTATGTTTGAGTTTGGATCCCCTTTTGTACCAACAATCATCTGTAAGATGATTGAACAAACCACATACTTCACATGGTTTCTTCTTCATCTTATGTTGATCATCAACTAAAGAGAATGAAACTACTGAAGACTTGCTCTTCAGTACTTTGGAAGCATTATTTGCTTTCTTGACTTCCTCTTTAGTAGTCTTCAAACTCTTTCTACTGACAGTTTTCTTCTCTTTAGTGCTGACAGTAGTTGGAGTTTGAACTTCAGGTGTTAAATCTTGCTCTCCAGTCCTTTCAGAACTTCCAGAAATAGCTCCTGAGTTGATCATCTCTTTGATCATGTGAGTGTCAGCAGTGGAACCAACAACATCACCTGATGGGTTCTGAGAGGGCTTAGTGCCGACTTCAACTTTTGATGATGCTCTATCAAAAAGTGAATCACATGATGAGGTGGATTGGTTATTGCTTTCTCCATCAGATTTCACTTCTGCTCTTGAATCAAAATCTGTAAGAGGAGCAGTGTGATTATAACCAATACCAAACTTCACATTGGAAGCAGATTGCTTACTAAGAAGCATTTCAAAACCTTTGCATGATTGTACCCATCGATCACACTCTACCTGGGTGACTATAAGGGTTTCTTTGAGACTTCTCTGGTCTTCCAGAATAACCTCTAGCTTGGCCTTTTCATCATTTAATTGGCATTTAAGCTTATAAATCTCATCATTTTTACTATTAAGAGCAGACTCAAACTCAGCTTTTCTTTTGGAAATGGTTTTCTCAAACTCAAGTATTTGATTTATTAATGCTACATTTGCCTCTCTAATGGAGACAAAGGCATCAATGCATGATTCAGAACATAACTTGGCTTTAGCCTCTGAAGATAACTGAGTTACCTGTGAAGATGATGCATTTGAGCAGGAACCCTCAGTAGACTCCAGGGCCATGAGAGCCAGATTCCCAAAAGGATTGTCACCACTATGTTGACTAGCACCTATGAACAGTTGTTCATGACCAGACATGTCATCCGGTAAACTGCTCCAGTCAACAACTCCAGGGGTGAAGAAGCTGTGTTGTTGAGGTTGAGGAGGTTGATGAGATTGAGATGGTTGAGGTTCTGGTAGTACATGAGGTTGTGGTACTATAGGATCTTGAACTTGATTTGACTGTGGCATGTAATAACAAGGGTAAGGATATGGCATTTGACCCTGAGGAACAAAATATGCAAGAGATTGTGGTTGAGAATGATGACTAGAATTGACAGGATGTTGCCCTCTGTGTTGTTGACTATTGCCAGGGAAAGTCACAAAAGGTGCAGAGGAATTAGATCCAGATGATCTGCATTCTCTAGCAAAGTGTCCAAGCCTGTGGCATTTGTGACACTTCAACTTACTCTTGTCAAAACCAACTTTGGTTTTGCCAGAGTCCTGGGAACTTTCTTCTAGTTCTTTTGTAGAACTTCTGAGATCTGATATTTATCAAGGCCATTTGGCTCAAAATATCCATCTCTTCTAAGTCATCATCAGCAATCCCCTTGAGATCATCCATGATGAAGCATATATTGTCATTATTACACCCAGTAAACTGACTATCAACACTCACAAACACAGAATCAGAAGTGTTTGAGGAGAAATCAATATGCTCATCATACTGGCATTCAGATGAAGCATATTCTAACTCATGACCAACCAAGGCAGTGTTGCCTGGTACAAAGTCTTCAGTGAGCTTTCCAGATGAAGACAGTTTTCGTTTCTGTTCTATCTCTCTCTCAAATGTGAGCAATTTCCCATGGAGTTGGGTGAGAGATAGTTTGTCCAAATTTGCACTAGAGTGTAGGACAATAGTATATTTGTCCCATCTCTCAGGCAGTGATATGAGAAATCTGTTATTCATCTGGATATTGGTGTACTCAAGTTTGACCATTTTTAATTTAGAGATCAAACAAGAGAACCGCTCAAACTGTTGAGTCAGTGTCTTACCCTTTCTATGAGAGAATGTCTCGTATTGTTGGGCAAGGATTTCTCTATTATTTGCCAAGACCTCATCTGTTCCTCCAAATTGTTCTTTCAAGGCATTCCAGAGGTCAGGGGCAGTTTCATGATGCATTAGCCCAGAATAGATTTCATTGGGCAGTGCCATGGCCAGAATTCCATAGGCTTTTGCATCAATCTCGAACAATTTCTTATCCTCATCTGAGTATTGCTCCTTCCTCTTCGGAACCATTTGATTGGTTTCCGGTTATTCACCATAGGCTTGTGTGGACCATGTACCACTGATGTCCAACAACCTGCGCTGTTAACAGACAGGTGATGGAGCATTCGTCGTTGCCATATGTTATACTCATTCCTAACCAGCATTGGAGGCTTGGTTGAGGAACCAGTATTATGAGGATCATTGGAAGGAGTAGTCATTTTCAGTCCAAATACAATTTAATTCAAGCTTTTAAACGTTTTTACATAGACCACAACAGACTCAATGAAAACCAAGAGAAAATCTCAGGATGAATGACCAGAAACACAGAAATTTCAATCTCTATAACTGTTTCTTGCAAAAAAAATGCTAATTCAATCAAACTTGGATCTTGAATAGCAGTTTCAATGATCAATTATTAGATCGATCAATGATTAACCTGCTCTGATACCATTTGTTAGGATCAGTGATCACAAGTTTGATGTATTAGAGCGTAACGCAGCGGAATAAGAACAAAATTAGACAAATTGTAGCAAGAATTTGATACTCGTATGCATTAAGAACAAATACGGTTATAACGAGAGAATATGTTTCTGTAACAAGGAATGTTTCTATAATATCAAATATTTCTGATTAAATCATTCTACTTATTACAATAGGTTGACACTCCTTATATAGAGTGCAATCGCTGTTGTTATCACGGGAAAGTGACAACTGGCAGATCTATTACAAAAATAACTAACTCTTAACAAACTACTGAAATGTTCACAACTACTGAGAACATATCAGAGTGTTAAGTACAAAATATGAAACTACTAATAAGAACTACTGAAACTACAACGACTGAAGAACAAGCTCTTCAGTCGTTTTACAAAACTACTGAAAAACATAAAACTACTGATGAGCACAACAACTAAAGAAGTATTCTTCAGCTGTTGTGTCAAACTACTGAACAGATAAAACATAAAACTACTGAAAGGTAAACCATCACAACTACTGAAGAAGACCTCTTCAGCTGTTGTGACAACGTCTGATATTTTGGTCTTCAGCACTTGTGTCTTCAGACTTTGTCTTCAGCACTTGTGTCTTCAGACTTTGTCTTCAGCACTTGTCTTCAGACTTTGTCTTCAGCACTTGTCTTCAGACTTTGTCTTCAACACTTGTCTTCAGACTTTGTCTTCAGCACTTGTCTTCAGACTTTGTCTTCAGCACTTGTGTTCAGACTTTGTAATCAGCTGTTGTCTTCAGCTGTTGTGGTCTTCAGTAGTTGTTGTGACGTCTGTGGGACTTAAAGGTTTTTCTGATCCGGCTCATTGGTTCTTTTGGTCCAACATTTCATCAATAAACAAGATAAAAAACTAATCAAAATAGGGTTTGCACACATGGTTCATGAGATCCATGAACACTGCTGGTGCATTTGTCAACCGGAAAAGCATGACCAAGAACTCGTAGGACCATAACGAGTACGAAACGCAGTTTTAGATATGTCTTCTTCAAGAACTCTCGGTTGATGATAACTAGATCTTAAATCAATCTTCGAATAATAACTTGATCCCTGAAGCTGATAAAACAAATCGTCGATACGAGGTAATGGGTATCGGTTCTTGATTGTGACCTTGTTCAACTCTTTGTAGTCGATGCACATTCGGAATGTGCCATCTTTCTTCTTAGCAAAGAGAACAGGTGCTCCCCACGGTGATGAGCTAGGTCGAATAAACCCTTTATCCATAGCTCCTGGAGTTGATAATTCCTGCAGTTTGTTCGATGCTAGCTGGTAAGGTGCTCTCGCAACCGGAGCAGCTCCGGGAGTCAAATAGATCTGAAACTTGACTTGATGATGAGGTGGTAGTCCAGGAAAATCCTCTAGAAACACCTCTGGAAAGTCATGTACCACCGAAATGTCTTCTATCTTCTTTTCCTCTTGTTGTTGGTTAGAGACGAGAGCTAATATGGCCAAGTGGCCCTTGCATAACCACTTTTGAGACTTCATGAACGATATGATGCCTATCACAGCACCACTCTTCTCGCCCTTAACCGAAAGCATTTCCCCATCTACCACGGGAATACGCACGACCTTCTCATGACAATCACCTCGGCTTGCTTCTATGACAGCCAATCCATGCCTTCGACCATATCAAAGCTTCCAAGAGTAACGAGCATAAGGTCAATGTCAAAGGTATGACCAGTGAGTTCTATCTTGCAATTCTTAAGGATATGCATAACAGAGATTTGCTTACCATCAGCCAACTCTACAACATACTTAGACTCCAAGACAGAGGGTATATCACTTAAAAGGCTACAAAATTTAGTAAAGATAAACTCCTATTGGCTCTAGTGGTAAACAGTACAGAAGCAAAACAACCATTAACAGGAAATTTACTAGTAATAGTAGTAGGATCTTTTAGAGCTTCACCTGAACCCATGATAAAGGCTCTCCCTTTGGCTCCACCATTGTTGTCTCCATGGTTGTCACCATTACCACCATTATTGTTGTTGCCACCATTTTTGTTGCCATTCCCATTTCTTTTCAGTTGAGGATAGTTTTTCTTGAAGTGCCCTTTCTTTCTACACTCAAAGAAACCTTTTGGTGTTTCATGGGGTTGTTGAGGCTGCTGAGGCTATTGAGGTTTCTTCATCAGTTCTCCACGACAATCCTTTGCCGCGTGTCCAACGTTCCCACGACGCTGGCATCGAAAACTATCACACCTGCCAGTGTGGTGGTAGTTACACCATTTGCACCTTGGATTTTTTCCCACGTATCCATTTGGTACTTAAGATATGAAGATGATTGGTTAAAGTTGCAATTGTAATCAAACCATTTATATTGATGTTGTTGTTGAGGTTGGTGTTGCTGAGGTTGATTGCCAGATGACGATCCCTTGCTAGCATTATTTTCCCACTTACGTTGTTGTCGGGCACGCTTGCCACAGCGCCCCGCTTGGGTAACTTTCCTTGCTCCACGGCTTTTTCAGTGAGCTTGTGAGCTAGTCGTATCACCTATTGAATAGTAGGGAGATTTGCAGCAGTCACCATACTCTGAATCTCCTGAACTAAACCACGCAAGTATAGCTCAATCTGTCGGCTCGGCGGGTTAACCATGCTAGGACAAAGTGTAACTAACTCATGTGACCTAGTAGTGTAAGCCTCGATGTTGGATCCATCCATCTTTAATTTCCAGAACTCAGCTTCCATCTTTTGAACTTCATCACGGGGGCAGTATTCCTCGGTCATCATCGTCTTAAATTCCTCCTATGGCAACGCATTTGCCTTTGCCTGCCAAGCTTCTGCACTTGCGCATTTCACCACGTGAGTGCTGCACCTTCCGGTGTTCCTGTAGCGTACTTCACCTGATCCGGCACTGTGCAGTTGCATTTTGCGAAAACTGACTCAGTCTTCTCAAACCATCTCACAAGCCTTACAGTCCATGAATGCTTTGTACGTGCATCCAGGCGGTCCTGTATTCAGGTCCAGGTAAAGGAATCAAACCAAAAGAATTAATCACCTAACGGAATATTCGTGTAAATGATGACTAGTGTCACCGTTTACCTCCAAACTGTGCAGGCTGTGTGTTCGATGTCGCTTGCACGGGTTGGTTTATTAGCACAGCTAGTTCAGCTGGGTCATGTCATGTTGTCGGCGCCACGTCCACATCACGCCCTCGGCCACGTCCACGTCCTTTCCTCTGCCGTCCATTTTTCACTTTACATTCACAATACCATAATGAGTAACATCTAACATATTAATTCCATTGAAGTATAATAATATAAGAAATAATGTACAGTCACAACCACAACATTTATAATGAAAATGATAACGTATCATTAATAATTTGTAAGTAACTCACAAAATATTCAATCAATGTCAAAATTTAAGTTTTCAGTTGTGTGGGAAGCAACCCTTCCCACATAGGTTTTAAAAAAAACACTATGCAGTCAAAGTCATAAGAATAAAGAGAATCAATCGAATAAAGCTGATTCATCACTGTCTCCACCGTCCGGGGCTTCTTTTGGTTCTTTTTCAGGTTCTTCATCGGGGTCTTCAGCAAGTGTAGGGTTGTCCTCGATTGTAGTGCTGCGAGCTATGCTTCCAATCCGGTTAGTCTGCTCTCGATGCCCATATTATGGAGATCCTGCTCGCCTGTATGCTTAATCAGAACCATCACTCAGTCAGCCATCTTGAAATATCCTTTGATAGACATCGACAACCGCTTCTTAATTATGGCCATCTTTAGCCATAATCGACGTATATCATCCTTTAGTGTGCAGTTCTCATCAGTGAGCACTGCAACTCGTCGACGCTCATCTTAATTGTCGCGGTCAATGCCGCCACGACTTGCTCAAGGGGTACATCTAGAGATGGGAGAGTGGGTGCTGTAGAAGTAGTTGCTAACCTAGTCCTAGGTCTAACTGTTTCCGGCTTCGGAACACGCTCTCTATGAATCATGCGATCTATACAAGCCGGGTAATAACTACAATCTCGTGGGGTCGTGCTCAGGTGGCACAAATGGTTGATCCTAGTCTATCTCACCATGGGGGTAATGATGTCGTGGTCAGTCATACCTCGATGAGGTACAGGTGGAGGGGAATCAAATGAGCATGCCTTTCTCCCAAAACCTGGGATGATAATGCCATGCTGCAATGCATGTGATGTATATGCCAATGAGTATATAGTAAAAGGATAAGTCATGAGTAACTAACTAACTATGTGCGGTTATAGACTAGTGTGTATGCAACCTAGTTCCCTATAACCAATGGCTCTGATACCAATATGGCAGACCCTCAAAATCCACATGCGTAGTTTTACCGCAAGGCGTGTGAACAAACCAGGATCACAATCATTAGTTACTAAGAACGACACTATATGCCACATTCAAAACAAACCAACCAAAGTTTAACGTTTAAAACCATGTGGAAGCATTTTTTAAATAAGACAAGCCCAAGGTAAATAAATGTATAATATGGCAAAACACGCGCCATCCCAATGTTCAAATCCAATAAATAAATGGCAAACTAAATATGTCTATGAAATAAAGCCTTAGGATGCGTGTATGACAATCATAGCCACATTACTAGCATATATAGTGACAACCAAATTTCAAACCCAATCATGATCTCCTAATCACTAACCATAATTCATCATCATGTGTGATCATCAAAATCTATACTTCATACATGATCAACCAAGCATCCATACAACTCATTACACATTCTAACACATTAAACATCATCAACAATGATTCTAACATGATCCTAACATCATAAGCATGCACAAATCATCACATCCAAAGTTCTACAAAATAAAGTTTCCCATTTGGGAAAGTAATGCCCAAAAGTGCTCTAGCATCCAATTCAACCATAATTTCAATAATTATATACCTAATCAAGTTCATAGCATTCATTCTAACATGCTAATCGCCTCCAAAACATCCAAATTCTCAACATCATATGTAAAAGTTTCTACTTTAAGTAAGTCATGATCAATATCATAGTTTGATGGATTTTCTTGTACAATTCAATTAAACTAACATCTAAGTATTACATCTAACATCTTAGCATCATCAATCATAAATTCCAGAACAAAAAGTTCCTCTTATGGCAATGTATGAACTAGATGATCAAACCCTAGATTTCTTGCACAATCAACATAATCTAGCATTCATACAACCTAACTAACATCATATAATCATCATACAATCATCAATTTCATAAAATTATCATCAATTTCTAGGATTAGGGTTCATCAAGACAATCAACATGAAGAACTATCAAAACTAACCTTTAGATGTGCATAGATGGTGATTATCACTTGAAATCAACTTGTAATACTTGAAACCACTTGGAATTCGACTTGTGTATGTGTTCTTGGATCAAAATCGCAATGTGAAGGTGCAGGACTGGTGAAGGGTGGTCACTTACAACACAACAACACAAAGAGGAGAACAAACATAACTTAATCAAACAGTGAACTAGATTAACCACAATAGATGATACTAAGAACACAAGTAAGTAAGAGACAAAACAAGAACAAGATACACAAGTAGATGGTTTTCAAGATTGCAGTATATTGCCTTCTCAAGTTCTATTACAAGTGTTACAAAGCATAAAGGAAAGTTACAAGAACCTAAGATACTTATATTACTTCCTACAGCCGGCTATACTTTGAAGGTCAGCTGGATACAATTGACTAGACACAAAACAAATCAATTGTAGAGTAAAAGACAGATTGCCTTTGACTAGTGACTATGACATGTCATAGCTCACATCCTTATCTATTATAAAAAGGATAAAGTACATGAAGTAGAAAGTTACAGACTCAAGACCTCAATGTACAGTTACCAAAAGCATGGACCTTTTCACCAACTCATGTAAGTTGGTGACTTTATAGAGTTACAGCAGAAAAGGATCCAGCTTTATGGAAAAGTATATCAGATAAAGCAAGTTGTTAAAAGTCTTCGGAAGAAATCTGTCTTCAAGTGTTGGCTTCGGAAGACTTTGTCTATTGAAGCTTCGAAAGACTTCATCTTTGGCTTCGGAAGATATTGATCTTGGCTTCAGAAGATTTCACACTTAGAATATTTCTGTTGCATGTGTGAAACTTTCAAAGCATTCTTCTTCAGTGTACTTGTGCAGCATGCAAGAAAGACTTTGGGTGTTTGGGTTGCATCAGGCTCTTCATATAATCTACAAAAGGGTGTTTGGAAGAGGCTGCGGCCGAAAATTGGGGTTTGGAGGGGATTAGGGTTGATTTTTGATTAATTATGGTAACTTTTAGTTTTAGAATATTTACCAAATAACCCCTTTAATTTATTTATAAAAACTATCTTTCTAATACTTTTTAAATAGTTTTTAACTACAAAACACAAGTATTAATACCAATAATATAATCTAAGCATTTACAATAAGTCACACAACACACGAATATTTATTACACGTTATCATGTTATCACGTAAAACTTATAAAACAAACTTTTAAAATTCTATAAAATCATGAACCATATCATCACAACTAATAATTAATATTATTAATTAAATTATTATTGTTTATCATATATTATTATTATTAAGTCACCAACGTTCGACGACAACTAGTGTGTGCTCACGACACGTGTATGCAAGACTTAACGGAACTAACGGAGTTTGGTAACATATATATATATATATATATATATATATATATATATATATATATATATATATATATATATATATATATATATATACATATAGATGTATGTATATATATATGATGTATATATATATATATGATGTATATATATATATATATATATAACATATATATATATATATACATACATATATATATACATACATATATATATATGTAGATATATACGCACACACTATATATATATACATATATATATATATATATATATATATATATATATGTGTGTGTGTGTGTGTGTGTATATATATATATATATATATGTATTAACATACATCTATTTATTTATACATCTATATATGTATATATGTATATATGTGTTATATATATATGTATACATATATATACACACACACATATATATATACACATATATATTCATATATATATATATATACATTATATATATATATACTAGTAGGGACCCACGCGATGCGACGGTGGCGATGACTATTTCAACCTGATATTCAATTTATGTTAGTTAATTAATCTTCTTGTGATATATTGTATTGTACGTCCGTCAGCTTTATTTTCATTGTATTGGTGTTTGTGTACGTGTGCATGTATGTGGGGATGTTAAGTATCCGCTCATACAGAGGGGCTTTAGGATTTAAAATTATACTAAATCAAACCAAATCAAACCAGACAATATTTTTTATCTTTCAAAAGCAAAAAGGTGAGCATACATAGAAATTCCATTGAAATAACATGTAATTTTGCATCTTGCACATGCATTTTAAAATTAGACTAAATCCATCCTAATCTTCTATTACCAATTTAAACTCCCAGATGCCACGTACCATATAAAGCCATAGAGTGCACAACCATAGTGATATATAAACTTAATGCAAATGATACATTAAGAGATTATAATGTTCTAATATCTTTAATACCATAAATTGACTTAAGAGACCAAAAATAACCACCGAGAACTAAAAAAAATAATATAACCTTCATGTGTTGCCTATCGGCTAAGAATCACTTATTGTTGAAGAATTGCCACAAATAAATCTTGATCAAATTCATGTTGCTTCATCGGCTAATGGTTTAGTTGCTTCCTGTTGTTTAGCTTTGAGTTTACTTGGAAACATAAGGCATGATAATGTATTAGAACGTAAAACAAACCTCTACTCAGCATAAACCATTTCAGTTTATTCTCGAATTCACTCGCTATAGCAGAAGCTGGCACTTCTCTTCTTTTATTCCCCCCTGACAACTCAACATAGACATTCATATATAGCTTTTATGTAGATATGTTCTAACTTTTAGAACAATTGATAGACTCGAATTGATACAAGTCTTTGTAAAAAAATTTTATGTGACTAGTGTAATATGAAAAATAAAAAATGGAAAAAACAATCTTAGCGTATGTTATTTCTTTATTTTTCTTTTGCCTCTCAAAAGAAATATTAATGCAACCTCTAAGGCATTTTCCATACTGCAGGTTCCTGGTACATATAATTTTAATTCTGGAAGCCACGAACACCTGCAAGCAATTATTTACAAGATGAATTATCACAAAAGTAGATCAAATAAGAATAAAACTTGCAGCATAGCCTACTAAAAAGTACCATAATAAGAAGTAAAATATAAATTGAGTACTTCATGCAATCTTTGATACTCTTAAACAAATGATCTTTTCATATAGGTAGGAAATTATTTTTGATAATTGGTTTTGTGAATAACCTTTGTTGTTGTAATTTCTTACTCACAAATAGATAGATAGTATTATGACAATGAGACGGAATTAAATTCACCGTATAGCGCGGGGGCAATACCTAGGAATTAAACAAAAAATAGTTGAAGTTTAGTTACTTGAGATCAAATATCTGTTTACCTCAGGACATCCACTTTAATTCAGGAAAACAATTAGACCAATCAATATATAAATTGAACAAACATAAGAACAATGTTAGTTTATATATCTAAATAAAAAGAACAAAGTTAAAACATAAAGAATCAATAAATTATTAAATAAAATCTTGAAGGTGTTAGAAACCTAGATTTCATGGTCTTTTGAGGAATGGATAATCAAAGGCTGGTGGATAAGAGATACGTACACATTCGATGTTATCCCGATATGGCCTCTAATTAAATCATGTAGTATATATATATATATATATATATACATATATATTTGTTTGATTATTCGCACAAATTTCACATGAAAGCTTATAACTTATCTTACTTGCATCAAGAAAAACATCATTGAAAACCATCAATTTGTGAATCTAGGTTACTTTCAACTACTTAAAACAAGAGAAGAAACATACATATTTATCTACTATATTGAAGAAAGGATCCTTAAATTTTATAAACATTCTGTTTAACATCACATCTCCTATGTATGCATCACCTATATTAGTTGACTTACAAAATAAATCTGGTTGGTAATGATGAACTAATATTTTACATCTACAATCTTACAAGACTAATAGCAAAGCAATAGGTATGTTTAAACTTCATAACAAAAACCAAGAGTAGGGTGTTTATGTTCTCCTTCACCATTTATTGATACCAACAATATCATCATGATTAGCAATTAATCAACAAGAACAACTGCATTTGTTAAAGTATCTAATGTGCTCCTTGATGTGGTGAATGAGAATATCTTCTTGTTAATCTCAACCTATATTCTCTTTAAAACAACTTACATTGTTTCATTTCAGTTTCAGTTCTCTTTTCATTGAAACAACTTACGTCGTTCCATTTTGGTTTCTTGCCTCCAACCTGTTTGTGTTTTTTTGTATCTTTCCCTTCTAAAACGCAGCTTATGTGAGTGCCTTCTTTCATAGCTCCATCTTTTTAGCCCAAAGTCTTCTTTTCTCTCCGTTTCCTTTCATTGCTATGAATTCACCAAAGCTGCTAATGTCGGTGCGCTTAACATCATAGACGATGGGGAGAACGATTTGCTTACCGTTACTTTTGTTCAAGGATTTAGACCGATTCTGGATTTTTTTGATAGAGAGTTTCGATTTGGTTGATCAGGTCTATCTAAAATTTCAAAGCATGGGTCTTGTTGAAAATCATCGGTCCTCTCTTTCTGATTCAACAACTTGAGAATAATGAAATCGGTAGTACAGAAGTATATGGTTCGGAGATCCTCACCGGTAGATCATGACCACCATCTTTTTCTCTATTATTCTCCCTTGCAAGACCCGCAACCACGATAGCTTGCCTTCCACCCGCCTTCAAACCAAATAAGGACACGCGAACACCGATCTACCTAATGATGGGGTGAAGATGAATAGGTGGAGGCAAATTTTGAGAGAGAGAAGAGAGAGGAGAGAGAGAGAGAGAGAGAAGAGAGAGAGAGATAGAGAGAGAGAGAGAAGAGAGAGAGAGAGAGAGGAGAGAGAGATAGAGAGAGAGAGAGCGAGAGAGAGGAGAGAGAGAGGAGATAGAGAGAGAGAGAGAGAGAGAGAGAGAGAGAGAGAGAGGAGAGAGAGAGAGAGAGAGAGAGAAGAGAGAGAGAGAGAGAGAGAGAGAGAGAGAGAGAGAGAGAGAGAGAAGAGAGAGAGAGAGAGAGAGAGAGAGAGAGAGAGAGAGAGAGAGAGAGAGAGAAGAAGGAGAGAGAGAGAGAAGCAGAGAGAAGAGGAGGCGAGAGAGAGAGAAGAGAGAGAGAGGAGAGGAGAGAGAGAGAGAGATAGAGAGAGAGAGAGAGTGAGAGGAAGAGAGAGAGAGAGCGAGGAGAGAGAGAAGCGAGAGAGAGTAGAGAGGAGAGAGGAGGAGAGGAGAGAGAGCGAGAGAGGAGAGGAGGAGAGAGAGAGGATGGTGTATTCAAATGAAGAAAGCTTCAGTTTGAAATCCAAGATCTGAAGAGTATGATGTCCCGCCCATTAGTCCTTGCTTCATCATAACTTGTAAACTACGCTTTAAAATTATCATGCATTAATATGTTTCGCTAAATTTGTTTCAATTAATATGTTGTACATCATGCATCAATGCATTGTACCTCGTAAAAAGTGGCAAATTATCATTCCTATCACTCCTATATCCATATTAATATAGTGTATATATATATTTAGAATCTTTTAAGAACTAGTTTTATTTTCAATACTGACCATTTATAAATTTTTGATTTTTGAAATTGAAACTAAATGAAAAGAGTATAAAAGTAAAATATTATAATTTTCCCTCTTCAATTAAACAAATAAATGACTGATCTATTATCTCATCTCTTCTGTATCATATCTAACTAGCCTATAAAGCCGTGTGACACATGAGATCTATAAAGCCGTGTGACACATGAGATGCGAATAACAATATTATACGGGAAAAAATGAAAAGTCCATATGTGAAATTACAAATTGCAAAAAATTCTTTGTAGATCACATTTTTTGTTGTGGATGTAAGTTTCCTGTCCTTATAGAAAAGTAAAGTTTCAAATTATCTCTGCTTTTAATCCTGAACAATACAACATATAGCTAGCCATGCGTAAAAACAAGATTTTTTAAATATAGATCAACCTTTGATAATGATTGTTCTTGATTTTTGTTAATTGTCATTGTAAAACATACTGCTAATAGGAATTGTCTTCTTTTGAACTTGAAATGAATGTTTTTATCAGAAGGTGTAAGGTTAAATCTTGGAATAAAAGTACTTGTTAGGATTCAATGAGCTAAAGCTCTTATACCACTTGTTAGAATTCAAGAGGCGCAACGGAACCAACACACGAGCACAAACGAATATCACACATACAAAATAAATGACATAAAGGTTTAAAGTGGTTCGGTCATTGGGTTGCAACTAGAGTTTTATTTATTTGCTTAATACAAAGATTACAAGTATATGATAAAGTATATATAAAAACTAATTAGGATTTATAAATTAAGTAACAAGAAAATTTAACATGGGCGACCCAAGCCTGATTCTTTAGAACCTCAAGATTTAGTGTCTCCTATGGGCGCACGAATAGTGGCTTGAGTTCTTTCATACATATCCCTTGTAATAGTCTACATGCTTCCCAAGTAGCCATCTAAAATGTAGGCTATTCCAAATCAACGTGTGAGGCACACTACCATACGTAATTTCAAGGTCAATAAATACCATATGTAGACCATTTTCTTCTCCCCATATGTTTCAGTAGCTATATTGATTTACCATCACCTGAGTCCCCCTTCTGAATATGTTGTCTATTATTCTAGCTTAAAGTTTCATATTATGCCCTACTAACTTAATCCCTCTATAATTCCCGTAACATAGTATGTCTTATTTGTTCTTATAGAGCTGGACAATTACACTAGTCATCCACATTTTACCAGATTAAACAAGATGGTTAATCAATATGTTAAAATTTTAAGCTTAAAACTATGTTCTAATTTTGGGTTATTATTCATAAGCCAATTAGATTTTAATAATCCAAATTATAGCCTATTGGCAGGTAATAATCTAAGCTATGCCGATAATAATCTTAACTTTAAATTTTGTTGTCAATGACAATCCAAGTGCCAAAATATTCATTGATTTATACTCGATTTTACTCTAATTTCATTTCATTTCGGTGTATGTTTCTATGTTTCATTCACATCATCATCGTCAGTGAAATCGAGTGGAAATCAATTGCAAGTCAACTAATGCTTATGCTACTAATTGCCCTTAGCAACAAAAACAAAAGTTAGGATTAGCATGGACTAAACTAATAATATGAATTACTACCGGTCAATAGGTTGAGCTTTGAATTATTAAAATCCAATTTGTGTTATTTATGCATAATAGAATTTACTCTTATTTTTATAAGTGTTCGAGTCTTTGAGGTCAAGGGTTTGAGTTGTGCCTGTGGCTAATTTATGTAAATTAATTTGGTGTAGATTAAAACTAGATTAAATGAATCTTTATGAGTTGTTCTAAAAATGTATGTCTTATAACACTATGTTCAAATGATTATGCATTTCTTGTGGTTCACAACAAACACAACTCCATACGCATATAAATTAAGATAAAATATTTGCTATGTTTGTGTAAAACAAATATCACATAGTTCATACAATATATATAAATAATTACTACAACATAAAGTTATGTGTTTATAAGATACAATACTATACTATACAAGTACACCACATGGGGATAATTTTGTGAAATGATCTAATGATTCAAGTCTATACAAACTTCAAAATGTATACTCTTTTACTACGAAGTAATGAAGCCATCATGATAGAACATCCAATGGCTGAGCCTCTCGAGCGACCTTGATGAAGACATCCTCTAAAGTTGTGTCCGCAAGCCCCCAAGCCTGCACTTGGAACCTGCTTTTTGCAGTTTCAACTGCACGAAAAACATCTGCTATTTTGATATCCTCTTTTGGCAACTCAAATTTAAGTGTCCCGGATATTTGGTATATTTTGTTAGCCTTCGGTGAGAGACCTTTTACAAGGTTTTCTACATCTGCCTCGTGATTTGAGGATGTTGTCATTGTGAACACGTATGAACCTCCGTATCTACCTTTCAACTATCCTCATTTGAAATTATAAAAAGAGAGATAATAAGCTATAATGATGGAAAAAAAAAAGAGAGCATGCACTTAGTGATGGTGAATTGGATGGGTGAGATTATAATAGGTCATTTTCACATCCTAGTCACAATGGTTTTTCTTAGGTTGGCCAGCCCACAAACGCGTTTGAACCAAATCAGCTTATCAAAGGGCCACTTGAACCAAATCCAAATTGGGTAAACAAGTTTGAATTGGATGGGTGAATTGGATGGGTGAGATTATAATAGGTCATTTTCAAATCCTAGTCACAATGGTTTTTCTTAGGTTGGCCAGCCACAAACGCGTTTGAACCAAATCAGCTTATCAAAGGGCCACTTGAACCAAATCCAAATTGGGTAAACAAGTTTGATTGATACTTGAACTTTATAAGTAATGTAATCAAGCCGAGCTGAGTGGCTCGGCTAAAAACACAAGCAAAGCTTGAGCTTTAAGTTGCATCTCGATTTAAAATTTGAGCTGAGCCGAGCTGAGCCACAGGGGTTTGGAAATTAAGTTAAACTTGATCTGGTCATTGTGCGAGCTCAGTTTGACTCGTGAACAACCCTAGTAACGGGTAATTTTCAAATGGTGGTCAAAATCGGTTTTTGTTAGGTTGACCAACACTAATCTTATCCAATTTTGAATTTTATATATGTAATGTACTAAAGAGGATTACAAATACTGTATTATAACAAAATAATCTAACATTTTTCTATTTAAGTGTATAAAAGATTCTTAGCATTTGAATACCCTCACAACCCGACTCAGCCCATTTGACCTATTTATTTTAGTTAAATCCTTTAACTAAAACAATATGACTCATAACCCAAATTGACCCATTTAAATATGAATGGATCACGTTTAGTAGCATTGACCATTATATGTGGGATTCAACTCATCTCACAACAATAGAATACTGCTATATACATATTTCGTTTTCCTTGAGGATATTGGGAAATCAAAGTTGGGATTGTATATACAAATGACATTTATTAATACCTCTTTGGGATTTCCAACACATTGCAAGCTTCCATCCACAAAAATGCCTAACCGATCACATAAATGCTCCGCTTCTTCCATAGAATGTGCTGAAACGTTACATTAGCCAACTGTTAATGTTCATTATAAGTGAATAATGCTTGAATGATCTTCTCAATGCAAGACAAGTTCTTTAAAAAGTGCATCCTCTTTGTTCCAAGAAATAAAGCTGGTCATTTTTTCTTACATATCAAAAAAGGCCGCTCAAGTTGGGTGACCCGCTCAAACTTTTATGTCCATTTTGGATAAATAAATTCGCAGAGTATTATTACAATAATATCTAAGTCATTGAATAAATGATTTTAGATGTTGCATGTATTAAAAACTAGACTTGAACACTTCTACAGTTCCCATTTTGCAATTTTTTTTGCCATTTGAGATAAAAAACAACTGAAACTGGTCCATTTGTTGTACTTGTCACCTACAGTGCTTCACCATATAAATAAGGAAAATCAGTTAGAGAATTACTAGTGAGAATAATTGCACGATGTTGTTTAGCCTGTTTGACCACATTCCATAAATTGTTTCTTGAAGCTGGGTCCAATCCAGTACTTGGCTCATCCATATACACAACCTAGGTATTAAGTCGTTGAATAGTAATGTTAGCAAGGCATGTGAGAGGATAGTTAAAAAAAAGGCAATTCAATACATGGACAGTAGACATACCTTGGGGTCTCCAATCAATGAAATAGCAACACTAAGCCTCCTTTTCATGCCACCACTGTACTTTCCAGCTTGCTTGTCAGCGACCCCACCATTGAAGAGATTTACGCTTTTAAGAGATTCTTCGACTGCCTGAAATTAAAACATTCAGAAATGAATAAGTTTGAGAACAATAAAAGACCAATAAAATCATGGCAGGTAGAGGTTGCACTTTGAAACGTTTTACTTATGGGTTGTGTTTTACCTTGAATGAGCCAAATAAATTTTTTTAGCTAAAAGTAGAATTAAGTATTAAACCTCCAAATAGGTTTATTAAAATTTTTGATAACTATCGTCATAGTAGTATTTTTCTATAAAAAATAATAAGAATTTACAAAAGAAAATAAAATATGGACAGATGTGTTTAGTGTCAACGTTACCAAACCAAAGTAAATATGAGCCGTTTCAATCCACAACCATTGTAACATGTCACCGACCAGTCTTCTACCTCTACTGATAGATAATGAATGCAAGTTTGACAGAAAGAATATGTGAGAAAGTAATGCCAACATACTTGTTTCAAGGCGGAACCTTTGAGGTTCTTAAGTCTTCCATAGAAAAGAAGATGCTCCCTACCAGTTAGAGTTTCCCATAGCAAGCTAGATACACCGGTTATTGGTAATTAACAAGTAAAACAACTATTCTAACCAACATAATTAGTAAAATGTTAAGAACTTCCAGAGGAATCTTGATGCTTACTCATGCTGAGGACATACACCCATGTTTGTATAAATCTGATCCATATTGGTTCTTATATCCAGACCCTGAACATATGCTGTGCCAGAGCTTGGCTTAATGAGCCCAATCATCTGTCAACACCAACATTCTTTTCTTAGTTTCAATTTTCCAAAAAAAAGGAGCAAAACAAAACAACACATTTCAAAAGAAACAACTGAAACATTGAGGTCCCAATTTCAACTCATTCACTTTTGAATAGGTCAATTTGGGTTATGCTTAACCCTAAATTGTGAAATAAAAAGTTGCTAAAAGTGTAACGGCTCAAATGCCACCCTAAGGATGTATATAATACTTTCAGCATCCTGAATAGTTAATTTAAAATAAACCAGTAATATTACAGTTACATATTTTGTAGCATTTGGCGAAAAATGTGCGTGGGACAACCCAATCTGATATACTAAAGTCTAGAAACAACTAAAAAATGTAGTCCAATGTTCCAGAAACAAATGAGACAAAAATACTAAGGATTAAGTTTATCCATAGATAACAGAATATGTATCTATCAGTTTAGAATTTTAACTAGAAAAAAAATCTTGTGAATTAAGTTGGTTTTAAACCGACCATATAATGAAGGAAGTTTTGCCAGCACCATTAGGCCCAAGCATACCAAAGCACTCTCCTTGAGATAATGCAAGTGACAACCTTTAACTGCAAATTTCTCAGGGTTTCCATCCCTTCTGGATACACCTTTTTCAGGTTATCACAGACGATTGCGTGGTTTGCGTCTTGTCCTTGTAGGGACTGCTCCACTCTCTCTCTCTGTTATGACATGAACAATGAAGATTAGATAAAAACATGACAGAAGGGGTGTTAACAACATGCAATCCAGGTTGGGTAACAATGTCCAAACAGATAAGGTTGTACCATCCCATCAACACTTTTTCGTCCATTTATCTATAAAAATCTAATTAATTAATGGCAATAGAACTATCTAAACAATGTTAAATATAATTATCTAATTTAATAATGAAGTGATTTAAAATGCTCTGTGCATTTAAAAACACTTTGGGTGACTTTTGAGGCATTTGCTCGGTCAAACTGTTTGCATTTGGCTAATTTTTACCTATTTAGCCATGTGACATGTTACAAATTGTCATAAAAAGATTATTTATAGCATATATAGAATGGTTGTATATTTCAGGTCTTCTATACATTATACCGACTTTGTATAAACAGAGGGGAATCCACCTCTATGTTAAACCATAAGGCCCATTCGGCTATAACATAAATAAGTAGGTGACATATAATCTAACACTCCCTCTCAAGTTGAAGTGTAGATATTAATCATCCCTAACTTGTAACAAGTATCACTTGAAAAAAGATTTATGTAAAGCATCAAATGGGTACCTAGGAAGCAACTAGGTTATCCACAGACTTAATAGGGTAGGCTCTAACATGTAATCAGAAATAATTCAAAGTATATCCTGAATAGTTTTGTATTTCATGTCTTTTTTACAATATACAGACTCGCTTATATATAGAAGGGAAATAAGTGTTATATGATCTAACAAAAATTAACAACACAAATTGACTAATATTTTAGATATATGGTTTAGAACTGCCTTCTACCTATAGTTATATGTGACCAAACTGATGTGATATACAAAAAGTTCAATTTATAAGATATGGCAGACATATACTATGGGCATTGTTTTAAAAGTAAAAAGATAAAAACATAGTTTTCATCATGGTCGTAACTAAAGGAAAATATACACTTGGTATCATTTTATGAGAAGCTATGGCAACACACTGTATGTTCCATAAGAAATAAATAACAAACCACCAACTCTGTCAGTGGAAACTATCCAATTAATATACATTAATCACACTATCCTATGCATAACACTATAACAGGTAGAAACAAGTCCTTTTCTAGCACAGGGTGAGTTGACATGCAAACAAAATTTTGTCCATTTCTATAGATACTTAATGAGTTAATTCAAAATTATATAATCACAATAAACATCTAAACTCAGAACATAATGAGTTAGGAGGTTGTATCATGTATTTATTAGAAACAGATATTGAATGACTTTCAACCATTTGAGATATAACACAATCGCAATCAGACTGGGCCAAAATTACCACCTATGATTTTGTACTTAAAATACTACATAAAATTTCTAAATGACCAAAGATGTATTACTTGCCTCTTGGACTACATCAGGTTTCTCCAGTTCCACATATACTTTTGAACCCTGCCTTTGTAAACTGGGTTTCCTAAATGATGTTGAATGTTTCTTCTTGAACTTCTCCAAGAAAAGAAGTGGACTTTTTCGGGTGCCACTTCCTGATGTTACAACCTGGTCAATATAATATGCGATGAAGAAAACCAGCAACCATTCCACAGTCATGATTATTAACACATGACGCATCTCATTATTGTTGTCACTTAAATCTCCCCATCTCATTCCATCAGTCCCCATATAATTTCCAGTAAAAGCGTACTGTGAAAATTCATATAATCCAGCGTATAGAGAAAACCCTGGATATAACTCCATCACAACAATCCAAACTCCTACAAAAGAAAGTAGGAATATTTAAACAAAAAGTAAACAGGAATATGGGATTTTGATTGTCTTTTAAATCAACCAGGTCAAAATAAGTTTTTTATTAAAATAATAATTGGTCTAGTTGGATAAACAGGTTAAAGGGTGCCCAAAGTTGAGTTCTAGAGCATACAACCTTGAACCTCCTTACTACTTTATGCAAAAATTTAACTATTATTGTGATAATATGTTTTTGTAATCATAAGTAGTGTCATAATTATCTGTAAACCATAAATAGAATGTGTTTGCACGTCGACCCAACCCGTCCAGTACTAACATTTGACCTGTTATGACCCATTACCAAACCCACCAGAACCACCCATGTTCCTCACCTCTATAGAATACCATATATATCTCAAAATGATTCAAATTCTAATGTTAGTATACATGCTTCAGCAACTTTTGTGCTGAATGATATGAACAGAACTACATTATTAGCATCTTTACTTACTTGAAAATGATTCATCTTGAAGAAAGAATTGAAAGAAGAAACCTCCCAAAAGACCAGTTGCAAAGACAGTAATGTACCCCACAACTGTCATAAACATATTCATACAAGTCATAAGTGCAAGAAATTGAACTAGTCCAATACATATGTAAAATATGACAACAAACCTGCAGCAGTCTTCACATTAGAAAAAAGTGCAGCCACTAGAAACGCCATAGACATTTGTAAGTTTATGTAGATGAAATAAAATACAAATTGGATGCTGTAATCATTCAATGTAAAGAACTTTAACCCTGAAATTATTAAATCAAATCAGATAAGCAGTTTACAAAATGGAGAATGGTAAGCGTGTAATTCAGCTTTCTTTAAGTTCTACCTACAGCAGAGCCAAATACCACAAAACAGAACATATACACCAAAGATATGGCAAGAAAGTATGCATAAGAAATCATCCAATAAGGACCGTCCCCTAGCCCATGCATTTTCATCATGATCCTTAAGTTTTGTTGTTTCTCATACACCAGAGCTGTTAATACAATCTTCAACAAATACAGTAATTAGAAAACACTTTGTTAACACTTAAATTCAATATAACTTTGAATCTTTATTATTTTACTAACAGGGAATAGCTGCAAAATGACCCATGTAAAGAACAAAGGTCCAAGGAGAGAAGAAAAATCGAGCCTGATTTCAGTTTCAGGTTTGGGCATCTCTTTTACAAAGTCAAACAGCATTTGTGTAGAAGGCCCAAGCAATAGTTGTAGGAAAGCATTTGACACCTGTAAGCATAGATGTCTGAAATGTTAGTATTTGCATTGTGGAATTTTTAAAGAAAAACCAGTTAATTCTATTTGAGATAGCCAACAAAAGAAATCCACAATTAATGTCATTGGATTATGAGAAACAAGTAAAATGTTCAAATTCAATAAAAATAATAATAATAATTTCTTTTAAATGTAGACCAGGTTTTTGCTGATACTTGAAATGAGAATCATTATCTGTCTAAGACATAAATAGTTCTTGTTTACAAAAAAAAATATACACATGCTACAAATTTAGAATGTGTACCAAATTTATTGAGCGAGGAACCCGGACGATTCCTGTAGGACCATTTCCTGTATCATTCTTGTAGGTAGAGTTGTACCATACTGTCACATTATAATTATTGGTATCCGAATTCAAGAAATCATAACCTATGGAAAAGAATAAAAATAGAATTAAAAACAATGCTTAAATAATGAAAAAATAGTAAAGGCTAAGAACCTTTAAGTTAATTTTGTTAAAATAAAAGGTTCAAATCAAAGCTTAAATGATATAATGATTAGCATAAAAGCATGGATCATTTACTTAGTTAGAATATGTTTGGTCTATCCAACCTGCTAATATCTCATTGATTTTCTCCTCGGGGTTTCCCTTTCTGTATCCCGCATATAACTCATTGTTAATATCAGTGGAGCTGTTGCGCCATAAATTTAGACCTTGAACACATCTAATTTCTACAAATAAAAAAAACAAGACACTAACAAGATTACCATTCCATGAGAGTCTGAACCATAAAACTGTTTTGATTATCTTCAACATGTTTACTACAATATTTTGGGTTCTAAAATCATTCAAAAGAAGTTACAAATATCTAAGGAAATCACACCTTTCTCCACATCCAATGATGCTATTGGGACCGAGATAGAAAACGTGGAGTTGGCTCCACACTGAGATTGAACATAGTATATAGGAAGACTAGAGAAGAAAGCCGGTTCAAGAAAGTTTGATATCTCAGTCATTGAAGCTGTCCCCTGATATATTTTAAACATCATATCATCAAAAAAATCTCAATGCAACTTCATCACATAAATGATAAATCTGAAAACTTAAAGGTTGCAAAATCACAATAACTAACCAATACAAGACCATCCAGGCCATTGGATGAGTTAAAATTGAATGAACTGGGGAACATATTTCTACCCAAACCTGTCAAATACACACAGAAAGCATAAAATCATTAAAATACTGGATATGAAACTATACAAATTAGGTCATGTAATGGATATAATTTACATACTCTCTCCAAGAGATTGATTATTCCCAGTCATTAACACAACTGTAGGACATGAATTTGTAGCTCTACATGAATCACTAGGCAAATCACCAAACGAATCAAAATCAGTTCTCACTGCGCGAAACTGCGGAGCAGGTAACTGCAACATCGGAGGCCATTCAGGCGGATTAGGAATCGAACAGGTGGCCACTTGATCCAAATCTGAGTACTGAATCCCGCACACTCTCTCGCATTGACCATCCCCATCTTGATCAATACAAGTGCAGCCGCATTTATTCGAAGGTTTATCCAGTTCATTGTTGATCACTGTTTGCAGTAACACAAGCAACAAACAGAGAACGATTGGGAACAATATGAGCCGGAGATTCGTCCTGAAATTCCTACTCTGATTTGAATGAACAAAACAACGATTATAAAATGTCAAAATCGAGCATCCACAACGACATGGAATCGAAACGAAAACGCATAAATACGAACCTGAAAAGTCAAATTCTTCCGGAACAAAGCGTTAGCCTGAGTCCAGAAGCTAGAGGAACCGTTGGTTGAATCCGCCATTGATGCACCTCAAAGCATCCACACTTTCTCTCTCACGCACTAACACGTAAAAACGCACAGTGGCTGTGATGAGATCGTGACCGTTGAAATTGGAATCTGGCGCCAAAAGAATAATATTGCAGAGAAAGAGAAATGGAGGAAGGTGGATGGAGTTTGGTTCAAGTGTTCTACAGATGCTTTTCGTATTATTTATTATAGCTAGCGATCTTACGGGTTTTGCTAAAATGACGGTTTTGTCCTTGTGCGATTAATTTATTTAGTTAGCGCTTTGGTTAATTGACAACTATACCCTTTTATACTGCGTGTTTACGTTACCACGTACGACCTATTGGGTTTGCTTTGACTTTTTAGAGCCACGTATTTGGTGACGATATATAAAACTCAAAACCGATCATTTGCGCATTAACCAATGTTTTGAAGGTAGTTTCAGCCGGTCCTACCATCCGACCGGAAATGGCAGGCTGCCAATTTGTTCCGGTTCGATGATTGGACCAGGAACCACTTCGAAGGTTACTTGTACCGGATTTCATGTTTTATTTTTTTAAATTTTGGATTTTAATGGATAGCGGGTGAGTTAAACAACAATTGGAATGTTATACATAAGATTATTGAGTATTATGTATATTGTAGGGTTATATTAAAAATAGTATTTAATCTAAATTTTTAAAAAGTATTCTATATTTGATACATGTACTTCACTGTTTTAAATATTAAGATATTTTGGTTATTGTATTAAATAAATCAGTTTATTGTGCAATATATTTTCATCATTTATTATATGTATTTATCATTGTATTTTATGTTTTATATTACTTTGTGTTATTATTATTATGTTTCTATAAAGTATACAAACTTTTTATCCATCAATATGTTTTACAATTAGAAGTGCACAATAATATATTTTTTACTAATATAGTTATCAAAACTTGTAGTGTTAAAAATAACATAATGATTATTTTTGTCATTATTTTTACACATTATATTATTATTATCATTGTGTTTTACTATTAGAAATACATAGTGATTTTATTTAACCATATAGTTTTCAGAACTTATGGTGTTTAGTATTACACCATGACGAAAAAAAACACAATGAGACATTGTGTTATCTTGTTACTAATTTTTAATTTATTAGATTAATTAGTTATCAATTTATTATTGTGTTTTACATAATAGAGATGCATAACATTGTTATTCTATCATAATAATTTTTTTAATTCATTATTAAAAAATAGTATTTAGAAAGACAGAGTAACAAACAAAACGACACAGTGAAATTGTAACGTCCCGAATAATGTCTAAGCGAGCCAAACAATAATAATGGCTTAGACGGGATCATTTAATGAAAATAAGATGGATATGGGTTATAGATCGAGTAGACTTCGCAGGTTATGTGTTTGGCGAGTTTAAGGTCCCGGAAACGCTCGGTATATATAAACGGATCAGCTTGAGCAGCTCTCATTTGCAATTCAACACTCTAGTTCTAGAGAGAGAGAGTAGAGAGAGAAAGTAAAGAATTGAAGATTCAACGCTCGGTTGATCTCGGGATTGAAGATCGGTGTTCGTGGGCATCCAAACAACAAGAAAACACAAGAATCCATGTAAGAAACATCATTTAATCGTTGCTTTTGATGTAAACCGGATTTTAGGGTTTGGGTTTTTAAAAGTGGCAAAGATTCACCTAAAACTCATATTTTTGTGCAAGAAAACATGTAAGAAGCTTAGATAAAACTTATTGGGTGATAAACCTGTAGAGTCTAATGAAGAGGCTGATGCAACCTAAACATCTTTAGTCTTTCCTGCATGCTGCACAAGTGCATTGAAGTAGAATGCTTCGAAAGTTTCACATGTGCAACAGAAATACTCTGTGTGAAATCTTCCGAAGCCAAGACCAACATCTTCCGAAGCCAAAGATGAAGTCTTCCGAAGCCTCAGAGACAAAGTCTTCCCAAGCTTCAAGTTCATGAAGACAAATTTCATCCAAAGACTTTTAGTAACATGCTTTATCTGGTGTACTGTTCCATAAAGCTGGACACCTTTCCGCTGCGACTCTGCAAGTCACCAACTAATATGGTTTGGTGAAAAGGTCCATGCTTTTGGTAACTGTACATTGAGGTCTTGAGTCTATAACTTTCTACTTTATGTACTTTATCCCTTTTGTAATAGATAAGGATGTGAGCTATGGCATGTCATAGTCACAAGTCAAAAGGCAATCTGCCTTTTGACTTTACAATTGATTTTGTGTGTGTCTAGTTAATTGTATCCAGCTGGCTTTCAAAGTATAGCCGCTATAGGATGTTGTATAAGTATCTCATGTTCTTGTATCTTTCGAATATGCTTTTGTAACACTTGTAATAGAACATAGAGAAGGCAATATACTGCATTCTTAAAAACCAAACACTTGTGTTCTTTGTGTTCTGTCTCTTATATTACTTATGTTCTTAGTGTCACTACTTGGTTAATCTAGTTTACTGTTTGATCTAAGTTTAGTTTATCTCCTCTTTGTGTTGTTGTGTTATAACTTATACCCTTCAACGTTCCTACATTTGGTATTAGAGCATTCCAGGCTCTTGATATAAGATCTCACCATCTTAAATCCCTCACACACACAAATACTAAACTTATCAAATGGCAGCCATTTCCAAAACTGATATGAAAACTGGAACCATGAACAAGTCCCCACTGATCACTCTTGATGAGTTTGACACCTGGTGTTTAAGAATGGAAGGTTTCATTAGGTCTCTTGATTCAAGAATGTGGGAGTCTATTGAGAATGGACCTTTCATACCCGGCACACCTGATACTGGTGCTGGTATGATCCCCAAAGATGTGGCTAACTACTTTGATGAAGATAGGAAGAGAGTAGAGATAGACAGAAAAGCCATGACAGCTCTTTAAACTGCCCTTCCAAACTCTGTGTACAGAGGTTTCAAGAAGTGCAAAACAGCCAAGCAGCTGTGGGATGCACTAAAACTGATGTATGAGGGTTCTTCTAAAGCCAAGGAGAACAAGAAGGATCTCCTGAAGCAGCAGTTTGAAAACTTCACCTTCAAAATAGGTGAGACCATGACTCAGCAGTACTTCAGGTATGTTGAGATTGTGGATACCCTTGTGGATGGAGGAGTTTCTCTTGAAAACAGAGACATTGTAAGGAAGTTGATGTCCTCACTTCCTAGGAAATGGACACATTACTGTGTGGTGATCAAGAGAACTGAAAATCTCAAAACTCTTACTCTGACATAGTTATATGGGATTCTCAGTGGCTACCAGATGGAGTTGAACATGCATGGTTCATCTGGAAACTCAAACAATTAGATGGGTTCAGCCCTACATGTGGTTGAAAGGGATAGCATAGAACCCAAACATCATCTCTTATGCTACCTGACAACTCACCCAAGGGTCCTTTCATCACCTTTCTAGAGACACCAAAGGAGAACTACACTCAAGGAAGCCCATTCCAAGAGACAAGCTCTTTTCAAGCTTTTGTGTCTTCTGATGAAAGCTTGTGGCAACTCTTTTTCACTCTGAAGACTGGATTGTATCCATTCAGATGATCTGGAATATATGGAAATAGTCCAGTAGATGGCTCTTCTCACTCACAGAGCCAAGAAGTTTTACAAGAGGACTGGAAGGAAGTTTCCAAGCAATGCAACCAGTGGAAAGTTTGGACTGGACAAAGGCAAAGTCAAGTGTACACTGTAACTTGATGGGCCACTTTGCCAGAGAGTGTAAGGCACCTAAAATGGTGGCCAAACACAATCCAGACCAAACTACACTGACAAAGCTCTCCATAATGAGAAGTCAAAGCAGCAAGCTACTGTTGCTGTTGAAGAATGAGGCTTTGACTGGAGCTTTCAGGTGGAAGATGTGTCTCCAACCAAGCACTGATGGCAGATCATGATGAAGCAAGGTATTGGAACATCTCTGTACTCCTGAATGCATTGCTAAAGTTAACAGGTACAAGTCCTATAACTTGGAAACTGAGATATGATGTTGAGTCCTTAAACATTTTAAAATCTGATTTTAGAAAGTCTGAAAATGATTATAAGCTAAAATAGAGGACTTAGAGAAAACCATTTCAGTTCTAAAACATGAACACACAGATTTTAGGACTCAAATTAAAGATCTCATAACCAAGTTAACTGAGTGCCAGGCTGAGCTTGTGATCAGCAAATCAGCAGGGCCAGAAAAGAGTGTTCTTGAAGATGAGACCTCAAGAACATGATATCTTATCCCTGCACAACAAAGTGTGCTATCAAAACAAGCAGGGATTGGATCAAATGAGATAGCTCTCTACACACAATCTTGTAGTAAGATCTCCTAGGTGTGAAACTTGTGAAGATGAGCTTCCTCTCATAGATCCTATGAGTGAGGAGGATGAAGAAGAGATAGTGAAGAATCCCTCTACAAAGAGTGAAGAGGAGGATTCCAAGAAGGGACACTATCCTTCTGAGGAGAAAGTGAAGACTGTGATGACCAAGTCCATGAGAAAGAACTTGATCAGAAAGAGCAAAAGAAAGGCAAGGAAGGCTCAAGAGATCAAGGCTACTTTTGACTCTAAGCAGAAATAAGTTTTATTTCTGCAGGGTTTAAAGTGGTAGGGACTGAAGACATCAACCAAAACTCCTCTGCTAAGAGTTCTGGTTCTTGTTCAACTCATCTCAGTAGCAAGAACAGGATGTGCTGTGTACCACTGCTGCACAGTCTGGACCATCAAACTCCAAGCACAGTCCTCAGCCCAAGAGGATTGTCTCGCATCTGCAAAGATGAAGGTGGAGAAGGGAAGTGACCAAAGACGGTCTTACTCTCAAGAAAAGGCTCTTGTGAAGAAGAAGAAGATGAATTGTGTTATGTGTGACAGCACCACTCACATTGCCAAGGATTGTCCCTTCAATCCTAAAGGTACTGTCCATATGGCCAAAACAAAGGCTTCAAAGATTTCTAAGAAGATTAAACTGAAAAGGAAAACCTGATTCCTTTGGAAGTTCCAAATCTAACAAGAAGGGAAGTGGAAAATTCTCTTCGGAAGAATATTTGGTCTCGGAAGAAAGGAGTTCTTCCGAAGCACTGAAGTCTGCTGCAGTGTCTGCAAACTTCCGAAGGTTCAGTCAACAAAACTTCTGAAGTTCCAAAAGCTTCTAAGTTTTGAAGGTCAAGTCCAAGACTCCAAAGGGGTGTGGACATCTAAGGAAGACCAAGTGACTAAGATTTCTCCATCAAAAAACAGCTCAAGATCCTCTTAGTACAACCATAGGATCTATTACTGTGAATTACCTTCTGCAAATGAGCCCAAGACAAGCAAGGCTTGGGTTTCCAGATGTAACTAATCATTCTCTTTGTGCAGGGATAGCTGAAGACAGACAGAAATGTCTGGATCATAGACAGTGGCTACTCCAAGCACATGACAGGCATAGGTCACTACTCCAAAACTTTGAAAGGATTGATGGAGGACCAGTTGCTTTTGGAGGAGATGAAGGCGGTTACATTTCTGGAAGGGGCAAGGTCATAAATGGTAAGCTCAGCATAGAAAAGGTAAATTTGTAAGGAGCTTGGATACAATCTTCTAAGTGTATCTAATTTTGTGATCAGAGTCATAACATGCTCTTTACTGAGCGTGAGTGTATTGTTCTAAGCCTGGTGTGGTCATTCCTCATGAGCATATCCTGCTTAGAGCCCCCAGGAAAGGAAACATGTACAAGATGGATTTGCAAGAAACTCTCCCTCTGGAGAAGTTTCATGCTTTCTGTCTAAAGCCAATAGTGATGAGTCTTTCCTATGGCATAAAAGAATGTGTCATGTAAACTTAAGAACATGAATAAACTGATTAAGCATGATTTGGTAACGGGAATGCCAAAGAAGAGTTTACAAGTGATGACCACTGTGTTGCAAGCCTAAAAGGAAGCAACATAAGGTATCTCACAAGCCTAAGGAAAAGAACTCCATCACTACACCCTACACTTGTTACATATGGATCTCTTTGGCCCCACCAGTGTAATGAGTTTAGGAAGGACCTTATACTGTTTAGTGATCACATATGACTTTACAAGATTCACTTGGTCTTCTTCCTTAGAACAAAGATGAGACTCCTGAGATTATGAAGAATTTCATCTTAAAGATTGAGAATCAATTGATCACAAGGTCAAGATCATAAGATGTGATTAAGAACCGAATTAAGAATCATTCCTTGATACATTCTGTGATGAAAAGGGGTTACAAGAAAATTTAGTGCCAGGACTCCTCAGCAAAATGGCGTTGCTGAGAGGAGAAACAGGACACTGATTGAAGCTGTAAGAACCATGATGTCTGACTCTAAACTGCCCATCACCTTCTGGGCAGAGGCAGTCAACACTGCCTGCTATGTACATAACATAGTTTTAGTAGTTAAGACTCTGGCAAACTCCTTATGAACTTTGGCACAAGAGGAGACCTTCATTGGTTTTCTCAGGTCATTTGGATGTCCTTGCACCATCTTGAATACCAAAGATCAAATTGCCAAGTTTGCTGAGAAATCAGATGATGGACACTTTATTGGATACTCTTCCCAAGCTAAGGCTTATAGAGTGTACAATCTCATAACTAGAATTGTTGAGGAGTAACCAATGTGACTTTCAATGAACACACACCTTGTGTTGCTGGTTCTGGTCCAGATTGGTTGTTTGATCTTGAATTGGTTACCAACTGTTTTAACAAATCTTGTGAGAATGTTTCAGGATCTGCAGAAAATTTAAATACAGATGATCCTGATCCAAGATTTGAGCTAGGAAGATCTTAAAGACATATTTCTTCAGCTCAGTTGGAATCACAAGCAAACTCAGAGGCTCAACAACCAGATAAGAACACCTCAACTGTGGAAGACAACAATGGTGATGGTGATAGTGACTAAGAATTTCTGATGCCACTAACCACACCATAGATGAGAACATCAATAATATCACACACTGCTTGGATCAAGTTTCACTTGAAAGTGTGCTGATGTGGTGGGAGAAACATCTATGCCAGATCTAAATTTTTCAAATTTAGATCTTTCTCTACAACTTGCTGGATCCCTCAGCTTAGGATCCACAAGTCTCACCCTACCACAAACATCATTGGAGATGTTGTCTCAGGGGTAAAGACAAGAGTACAAAACCATGAAGCAAATGTTTGTCTTCACTCTTGTTTTCTATCCCAGATAGAGCCAAGAAAGTTGATGAAGCTCTAAAGGATGGAAGTTGGGTTGAAGCTATGCAACAAGAGCTGCTTCAATTCAAAAGGCATAAAGTTTGGAACCTTTGTCCTCTTCTTTCTGGGAAGACTACCATTGGAACCAAATGGGTGTTTAGGAACAAGAAAGATGATAGAGGCATCATCATCAAGAACAAAGCTAGACTGGTTGTTCAAGGATACACACAAGAAGAATAGATTGACTACACTGATGTCTTTGCTCCAGTGGCAAGATTAGAAGCTGTTAGGATATTCCTGGCATTTGCTGCATCCAAGAACTTCAAGGTCTTTCAACTTGATGTGAAGTGTGCCTTTTTGTATGGAGTGATAGATGAAGAGTTTTATGTCAAACAGCCACCTGTTTTGTAGATCCTGATCAACCTGATTATGTCTGCAAGCTTGACAAAGCTCTCTATGGGCTGCATCAGGCACCCAGGAAGTGGTATGAGACACTGTCTGAGTATCTCTGTAAACATGGATACAGGAGGGGTACTATAGATGGAACTCTCTTCATCAAAGGACAAGGAAAAGACATATTGCTAGTTCAAGTATATGTGGATGACATCATCTTTGGTTCAACTAATTCAAAGCTCTACAAAGACTTTGAGAAGCTGATGAAAGACAGATTTGAAATGAGTGCCTTGGGGGAACTCAATTCTTTCTAGGGATTCAAGTGAAGCAAGTTGAAGATGGCATCTTCATAAGTCAGTCAAAGTATGTTCAGGACATACTCAAGAGGTTAATATGACTCACTGTAAGATTGCTAAGACACCGATAGCCAGAAACCACTCTATTGGTCTTGATCTTGAGGGGGAGTGTGTAGATGAGCTTTATATAGGGCTATGATTGGGTCTCTTATGTATCTTGCTGCTAGCAGGCCTGATATCATGTTTGCTACATATATTGTGCAAGATATCAAGCCAACCCTAAGATGTCTCACCTTATCACTGTCAAGAGGATTCTAAGATACCTCAAAGGTGCATCAACACTTGGCTATGGTATCCCAAGAATTTTGACTTCAATCTGTATGCCTATACAGATAGTGATTATGGTGGTTGCAACATGACTTCAAAGTCTACATCTGGGGGATGTCAATTCCTTAGTGGAAGGGTTGTCTCATGGCAATGCAAGAAACAATCTTGTGTCTCTGCATCAACTGCTGAAGTTGAATACATCGCTGCTGCAAGCTGCTGTGCTCAAGTACTTTGGATTCAGAATCAAATGCTAGACTATGGGCTAAACTTCAAGGAGACTCCCATTCACATAGACAACAACAGTGTTATCTCAATCACAGAGAACCCTGTGCAGCACTCAAGGACACATCAATATCAGGTATCATTTAATAAGAGATAACTATGAAAAGGGATTAATTAAACTAGTCAAGGTTCACACAGATGACCAATATGCTGATCTGTTTACAAAGGCTTTTGATGAACAGAGATTTAAATATCTTATATCAGCTATTGGGATGATCAACATTGAGTAGATCTTTGTTAAAACTAATTCTTATTATTTCTTTAAAATTTATGTGTGTCCTAAGTTGTCCAGTTCATCACTTTCATAAGCTCATGTTTTCTTTGGATGAAAATTTCTTTTTGAAGACTTTCCTTAGATTCTTGAAAATTTCTGATACTTCGGAAGTTATGCCTTTAACTTCGGAAGTAAATCATGCCTTCAAAATAAATAACTGTCTGAGAAATTTACCTTCGGAAGAGTTTTCAATTTTATCTTCCGAAGCTTAAATACTTGTCTCAGACACTTACTCATTTTCAAGGACCATTTACTTCCGAAGCAAAATTAACTCTCGGAAGCTTTGTTAGTTTCTACACAAAGCGCTCAAGTTTTAATTTTTCTTCCGAAGCAAAATTTTCAAACCTCTCAGGAAATTCTTCCGAAGTCATTTTAGCTTCGAAGCTTTTTGTTTTCCAAGAAAACTACCTTTTTGAGCAAAAAGTAAACTAGTTTTTCAGAGGTGGGACCGACATCCAGATTTCAAAGTTTATCCTCTTTTATTAAACTTTATCTGAAATCCTTCTCACATATAAACCCAACGGTTTCCCCCCTCTTTCTATCATCTGTTCTTCCTCCAAACCTAAAAACCCCAAATTTCTCTCTGAAATTTCTTTCTTTATTCTTTCTTCGTCCCTAAGCTACTTCAAAATGGCCAACCTTGCTCACAGAAATGATCCCAACTTTACCATGCAGCTACACAGACAACACAATCAAGTTGCTCTGTTACGCTCTGAGAAAGATCCTTATTTCTCAGAGGTTTGCCGTTTCTTATCTCTGTCCAACTACTTCACCTCCCTAACCATTGATCCTCCACTCTATGAGGATCAATTGCTTGAATTCTAGAAGACCTGCCAAGAGGTCATTATGGATGGGGAGAAGGCACTGTCTGCCACAGTGCAGGGGAGAACAATCTTCATCACTCCGGCCATCATCAACCGACATCTTCAGCTGGATGATGAAGAAGGTGAGGTGTTTTTCCCAAAATAAGTTGTCAATCATTCTTTTGAGCAGATGGGGTATGAGGGAGATTTCTCTGTAAAGACCTTCAGGAAAGGGAAGGTCTCATCCTAATGGAGATTCCTGCTCCATGTGGTCATCCACAACTTATCAAACAAGCATGGTGGATGGGACCAGATTCCTGAAGATCTCTCCTTCATAGTCCATGGAATGATTCAAGGGATCAAATTCAGGTACTCTCAGTTTATTTATACAAATTTACTTGCAAATTTAGACTCCTTAGAATATTACATGTTTCCTAGATATGTCTAGTACATTCTTAACTGTGAACCGGGCTCATAGTTAAGGGAAACAGGTAACATTCTTAAATTGGGACAGATGAAGTCTGGCATCTTTAAAATACTGAGAAAGTCCACCGTTGGATTCTCTGGGGTAGAAACAGCCCTAGTCCCAAAAATGTTAGAGCTCATTGCTAAAGGTGACAACCTAGCAGCACAAGCTAGTGTTGAACCCACACCTGTTACTTCCCAACCACCCACACAGCCTCAAATCTCTATCACTACCAAAGAAAATCCAAACAAACCCCTACTCAAACTATTCAGTCTGTGGAGGCCCCCATATACTCACCCATACAGGAAGAAGTGGACACTGGAGCTCCCACTTCTCCTGAGGAGCAAACCACTCCCATCTCTTCAAGAATCAGTGCTGAGGTTCCTCATGCTCAGCCTGATGAGCTCATTAGCCCTACTGCCTTAAGCCATCACTCTGAGTCTCAACACTCAAGTGATCAACCTTCAGGGGACAGTTACCATCCCCAGCCTATAGATCTAACCAACCATTCCCACCTTGAGTTCTATACTGATGAAGATATAGGTTTCAGTGATTATAATGAATCTCTCTTCTTTCCCTTTACTCAAAAAGAGATGAGTACTCCTGAGTCTCCTACATCTATCCAACATCAGTCACCTACAACTGAGGTGGACACTCCTGAACCTATTCAGGATGTCCATATGGAAGAGGCTCTCACTTCTGAAAGTGATTACATCATTAAGACCTCAACCATGGCAACTCAGCCCACTGATATCTCAACTGAGACTGCCAGTGAGCAGAGGAAATCCAGTAGCCAAGAACTTAGAACTGGTCATGAGAGAAAGGACTCTGGTCCAATCTTCTCCACCCCTAGTGATTCTTCTGATGAAGATGAGGGGGATCTGAGACTAAAAGTGCAAAAACTGTCTAAAACATGAACTTACCTAGTCTCAAAGGTCAGTCACCTTGAATCTCAGGTGACTACCTTACAATACAGGATCAATGATCAGCAATTGAGATTTCATATCTTAAGGAAAAACTAGCTGGGAGACCTTTAAGGAGAGCTCAACCAGGAACACAAGAACTTGTGGATGTGATTGACCTATCCTCCAGCTCACCTATGCAAGTGGGTGGTGCTACCAAAAATGGGGAGAAAGTCATTACAGCCACAGAACCTGGGAGTTCCTCTGAGAGAATGGACATTAAGGAGTCACCATCCTCACTTGCAACTGTGCATTCTCAGCAACCTCCTCTAGTTCACATTGATGTGGACTACACAGACTCCTTCATACAAAGTCTGTTTGAGGATGGGATACCAAGGGCTATGTCACCTTCACCATCCTTCAATCATATCATTAGGTGGAGGTATGACAACAACAGGAAGGCCCTCATTATCATAAGAGTTCAAGGACATCAAGAACTCTTCAATTTTCAGAACTTGGACTACTATGAAGGTCTAGATCTAATCAACATGCCACTTGTCAACCCAAGCCAATCAAGACAAGCTGACAGGCTGGCTAAAAGAATTCAAGACGGGATCATTGCAGAGTTCAGCTAAGAAGGAGACTAAGGCAATCAGGCAATGTCATCGGTCAACTGATTTTGAGGCAGACCCTAAGATTAGCTTCATAGGGGAAACCTTGACTAAAGGCCCAATGACAGAACCTGAGAGCCCTGTCTCATCATCTCCAACTGCTACAGAGATCCATATTCCTTCTGAGACACCTGCTGGTGAAGGTGTTTCTCAACCTCTCTCTGGTCTGAGCTCAGATGCTGCAACGAGCAATGAAGGCCAAAGCTCTCTCCACCCTGAGTCACAAAGGTCTGTGAGTGACAAAGGGAAAAGAAAGATGACATCTGAGGAGATTGAGGAGGAGGAGAGAGAGAGGAAAAGGAGGCTAAGGGGAGAAAGTTCCTCTACTGAGTCTCAAAGACTCATGAGTCTGCAATCAGGGCTGCCCCCAGACCAGATACTCAGAATGATGAGGTAAGGGCAGTCAGGATTAACTATCTGCAGACTAGGAACTATGACATAGATAGTGTCATTTCTCTCCCCTTGGATGAATTGAATGAGCTGGTTGATCTGGAAAGGTCAAAAGAGAAGAAGGAGGCAGAAGATGTAGAACTCCTAGTACAAGTCAAAGAAGAGAGAAGAAGAAAAATACTGTACAAAGGTATGCCTACCCTCTCACCAGTTCAAGAAAGTCCTCAACAAGAGGATGTGGTTCAACAAGAACTAAGGTAGATAAGGAAGAAGACAGAATCAAGATGATTAACTACCTGAGTGCCATGGGCCTCTATCAAGCAGGTGCACTCCTTCCCTACCTTATGACTATATTGAGTTTGAGTACTTAAAACAACTTGAGCTGAGTTAGTCAAGGAAAGAAACACAACAAAGAAGAAGCTGAGGGAAGAAGCTGCAAAATCAAGAGCCATCATCCAAAAGAGCATGAAGAAGTCTGCTGATAGGCAGAGGATGATGAGCTTCTTGAAGCTGTATGGATTCTTCGGAAGGAGACTTGGACCCATGTCTCTATCCACTATGGATGAGCATATCAGGGTAATCAAGCAGAAATTAAGAGTGGAGAGCTCACTGACTTACACTCCACTCCAAGTCAGCCCCACCTGAAGTGGAGTTAAGTTTGAACAACCAGACACAACACAACCCGGACCTCCTGCTAATGCTCAGCAAGCTTCATCTTCTGATCCATAACAGGGTCAACCTCCCTCTCCATCTGAACTGAGAGAGAGGAATTCCCAACTGAGAAAGACAGTGAAGATCAATCTGGTGCTGCAGGCCAGTTTTCTCAGTTAAAATTTGGAAAGAAAGAAGAGGATGGCTTCTAAACCAAAGTCTAAGAAGAAGAAGAAGCCTGCATCCCCTTTTGAACCTCAGGATGAATCAGAACAGCCTGAGGATGTGCAGCCAGAGGATGCTCAATCAACCCAACTTCAGTAGCTCCTTAGCATCAGAAAGACCCATCGTGTCGGACATATACACAAATCCAGAAAGGTGGCATGTTATTAGATATCAAGGCATTGAAGACACTTATACATGGCAATATATGTTTCAGTTGCCTCTACATGACCTCTTTGACATGAGAAGACACTTTGACAACCCGAAGGATCCTGATCATCTTATGAAGAAAGGAATGGTGATCATCCTAATGAGGACTGTTAATATCTAAAGTTTTCTAAGTGTTTTGGTAGCATCAGCCTAGGGGGAGTTTGTAGAGTCTAATAAAGAGGTTGATGCAACCTAAACATCTTTAGTCTTTCCTGCATGCTGCACAAGTGCATTGAAGTAGAATGCTTCGGAAGTTTCACATGTGCAACAGAAATACTCAGTGTGAAATCTTCCGAAGCCAAGACCAACATCTCCCGAAGCCAAAGATGAAGTCTTCCGAAGCCTCAGAGACAAAGTCTTCTGAAGCTTCAAGTTCATGAAGACAGATTTCTTCCGAAGACTTTTAGTAACATGCTTTATCTGATGTACTGTTCCATAAAGCTGGACACCTTTCCGCTACAGCTCTGCAAGTCACCAACTAACATGGTTTGGTGAAAAGGTCCATGCTTTTGGTAACTGTACATTGAGGTCTTGAGTTTGTAAATTTCTACTTTATGTACTTTATCCTTTTTGTAATAGATAAGGATGTGAGCTATGGCATGTCATAGTCACAAGTCAAAAGGCAATCTGCCTTTTGACTCTACAATTGATTTTGTGTGTGTCTAGTAAATTGTATCCATCTGGCTTTCAAAGTATAGCCGGCTGTAGGATGTTGTATAAGTATCTCATGTTCTTGTATGTTTCGAATATGCTTTTGTAACACTTGTAATAGAACATAAAGAAGGCAATAACTCCATTCTTGAAAACCAAACACTTATGTTCTTGTGTTCTGTCTCTTATATTACCTGTGTTCTTAGTGTCACTACTTGGTTAATCAAGTATACTATTTGATCTAAGTTTAGTTTATCTCCTCTTTGTGTTGTTGTGTTGTAACTTATACCCTTCAAAGTTCCTGCAAAACCAATGTTTTGGATGTAAATGATTGAAGCTTTGGGTCAAAATGGGTTGTTCGTAATTTTCAGCCTGTTCTGCGAAGTTGAGCATTCATCCAGCGAAATTAGGTACTCGTCCAGCGAAATTTTGGATCTTCCTGCAAAACTATAGTTTCACTGGTAGTTTCGTAGATATGGTTATCCAACAAAAGTTGGGTGAAACTGACAGCGAAGATGCCAGCGAAGATGCCAGTGAACTAGCAGCGAAACTGCTGGCGAAACTAGCGTGAAACTGCAGCCAAACTAACAGTGAAACTGCTGGTCTGGGCATGAAATTAGGCAAGAAATTACTCCTTTGAGTGTTAACTTATCTACAGGCTGTGCAGTGCAACCATTGTGGTAAGCTTGATTGATAGCTACTCATCGAGTACAGGTTAGTTCTAGATCTTCTATTTTAAAAGGGTTTTGAACTAGTTGTGGCTGAAATGCATACTAAATATACGTTTTTATTAGATTGACCAAATTTTAAGAGGTTTTTAACAAGAAGATCGATTTTTCTATGACGAAATGTGCTATATAAAGTGTTCAGTTTTTTTCCATGTTTTGGTTATATTCATACTAAATAATGTGTTTAATGACCAAGATTTTAAAAGATTTGATCTGCCCAAGATTCATATTAAATTGATGTGGCTAGTGTGATATGATCCAAGTCGGGTCATACCCAATAACAAGCCAAACAAACACCGAAAGAAAATTTATTTGTTGATAAGATCATACAAATAATAAGTGACACCAATTTAGAAAATTGGATTTTCTAAATTATTGCTTTTGTAGATGAACATTATTATATGTATTAATTGTTCATGAGGGATTATTTGTTCATTGTTTAAATTAGTTAAAGAATGACAAATAACATATGTATTGTGTTATAAAAATAAAGTGGTTCAATTTTATAAAAGGTTGATTTCTAGTGTATTCCTTTAAAAGGATTAATTTGAATTTTGGTGAGAAAAAGGGCCATTCGGCCGCCCCTTGGTGTATGTCTTGGGAATGCTTTTTATTGTTCCAAGCACATGCATTAGCTTCTAATCAATTCATTTTAACACATACACTCAACCTACACAAGCAACTCTCTCTCTCTCTCTCTCTCTTTCAAGATTTTCGGATTTGAACAAGAGAAGAAAATTTTTTAGCTTCAAGTTTTGGTTCTTGGCTGAAAAACTTCACAAGGAAGAGAGACTACAACTTGGTGTTCGATCCTAGCAAAGAGAGGTGTTTTGCACGTGCTTGGGGTATTATCTTCTTGAGGATTGCTTGTTGGAATCTAGCCTTCAAGATCATCACCATCCTTCTCATCTTAAAGCTCGGGTTAAGTAGCTACAAAGGTTGTAGTTCCTTGTTTTGTTGTTTTTACATTTGTATGCATTATGTATAAAGATCCATGGCTTGGGGTTATTATAAAATGGGTTTTATAATCAGATCTTAATATGTTTCAAAATATTATTCCGCTGCGTTTTCATATAAATCATGTTGTATGAAGCTTTGATAAACATGTTAAAATCCCAACAATGGCATCAAGAGCCACTTATACATATGCATACATGTATTACACTTTGCTTTCTTTTGGACAGCCCAAACCGTGGGTTTAAAGGGCTATTTTGGTGCCCCCTTTTGATGTTTTAAAGATGCTATATTATGCATATTAGGATCTTTAAAACTCTAGTTTATAAGATTATTGTTTGCTTGGACTAAACCCATTTGTTCTTGGTTTATGTTGGCCAAAAACATGGGTTTTAAGGGGCTGCCAAAAATCGACTTCTTATGTATGTTTGGATATATTGTTGTTGTTTATGCATAACAAAGCCTAGACCACTTGGATTGTATGATTGATTGTCATGTTGTATTCATTTGGGCATGTAATAATTTAATTTTGTTTCAAGTCTAGTCTTGTAATTTATTTATTCACATGGTTTGTAATAAATAGATTAGGAGTTTATCTTTACTAGTAAAATGTATTAGGATACATATCTTGTAAGGAAGCTCAAGATCAAGACTTGAAGAAAAAGATGGACAAAGAGGATGCTTGAAGTTATGGATTCAAGTGGGAGTCCTTTTTGGGTCAACCATGTGTCATGTTCTTAACCCTTAGGACAAGACCATTTGACACACTTGTTTTGGCTAAACAAGTGTGCTCAATTTAGTATGCTTTGTTATGCATATTTGAATGTTTTGTTTAATGTTTGGTTGAATGCATATGATGATGTTTGTTTTGAATATTTGGATGTGATTAACAAACCATCAACTAAAACAAACTATAAACGAGTAATTGGTTCTCAAATCATTAAGCAAAATTCAATGGTTCTACAAAAGGATTAATGGTTTGCAAAATAAAATGGGTTTTATTCATAAGAACCAATAGGGTACCATATGGTTGAATGCATACAATCATATGGTACATAGACTTTTCTTAACAAGAATTGTGAAATCGTATATCCCTTTTGAAAACAAGTTAAACACCATCCTTTTTCACAACACTTAGGTTACTTGCAAACTCTTAGTGGGATAAAGGTCACCTAACCACTTTGAGGGAACTTGTAATTTGAGGTGAGAATACCATGTTTGTGGGATAAAGGTCACCTAACCACTTATATAGTAAACTCACACGTGTGTGTAAGTAGGACGACTTGATTTGTAAAATATATTGAATGGATCACCTAAAATATGTTTTATAAAAGGTGTTGATGGGATAAACATGCCGTGATAAACATATGATGTTTAAACGATCCCATACCACTAGAAGTTGCAATAGGTTGCAATTGTCATTTATGACTACCTTGTTTTATTTGAATAATGGGATAAAGGTCACCTAACCAATATTTAAATATAACGTTGGATTCTAAAATTTTTGTTTTTTAATAGTCTATGAGACATAAAGGGTATTAATAAATGAAATATAATTATCAACGATTACTAAAATAGACTTTGTAACATCTTGTAGATGGCCGACAACAACAACGCTAATAATGATGTACCAAACCAAAACAACCAATCCCTAAGGGCGATTCTTCAAAGGGATCGTCTAACACCTAACAATTTCATGGATTGGTACCGCAACTTGAGAATTGTTCTCAAGCAAGAAAAGCGGGCCTATATCCTTGATGATCCCATCCCCGATGAACCTAACGAGGAGGATGTGGAAGCCTATAATGATTGGGTTAAATATGTGGAGGACTCCATCCAGGTCTCTTGTCTAATGTTGGCAAGTATGACACCCGAACTCCAAAAGGAGTATGAGCTCCATGGAGCCTATGACATGATCACTCAGCTGCGGGAAACGTTCCAGCAACAAGCTAGAGTGGAGCGCTTCGAAACGGTTCGAGCGCTTCATGCATGTCGGATGGAGGAATCCCAATCAGTTTCATCTTATGTTCTTAAGATGAAAAGCCACATCGACCGCCTTCAAAGGCTGAACTGTCCCGTCTCAAAGGAGTTGGCCACGGATTTGATCCTTAATGGCCTAACTAAAAGGTTTGAGGCATTCGTCATGAATTACAACATGAACGGATGGGACAAGAGCATAAATGAACTTCATTCGATGCTCAAATCAGCTGAGGCGGGAATGGGTAAAAGGGTTTTACCCGTTCTCACCATTAATGAAGGTGGGAGAAGAGAAGGTCTCTACCCCCTCCCAAGGCAACTGTTGCCAAAGGAAAGGGGGCACGTTTGGGAAAGGGGAAGATGGTTGTTAGGGCGGAACCTCCAAAACCCAAGGAGAAGAAGCAAAAGGTTGCTGTGAACGACCCATGCTTCAAATGTGGTGAGATAGGGCATTGGATGAGAAATTGTCCAGTCTATCTCAAAGAGTTGAGAGAAAAGAGGGATGCGGGGCAAACCTCAGGTATAATATACATGATACATATAGAATTAAATGTTATTTCTTCTAACACATGGGTATTAGATACCGGATGTGGAACTCACATTTGCAATTTGTGCAGGGGTTCAAAAGAAATGAGCATTATGAGAAAGGGGAAATAAGTCTCTTCATGGGCAATGGTGCAAAGGTTCATGTGGAAGCCCAAGGAGACTACATTTTGAAACTTCCAAATGGTTTGGAAGTTATTTTAAGTAATGTATTATATGCTCCTAGTTTGACTAGGAACATAATTTCTGTTTCCCGTTTAAGACAATATGATTATGATTTCAAGTTTGTTGACAATGATATTCATGTTTCTTTAAATCATGTATTTTATTTTAAAGCTATACCTTGTAATGGTATTTATGAATTGGTTCATGAAAACGCAACATATGATAGCTCAATATACCAAGCAACCACCAAAAAACTTAAATTGGATTTGAGTGATACCTACCTTTGGCATTGTCGTCTTGGTCATATAAACAAGAAACGCATACAAACACTTCAAAAGAATGGTCTTTTAAAAACAAATGAATGTGATTCATTTGATGTATGTGAATCTTGTTTACAAGGAAAAATGACTAAGGCACCCTTTAGTGGAACTAACGAAAGGGCAAAAGATTTATTAGGTATCATACATTCGGATGTATGTGGTCCTTTTAAGCCAATGACTAGGAATGGTGAAAGATACTTCATTACCTTTACCGACGATTATAGTCGCTATGGGTACGTGTATTTATTAAGACACAAAGATGAAGCTTTTGAAATGTTCAAAATCTTCAAGAATGAAGTAGAAAATCAACTCAACAAATCAATTAAAGTTCTCCGCACCGATAGGGGTGGTGAATACCTAAGTGATATTTTTCAAGATCATATTAGGAGTTGTGGGATTGTCTCACAACTCACTCCACCTGGAACACCAACATAATGTGTGTCTGAGAGGAGGAATCGAACCTTATTGGATATGGTCCGATCTATGATGGCTAGAAGCACATTGCCTCTATCATTTTGGGGTTTCGCTTTGCTCTCCGCGGCTCGTATTCTGAATATGGCCCCAACCAAGAAGGTGGAAAGGACACCTTTTGAGATATGGCATGGAAGAGTTCCATCCCTATCATACTTAAGGGTTTGGGGTTGTGAGGCTTATGTTAACTCCCACCCCAAACAAATTAGAAGTCCGATCCACCAAGTGTATCTTTGTTGGATCCTAGAGATTCTATGGGATATTATTTCTATGATCCACTGGAACAAAAGGTGTTTGTTTCCAGAAAGGGTGAGTTCTTAGAAGCCAAGTTCCTTATGGAAGGAGCTAGTAGTAGAACAGTGGATCTTGAGGAGGAACAAGAACCACAGCCTAATACACGTTTGGTTGAAACTAGCACTCAACATAAGGATGTTGAGGATGATCAAGCGGTTGATCAATACACACAAAACGTTCGCAGAAGTGGTAGAACAAGTAATCCACCTGAAAGATATGGATTTTTTATGGATGGATGCTACGTGGTTGACTCCGATGAACCAACCACATATCATGATGCAGTGTCCAATTTGGATTGTGACAAATGGCTTGAGGCCATGAACGTTGAGATGCAATCCATGTATGACAATCAAGTTTGGGAACTTGTTGTACCACCTCCTAATTCCAAAGTAGTTGGAAGTAAGTGGGTTTTCAAGAAGAAAACCGATATGCATGGAAACTTGGATACTTACAAAGCTAGACTTGTAGCAAAGGGTTTCACTCAAACTCAAGGGGTTGATTTTGATGAAACCTTCTCACCTGTTGCAATGCTTAAGTCTATAAGGATATTGTTTGCCATAGCAGCTCATTATGATTATGAGATTTGGCAAATGGATGTCAAAACCATTCCTAAATGGATATCTTGAGGAAGATGTCTATATGGTTCAGCCTGAAGGTTTTGTCAATCCAAAACATCCTAACAAAGTATGCAAGTTAAAGAAATCAATCTATGGATTGAAACAAGCATCGAGAAGTTGGAATCACCGTTTTGATGATGAAGTAAGGAAATTTGGCTTCATCAAAAACGCTGATGAGGCTTGTGTGTATAAGAAGGCTAGTGGGAGCACAATAACCTTCTTAGTATTGTATGTCGATGACATACTACTATTTGGAAATGACATTCCAACTTTGGAAGGTGTAAAAACCTGGCTTGGAAGTTGTTTTTCCATTAAGGATCTTGGTGAGGCCACCTATATTCTGGGAATAAAGATCTATAGGGATAGATCTAGGCGGCTGATAGGTTTGAATCAAAGTGCATACATTGACAAAATCTTGAAAAGGTTCAAGATGGAAAACTCTAAGAAAGGTACTGTACCTATTCAAAGAGGGACAATATTGAGTATGACTCAATGTCCAAGCTCGAAGGAGGAGCAAAATAGAATGAAGGCAATCCCATATGCATCTGCTATAGGATCCATCATGTATGCAATGATATTGCACTAGACCAGATGTGTCATGCGCTTTGAGCATGACAAGTAGATACCAGCAAAATCCTGGTGATAGTCATTGGATGGCTGTCAAGAACATTCTGAAATACCTAAGGAGGACTAAGGACATGTTCTTGATCTACGGGTCTGGTGAAGAGGAACTCGTAGTAAAAGGTTACACGGATGCGAGTTTCCAAACCGATCGAGATGATTCACGATCTCAATCAGGGTACATCTTTATTCTAAATGGCGGAGCTGTTTCTTGGAAAAGCTCAAAGCAAGAAGTCGTAGCGTTGTCCACTACAGAGTCAGAATATGTCGCCGCTTCAATGGCAGCACAGGAAGCTGCATGGCTGAAGAAATTCATAGCCGACCTAGGGGTAGTCCCTTCCATTCAGGATCCCCTAGAGATCTTTTGTGACAACGAAGGTGCGATTGCTCAAATCAAGGAACCTCGTGCTCATCAAAAGACTCGGCACATTGAACGGAGATTCAACTACATAAGGGATGAAGTTGAAAAGGGAAAGATATGTATTCGCAAAGTCCACACTGATAAAAACATTGCGGATCCACTCACAAAACTCCTTGAAAAGGCAAAGCATGAAGGTCATGCTTGTGCCATGGGACTTAGATATTCAAGTGACTGGGTTTAATGTTGTACTTTATATTTGAATATTGGAACTTATGTTATTTGACTTAATTACATGGTTATAATATTCATTTGTTCTTCTATTTTAGCATGTTTAAATCCGTGAATAAATAAGTTATTCTAAACGTTCGTAGTCGATCATACTTGTGGGAACAATTATGAATGTAAGACTATAATGAACTTGGATTGGTTGATATTCATAAGGTATGAATATAGAGCAAGAGGTTGCTAGCAAGGTTCATTGATATCTATGGGATATAGATATTGGACTGACCCGCACTCAATTATTTCTGCATGGAATCCTTGTGATTAGTCATAAGAAATATTGAGTAAAGGCGAATATCATAGTATCCTCAGACCTGAGATACATATTGGGTCTTGATATTCACCGAATATTGTATTTTGACTTAGTACTTTGCTGTTCTGAAATATTGGCAGTACATAAGGCTGAGTTCGGTATGATACGAAGTGATTGTGAGAGACGTATGTAGTCAAGATGGGATTTGTTCCTCTTATTCGTTGAGAGTTAGATGTCTAAGGCCTATTAAAGTTAAATCATCAGAGAATGACAATTCTGTGTCTCTTGGATTTAACATGACATCTGAACAAAAGGATAAATGATTAGTTCACCTAAAACATATTCAAGTAAGGTACTTGAAAAGGATGATGTTATTGAATGGCACTTAGTCATATACATTAGGGGTAGCAAACCGTTGCTAGGCGTTATTTGCTGCTTGCATCAATCTACTATGAATCTTGTGCAAGTGGGAGATTAAAAGATTTGATCTGCCCAAGATTCATATTAAATTGATGTGGCTAGTGTGATATGATCCAAGTCGGGTCATACCCAATACAAGCCAAACAAACACCGAAAGAAAATTTATTTGTTGATAAGATCATACAAATAATAAGTGACACCAATTTAGAAAATTGGATTTTCTAATTATTGCTTTTGTAGATGAACATTATTATATGTATTAATTTGTTCATGAGGGATTATTTGTTCATTGTTTAAATTAGTTAAAGAATGACAAATAACATATGTATTGTGTTATAAAATTAAAGTGGTTCAATTTTATAAAAGGGTTGATTTCTAGTGTATTCCTTTAAAAGGATTAATTTGAATTTTGGTGAAAAAGGGGAGCCATTCGGCCGCCCCCTTGGTGTATGTCTTGGGAATGCTTTTTATTGTTCCAAGCACATGCATTAGCTTCTAATCAATTCATTTTAACACTACACTCAACCTACACAAGCAACTCTCTCTCTCTCTCTCTCTCTCTTTCAAGATTTTCGGATTTGAACAAGAAAGAAGATTTTCAGCTTCAAGTTTTGGTTCTTGGCTGAAAAACTTCACAAGGAAGAGAGACTACAACTTGGTGTTCGATCCTAGCAAAGAGAGGTGTTTTGCACGTGCTTGGGGTATTATCTTCTTGAGGATTGCTTGTTGGAATCTAGCCTTCAAGATCATCACCATCCTTCTCATCTTAAAGCTCGGGTAAGTAGCTACAAAGGTTGTAGTTCCTTGTTTTGTTGTTTTTACATTTGTATGCATTATGTATAAAGATCCATGGCTTGGGGTTATTATAAAATGGGTTTTATAATCAGATCTTAATATGTTTCAAAATATTATTCCACTGCGTTTTCATATAAATCATGTTGTATGAAGCTTTGATAAACATGTTAAAATCCCAACAGATTTTATGAGGTTTTGACAGGAATATCGATTTTTCAATAAGGAAATGTGTTATATAAATGTTTAAAAATAAAAAAATTTCGCGTTGACCTGGCAGCACGGCCCCAGCCAGGGGCGTTGCCCCTTGGACCCCACTAGGGGCTGCTGCCCTAGGACCCCGCTCTCAGGGGCTGCCGCCCCGAACCCCCACTGTCCTACGGTGGGTCAGTTATGTTTTATGATGATTATGCTTGATATGCATATGTTTTAGTATGTGAATGTACGATGCATGGTGTTTTAGATGTTGTATGATTGATGTTATGTATGATGATGCTGATGTATGTTGATTATGTATGCTATGTATGTTTTCTTATGTTCCTTATTACATATGATGATCTGACATTACATGGTGTGATATGATAATGAACGTAAAGTATTATCTTAACAAAGTAAAAGATTTAAGATAATGAAAGTGAAACATAATGAAGGAACGAATGAAAAGCCTTGCAAGCAAATGAAAGGAGGTTCATAACTCATTGAGAGTTGTTAGCTCAACCGTGTGTGTCTACAATGTGCGATTTTGGCTAACACATAAGGGTTCATACACATAGTAAGAGTTCAGTCTTGGTGTCTGCTCCAATACGTGCGATTTCCTAATTAGTGTGTGTTATACAGCGTGCGATCTTGGCTAACCCATAAGAGATCACACACAGGGGGAGTCTGTCCTAGTGACCACTCCATACGTGCGATATGGGGTCCTTGTCCCTTAACCCTAGATGAATTGCTTGGTGCTCTAGAGGGGGGTTAAGTACATGACAGAACCTAGATAGAAGTGAAAGATAATAAATGTACGAAAAGTGCGATAAGTACAAAATGTGTGAAACGTGCGAAATGTACGAAACGAACGATGATGAAGATAATAATGATTACCTTGTTGTATGTACGATGTGTGATCACGTGCGATAGTAATGAAAATGTTTTAACGAATGGAAGGTAATGCAGTGTTTTTATAAAGCTAGAACTCACTCAGCAACGCTGACTTTTTATGCATTTTCCAGTTGACGGGTGAGCATTGCTGAGGATGGCGCGGGGCAGCTACTTGACAATTTTGGATGGCATTCTTTTGTATAACGTTTTTGCATTGTATTATGAACGAACTATATTTTGTAATGAATGATGTATTATTTGCAAAAGTGTTTATTTAAAGGAAATGAAATGTTTGTTTAAAGTGTTTCCGCTGCATGATCTTAGTAAAGTTAATGTAATTATATGTTTTATGTGCGACGATTGACCAGCTGTGAGCGTCCCGGGAACGGGGCCTTACAGAATTGCACTAAAAGACACAATAAAGATATAGAAGCTTAAAAGCGTAAAAATTATTAAAATTTTATATAACAATACTTTACTCGTTTTAATGATAGAAAACAATAGTTTTTATAGTATAATTTTTATAAAAAAATAATGTCGTACATAAAAGTTATGAACGTTATTAAAATTGTGTTATGATAGCATGTGGTTAACTTAAATTCCGCATTTATGTTGTGATAACAAGTGGTTAACTTAGATTCCGCATTTATTATCTACTAGTTAAAGAAGAAGTTCTTGTTAGTTTAAACCAAACCGATCCAACAAGTGGTATTAGAGATTTGGCTCTTGATTTGATTGATGTTATTATGAATCCTTGGATCGCATTAGGAATTATCAATGTTAATATGGAGTCAAGTTAATGTTTGCAGAATCAACATTAACCTTGTTTAATTGTTTTGATAATTAAATATCAACTATAATGATTAATGATTAAGACAAACACAATAAGAAGAACACAATTAATAATCAAACAAAAATATTTGATTCACGTATCTCATTAAAACATATTAATGATTACAGATGAATAAATAATGAATGACTAATAACTGCTTTGAGTGTGTTGATGTTTATGTGACGACTGCTAGGATTTATGTTTGTGTGATTTGAAGTGATGTTTGGGTTTGCCGTATTGATGGTTTGTGTTCGTGTATCGTCTAACTGTCCTTGATGTGAAACCTATGATCCATATTTATAGACAATGATGTTTCTATTAAGGAAACACCAGAGCTCTTGGGATTTGTACAACTGACTTGTTGACTTGTTGAATGGTAACACTTGTATCATTTAAATACAAGAGTTTGGATTCAACAGAAACTGTCTTCCGTAGGAAGTCTACTCTTCCGTAGAAGTTTGCTCATCCGCAGAAGTCTTCACTTGAACTCTGATTCACTTGGAACTCTAGTTGATTGTTCATCCGCAGATGATCTTTGGATGTTTGATACTTGTAAGAAACATATCTATGGAAGAACAAAATATTCATCTGTAGAACTTTCTTACACTTAGTCAATTTCAGTAATTGACCAAGTATTATGTTTGTACCTGTAATCATACACAGATCAACACACATAAGGGTTAACCTATATATATAATGCATACATCACAATGAATTATAATTACTCATTACAAATATTGATTAAAGTTCTAAGCCTATACAAAATGGACTATATCTATTGACCCTAGATCTAACAATACTCCCCCTTAGGCTTAGATACTTCTAATAAACTCTTCAAGACTAACAACTTTTTCATTCCTGAAACCATCTTCTTGTTGAAATAAGATACTGCAACCTTTTGATGATCATTTATGTACTTGATCTCCATTCTGCATATCTGTTTATGTGTGTCAAAGCTCAATCCTAGAATGCCTTTTCCGTTGTTAGAGTTTCCATAACACTTTGATTGTTGACTATTTCCATCTCATCTTGTTTTGACATTCTCAACTTAGTTGCTTCCTTGATATCAACTCCTTTCAACATCCCAACCTCACATATCCTTCTTTTGTATGCTTTTGCATGCAGTTTGTTAATGACTTGTATGATATGTAAATACAGGCTGAGGTCATTTTGAGCTTCATCATCTTTGAGTTTTGGGAAAAACTTATCATGTAGGTATGAAATGTAGCTTGGATGTAGAAGTTTGATTTCAATTGGATCAAACAGCCTTATGCTTTTAGCTTTTTTCTTTTCTTCATTTCTCATTAGTACTCTTTCTTTGTTTTCTCCACATATCCCCACTCAGTTATACGAAGAGTGTATTGATTCCCTTCAATGACTTTGATGGCTGCTGTTTTTCTTTTCGTGTATCCAACCCTCCTCAAGAATTCATCATCAGCTAGAGTAGAGGAGTTGGTGTTTGATCTTCTTTTCCTTTGGAGTCTTTTCTTGTGTTCTTCATCTTCCCTTCTTGCTTTCTTGAAAACATCATCCTTGAACTTAGTTTTCAACTTTCCTACCAACACAGACAAATCTATTCCTCTTGGGCTTATTGGGTAGTTGGAGATGATCAGGCTTTTAAGGTCTTTATGTTAGCATCATGCAACACCAAGATTGATTCAAGTATGTGGTAGTATTCAACTCTATGAGATACTCTTTTAATAAGTGCACAATCCCACTTTAAATCATATTTCCAGGCCATAATCCTATTTCCATCAGCAGTAGTGGGGGTTGTGATATGATCAAACAACTAGATTAGTGAAGATTTTTCATCAGTGATCTCTCTCACAGTTGTGCCCAGAGGCCAAACTTTGCCAGGGATAACTGCCCTAAGCTCTCTGATTAGCTTATCCTTCCCTTTGTGCTGATATTTAGATTCAACAGTTATAGGATCAGTAGGGAGTCTGCTTTGTTGCTCAGCAACAGAATTTGGAGCTTCTGTCTTGAATCTCACTCCAGTTTCAAGCTTAACAGCCATGACATGTTCCATCATCCTTCTCAGCTCACCAACTGTTATTTCCTTAAGTTCATACCCTTTGTAGTTATGACCCTTTAACTAGCAGATCATGTTGTATTTGGAGAGCTTTGCTGTATCACAATGACCTAACTCCTTTTTGATTTTCTGCATTGATTGAAAGGTTGTGAATGTTTCATAGTTTCAATTTTGAATCATGAATCTAGCTTGCTCAAATTTCTTCAGAATGTTCTTCATCTCATTCATATTCAGCCTTTCCACCAAGTCATATGGGAACCCATGATTGATTAGGGTCATAAACATTAAAGATTCTGGCCTTTCTTCAAGTATGTCTTTAGTGGTCAGTAGGTCATTAGCATTTTCATCTTTCTGATCTTTGGAAGGTTCATCCTTTGTAAGTTCTTTCCATTCTTCATCACTTTCATCACTTTCCATGTCATCATGAGAAATTGGCTTCAAAGTAAAAACATCCACTGAAGGAGTGTGCTTAGGTGATGTAGGCCTTGACCTTTTAGGTGATTGTTCAACATCAATCACTTTTTTCTTTGTTGACCCCAAGTATCTCCTCTTCCTTGAGTATTGAATGATTTTCTTTGAGGTCTTAGCAGATTCTTTAGTTTGTTTTACATGAGCAACATTTGATTCCAGGGCACAAATTTTCATCTCCATCCCATCAATCTGTAACATCCGGTTATTTATAAAAGACAAAGAAAGAAAGAATAAAGTGAAGAAAAAGAAAGAAAAGATATTTTACCCAAGTTAAGGGGTAAAAAGTGTCAAAAGGGACAAAAGTTTGAAAAAGTGGGTGTAAAGTGGGCATGGCAGCCCACTCTCCTCTTAAAACACCCAGATCTTCGTTTTAGAGAGAGAAAGAAAAGAGCAGCAGAAAGCTCTCGGGTCTGAAGAAGAACAAGCTGAAGGTTCGAATTCAAGTTAAGAATTCATGGTTTTATGGTGTTCTTAACTGGCCTTGCCTCGGGTGTATGCTTATGTGTGTTTGTATGTTCAGTTGTGTGTGTTTTAGTGGGTTTCTAGGTGGTTGAACTCAATTGCAAATGAGTTTGGAAGAAGCCATACTCAAGAGCTGCTAAGGTGAGTTCTAGGACCCCTCTTTTACTAGTTTTTAACTGATTTTGGGGTGGAAATGCATGAATGTATATTTTTATAAAACTGGGTTTTATACCCATATGATTTACTATGTGTATGTTGTTGTTATGATGTAATGTTAGGCTATGTTCATGCTTGATGATGTTATGGTTGTGTTTCTAAGGCATAGAAGGTAAGATTTAAGCTTAGAACATAATCAATGGTGTTTGGAAACTAAAATCTGATGTTTAGGGCTCAGATGTTTAAGTTTTCGAATCTGCCCAAGTGTTCAAAAGAAATGCGGATGAACAATTAATACATATGAGCATTAACCACTAAGTAAGAGAAATGCGGATGAGTACTGGACAAATGCGGATGAACAGTTAATGCGGATGAACAGTTAATGTGGATAAGCATTGATCACTAAGTAAGTTAATACGATGAGCATTAATCACTAAGTAAGTCTATGCGGATGAGTACTGGAGAAATGCGAATGAATAGTTAATGCGGATGAGCATTGATCACTAAGTAAGTTAATGCGGATGAGCATTGATCACTAAGTAAGTCAATGTGGATGAGTACTGGAGAAATGCGGATGAACAATTACTGCGGATGAGCATTGTTCACTAAGTAAGTCAATGCGGATGAGTATTGGGGAAATGCAGATGAACAGTTAATGCGGATGAGCATTAACCACTAAGTAAGACAAATGCGGATGAGTACTGAGGAAATGCGGATAAACTAAAACAAATGCGGATGAACAAAAAGGCAAGTGCTGATGAACACTTAGAATATTTTCTGATTCCTTGGGGAAAAAGGTAAAATTTAGGCTTTGACTTGGAAGGTTCACGGGGGCTATGTAAGTTGACTTTTTGAGGCCATAGATGATGTGATGGGCATTGTATGGTTATGATATGATAAATGATTGATGCTTATGCATGATGATATGTATGATGTATATGATGCCCTGTATGATGATGTGTGATTGATGATGTTATGCATAATGGTATGTGTAATGTATGATGTATGCATGCTGATATGTATGAATATTTGCATGATCTTGTTGATGTTCCTGTTTATGTATGTTTGTCTTCCTGTGGCTTTACGTTGAATTTTAATGAATGAAATAAAAGTATTATGTAACGTAAAGTGGAAGATAATGAATGAGGAACGAAATAACGAATGCATGCATTAATGAATGAAATAGAAAGTGATGAAAAGCCTTGCAAGCAACTGAAGGGAGGTTCACAACTCATTGAGAGTTGTTACCTGTGTGTATCTACAACATGCAATTTTGGCTAACTCATAAGGGTTCAGACACACAGTAAGAGTTCAGTCCTGATGACTGCTCCAACATGTGAGATTTCCTAATTACTGTGTGTCATACAGCGTGCGATTTTGGCTAACCCATAAGAGTTCACACACATAGGGGGAGTGTCCAACTATGTGTGTATCTACAGCGTGCGATTTTGGCTACCTCATAAGGGTTCATACACATAGTAAGAGTTCACTCTTGGTAACTGCTCCAATAACATGTGATTTCCTAATTACTGTGTGTTATATGGTGTGCGATCTTGGCAAACCCATAAGAGTTCACACACATAGGGGGAGTCTGTTCTAGTGACCACTCCATACGTGCGATATGTGCGATACGTGGGATATGTGAGATACGTGTGATACGTACGATATGTGCGGTACGTGCAATACGTGCAATATGTGCGATACATGCGATGTGTGCGATATGTGCGATACGTGCGATATGTGCGATGTGTGCGAGATGTGCGAAATGTACTAACGAATGGTGATGAAGATAATAATGATTACCTTGATGTATGTGCGATGTGTGATCACGTCAATAGTAATGAAAAGGTTTTAATGTATGGATGGTAATGCAATGTTTTATTAAAACTAGAACTCACTCAGCAACGCTGACTTTTAATGCATTTTTTCAGTTGGCAAGTGAGCATTGCTGAGGATGGTGCGGGGCAGCTACTTGGCATTTTGGATGGCATTCTTTTGTTACTGTTTTTGCATTGTAATGTGAACGAATGAAAATGTGTAATGAACAATTGTATTAACTTGCACAAGCAGTTATTATGAAATGAAAAGTTATTTTAATATTTTGCTGCGATGTTTTTATGAAAGATAAATGTAATTGTATGTTTTGTGAGCAATGATTGGCCAGCTGTAAGCGTCCTGGGAACGGAGCCTTACAAGTTGGTATCAGAGCCAAAGTTTAAGTGAAATGGGTAAATTTTCAAAATAAACCTAAACTTAAACTGAAAATGGGACGGAAAGGGAAGGGATGCCAGTCTGAGTAGCCGTGTGCCATCAGGTATTTTCTTAATGTTAACTGGTATTATGTGCGCATGTGATGTGGTTATGTGTTGTTTGTAGATTTAGATATTGATGTAGTCAGCATAGGTAATGCTCGGGGTATGAAGAGTAATGTAAGTGGCTAATCACAACTGGCCACTGTAATTAGGGACTTACTATACTTGACATAAACTGAGCTGTTCCCTTGAATGACCGTGTTGGTGTTTGAATCTTTTAGTGTGTGTTGAGGATGGCTGGTGGTAGATCATCTAAAGCTTCACATGGTGGATGTCGTGGTGGACGTGGCGCTGGACAGCGTGTCACGAGAAGCATGGCAAGGGTTGCTGAAATGGCACTTGAATAGCCTGAGATTCATCACCTGGAAGGCAGTGATGATAGTGCTAGTCTGAGGACCACGCTGAAAGAGGTTGTGGTCGAGGGAGTTCAACAGGTCATGCAAGCGATTATGCCATCTATGGTGACTGAGGTAATTAGAGCGGTGAAGAAAACGACCACAATTGAAGTGACCAAGAAGGGTAGCGGCAACAATAATTGGAACGGGAAGCGGTTTGGACGTGGCGGAGCCGCTCCAAGTAACAAAGGTGCTCGGGTGGATGACCGACGTGTGCTCACATCCGGTGCAGGGTCAAGAAGGTGTGTCAAGTGTGGACAAAAACACCCTGGGGAATGTAGATTGGGGACTAATGTTGTTTCCGTTGTGGAAGAACCAGACATGTGGCAAAGAACTACGGTGTGAGGAGATGTTATTCTTGTGGGGAGGAAGGACACATGAGCAGGGATTGCAAGAAGCCAAGGGCTGAAGGTTCGGGAGTGAAGGAGGCTAGAGGAGATGTGCAGAGGGCAAGTGCCAGGGCGTTCATGATAATGTAGGAGAAGGCTAGGATGGACCCCGATGTCATGTCAGGTACGTATCTAGTAACCAAACTTTTTCTTTTGTGTTGTTTGATTCCGGAGCTAGTAAGAGTTTTATTTCTGCTGCCTTTTGTGCTAAGTTTCCCATTAGGAGTAGAAGTATTAATGAGTCTTGGATGTAGAAACTGCCATAGGTAAGGCCACCAGGATTTCTGAGCAGATAGAAGGCTATGATATAGAATTAGAAGGTCATAAATTTCCTGTCAGACAGTTCGTGATGACCTTAGGCGGGTTCGATGTAATCCTAGGAATGGATTGGTTGGCGGACTACAAGGCGAGCATTATGTGTCGCAAGAAGATGATTCGATTGACAGTGCCTAACGGGAGTACGGTGACGGTTTATGGTGATCGAGTCATGACTATTCCGAAAGTGATTTCAATGGCGGTGGCAGGAAAGTGCATGAGGCGTGGATTTGGTGCCTACTTGGCCTATGAGAAGGATGTGGATACGCCAACACCACAACTGACCAACGTACCTGTTGTGTATGACTTTCCAGATGTGTTTCTTGAAGACTTACCAGGAGTGCTGCCTGACCGAGAGATCGAATTTCAAATTGACTTGATACCAGGTGCCCAACCTGTTACTAAGGCACCGTATTGGTTGGCTCTGACTGAGAGGAAAGAATTGATAGAGCAACTACAAGAGCTGCTTGATAAGGGATCCATTAGACCAAGTATCTCTCCTTGGGGTGCTCCGGTCTTATTTGTGAAGAAGGACGGTAGTATTAGAATGTGTATAGACTACCGTGAGTTGAACAAGTTGACGGTCAAGAATCGGTTTCCATTGCCGAGGATCGATGACCTATTTGATCAGCTTCAAGGTGCCAGATGGTTTTCAAGGATAGATCTTCGATCTGGCTACCATCAGATGAAGGTTAAAGAGCAAGATATTCCTGAAACAGCTTTTCGCACGTGTTAGGGACACTACGAGTTTCTTGTTATGTCTTTTGGTTTGACTAACGTGCCAGCTGCTTTTATGAACTTTATTAATCAAGTGTGTTGGCCGATGTTGGATAAATCAATGATTGTCTTTATCGATGATATCTTGATTTATTCAGAGAGCGAAGAGGAGCATGCCGGTCACATTCGAGAGGTGTTGGAGACGTTGAGGAGGGAGAAGTTGTATGCTAAATTCTCCAAGTGTGCATTCTGGTTGTGCGAGGTTCAATTCATGAGTCATGCGGTGAATCCCGAGGGCATTATGGTGGACCCGACAAGGTGGAGGAGGTGATGCAATGGAAGTCACTAAAGACGCCATCCGAGATTCGTATTTCTTGAGTTTCGCGGGCTACTACAGGAGATTTATTCAAGACTTCTCTAAGATAGTTTCCCCGTTGACTAGGTTGACCCGTAAGGATGTAAAATTTGTATGGGTTCAAGCTCAAGTGAAGGTGGAGCACCAGAAGCCATATGGAAAGTCCAACCTTTGGATATACTGGAGGGGAAGTGACGGCGCATGACCATGGATTTTATAACGAAGCTGCCACGTACCGCGTGAGGGTATGATGCCATATGAGTGATAGTCGATCGTTTGACAAAAAGTGCTCACTTCCTACCGATTTGCGAGACATATTCATCCGAGCGGTTGGCGGATCTTTTCATTAACGAGATCGTAATTCGTCATGGTGTACCGGTGTCTCTTGTGTCTGATTGTGACACCTGGTTTACATCTAAATTTTGGAAGAAATTCCATGATGCGATGGGGACGAGGTTACATATTAGTACGGCTTATCATCCTTAGACGGATGGTCAGTTGGAAAGGATGATGCAGACGCTGGAAGATATGCTTCGGGCATGTGTCATTGACCTTGGAGGAAGTTGGGACGACCACTTGGTGTTAGCTGAGTTCTCATATAACAACGGTTACCATGCTAGCATTGGTATGCTTCCTTATGAGATGCTACATGGTTGGGGATGCAGAACACCCGTGTGTTAGGGTGGTATTGGCCATAAAGAGTTAGGGAGCGTTGAAGTGGTCGAGGCTACGACTGAGAAGCTGGAAAGGATCAAGGCCTTCATGAAGGCAGTCAAAGATAGACAGAAGTCGTATGCTGATAAACGACGTAGACCGGTTGAGTTCCAGGTGGGTGACAGGGTTATGTTGAAGGTCTCACCTAGGAAGGGTATTATTTTGTTCAGAAAGCGGGGCAAGTTGAGCCCGAGATACATAGGGCCTTTCCGGATCATTGCTAGAGTAGGAGAGGTAGCCTATAGACTACAGTTACCAAATGAGTTAAGTGGAATTCACCCGACATTCCATGTATCTCATCTGAGAAAGTGTTTAGCAGATGAAGATATGACCGTACCACGGGAGGATATCAAGGTAGATGAACAACTCAATTATGTGGAGAAACCAGTGGCGATTACAGTGGGAGACCGAATAAGAGATGAGGTAGCATTACCCACAATTGTTTGAGGAATAGCAGGTTTCAGGGACAAAACCTATATTAGGGGGGTGGACTTGTAACACCCGGTTATTTTTTTAAAAGTCAAAGAAAGAAAGAATAAAGTGAAGAAAAAGAAAGAAATATGTTTTACCCAAGTTAAGGGGTAAAAAGTGTCAAAAAGGACAAAAGGTTTGAAAGTGGGTGTAAAGTGGACATGGCAACCCACTCTACTCTTACAACATCCAGATCTGCGTTTTTAGAGGGAGAGAAAGAAAAAGTGCAGCAGAACTCTCGGGTCTTAAAGAAGAACAAGCTGAGAATTCGAATTCAAGGTAAGAATTCATGGTTTTATGGTGTTCTTAACCGGTTATGTCCTCGGGTGTATGCTTATGTGTGTTGTGTAAGTTCGGTTGTATGGCTTTAGTGGGTTTCTAAGTGGTTGAACTCAATTGCAAACGGGTTTGGAAGAAGCCATACTCAAGAGCTGCAAAGGTGAGTTCTAGAACCCCTCTTTTACATGTTTTTAACTGATTTTGGGGTTGGGAATGCATGATTTAACTTTTTATAAAATTATGGTTTCATACTCGAATGTTTGAATGTGTGTATGTTATGGGTATGGTGTGATTATGGGCTATGTTCATTCTTGTTGATGTTATGGTTGTGTTTCTAAGGCTTAAAATGTAAGATTTAAGCTTAGAACATGACAGATGGTGTTTGGGGACCAATTCATGATGATAAGTGTGCCCTAGGCTGCTTATACGCCCAACAGTAGTTCATACGCTAAGTTTAGAAAAACTGCCTAAGTGTTGGCAAATACGGATGAGTATTAGGGACATGCGGATGAACAATTAATGCGGATGAGCATTGACCACTAAGTAAGTCAATGCGGATGAGTATTGGGGAAATGCGGATGAACAGTTAATGCGGAGGAGCATTGACGACTAAGTAAGTCAATGCGGATGAGTATTGGGGAAATGCAGATGGACAGTTAATGCGGATCAGCATTGCCAACTAAGTAAGAGAAATGCGGATGAGTACTGAACAAATGCGGATGAACAAAAAGAAATGCGGATGAACAAATGCGGATGAGCATTGACAAATACGGATGAGTAAAGTCAATGTGGATGAACAAATGCGGATGAGCATTGGCAAATGCGGATAAGTAAAGTCAATGTAGATGAACAAATGCGGATGAGCATTGAGAAATGCAGATGAGTAAAGTCAATACGGATGAACAAATGCGGATGAGCATTGAAAAATGCGGATGAGTAAAGTTAATGCGGATGAACAAATGCAGATGAGCATTGACAAATACGGATGAGTAAAGTTAATACGGATGAACAAATGCGGATGAGCATTGACAAATGTGGATGAGTAAAGTTAATGTGGATGAATAAATGCGGATGAGCATTGACAAATGCGGATGAGTAAAGTCAATGCGGATGAGCATTGACACATGCGGATGAGTAAAGTCAATGCGGATGAACAAATGCGGATTTGCATTGACAAATACGGATGAGTAAAGTAAATGTGGATTAACAAATGCGGATGAACAAAAAGAAATGTAGATGAACAAAAAAGAAATGCGGATGAACAAAAAGGGAAATGCGGATGAACATTTAGAATATTTTCTGACTTTTTGGGGAAAAAGTGAAAAGTAGGCTTTGACTTGGGAGGTTCCCGGGGGCTATATAAGTTGACTTTTTGAGGTCATAGATGTTATTATGGGCATGTATGATGTATGATTGATGCTTATGCATGATGGTAGGTATGATGTATGTTATGTATGTATAATGCCCTGTATGATGATGTTGACTATTTATGTATATGTTCCTTGTTATATGATTATTTTCCCGTGGCTTTACGTTGAATGTTAATGAATGAAATGAAATTATTATGTAACGTATAGTGGAAGATAATGAAAAGAGAAATGTAATGAAAGAATGCATGCCTTAACGAATGAATGAAAGTAAGAAAGGCTTGCAAGCAAATGTATGGAGATTCACACCTAATGAAGGGTGTTAGCTCAACTATGTGCGGGTTAGCTACCCTAGAAGGATGCACACTGGGGTCCAATCCTTGTGATTGACCATATGTATGGGATCCTTGCCGCTTGTTCTAGGTACTGGAGTTAGCTTCGTGCACAATGTTTGAGGTCTATGAAAGACCTCAGGCCCAGTAACTAGCTTCGTGCACAATGTTCAGGGTATAGTGTATGGCATTGATCCAGAATGAAAGAGAAAAGATAAGTGGTGAATGTTCCTGCCCTAGGTACTGGAGTTAGATTCGTGCATAATGTTTGAGGTCTATGAAAGACCTCAAGCCTAGTAAGCAGCATCGTGCACAACGTTCGGGGTATTGTACATGTCATCGAATGAACTGAATGTACGAAAGAAAGTAGCGAAAGTGAATGATAATGACGTACGATGAATGAACGAAAGTTAACGAACGAATGATATTATCTATGTGTATGTATGATGTGTGATCACATGCAAAAGTAAAGAACGGTTTTAATGAATGTAAAGTATGTTTTATTTTAGAACTAGAACTCACTCAGCAACGCTGACTTATTATGCATTTTTCTAGTTAGCAGGTAAAGTTGCTGAGGATGGCATGGGGCGGCTACTTGGATCTTTTGTATGACATTCTTTTGTTTAATGCTTTTGCATTGTAATGCGAACAAATGATATTGTATAATGAATGTTTTATTATTTTGCAAAAGCATTTTTAATGAAATGAAAAGTTATTTTAATGTTCAGCTACGATGCTTTATGAAGTATAAATGTAAATTTATGTTTTATGTGCAATGATTGACCAGCTGTGAGCGTCGCGGGAACGGGGCCTTACATTCCTCCTCACCAGATCCATAGATTACGAACATATCTTTGGTCCTCCTTAGGTACTTAAGTATGTTCTTAATAGCCATCCAATGACTGTTTCCAAGATTTTGTTAGTATCGGCTTGTCATGCTTAAGGCACATGACACGTCCGGCCTAGTGCATATCATTGCATACATGATGGATCCTATGGCAGATGCATACGAGATTCCCTTCATTTTGTCTTGCTCATCCTTTGAGCTTGGACATTGAGTCTTACTCAATATCGTTCCTCTTTGGATAGTACCTATGGAAAAATAGCTTCCAAGCCAGGTTTTAACAGCTTCCAAGGTTGGAATGTCATTTCCAAATAGTAGAATGTCATCGACATATAATACTAAGAAAGTGATGATACTCCCACTAGCTTTTTATATGCACATACTTCATCAACGTTTTTGATGAACCCAAATTTGATTATCTCTTTATCAAAACAGTGATTCTAACTTCTTGATGCTTGCTTCAATCCATATTTATTTCTTTAACTTGCATACTTTGTCAAGATGTTTTGGATCGACAAAACCTTCGGGCTGAACCATATAGACATCTTCCTCAAGATATCCATTTAGAAAAGCAGTTTTGACATCCATTTGCCACATCTCATAATAATAATGAGCAGCTATGGCAAATAATATCCTAATAGACTTTAGCATTGAAACCTACGAGAATGTCTCATCATAATCAACCGCTTGAGTTTGAGTGAAACCTTTTGCTACAAGTCTAGCTTTATAAGTATCCAAGTTTCCATGTATATCAGTTTTCTTCTTGAAAACCCACTTACTTCCAACTACCTTGGAGTTAAGAGGTGGTACAACCAAGTCCCAAACTTGGTTGTCATACATGGATTGCATCTCAGCGTTCATGGCTTCAAGCCATTTGTCACAATCCAAATTCGACATTGCATCACGATAAGTGGTTGGTTCATCGAAATCTACCACATAGCATCCATCTATGAAAAATCCATATCTTTCAGGTGGATTACTAATTCTACCAGATCTGCGAATGTTTTTTGTGTATTGATCAACTATTTGATCACCCTCAACATCCTCATGTTGAGTGCTAGTGTCAACCAAACGTGTATCGGTTTGTGGTTCTTGATCCTCCTCAAGATTCATTGTTCTAGTTCCTTCCATAAGGAACTTAGTTTCTAAGAATTGAGCCTTCTTGGCAACAAACTCCTTTTGTTCCATTGGATCATAGAAATAATATCCCATAGAATCTCTAGGATATCCAATGAAGATACACTTAGGGGATGACTTTCTAACTTGTATGAGGTGAGAGTCTTAACATAAGCCTCACAACCCCATACCTTTAACTATGATAGTGATGGAACCCTTCCATGCCATATTTCAAAAGGTGTCGTTTCCACTTTCTTGGTTGGGGCCATATTCAAGATACGGGCCGCAGAGAGCAAAGCGAAACCCTAAAATGATAGAGGCAATGAGCTTTTAGCCATCATAGATTGAACCATATCCAATAGAGTTCGATTTCTCCTCTCGGACACACCATTGTGTTGTGGTGTTTTAGGTGGAGATAGTTGTGAGACAATACCATAACTTCTAAGATGATTACTAAAAGCATCACTTAGGTATTCACCTCCTCTATCGGTGCGGAGAATTTTTATTTTCTTGTTGAGTTGATTTTCTACTTCATTCTGGAAGATTTTGAACATTTCAAAAGCTTCATCTTTGTGTCTTAACAAGTAGACATAACCATATCGACTATAGTCATCGGTAAAGGTAATGAAGTATCTTTCATGGTACCTAGTCATTGGCTTAAAAGGACCACATACATCCGAATGTATGATGCCTAATAAATCTTTTGCCCTTTTGGATTTTCCACTAAAAGGTGCCTTAGTCATTTTACCTTGTAAACAAGATTCACATACATCAAATGAATCATATTCACTTGCTTTTAAAAGACCATTCTTTTGAAGTGTTTGTATGCGCTTCTTGTTTATATGACCAAGACGGCAATGCCAAAGATAGGTATCACTAAAATCGAATTTGAGTTTCTTGGTGGTGGTTTGGTACAATGAGCTATCATATAATTTGTTTTCACGAACCAATTCATAAATACCATTAATAGGAATACCTTTAAAATAAAATATGCCATTTAAAGAAACTCGAATCTCATTTTCAATAAATGTTAAAACATAACAATATTGTCTTAATTAGGCAACATAAATAATGTTCCTAGTCAAACTAGGAGCATACAAAACATTGTTCAAAATTGCTTCCAAACCATTTGGAAGATTCGAGATGTAGTCCCCTCGGTCGTCAACTTGAACTTTTGCTCCATTCCCCATGTAGAGGCTAACATCCCCTTTCTTGAAGTCCTTACTTCTTTTGAACCCCTATAATAAGATGAATGTGAGTTCCACATCCAGTATCCAATACCCATGTGTTAAAGGATATTAAATTTAGATCAATATGAATCATGAAAATTGTACCTGAGGTTTGCCCGACATCCCTCTTAGCTTGCAACTCTTTGAGATGGACTGGACAATTCCTTGCCCAATGTCCAATCTCCCCACACTTGAAGCATGGGTCATTTGAAGCAACCTTTTGCTTCTTCTCTGCTTGTTTTGGTGGTGGCACTCTTACCACTCCTTCCCCTTTCCCTTAACGCACCCTTTGCCCTTGGCAACATTTGCCTTGGGTGCGGGGTGAGGCCTCTTCTTGTTCCCACCTTCATTGATGGTGAGAATGGGTAAAACCTTTTTACCCATGGCCGCCTCGGCAGTTTTGAGCATAGAGTGAAGCTCACTTATGTTCTTGTCCCACCCGTTCATGTTATATTTCATGACAAAGTTGTCAAACCTTTTTGACCAAGAGTTGAGGATCAAATCCGTAGTCAACTCTTTTGAGACGGGACAAATCAGCCTTTCGAGGCGGTCAATGTGGCTTTTTATCTTAAGTACATAAGATGAACAGATTGGGTGTCATCCATATGACATGCATGGAGTGCTCGAACCGTTTCGAAGCGCTCTACCCTTGCTTGTTGTTGGAACGTTTCCTTCAACTAGGTAATCATGTCGTATGCTCCATGATGTTCATATTCCTTTTATAGATCTGGAGTCATACTTGCCAACATAAGGCAAGACACTTGGACCGAGTCCTTAGTGTATTTTGCCCAATTATTATAGGCATCCTCATCCTCCTCATTAGGTTGATCGGGAATCGGATCGTCTAAAATATACAATCGTTTCTCTTGCTTGAGAACAATTCTCAAGTTTCGAAACCAATCTATAAAGTTATTACGGTTTAGACGCTCCTTTTGGAGAATGATTCTTAATGATAATGAATGAGTGGACGGGATATCATTATTTTAATTATTGTTGGTGGCCATCTACAAAATTTAACAAAGTTCAATTTTTGTATTTTCGATATTGTTCATATTTTAATAATTAAAGCCTTTTATGTGTCTTACACAATTTTTAAAATTCTAGAATCCAACATTATATTTAAATAGTGGTTAGGTGACTTTATCCCTTATTTAAATTAACAAGGTAGTCAACGTTTTGACAATTACAACCCTTTGCAACTTCTAGGGTATGGGATCGACTTAAACATCATATGTGTGGTCAACACGTTTATCCCATCAACACCTTTGTAAACCACATTGTAGGTGATCCATTAAACATGGTTTGCAAATCAAGTTACCCTACTTACACACACATGTGAGTTTTCCAACATAAGTGGATAGGTGACCTTTATCCCACAAATATGGTTTCCCCACCTCAAATCACAAGTTCCCTTAAAATGGTTAGGTGACCTTTATCCCATTAAGAGTTTCCAAGTGACTCAAGTGTTGTGCAAAAGGATGGTGTTTAACTTTTTCATAAAAGAAATTTTAAGTTTTCATAATACTAGTTTAGAAAACTCCATGTACCTTATATTTGCATGCTTTCAAATACAAGGTACCCTATGGTTCACTTTTAATAAAACCCCTTTTATTAAAATCATTAATCCTTTTAATAACCTTTTATTAATCACTTGACGATAAAGAACCATCAATTTTCAGCTTGTTAAGTTTGTTAATAAGTTGTTATGCATATCAAATATCAACCAACAACCATACAACAACCAACCAAACAAGCATAAACTTACAAACATAAGTGCATAACCGTAGCCACTAAGTTGACTACACTTGTTTTCCATCACAAGTGTTGTCATAAGGTCTTTCCTAAGGGTTAATAATGACACATCAAAATGTGTCCATGAACTCCCACTTGAATCCACATCCAAATACTTCAAGTGTCCATGTCTTTTGTGTCCTTCTTTGGGTATTCATCTTGTGCATCTTCTTTTACAAAATCATATCCTAATATAATTTTTCTAATAAAAGAAATGCACCTAATCTATTTATTACATAACCAATGAATAAATAAATTACAACCTAAAATACAAACACAAATATTACAACCCTTTCAAGAATTAAAACCAACATGACAAAACCACAATCAACCAAATCCAAAACACATAAGGTCAAGGCTATGTTATGCACCAAAATATGTATCATATTCAACATTCAAGAACAACTATGAACCCCTTTTTTTAACCTTAAAGTTATGGCCAACATGAACCAAAACTTTAGGGATTTGTCCAAACAATATAATCAACCATTTGATGTTAATCTTTCAAGGTTTATACTAAAGCATGTGAGATTAAACCTTGAAACATAAGGGATTCATCCATCCACAACAAAACAGCCCCTAATGGGTTTCTTCTTGTAGAAGAAGAAAATGATGTTTCTTGAATGTCTAGGCTCCAAAAAGAAGTCCTCAAGCTTGTATACCCACAAGCCTTAGCAAAAACCTAACTTGTTAGGTAGTAGAACACCAAGTCTATCCTTCTTCTTGTAGATCCGAATCCAGCCAAGCCAAACTGATTTTTCAGCTTGCAAAAATGAATTTCCAGCCAAGAGAAGAGAGAAAAAGACTTTCTTGTGTGAGAGAGAGAGAGAGAGAGCTAGATGGAAGAGTGCAAGAGAGAGTAAAGTCTTATAAAAACCAAGACTAAATGACTCTCCAAAGCCCCACAAAGGAGCGGCCGAAAATCCATTCAAAATGGGTTCCTCCTATTTTAATTTTTATAAAAAACTTACACTCTCCACCCACAAGTTTATAAGATTAAAACCTCTTTTAATTTTATAACATCAACACACTTTTATTTGTCATTATTTAACTCACTTAAATAATTAAACAAATAATTTCTCATGAACAAATTATCCATATAATGTTGTTCTATTACAAAAGCAACGTTTTAGAAAACCCATTTTCTAAATTGGTGTCAATATTTATTTGTATGATCTTATCAACAAATAAATATTTATTGGTGTTTGTATAGCTTGTTATTAGGTATGACCCGACTTGGATCATAATGTACTAACCACATCAATCATGTATGTGTCTTGGGCATACAAGATCCAACATATACACATAGAATGGGATCATACTAAAATACTAAGCATTTTCCTGATGAGTTATTTTGTTGAAATGATACCTGATCTTAGTTCTGATTGCAAGTATGTTTGTCCACTTAAATCCATACAAGAGTATTGTATCAACTAGGCATCCTGTTTATCATGTTTTCATGTGTATTAGTGAGTAACTATTATGGGCTTCACATTCAAATCACTTAGAGTTTGTCCTCCCTTTGTGAGTCAAATCATCACTTTTTCACACTTAGAAACTATGTACTTTAAGTTATAAGTTCTATCTTGAGATGCATTTGACATCTCATTAATGCATTAATGAAAAGCTCTAGATTTAATATACAGTTGATCATAGAGGATTCTTTTTCTTGAGAGCTTAGATATGATCATCATCAGGTCACCAGGTCTTTACTTACGTAAAACAAAGGTGCCTTTAACCCAGGTCTTTGTTTACACAAAATAGAGGGATGATGAGGATCATGATCTTTTCACTAGGTGGTTACTAATGCAAGCCATGGTGATCACACACCCAGGTCTTTGTTTACACAAAACAGAGGGAGTATGATTTGCAAAGATAGATATTATAAAGTGTTGGTACATAGTGTGCTTAGATGAGTGATTTGGTCACATCAGTATAAGACTCACATTCTGCATCCTCAAAATGAAGTTTCCCACAAACAATCACTTTGCATTATGTTTGGCATGCTCTTAGTGTAATTTTCACTCAAGATGAACCTACTCACATATCAAGTAACTTGATTAGATTGTAATGATATTTAAGCATTCAGGTTGAAGCAAAGGCATGTACTATCATTTCCCAAACATATGTCATGCTAAATTAAAATACACTGAAAGAAAATATTTTTGTATTATCTATTTATTACTATTTACAAGGACAGACACATGCTTTTCTTTCTTTGTTCATAATGATTAATCTAAGTTAATCATTCCCAAAGACTCAATTAGAAAATTAAATCTAACTGAATCAAAGGCTTTAATGAATAAATCAGCAAGTTGATTTGTTGTATCCACTTTGACTAATTTGATCAAACCTTTTTCTGAGCAATCTCTCAGAAAATGGTATCTTATTTCAATATGCTTTGTTTTACTATGTTGCACAAGATTAGCAGTTACAAACACAGCAGTTGAATTGTCAATGTAAATTGGATTTTGAAGGTAATTGTAACTGTAGAGAATATGCTTAGAGGCTGAAGCAACCAAAGTCTTTCTGCATGCATGATGCACAAGTACTGAAGAAGAATGCGTCGGAAGTTTCACACATGCAACAGAATATTCTAAGCCAAAGATGAAGTCTTCCGAAGCCAAGACCAATATCTTCTGAAGCCAAGACCAATATCTTCCGAAGCCAAAGATGAAGTCTTCCAAAGCTTTAGAGACAAAGTCTTCCGAAGCCTCAACTCTTGAAGATAGATTTCTTCTAAAGACTTTTAGTAACATGCTTTATCTGATGTACTATTTCATAAAGCTGGACACCTTTCCGCTGTATCTCTGTAAAGTCACCAACTTACATGAGTTGGTGAAAAGGTCCATGCTTTTGGTAATTGTACATTGAGGTCTTGAGTCTGTAACTTTCTACTTTATATACTTATCCTTTTTGTAACAAATAAGGATGTGAGCTATGGCATGTCATAGTCACAAAGTCAAAAAGGCAATCTGCCTTTTTGACTCTACAATTGATTTGTTTTGAGTCTAGTCAATTGTATCCAGCTGGCTTTCATAGTATGGCCAACCGTGGGATGTAGTAAGTATCTCATGTTATTGTATCTATCAAATATGATTTGTAATACTTGTAATAGAACATAGAGAAAGCAATATACTGCATTCTTGAAGACCATGTACTTGTGCTCTTGTGTTCTATCTCTTACATTACTTGTGTTCTTAGTGTCTTACTTGTGGTTAATCCAGTTTACTGTTTGATTAAGTTTTGGTTAATCTCCTCTTTGTGTTGTTGTGTTGTAAGTGACCCCCTTCACCGGTCCTGCATTTGGTATTCAGAGCATTCCAGGATCTTAATATAATATCTCACCATCTTAAGATCCCTCACACACACAAATACTAAACTTTTCAAATGGCAGCCATTTCCAAGACTCATATGGAAACTGGAACCATGAACAAGTCCCCACTAATCACTCTTGATGCCTTTGATACCTGGTGCCTGGACTGTATCCATTCAGATGATCTGGAGTACATGGAGATAGTCCAGCAGATCACTCTTCTCACTCACAGATCCAAGAAGTTCTACAAGCGGACTAGAAGGAAGTTTCCAAGCAATGCAACTAGTGGAAAGTTTGGCCTGGACAAAGGCAAAGTCAAGTGTTACAACTGTAACTTGATGGCCACTTTGCTAGGGAGTGTAAGGCACCTAGAACAAATGGTGGCCAAACATAGTCCAGACCCAACTACACTGACAAAGCTCCCCAGAATGAGAAGCCAAAGCAGCAGGCTGCTATTGCTATTAAAGAAGGAAGCTTTGACTAGAGCTTTCAGGTGGATGATGCTTCTCCAAACCAAGCATAATGGTAGATCATGATGAAGCCAAGGTATTGGAACATCTCTGTACCCCTGAATGCATGCTAAAGTTAATAGATACAGGTCCTATAACTTGGAGATGAGATATCATCTTGAGTCCTTAAACATTTTAAAAGCTGATTTTAGAAAGTATGAAGAGTATTATAAACTAAAGATAGAGGACTTAGAGAAAACAATTTTAGTTCTAAAACATGATGTAAGGCCCCGTTCCCGGGATGCTTACAGCTGGTAAATCATTGCACATGAAACACATATTTACATTTATCTTAAATAAACACTGTAGCAGAAACATTCAAAAATGACATTTCATTTCATTATAAAGGCTTTTGCAAAACAATACATCATTATCCAGTTAAAAAAATATATGCTTCATTACATCACAAAAGCATTATAAAATGGATGCCATCCCAAAAGAGCTAAGTAGCCACCTCGTGCCATCCTCAGCAACCATTACCTGCCAACTGGAAACACATAAAAGTCAGCGTTGCTGAGTGAGTTCTAATTTTATAGTAAAACATACTTTTCTTTTGTTAAAACCGTTCTTTACTTTCATGCAATCATACATCATACGTGCACATAGATATTATCATTATTATATTCATCATTCATATGTTCATCATTACATCTTTTCTTTCCATCAAAACCATGAACTTTACCTTTCAGTCTCATGGTACTGGGCCGAAGCCTATCATAGACCTTCCATTACAGTGCATAATACTTCCTGGCCACAGTACCTAAGATAAAGTTCAGGTGTACCATTGTCATATGCTATGCCCTTCAGTCTCATGGTACTAGGCCTAAGCCTATCATAGACCTTCCATTACGGTGCACAACACTTCCTGGCCACAGTACCTAAGGCAAGCAACAATGGTTCCATACAAATGGTCAATCACAAAGAAAGACCCCGATGTGCATCCTCATGGAGTAGCGAACCCGCACACCATTGGGCTAACACCATACAAGTGGCGTGTCCCGACATACAAGGCTTGAAAGACTTTCATTACTTTCATCATTTATTAATGGATACATTTATCATGTTTGTCTTTTCATTATCTTCCACTTTACGTTACATAATACTTTCATCTTGTTCATTAACATCCAACGTAAAGTCACGGGAAAGATAAACATTCATCATAATAAGGAACATAACATACACAGTCAATAACATCATCATACAGGGCATTATCATACATACATAACATAGATCATGCATAATCATACAACATCATACATCATCATGCCTAACATAACCTCAAAGGGCTCAAAAGTCATCTTACATGAACTTACGGGAACCTTCCATGTCAAAACTTATATCTGCACTTTCCCCCGAAAGTCAGTAAATACACTACGTCTTCCTCGGGTACACTAACCCTACTTGGGCGTATGGGCACCTTTCAGTCGCATGACCTCTCATGCGACTGAACACCATGCGAATGGATAATATGCGAATGAGCACCTATGCTAATGAACCAATACGGATGAATACTTGTGCGATTGGAACTAATGCGGATGGAACTAGGCGAATGGGCCTCAGTCGCATGACTCCCCATGCGAATGACCCTCAGTCGCATGACTGGCAGGCATATGGGCTACTGTCGCACGACTTACATGAGATTGAACCTCAATCGCACGACTGGCTTGCGTGTGGACTCCAGTTGCACGACTCACGTGCCATTCGGTTGCATAGCCTACTGTGCAGAATGCAGATTCCTCCCAAACCCAATCTGCCATTTTCGACCTTCAAGCTCTTCCAAACCTCTTCTAAGCCCAAATTAACCATCCTAAACCTTAGGAATGCATACCACAACACCATACAAGCACACACAAGCCTGAAATCATACATCACTCGCATCATACACAAACACATACACACGGAACAAACACACACATATAAAAAACGGGTTTCACTATGTGTTCCAGCCCCAAATCAGTTGAAAACGGGTAAAAGAGGGGTCCTAGAACTCACACAAGCAACACCGTCGAGTAGAGCTTTGATTAGACCCGCTACACTTTGATTTTGCACACTTGAATCCACTCGAACCAAGTTTCCCCCCTTTTTCTCCCCTTTTCCTCTTCTCCTCTCTATTTTTGTAGAATTTTGTGGGTGTGGGGGAGGGTGTGGGCTACCCTCCCCTCTTTTCCCTTACTCTTCTGAACTTTCTCCCGTTTTGGCAAGTTGGTCCCCCAACTTTGGATTTTATTTCTTTTTTTTCTTTCGTCGGCTTAAAGAAAATATCCGGGTGTTACAAGTCCACCCCCTTATATAGGTTTCATCCCCGAAACCTATTATTCCTCGAACAAACGTGGGTAATGGTGCCTCATTTCTTCTTCAGTCTCCCAGTTGACTCGGATCCCTTCCTGTGCTTCCACTGTACACGCACAAGAGGAACTGCTTTATTTCTCAGCCTCTTCTCTTTTCCATCGATGATTGCCATTGGTTGCTCCACACAATTGAGCCGTTCGTCTACTTCAATATCTTCCAATGGAACAATCAAATCCTCGTCCGCCAAACATTTCCTTAGATGAGATACGTGGAATGTCGGGTGAATTCCACTTAACTCATCCGGTAACTCTAGTCTATAGGCCACCTCCCTCTATACCTTGGGCTCAACTTGCCCCACTTTTGAAACTGGATGATACCCTTCCAAGGTGAGACCTTCAACATAACCCAGTCACCCACCTGGAACTCAATCGGTCTGCATCGTTTATCAGCGTACGACTTCTGTCTATCTTTAGCTGCCTTCATAAAGGCCTTGATTCTTTCAAACTTCTCAGTCGTAGCCTTAAGTACCTAAGACGCTCCCTAACTCTTTCTGACCAATGTCACCCCAATAGACGGGTGTTCTACATCTCCTACCGTATAGCATCTCATAAGGTAGCATACCAATGCTGGCATGATAACTGTTGTTGTATGTGAATTCAACTAACGGTAAGTGGTCATCCTAACTTCCCCCAAAATCAATAACACATGCCCGATGCATGTCCTCCAATGTCTAAATGGTCTTCTCTGACTGACCATCAGTCTGGGGATGATAAGCCATGCTAATGTGTAACCTCGTCCCCATAGCATCGTGGAATTTCTTCCAAAATTTGGATGTAAAACAGGTGTCACGATCCGACACAATAGGCACCAGTACACCTTGACGAGTTACGATCTCCTTAATGAAAAGATCCGCCAACCTCTCAGATGAATATGTCTCGCGGATCGGTAGGAAGTGAGCACTCTTCATCAAACGGTCAACTATCACCCATATGGCATCATACCTTTTCGGGGTACGCGGCAGCTTCGTAATGAAATCCATAGTGATGTGCTCCCACTTCCATTATGGTATGTCCAAAGGTTGGATCTTCCCATACGGCTTCTGATGCTTGGCCTTCACCTGTAGACAAGTAAGGCATTTACTCACATACTCCACCACGTCAAGTTTCATACCCGGCCACCAATAATCATTCTTCATGTCTTGATACATCTTTCTGGCACCTGGATGAATGGAGTATCGAGTTTTATGAGCTTCATCCATAACCCTCATGCGTAGATCCCCAAAACGAGGAATCCACATTCGTACAAATCGGTTTTTAACACCAAGTGTGTTTTCACAAAATTCTGCAACCAGACCTCTCGTTCTTTCTGAGTTAAGATGATCTTCCTTCAATGCCTCATCTTGAAACTCTTTAACTTGCTTCATCACGTTAGAGGTCATGATCATTTGGTATGCTTTCACCCGGATCGTCTCGGGTCTCTCTTTTCTGCTAAGGGCATCCGCCACTACATTGGCTTTGCCCGGATGGTAGTGGATCTCATAATCGTAGTCCTTTATAAGCTCCAACCATCGTCTCTACCTCATATTCAGATCTTTCTACTCAAAGAAGTACTTCAAGCTCTTGTGCTCAGTGAAGATGGTGCACTTCATCCCGTAAAGATAGTGTCTCCAAATCTTTAGGGCAAAGACCACGGCTGCAAGCTCCAAGTCATTAGTAGGATAATTGACCTCATGAACCTTCAACTGTCGAGATGCATAGGCTATAACCTTCCCTCTCTGCATTAACACGCACCCCAACCCCGAGTAGGAAGCATCAAAATAAACCACCAGATCTTCATTCCATCGGGTAATGACAGAACAGGAGCTTGAGTCAATCTCACCTTCAATTCTTCGAACGCCTTCTCTTGAGCTTGACCCCATACAAACTCACCTTTTTCCAAGTCAACTTGGTTAGTGGAGAAGCGATCTTAGAGAAGTCTTGGATGGATCTCCTGTAGTAGCCTGCCAAACCCAAGAAGCTACGAATCTCGGATGCCGTCTTAGGAGATTTCCATTGCATCACCGCCTCCACCTTTGCCGGGTCCACCATAATCCCATCGAGATTTACCACGTGACCCAAGAACTGAATTTCGCGCAACCAGAATGCGCATTTAGAGAACTTAGCATTCAACTTCTCCTTTCTCAGCGTCTCCAAAACCTCCCGAATGTGACCGGCATGCTCAATCTCGCTCTTCAAATAAATCAGGATATCATCAATAAACACAATCACTGACTTATCCAACATTGCCCAACACACTCGATTCATCAGATCCAAAAAAGCAGGTGGCGCATTGGTCAAACCAAAAGACATGACGAGAAACTCGTAATGACCATAACGTGTGCGAAAAGCTATTTTAGGGACATCCTGTTCTTTCACCTTCAGCTGATGGTAACCCGATCGAAGGTCTATTCTTGAAAACCAACTGGCACATTGGAGTTGATCGAACAAATCATCTATCCTTGGTAAGGGGTATCGGTTCTTGACCGTCAACTTGTTCAGCTCATGATAGTCTATACACATCCTCATACTACCCGTCTTTCTTCTTTACGAATAAGAACCGAGCACGCCAAGGAGAGATACTCGATCTAATGGACCCCTTATCAAGCAGCTCTTGCAACTGCTCCATCAACTCTTTCATCTCCGTCGGAGCCAACCGATACGGTGCTTGGCAACAGGTTGGGCACCCGGTATCAAGTCAATCTGGAACTCGATCTCATGGTCAGGTTGCACTCCTGCTAAGTCTTCTAGGAACATGTCTGGAAACTCACACACCACTGGTACTTTGGACAGTTGTGCTGTGGGTGTATCCACATCCTTGACATAAGCCAAGTAGGTGCTACATTCACGCCTCATACACTTTCCCGCCACCGCCATTGAGATTACTTTCGGGATCGTCATGACCCGATCCCCATAAATAGTTACCGAACTCCCGCCAGGTGCTGTCAACCGAATCATCTTCTTGCGACACACAATGTTCGCCTCGAAGTCCGCTAACCAATCCATCCCCAGAACCAAATCGAAACCAACAAAGGTAATCATGAACGGTCTAACAGGAAACTTATGACCCTCAAGGTCCACATCACAACCCTTATCATCTCGGAAATCCTTTAGACTTACCTATGGCAGTTTCTACATCAAAGGGCGCATCAACACGTCTACTACTAACAGGCAGCTTGGCACAAAAAGCAGCAGAAATAAAAATTTTACCGGCACCCAAATCAAATAACATAGAAGCTAAAGTTTGGTTCACTAGAAACGTATTGGACACAACATCAGGGTTCGTCCTAACTTCCTCTTGTGTCATAGTGAATGCCTTGGCGCTCGCCCTCGGTCCTTTACTCCCCGTCTTCTTCACCCCGAAACCCTCGGCCCTCGTCTTCTTACAATCCCTACTTACGTGGCCCTCCACACCACAATTAAACCACTAGACCATACGACTGTCCCTTGCCATGTGCCCCACCTTCCCACATTTGAAGCACAAGTTTGACCCCAGCTTCCACTCCCCACTATGCTCTTTTCCACACCTACCGCACTTCTTCAAACCCGCACCCGATGCGACCACACGGCGGTTGTCCACCTGTGCCTCTTGTTACCCGTCAAGGCATCACCCTAACCGAACTTCTTCCCGTTCCAGTTCCGATCACCACCATGCTTCTTTCTACCTTAAGTCGCCACCACCGTTCTCTCATCATACAGTCTCCCTGCCAAATCCACCACCAACCTAAAAGTGCTCGGTCGGGCAGTGATCATGTGCTTGCGAATATCTGCTGGCAAACCTTGAATAACCTCTTGATCATTCGGGATAGAGGTGTCACCTGATCCGGCACCAGGCATGCCATCTCGTTGAACTTGATAGTATAATGCTGATGTGTCATGGTTCCCACCTCCAGCTGCAGGAACTCTCTCTCAACTTTATCCATTTCTCTATGAGGACAGAACTCCTCAATCACCAACTTCTTCAGCTCCGACCATCTCATTCTCCTAATAGCCCTACTACCCTCGGCATGGACTATATTGTCCCACCAGCACAAAGCCAAGTCCACAAAAGAATGGGCAACAAACTTTACTTTCTGATACTCCCAGCACTCGCTGATATTTAACACAACTTTCATTTCTCTCACCCATCTGTGAGCAGCAGTGACAGTGCCACTACCATCAAAAGTTGGGGGCTTGCATCGTTGAAACACCCTATAATTACAGCCACGTGTCACCTCCTTCATGGGTGTTTCTTCCTCCTCCTCATCATCAGAGAGAACTGTTTCAGTCTCTGGTTGCTCCCGTCCTCCCGAGGACCTATTCTTTTCTTGTCTCTCCTCTTCCCGTACCGCCTTGAAAACTTCAGTCACTACAGACGGTAAGATTGTCTGCATGACCTGATGAACTTCTTCTGTAACATCCTCCTTTACTGAGGCTCTTAGATTGGCGTTCTCATCTCCACCCTCTAGATGAGTGGTCTCTGGTTCTTTGTGAACCACCTTTTCCATTCTGGGTTTTCTTCTCTTGGGTCCTGGCTCAACACCAAGCCCATCATGACCACCACCACAAGAGGCTTTTGAAGATCTACCACAGGCCATTTACACGCACACTGAAAGATTCAAACACCAACACAGTCATTCAAAGAAACAACTCAGTTTATGTCAAGTATAGTAAGTCCCTAATTACAGTGGCCAGTTATGATTAGCCACTTACTTTACTCTTCATACCCCAATCATTACATATCCTGATTACATTAGTATTTAAATCTACAAACACATATAACCACATACCCTGTGCACATAATACTGGTTAATATTAAAGAAAATACCTGATGGCATGCAGCTACTCAGATTGGCATCCCTTCCCTTTCCGTCCCCTTCTCAGTTTAAGTTAAGGTTTATTTTGAAAATTACCCATTTCACTTAAACTTTGGTCTAATACCAACTTGGAGATGAGATCTGATCTTGAGTCCTTAAACATTTTAAATGATGATTTTAGAAAGTCTGAAAATGATTATAACTGAAGATAGAGGACTTAGAGAAAACAATTTTAGTTCTAATTCATGATGTAAGGCCCCGTTCACAGGACGCTTACAGCTGGTAAATCATTGCTCATGAAACATATATTTACATTTATCTTAAATAAACACTGCAGCGGAAACATTCAAAAATGACATTTCATTTCATTATAAAGGCTTCTGCAAAACAATACATCATTATCCAGTTACAAAAATATATGTTGTATTACATCACAAAGGATTATAAAAATGGATGCCATCCCAAAAGAGCTGAGTAGCCACCTCATGCCATCCTCAGTAACCATTACCTGCCAACTGGAAACACATAAAAGTCAGCGTTGCTGAGTGAGTTCTAGTTTTATAATAAAACATACTTTTCTTTCGCTAAAACCGTTCTTTACTTTCATGCGATCATACATCATACGTACACATAGATATTACCATTATTATCTTCATCATTCATTCGTTCATCATTACATCTTTTCTTTCAACCGAAACCATGAACTTTACCCTTCAGTCTCCTGGTACTGGGACGAAGCCTATCATAGACCTTCCATTATAGTGCATAGCACCTCCTGGCCACAGTACCTAAGATAAAGTTCAGGTGTACCATTGTCATATGCTATGCCCTTCAGTCTCATAGTACTGGGCCTAAGCCTATCATAGACCTTCCATTACGATGCATAGCATCTCCTGGCCATAGTACCTAAGGCAAACAACAATGGTTCCATACAAATGGTCAATCACAAAGAAAGACCCCGATGTGCATCCTCACGGAGTAGCGAACTCGCACACCGTTGGGCTAACACCTTACAAGGGGCATGTCCCGACATACAAGGCTTGCAAGACTTTCATTACTTTCATAATTCATTAATGCATGCATTTATCATGTTCGTCTTTTCATTATCTCCCACTTTACATTACATAATACTTTAATTTCGTTCATTAACATCCAAAATAAAGTCACGGGAAAGATAAAAATTCATCATAACAAGGAACATAACATACACAGTCAATAACATCATCATACAGGGCATCATCATACATACATAACATACACCATGCATAATCATACAACATCATACATCATCATGCCCAACATAACCTCTAGGGCCTCAAAAGTCATCTTACATGAACTTACAGGAACCTTGCACATCAAACTTACATTTTCACTTTCCCCCAAAAGTCAGTAAATACACTACGTCTTCTTGGGTACACCAACCCTATTCGGGCATATGGGCACCTTTCAGTCGCATAACCTCTCATGCGACTGAACCCCATGTGAATGGATAATATGCGAATGAGCACCTATGCGAATGAATCAATGCAGATGAATACTTATGCGATTGAATCTAATGCGGATGGAACTTGGAGAATAGGCCTCAGTCGGATGACTCCCCATGCGAATGACCCTCAGTCGCACGACTGGCAGGCGTATGGGCTCCAGTCGCATGACTCACATGCGATTGAACCTCAATCGCACGACTGGCATGTGTGTGGACTCCAGTCTCATGACTCACAAGCCATTCGGTCGCATAGCCCTAACTGTGGAGAATGCAGATTCCTCCCGAACCTAATCTGCCATTTTCGACCTTCAAGCTCTTCCAAATCTCTTGAAAAGGGGTTTTCACTTTGTGTTCGAGCCCCAAATCAGTTGAAAATGGGTAAAAGAGGGGTCCTAGAACTCACACAAGCAACACCGTCGAGTAGAGCTTCGATTAAACCCGCTACACTTCGATTTTGCACGCTTGAATCCAGTCGAACCAAGTTTTCCCCCTTTTTCTCCCCTTTTCCTCTTCTCCTCACTATTTTTGCAGAATTTTGTGGGTGTGGGGGAGGGTGTGGGCTGCCCTCCCCTCTTATTCGCTTACTCTTCCGAACTTTCTCCCGTTTTGGCAAGTTTGGTCCCCCGATTTTGGACTTTATTTCATTTTCTTTTTTCGTCGGCTTTAAATAAAATGTCCGGGGTGTTACACATGAGCATACAGATTTTAGGACTCAAATCAAGGATCTCATAACCAAGCTGACTGAGTGCCAGGCTGAGCTTGTGATCAGCAAAGCCTGGGCAGACAAGTGTGTTCTTAAAGAAGAGACCTTCAAGAACATGATATCCTCATCCCTACACAACAAAGTGTGCTATCAAAACAAGTAGGACTAGGATCAAATGAGATAGCTCCTCCACACACAATCTTGTCTGTAAGATATCCTTGGTGTGGAACTTGTGAAGATGAGCTTCCTCTCACAGATCCTTTGAGTGAAGAGGATGAAGAAGTGATAATGAAGAATTCCTCTGAGAAGAGTGAAGAGGAGGATTCTGAGAAGGGCCACTATCCTTCTGAGGAGAAGAAAAAGACTGTGATGACCAAGTCAATGAGGAAAAACTTGATCAGAAAGAGCAAGAGGAAGGCTCAAGAGATCAAGGCTACTTTTGACTCCAAGCAGAAAAAAGTGTTTATCTCTACAGGGTTTGAAGTAGTAAAGACTGAAGACATCAACCTAACTCTTCTGCTAAGAGTTCTTGTTCTTGTTCAAATCATCTCAGTACCAACAAGAAGACTGATCTGCTGTGTACCACTGCTACACAGCTTGGATCATCAAACTCCAAGAACCATTCCCAGCCCAAAAAGACTATCTCAGCATCTGTAAAGATGAAAGTGGAGAAGGGATGTGACCAAAGTCAGTCTTGTTCCCAGCAAAAGGCTCTTGGGAAGAAGAAAATGGAGTGTGTCATGTGTGAAAGTACTGCTTATCTTGCTAAGGATTGTCCATACAATCCTAAAGGTACTCTTCACATGACCAAGACAAAGGCTTCCAAGAGTCCCAAGAAGATTCAAGCTTTGGAAGGAAAATCTGTTTCCTTCGAAAGCTCCAAATCTAAGAAGAAGGCAAGTGGAAAATTTCCTTCGGAAGAAAAGTTGGTCTCGGAAGGAAGGAATACTTCTGAAGCACTGAGCTCTATTGCAGTGTCTGCAGGATCTTCCGAAGGCTCGGTCATCAAAACTTTTGGAGTATCAAAAGCTTCCGAAGTATTGAAGGTCAAGTCCAAGACTCCAAAGGTGGTGTAGAAGTTTAAGAAAGACTAAGTGACTGGGAATTCTCCATCAACAATAGTTCAAGATCCTCATAGCACAACCATAGGATCTATTACTGTTGCATTACCTTTTGTTTCGCTTAATAAGCCCAAGACAAGTAAGGCTTGGGTTTCCAAATGTAACTAATCATTTTCTTGTGCAGGGATAGCTGAAGACAAACAAAAATGTCTGGATCATTGATAGTGGCTGTTCTAGGCACATGACAGGTAATAGGTCACTAGTTCAGAACTTTGAAAGGATTGATTGAGGGCCATTTGCCTTTGGAGGAGATGAAGGTGGTTACATTTCCGGAAGGGGCAAGGTCACAAATTGTAAGCTTAGCATTGAAAAGGTAAACTTTGTCAAAGAGCTTGGGTACAATCTTCTGAGTGTATCCCAATTTTGTGATTAGAGTCATAACATGCTCTTTACTGAGCATGAATGCATTGTTCTCAAGCCCGGGGTGGTCATTCCTCATGAGCATATTCTGTTTAGAGCCCCCAGGAAAGGGAACATGTACAAGATGGATTTGCAAGAAACATCTCCCTCTGGAGAAGTTTCATGCTTTTTGTCTAAAGCCAATAGTGATGAGTCTTTCCTATGACATAAAAGAATGTGCCATGTAAACTTTAAAAACATGAATAAACTGATTAAGAATGATTTGATAAATGGAATGCCAAAGAAAGAGTTTACAAGTGATGACCATTGTGTCGCATGCCTGAAGGGAAGCAACATAAGGTATCTCACAATCCTAAGGAAAGGAACTACATCACTACACCCCTACACTTGTAAAATATGGATCTCTTTGGCCCCACCAGTGTAATGAGTCTAGGAAGGACCTCTTATTGTTTAGTGATCACAGATGACTTTACAAGATTCACTTGGGTCTTCTTCCTTAGAACTAAGGATGAGACTCCTGAGATTCTGAAGAGTTTTATCTTGAAGATTGTGAATCAATCTGATCACAAGGTCAAAATCATAATATGTGATTATGAAACTGAATTCAAGAACCAAATCCTTGATGCATTCTGTGATGAAAAAGGTATTACAAGACAATACAGTGCTCCCAGGACTCCTCAACAGAATGGTGTTGCTGAGAGAAGAAACTATACACTGATTGAAGCTGCAAGAACCATGCTGTCAGACCTTCAAGTAAACACAGGTGATCCTGATCCATGATTTGAGCTGGGAAGACCTTCAAGTAACACATCTTCAGCTCCAGTTGGAACTATTTCTGCAAATGAGGTTTCTATCAGCATCACAATGACAAACTCAGCTGATACATCTGCTATGCCTTGAAATTCCAGCTCAGAGGCTCCACAACCAAATAAGGATGCTTCAATTGCAGAAGACAATGATGGTAGTGGTGAAAGTGATCAAGACTTTCTTGATGCTGATAACCACTCCGTAGATGACAAGATCAATGATGTCACACACTCCCTGGATCAAGTCTCTCTTGATAAGTGTGCTGATATGGTGGGTGAAACTTCTATGCTAGATCTAAATTTCTCTAATATAGATCTTTCTCACTAACTTGCTGTGATCCCTCAGCTAAGGATCCACAAGTCCCACCCACCACAAACATCATTGGAGATGTTGTCACATGGGTAAGAACAAGAGGACAAACCCATGAAGCAAATGTTTGTCTCCACTCTTGTTTCTTATCCTAGATAGAGCCAAAGAAAGTTGATGAGGCTCTGAAGGATGGAAGTTGGGTTGAAGCTATGCAGGAAGAGCTACTTCAATTCAAAAGATAGAAAGCTTGGTGCCTTTGTCCTCTTCCTCATGGGAAGACTACCATTGGAACCAAATGGGTGTTTTGGAACAAGAAGCATGATAGAGGCATTATCATCAAGAACAAAGCTAGACTAGTTGTTCAAGGATATACATAAGAAGAAGGAGTTGACTATACAGATGTCTTTGCTCCTGTAGCAAGAATGGAAGATGTTAGGATATTCCTGGCATTTGCTACATCCAAGAACTTCAAGGTCTTCAACTTGATGTGAAGTATGCTTTTCTTTATGGAGTGATTGATGAGGAGGTGTATGTCAAACAACCACCTAGTTTTGTAGACCATGATCATCCTAATTATGTCTGCAAGGTTGACAAAGCTCTTTATGGGCTGCATCAGGCACCAGGAAGTGGTATGAGACACTATCTGAGTATCTTTGCAAACATGGATATAGGAGAGGTACTATAGATGGAACTCTCTTCATCAAAGGATAGGGAATTGACATATTGCTGGTTCAAGTATATGTGGATGACATCATCTTTGGTTCAACTAATCCAAGGCTCTACAAAGACTTTGAGAAGCTGATGAAGGACAAATTTGAAATGAGTGCCATGGGGGAACTCAATTTCTTTCTGGGAATTTAGGTGAAGCAAGTTGAAGATGGCATCTTCAATAGTCAGTTAAAGAATGTTCAGGACATACTCAAGAGGTTCAACATGACTGATTGTAAGATTGCTAAGACACCCATAGCTAGAAACCACTCCCTTAGACATGATCTTGAGGGGGAGTGTGTAGATGAACACTTATACAGGGTTATGATTTGGTCTCTTATGTATCTTGCTGCTAGCAGGCCTGATATTATGTTTGCCACTTGCATCTGTGCAAGATATCAAGCCAACCCTAAGATGTCTCACCTTATCACTATCAAGAGGATTCTAAGATACCTCAAAGGTGCTTCAACACTTGGTCTGTGGTATCCCAACAATCCTGACTTCAATCTGTATGCATACACAGATAGTGCTTATGGTGGTTGTAACATGACTGCAAAGTCTATATCTGGGGGATGTTAGTTTCTTGGTGGAAGGGTTGTCTCATGGCAATGCAAGAAACAATCCTATGTCTCTGCATCAACTGCTGAAGCTGAATACATTGCTGCTACAAGCTGCTATGCTCAAGTGCTTTGGATTCGGAATCAGATGCTAGACTATGGGTTCAACTTTAAGGAGACTCCCATTCACATAGACAACAATAATGCTATCTTAATCACAGAGAAGCCTGTACAACACTCAATGACCAAAACATCAACATCAGGTATTATTTAATAAGAGATAATTATGAAAAGGGATTAATTAAACTGGTCAAAGTTCACATAGATAAACAATAATGATCTGTTTACAAAGGCTTTTGTTGAACAGAGATTTAAATATCTTGTATCAGCTATTGGGACTATCAACTTTGAGTAGGTTTTTCTTAAAACTAATTCTTATTATTTCTTAAAACATGTGTGTCTAAAGTTGTGTAGTTCATCGCTTTTCATAAGCTCTTGTTTTTTCTTTGGATGAAAATATTTTTGAAGACTTTCCTTAGATTTATGAAAATTTTGATCCTTCGGAAGTTATGTTTTTAACTTCGGAAGAAAATCATGCATTCAAAACAAATAACTGTCTTAGAAATTTTACCTTCGGAAGAGATTTCTGAAATATCTTCCGAAGCTTAAATGGTTATCTAAGACACATATATGTTTTCAAGGACCTTTTTCTTCCGAAGCAAAATTAACTCTCGGAAGCTTTGTTTTTTTGCGTACAAAGCATTCAAGTCTTAATTTCTCTTCCAAAGCAAAATTATCAAAACTCTTAGAAAATTCTTTCGAAGTTATTTTAGCTTTGGAAGCTTTTTCATTAAAAACTTCCGAAGATAATTTACCTTCGAAAGCTTTTTGACTTCCAAGAAAACTACTTTTTGAGCAAAAGTAAACTACTTTTTCAGAGGTGGAACCGACATCCGGATTTTAAAGTTTATCCTCTTTTATTAAACTTTGTTTGAAATCCCTTTCACATATAAACCTAACGGTTTCCCCCTCTTTCTGTCATCTGCTTCTTCCTCCAAACCTAAAACCCTAAATTTCTCTCTGAAATTTCTTTCTTCATCCTTAAGCTACCTCACAATGGCCAACCCCACTCACAGAAATGATCCGAACTTTACCATGCAGCTCCACAAACAACACAATCAGGTTGCTCTATTAAGCTCTGAGAAAGATCCTCATTTCTTAGAGCTTTGTTGCTTCTTAGCTTTGTCTAACTACTTCACAACCCTAACCATTGATCCTCCACTCTATGAGGATCATCTGCTTGAATTCTGGAAGACCTTCCAAGAGGTCATAATGGATGGGGAGAAGGCACTGTCTGCCACAGTGCAGGGGAGAACGGTCTTCATTACTCCGGCCATCATCAACATGCATCTTTAGCTGGATGATAGAGAAGGTGAGGTGTTCTTCCTAAAGGAAGCTGTTAATCATTCTTTTGAGCAGATAGGGTATGAGGGAGATTACACTGTCAAGACCTTCAAGAAAGGGAAGGTCTCATCCTAGTGAAGATTCCTTCTCCATGTGGTATCCACAGCTTATCAAACAAGCATGGTGGATGGGACCAGATTCCTGAGGATCTCTCCTTCATTATCCATGGAATGATTCAAGGGGTCAAGTTTAGGTATTCTCAATTTGTTTATACTAATTTACTTGCCAACTTAGACTCCTTAGAATATTACATGTGTTGGGTATTCTACCTAAGAAGAAATTGAATATTTCCAACAATATTGAAATTGAAGATTTGAAGAACAATAGCAACAAAATATTAGTCTAGGGTTTGTTTTGTAATTATTGTAAATGCTAGACTAGTATATATATTAGAACATATTATCATTGTATGGGTTACTACTTCACCACTTGTTAGGGTGAATTAAGTTTATCATCAACAACAATATATCATCATCCTTCAAGGATGATGATTTCAACAACATATCAACAAACGCCAATCACTAAACATGTTTGTGTTCTTTATCATGTTCATCATTATAATATTTTAGCATCTAATCATTCAAGTTTTTATTATCATCAATATGAATCCTAAGATCCATGCTCATTGTTCCATTCATATCGGGAACACACAATTGGTATCAAAGCCGGAGTTGATGGATTTATATTGATTAGGGTTTGTGGCTGCCGAAGTGGGATCCAAAAGAGGCTACCGAAGGTAGCTCTTGCGAGCCAAATAGAAGCTGCCTTGTGGGATTCTTGCGGCCGAATGAAGCTGCCAGAATATGGGTGCCAAATGTAGGCTGCATTGGGCACCTTGCGAACCAAAAGAAGCTGCAAATAGGGTTGCCAAATGCCATTTGCGGCTGCCAAAATGGGGCTGCCAAATGAATGCTCTTGTGGATTAGGGTTTCTTGTGAATAGGGCTACTCCTGAACCACATTAAGGCTGCCAAATGAGGATGTCTTGTGAACCAAGTGATGAGGCCGAACATGGCTGCCAAATGCGGCGGCCAAGTGGAGCCTCATGCGACATAGGGCTGCCCTAATTAGGGTTGCCGAACCAAAGTTCCTTTGCGACCACCTTAGGGAGGCAAAATTAGGGTTTGCAACCTAGGGTTGCAAATGGGCTCGTGAACACCATTGGGTTTTGTTTCTTGGGCTCCATCATTAAAACAAAAAGAAAAGGTGGACTTGGACTTAATTGTTTGGGCCGCCAACATCAAAAATAAAAACAAAAAAAATCGTTGTTCCAAAGTTTTAAAGACCTCGCTTCTGCATCAACAACAAAGTTCTTAGCTTTGAACAACTATTAAACAAAATCAACATCAAACTTCAATTCACATTGGAAATCTACAATTTAGGGGGAGTATTGTTGGGTATTCTACCTAAGAAGAATTGAAGATTTCCAACATTATTGAAATTGAAGATTTGAAGAACAATAGCAACAAAATATTAGTCTAGGGTTTGTTTTGTAATTATTGTAAATGCTAGACTAGTATATATATATATTAGAACATGTTATCATTGTATGGGTGACTAATTCACCACTTGTTAGGGTGAATTAAGTTCATCATCAACAACAATATATCAGCATCCTTCAAGGATGATGATTTCAACAACATATCAATAAACACCAATCATTAAACATGTTTGTGTTCTTTATCATGTTCATCATTATTATATTTTAGCATCTAATCATTCAAGTTCTTATTATCATCAATATGAATCCTAAGATCCATGCTCATTGTTGCCGTTCATATCAGGAACACACATAACTCTAAAGAAACTGGGTGATCATACTTCAAGATGGAACCTCTGACTAGAGTATCTATGAGAGAGAAGTCTCGAAGAAAATCAAGCTTTAATGGCTCACATGGAAAACAAAGTTCCACCCATGGCTAGTGAGGTAAGAGATAGGTTATGTTCATCAATATGTGTTGAGCAAGTGAAAGATATAGATTCCATGCTTAACAATTGGTTGATAAAGTTAAAGAAACAATGATTTTAATGAATCTTATTTAAGAGAACATAAATTCTATCAAATAAAAATTAACTCTTTTCAAAAGGAAATATATAAAATTGTTTCAGAAAATTACAGTTTAAAAACACAAGTTGAGCATTTCACCATTTCCTTAACTAAATCCATGGCTGACCGGGCATGAACTGAAGTGAAACTTCAGAAGTTTCAACTTTCATCTCAATAGTATGAGAAACTATTAAATTCTCATATTGAATCAAAGAACAGGTCTGGGTTGGGATATACTGTTGTGGCACCTCCTATAAACAAAAATTAGACACCTTTACATGAATCAATGACAAATAACTTGTCACATGTAACTCCTGGTTATTTTTAAAGACAAAGAAAGAAAGAATAGAGTGAAGAAAAAGAAGGAAAAGAAATAAAAACCAAGTCTATGGGTTAAAACTGACAAAAAAAAAAAAATCTTTGAAAAGTTGGTGAATAAAGGTGATGGCCGCCCATCACCCTCTCTTCATTCATAATCCTCGGATATTTTTAGAGAGAGAAGAAAGAGAGCAGAAACTCTCAGTTTTAGAAAGAAGAACAAGAAAGAATTCGAATTCAAGGTAAGAATTCATGGTTTCATGGTGTTCTTAACTGGTTTTATCCTCGGTTGTATGCTTATGTATGTTTGTATGTGATTGGGTGTGTGTTTTAGTGGGTTTCTAGGCGGTTGAACTCAATTACTAACGAGATTGGATGAAGCCATACTCAATAGCTGCTAAGGTGAGTTGTAGAACCCCTTTTTTACATGTTTTAACTGATTTTAGGGCTGGAAATACATGAATGTATGTTTTTATAAAACTGGGTTTTACACCCGTATGATTTACTATGTGTATGTTACTGTTATGATGTGATGTTGGTCTATGTTCATGCTTGATGATATTATGGTTGTGTTTCTAAGGATTAGACGGTAAGATTTAAGCTTAGAACATAATATATGGTGTTTGGAAGCTGAAATCTGATGTTTAGGGCTCAGATGTCTAAGTTTTCGAATATGCCCAAGTGTTCAAAAGAAATGCGGGTGAACAATTAATGTGGATGAGCATTGTTCACTAAGTAAGTCAATGCGGATGAGAACTGGAGAAATACGGATGAACAGTTAATGCGAAAGAGCATTGATCACTAAGTAAGTCAATGCGGATGAGTGCTGGAGAAATGCGGATGAGTGCTGGAGAAATGCGGATGAACAATAAATGCAGATGAGCATTGATTACTACGTAAGTTAAAGCGGATGAGCATTGATCACTAAGTAAGAATGCGGATGAGTATTGATCGCTAAGTAAGTTAATGCGGATGAGCATTGATCCCTAAGTAAGTTAATGCGGATGAGCATTGATCATTAAGTAAGTCAATGTGGATGAGTACTGGAGAAATATTGATGAACAGTTAATATGAATGGGCATTGTTCACTAAGTAAGTCAATGCGAATAAGTATTGGGGAAATGCCGATGAACAGTTAATGTGGATGAGCATTAACCACTAAGTAAGTGAAATGTGGATGAGTACTGAGGAAATGCAGATGAACTAAAACAAATGCGGATGATTAAAAAGGCAAGTGCGGATGAACACTTAGAATAGTTTTTGACTTTCTGGAGAAAAAGTGACATTTAGGGTTTGACTTTGGATGTTTCCGGGGGTTCATGTAAGCTGACTTTTGAGGTCATAGATGTTATGACGGGCATGTTATAATGTGTGATTGATGCTTATGGATGATGGTACGTATGAAGTATATTATGTATGTATGATGCCCTATATGATGATGTTGACTGCTTATGCGTATGTTCCTTGTTGTATGATTATTTTCCCGTGGCTTTACGCTGAATGTTAATAAACAAAATGAAAGTCTTATGTAACGTAAAGTGGAGGATAATGAAAAAAGGAACAAATGAAAGAATGTATGCATTAATAAATGAAAGAGAAAGTAATGAAAGGCTTGCTAGCAAAATGTACGGAGGTGCACGATCCTAAAATGTATTAAGCTCAACTGTGTGTGGTTTAGCTAACCCTTAAGGATACACGCAGGGGTCCAGTCTTTGTGACTGACTAGCGATATAGTACATGGTTTATAGTGATTACTCACCGCGGTGCTGGTGCCAGGCTATGTGCATTATGGTAGTCATTTATGATCTTCGGCCCAGTACCCGCTTTGTGCATACGTTTGGGGTGTAGTATATAGTTGGGATCTTTGTCGCTTGCCCCGGTGCTAGTGCCATGCTATTTGCGTTATGGAAGTCATTTATGATCTGTGGCCCAATACCCGCTTTGTGCATACGTTTAGGGTATAGCTCATTACCCGATGGAAGTGAATATCTGGTGGTTTATTCTGATGCTTCCTACTCGGGGTTTGGGTGTGTGTTAATGCATAGGGGAAAAGTTATGGCCTATGCATCCCGACAGTTAAAGGTTCATGAGGTTAATTACCCTACTCATGATTTGGAGCTAGCAGCTGTGGTCTTTGCTTTAAAGATTTGGAGGCACTACCTATACGGTACAAAGTGCACCATATTCACCAACCACAAGAGCTTGAAGTATTTCTTCGAGAAGAAGGACCTGAACATGAGGCAAATGAGATGGTTGGAGCTCATAAAAGACTACGACAGCGAGATCCATTACAATCCGAGCAAAGCCAGCATGGTGGCGGATGCCCTTAGCCGGAAAGAGAGACCCAAACCGATTCGGGTGAAAGCTTATCAGTTGATCATGACCTCGAATGTGATGAAGCAAGTCAAAGAGTTTCAAGACGAGGCATTGAAAGAAGATCATCTTAACTCCGAAAGAATGAGAGGTCTGGTTGTGGAATTGGGTGAAAACACACTTGGTGTTAGAACTCGATTTGGACGAATGTGGATTCCTCGTTTTGGGGATCTACACGTGAAGATCATGGACGAAGCTCACAAGACTCGATAATCTATTCATCCTGGTGCTACAAAGATGTACCAAGACATGAAGAAAGATTATCGGTGGTCGGGTGTGAAGTGTGATGTGGTGGAGTATGTGAGTAAATTTTTTACTTGTTTACAAGTGAAGGCCGAGCACTAAAAGCCGTATGGGAAGATCCAACCTTTGGATATACCGGAGTGGAAGTGGGAGCACATCACCATGGATTTTATTATGAAGCTACCGCATACCCCGAAAGGGTATGATGCCATATGGGTGATAGTTGACCGTTTGACGAAGAGTGCTCACTTCCTACCGATTCATGAGACATATTCATCCGAGAGGTTGGCCGGTCTTTTCATCAAGGAAATCATAACTCGTCATGGTGTGCCGGTGTCTATTGTGTCTAATCCTGACACCCAGTTTACATCAGAATTTTGGAAGAAATTCCACGATGCAATGGGGACGAGGTTACATATTTGCACGGCTTATCATCCTGAAACGGATGGTCAGTTGGAACGGACGATTCAGATACTGGAAGATATGCTCCAGGCATGCGTCATTGATTTTGGAGGAAGTTAGGATGACCACTTACCGTTATCTGAGTTCTCATATAACAACAGTTATCATGCCAACATTTGCATGCCCCTTATGAGGTGCTATACGATAGGAGATGCAGGACACCTGTCTGTTGGGGTGATATTGGTTTGAAAGAGTTAGAAAGCGTCAAGGTGATTGAGGCTACGACTGAGAAACTTGAAAAGATCAAGGCCTTCATGAAGTAGCCAAAGATAGATAAAACTCGTATGTAGATAAACGACGTAGACCGATTGAGTTCCAGGTGGGTGACAGGGTTATGTTGAAAGTCTCACCTGGAAGGGTATCATTCGGTTCAGAAAGTGGGGCAAGTTGAGCCCGAGATACATAAGGCCTTTCTGAATCATTGCTAGAGTTGGAGAGGTGGCCTATAGATTGGAGTTACAAGATGAGTTAAGTGGAATTCACCCGACATTCCATGTATCCATCTAAGGAAATGTTTAGAAGACGAGGATATGGTTATACCACTGGAGGATATCGAGGTAGATGAATGGCTCAATTATATGGAGCAACCGGTGGCGATAATTGATCGAAAAGAGAAGGGGCTGAGGAATAAAGTGGTTCCTCTTGTGTGTGTATAGTGGAAGCACATAAAGGGATCCGAGTCTACATGGGAGACTAAAGAAGAGATAAGACAGCATTACCTATGATTGTTTGAGGAATAACAGGTTTCGGGGACAAAACCTATATAAGGGGGGTGAACTTGTAACACCCGATTATTTTTAAAGGCAAAGAAAGTAAGAATAAAGTGAAGAAAAAGAAGGAAAAGAAGTAAAACCCAAGTCTAGGGGTTAAAAGTGACAAAAATGACAAAATCTTTGAAAAGTTAGTGAATAAAGGTGATGGCCGCCCATCACCCTCTCTTCACTCATAATCCTCGGATATTTTAGAGAGAGAAGGAAGGAGAGCAGAAACTCTCGGTTTTAGAAAGAAGAACAAGAAAGAATTCGAATTCAAGGTAAGAATTCATGGTTTCATGGTGTTCTTAACTGGTTTTATCCTCGGTTTTATGCGTATGTATGTTTGTATGTGATTGGGTGTGTGTTTTAGCGGGTTTCTAGGCGGTTGAACTCAATTACTGATGAGTTTGGAAGAAGCCATACTCAAAAGCTGCTAAGGTGAGTTCTAGAACCCCTCTATTACATGTTTTAACTGATTTTGGGGCTGGAAATGAATGAATGTATGTTTTTATAAAACTAGGTTTTATACATGTATGATTTACTATGTGTATGTTGCTGTTATGATGGGATGTGGGCTATGTTCATGCTTGATGATGTTATGGTTATGTTTCTAAGGCTTAGAAGGTAAGATTTAAGCTTAGAACATAATAGATGGTGTTTGGAAACTAAAATATCATGTTTAGGGCTTAGATGTCTCAGTTTTCAAATCTGTCCAAGTGTTCAAAAGAAATGCGGTTGAACAGTTAATGTGGATAAGCATTGATCACTAAGTCAATGCGGATGAGTACTAGAGAAATGCAGATGAACAGTTAATGCGAATGAGCATTGATCACTAAGTAAGTCAATGCGGATGAGTACTGGAGAAATGCGGATGAACAATGAATGCGGATGAGCATTGATCACTAAGTAAGTTAATGTAGATGAGCATTGATCACTAAGTAAGTTAATGCGGATGAGCATTGATCACTAAGTAAGTTAATACGGATGAGCATTGATCACTATGTAAGTTAATGTGGATAAGCATTGATAACTAAGTAAGTCAATGCATATGAGTACTGGAGAAATGCGGATGAACAGTTAATGCGGATGAGCATTGTTCACTAAGTAATTCAATACAGATGAGTATTGGGGAAATACGGATGAACAGTTAATGTGTATGAGCATTAACCACTAAGTAAGTGAAATGCGGATGAGTACTGAGGAAATGCGGATGAACTAAAAAAATGCGGATGAACAAAAAGGCAAATGCGGATGAACACTTAGAATAGTTTTTGACATGCTGGAGAAAAAGTGAAATTTAGGGTTTGACTTGGGATGTTCCCGGGGGTTCATGTAAGCTGAAATTTGAGGTCATAGATGTTATGATGGGCATGTTATGATGTGTGATTGATGCTTATGCATGATGGTACATATGATGTATGTTATGTATGTATGATGCCCTATATGATGATGTTGACTGCTTATGCGTATGTTCCTTGTTGTATGATTATTTTCCCGTGGCTTTACGCTGAATGTTAATGAACAAAATGAAAGTCTTATGTAATGTAAAGTGGAAGATAATGAAAAGAGGAACATAATGAAAGAATGCATGCATTAACAAATAAAAGAGAAAGTAATGAAAGGCTTGCAAGTAAAATGTACGAAGGTGCATGACTCTAAAATGTCGTAAGCTCAACTGTGTGTGGTTTAGCTAACCCTTAAGGATACACTCAGGGGTCCAGTCTTTGTGATTGACCAGCTATATAGTACATGGTTTATAGTGATTACTCACCCCGGTGCTGGTGCCAGCTATGTGCATTATGGAAGTCATTTATGATCTTCGGCCCAGTACCCGCTTTGTGCATACGTTTGGGGTGTAGTATACAGTTGGGATCTTTGTTGGTTGCCCCGGCGCTGGTGACTGGCTATGTGCGTTATGGAAGTCATTTATGATCTGCGGCCCAGTACCCGCTTTGTGCATACGCTTAGGGTATAGCTGATGACACTGATCCGGAAAAAGATAAAGAGATAATGAAAGAAAGTGATGAAGAGTAAAGAGGGTAATAATGATATTATCTATGTGTATGTACGATGTATGATCATGTACAATGGTATAGTATGATTTAAAATAAAGTAAAGTATGTTTTATATTAAAGCTAGAACTCAGTCAACAATACTGATTTTTTATGCATTTTTCCAGTTGGCAGGTGAGCATTGCTAAGGATGGCGCGGGACAACTACTTGGCATTTTGGATGGCATTCTTTTGTTAATGTTTTTGTATTGTAATGCGAACAAATGAAAATATTTAATGAATGATTGTATTAACGTGCAAAAGCATTTATAATGAAATGAAAAGTTATTTTTAATGTTCCACTGCGATGTTTTATGAAAGTTAAATGTAGTTATATGTTTTATGTGCAATGATTGACCAGCTGTGAGCGTCCTGGGAACGGGGCCTTACATCACATCATTTTGTGCAAAGCACCAAGTTTGAAACAAATTCTAATCAACAAGATATTCATAATAAAACTAAGGTGAATAAAACTGAGTCTTCTGAATCAGAAAAGATTAATCAAAAGGATTCTGAATTTGACTTTAATGAGTGTGATGAATTGGATGATTCTGATGAACATGATGATGATCTACTAAACAAGGGTAAGAATAATGTTTTTGAAACAATCATTCCAAGAGCTCTTAAAGAAATGAATTTGCCATATCCTCCAGAACAAAGAATCATGCTGAAGACTCTTTGCAAGAGAATACCCAGCTAAATGAAGGTCTTCAAGAACTACATCAGTAACAAAAACATACTAATTAAGTAATTGAAAAATGTGCCTCTACTAAGGAAGTACACACATCATGCATGGAAAAAGAAAAGAAGAAGCTATCAGCTGATCTTCAACGGAAGAAGAAACCTTTTTCATTAGAAGTTCATATTGATTCAGTAGATGATCTACGGAAGGCAAAGTCAGCAACAAACAAATCAAAACTTAAAAGCTGAAAGAGGATAAATCAACTTCAAAATTAAAAAAAGGATGCAAAGTCTCAGAAGTTGACAAATAAGAAGAAAGTAACTGATTCTGACAAAGAATCAAAGGAGATATATTGCAAATGGTGTGACATGAAAAACCATAATTCTGAAGATTGTTATTTCAGTAGTTACTGTTCTATTTGTAATATGAACAATCACATGACATATGTCTGTTACTTCAACAAACATTTTGCTATTTGTAACAAAAATAACCATTCAACTCAGGATTTTTATTTCAACAAAAAGAACAAGACAAAGAGCACAAAGAAGAAACAATCAGATTAAGCTGAATCGGACACTATATCCACTGATTGTGAAAAAGATTCAAAAATTAAGAAGCCACAACAAAATCATAAGCCAAAACCAGAGGAGAAAACATCCATTGATGTTCAACCTTTGAAGAAAAGAACAACATTCCAGCAATCAAAAACACCTCACAAAAGGGTGGATTTGACTAAACAGGAAACAAATGTTGATGATGCTTTCTTTAATAATTTTGAAAAAGGAACTCATATACCTCATTCAAAATCAAAAGATAGTAAAATTTCAACAATCAAGATTCATTATCAAAACCAAAACATCAATCAAACAAAACTAAGGTGAATGAAGAGAAGAGATTGAGAAACCATGACCTAGTTCATCAACATCATCTTCAATAGAATCATCCTCACCTGCAACAATTCAGAATGAATCAAACAAAACTAAAACTGAAACTTCAAGACTTATTCATGAAGGAGTAACAATTTTAGACACCACTGGCAAACCCAAGATCATTAAGGCTTGGGTTGTCAGTTCTAACTGATTTCTTTCTAAGTGCAGGAACAATCTTGGAGAGCTGACAACAAGTGGTATGTTGACAGTGGTTGTTCCAGGCATATGACAGGAAACTGTTCACTTCTCTATGACTTCAAATATAAAAATGCTTAATTTGTGGCGATTGGTGGGGAAAAGAAAGGAGGTAAAATAGTGTAAGGCCCCATTCCCGGGACGCTTACAGCTGGCCAATCATTGCACTTAAAACATATATACATTTAACTTTCATGAAACATGATAGTAGAACATCAAAACAACTTTTCATTTCATTAAAAATGCTTTTGCAAGTTAATACAATCATTCATTAGACATTTTCATTTGTTTGCATTACAATGCAAAAACAATAACAAAAGAATGCTATCCAAAATGCCAAGTAGCTGTCTCGTGCCATCCTCAGCAATGCTCACCTGCCATCTGGAAAATGCATTAAAAGTCAGCGTTGTTGAGTGAGTTCTTGTTTTATAATAAAACATGCTTTACTTTCGTTAAAACCGTTCTTTACTTTTGCATGTGAACACACATCATACGCACACATAGATAATATCATTATTATCTTTATTATTCGTTCATGCTTTCTTCATTCATCGTACATCATTATCAATCACTTTCGTTACTTTCATTCTCATTCATTCATACTTTCTTACTTTCATTCATACGTTCATCATTACTTCTTTTCATTCTATCAAAAGCCATGAACTTTACCACACCGTCATGCATAAAGCGGGTACTGGGCCGGGGTCTATCATAAACCCCCTGTCATGGTGAACAACAGCGTGGCCACAGTACCTAAGGGTAAATTCAGGCGCACCATTGTCATGTGCTATACTCACTGCCGAGGTCTATCATAGACCTCCCGTCATGGAGCACAATAGCCTGGTCACAGTATCTAGGGTAAGCGACAATGGTTCTATACAAATGGTCAATCACAAAGAAAGACCCCATGTGCATCCTTCTAGGGTAGCTAACCCACAAACCGTTGGACTAACACTCTTCATTAGGCGTGTTCCTACATACAAGGCTTGCAAGACTTACATTACTTTCCTTAATGCATGCACTCATTCATCATGTTCCTATTTTCATTATCTTCTACTTTACGTTACATAATACTTTCATTTCATTCATTAACATTCAACATAAAGCTAAGGGAAAATAATCATACATAACAAGGAACACAAACATAAATAGTCAACATCATCATACAGGGCATCATACATACATCATACATACCATCATGCATAAGCATCAATCATACATCATAGCATCATCAAATCATGTCCATCACATCATCTATGACCTCAAAAAGTCAACCTACATAGCCCCCGGGTACCTCCCAATTCAAAGCCTAAATTTCACTTTTTCCCCAAAAGTCAAAAAATACTCTAAGTGTTCATCCGCATTTGCCCTTTTTGTTCTTTCGCATTTGTTTAGTTCATCCGCATTTCATTAATACTCATCCGCATTTCCACAGTACTCATCCGCATTTCTCTTACTTAGTGGTTAATGCTCATCTGCATTAACTGTTCGTCCGCATTTCCCCAATACTTATCCGCATTGACTTACTTAGTGAACAACGCTTATCCGCATTAACTGTTCATCTGCATTTCACCAATACTCGTCCGCATTGACTCACTTAGTGATCAATGCTCGTCCGCATTAACTTACTTAGTGAACAATGCCCATCCGCATTAACTGTTCATCCGCATTTCTCTAATACTCATCCGCATTGACTTACTTAGTGATCAATGCTCATCCGTATTTCTTTTACTTCATCCGCATTTGTTTCTATTCATCCGTACTTCCTTAATACTCATCCGCATTGACTTCCTTAGTGGTCAGTGCTCATCTGCATTAACTATTCATCCGCATTTGTTGTTCAATCGCATGAACCTTTTCATTTGCATTGACTTTCCATCCACATTGAACTTCCATCCGCATTAACTTACTTAGTGGTCAATGCCCATCCGCATTACTATTCATCCGCATTTCTTTTAAACACTTGGGCAGATTCTAAACCTTAGATATATGAGCCCTAAACATCAGATTTTAGTTCCCAACACTGTTTATCATGTTCTAAGCTTAAATCTTACCTTCTAAGCCTTAGAAACATAACCATAACATCATCAAGCATGAACATAGCCCAACATCACATCATAACAACGACATACACATAGTAAATCATACGGGTATAAAACCCAGTTTTATAAAAACATAAATTCATGAATTTCTAGCCCCAAAATCAGTTAAAAACCAGTAAAAGAGGGGTTCTAGAACTCACCTTTGTAGCTCTTGAGTTCAACTGCCTAGAAACCCACTAAAAACACACATAACCGAACATACAAACACACATAAGCATACACCCAAGGCAAGGCCAGCTAAGAACACCATAAAACCCTAAATTCTTACCTTGAATTCAAATTTTCAGCTTGTTCTTCTTCAAAATCCAAAACTTCTGCTATGCTACTCTCTCTCTCTAACATCCGAGAATTATGTGGGTGTAGAAAGAGTGATGGGCGACCATCACCTTTTACACCCACCTTTTTCAAACCTTGTGTCATTTTGACACTTTTTACCTCTCAACTTGGGTAAAATATCTTTTCTTTCTTTTTCTTCACTTTTTTCTTTCTTTCTTAGTCTTTAAAAATAACCGGACGTTACAAATAGTTGGTGAAAGAATGGTAACTAATGGTGTGCTCAAATCTGAGAAAATAAACTATTATGAAAATTTTCAATATAATTTACTGAGTGTGTCTCAAATTTGTGATCAAAATTATACCACATTATTTGATAACACTAACTGTTACATTCTTAAGCCAGGTTTTTCTGTTCTAGAAGATTGGGTCCTTCTTAAAGCATCAAGAAAAGGAAACACATATGTTTTGGATATGAACAACACTTCACTCACAAGACATGAAACATTCCTTCTATCTAAGTCATCAGAAGATGAATCTCAATTATGGCATAGAAGGCTTGTCCATTCTAACATAAAGAACATGAACAAATTGGTGAAAAATGACTTAGACATTGGATTGCCAAAGAACAAGTTTGATTGTTCAAACCATTGTTCTTCTTGTTATAAAGGAAAACAACATAGAGTGTCTCATAAATCCAAAACTATCAATACAAATACTACACTAATCAAATTGCTTCACATGGATCTTTTTGGTACAACCAATGTGATGAGCATCAAAAAAGGCAATAATGTTTTGTGATAGTTGATGATTTCACTAGATTCACATGGGTCTTCTTCTTAAAACAAAAGAGTGAAACATCAGAAACAATAATGGACTTTGTCATCAAGATTGAGAATCAAGTTGATTTAAAAGTTAAAATTTTCAGGAGTGACAATGGGATTGAATTTGTAAATTCTGAAAGGTATTGCAAGGCAATTCAGTGCACCAACAACTCCATAACAGACTAGAGTTACTGAAAGAAGAAACATAACACTTATTGAAGCAGCAAGAACAATGCTAGCTGATTCACTATTGTCCATCACCTTTTGGGCTGAGGCTGTGAATGCAGCATGCAATGTTCAAAATAGGACATTGATTGTCAAACAACATAATAAAACACCTTATGAGATTTTATTTAAAAAAACCTTACATAGGATATCTTAGAGCTTTTGGGTGTCATGTATCTGTTTTAAACATAAAAAAAAATTGGAAAATTTTCAAAAAAAGCCTATGATGGTTTCTTTGTTGGATATTCTTCAACATCTAAATCGTATAGGATCAACATTCCACAATATAACATTATGGAAGAAACTCCTAATGTATCTTTTGATGAATCCTTATTTACTAAATCAGTCAAAGGATCATCATGGTTTTTTGATATAGATGCACTAATAGATTCATTTAACTCTGGTTGTTTGAATAATACAGGATCTGATGATACATGTTATCCATTTGTTCCCCCAAATTTGAATGAAGTGTCATTATCTGCTAATCCTCCAAGGATACATTATGTATCTGGAGATATGAATAATGTCTCAGCAGCTGTTCCATGCTCTCGAGTAGATACAACAAATAATGATTCATTAAGTCCTCATATACCTTCTAGAGAAGTTCCCGTAACTCCTACGGAAGAAAAAAATGCTTCCGGAGAAGTTCCGTAACTCCTACGGAAGAACAAAATACTTTCAGAGAAGTTCTTGTAACTCCTATGAAAGAACACAACGATTTCAGAGAAGTTCCTATGGAAGACATTAAATTCATCAATACTGATGTTCAAACTCAAGAAGACCACACAATATACAATGATGAACAAGAAGAACACTTGGACTACATCCTAAATTCATCAATAGGATTGGATTAGTCTGCATCAATGAATAAGACTAACTTGGAATCATCTTATCCCATTGAATCAACCCCAACAACAAGAATTTATAAGACTCGTCCGGTTAACAACATTATTGGAGATCCTAACAAAAGAACTACAAGAAGCCAAAATGGAACTGCCAACATCTGTCTTTTCACTTGTTTTCTTTCATAAGTGGTTCCTCCAAACATCACAGATGCTCTAAAAACAATAGCTGGATTGATGCTATGCAAGAAGAGCTTCAACAATTTATAAAGCAGAAAGTCTGGAATCTAGTTGATTTACCTGAAGGCCAACATCGAATTGGAAGTAGATGGCTCTTCAAAAATAAACTAGATGACAGATGCATAATTGTGAGAAACAAAGCAAGGTTGATTACACAAGGATACACACAAGAAAAAGAAATATACTATGATGAAGTTTTTGCACTAGTTGCAAGAATTGAAGCCATAAGAGTATTCCTAGCATATGCATCATATAAGAAGTTCACTTTCTATCAATGGATGTTAAGTGTGCTTTCCTATATGGGAAAATTGATGAAGAAGTCTATGTATCACAACCTCCTAGATTTGAAGATCCTCACTACCCACATAGGGTATACAACCTTGATAAAACTTTGTATGGTCTTCACCAAGCACCAAGAAAGTGGTATGAAACATTATCATCTTTCTTGCTCAAGCATGGATACAAAAGGGGAATCATTGATCAGACTTTACTTCTCAAAAAAGAACATCAAGATCTATTAGTTGTACAAATTTATGTTGATGACATTATATTTGGATCAACTAATAAGAGATTGTGTGTAAGCTTTGAAGAATTTATGAAATCTGAGTTTCAGATGAGTTCAACGGGAGAAACAACTTTCTTTCTTTGTCTACAAGTTCATTAGAAGACAGATGGCATTTTCATTAATCAAGAGAAATACATACATCAAATGTTAAAGAAGTACAACCTTGCTGATACATCTTCCTACAAAACTCCAACCTCAACAATTGAAAAGATTATACCTGATCCTACAAGAAAAATTGTTGATCACATATTATATAGATTAATGATAGGATCACTTATGTATTTAACTGCTAGTAGACCTGACATTATGTTTGTTGTGTGTGTTTGTGCTAGGTACCAATTAGATCCAAAAGAGTCTCATCTGAATGCTATGGAGAGAATTTTCAGATATCTCAATGGAAAACGAACACTTGGACTTTGGTATCCAAGGATGGTGATTTAACTCTCTATTCATATTCAGATAGTGACTTTGGAGGATGCAACAACAATAGAAAATCCACAACCGGTGGATGTCAATTCATATGACCATGGCTAGTTTCATGGTAGTGCAAGAAGCAAACAAATGTATCTGTATCCACAGCTGAGGCTGAGTATATAGCTGCTTCAGCTGGTTGTTCTCAAGTCCTTTGGTTGGAAAACCAATTGCTTGATTATGGTTACAATTTCCTTTAAACTCCAATCTACATTAACAATTCAGCTACTACATTTATAACTGCTAATCCTGTGCAACATAGTAAAACAAAGCATACTGAAATAAGATACCATTTTCTGAGAGATTGCTCAGAGAAAGGTTTGATCAAGTTAGTCAAAGTGGATACAACAAATCAACTTGCTAATTTATTCATTAAAGCCTTTGATTTACTTAGATTTAATTTTCTAATTTAGTCTTTGGGCATGATTAACTTAGATTAATCATTATGAACAAACAAAGAAAGCATGTGTCTGTCCTTGAAAATAGTAAGAGTACTGAGAATCCCATATAACTCTGTCAGAGTAAGAGTTTTTAGATTCCTAGTCCTCTTGATCACCACACAGTAGTGTGTCCACTGCCTAGGAAGTAAGGACATGAACTTCCTTACAATGTCCCTGTTCTCAAGAGGAACTCCTCCATCCACAAGGGTATCCACAATCTCAACATACCTGAAGTATTGATGAGTCATGGTTTCACCTGTTTTGAAGGTGAAGTTTTCAAACTGTTGCTTCAAGATATCCTTCTTGTTCTCCTTGGCTTCAGAGGAACCCTCATACATCAGTATCAGTGCATCCCACAACTGCTTGGCTGTTTTGTACTTCTTGAAACATCTGTATATAGAGTTTGGAAGAGCAGTTTGAAGGGCTATCATGGCTTTTCTATCAATCTCTACTCTCTTCCTGTCTTTATCAGAGTAGTTTACCACAACCTTGGGGATCAAACCAGCACCATTAGCAGAGGGGGTGCTAGGTATGTAAGGTCCAGTTTCAATAGACTCCCACATTCTTGAGTTTAAAGACCTGATGAAAACTTTCATTCTCAGACACCAAGTATCAAAGTCATCAAGAGTGATCAGTGGGGACTTTTGTGTGTGAGGGATCTTAAGAAGGTGAGATCTTATATCAAGAGCCTGGAATGCTCTGATACTAAATGCAGGATCGGTGAAGGGGGTCACTTACAACACAACAACACAAAGAGGAGATTAAGCAAAACTTAATCAAACAGTGAACTGGATTAACCACAAGTAAGATACTAAGAACACAAGTAATGTAGAGACAGAACACAATAGAACAAGTATATGGTTTTCAAGAATGCATTATATGCTTTATCTATGTTCTATTACAAGTGTGAAAAGCATATTTGAAAGATACAAGAACATGCCTTTTAGAGTCAAAAAGGCAAATTGCCTTTTTGACTTTGTGACTATGACATGCCATAGCTGACATCCTTATCTATTACAAAAAGGATAAAGTACATGAAGTAGAATGTTACAAACTCAAGACCTTAATATATAGTTAACAAAAGCATGGACCTTTTCACCAACTCATGTAAGTTGGTGACTTTACAAAGATGTAGCGGAAAGGTGTCCAACTTTATGGAATAGTACATTAGATAAAGCATGTTACTAAAAGTCTTCAGAAGAAATCTGTCTTCAAGAGTTGAGGCTTCAGAAGACTTTGTATCTGAAGCTTCGGAAGACTTCATCTTTGGCTTCGGAGGATATTGGTCTTGGATTTGGAAGATTTCACACTTAGAATATTTCTGTTGCATGTGTGAAACTTCTAAAGCATTCTTCTTCAGTACTTGTGCATCGTGCAGGCATAAAGACTTTGGTTGCTTTAGCCTCTAAGTATATTCTCTACAAACTCCCCCTAGGCTGATGCTACCAAAACTCTTGAATACTTCAGATATCAACAGTCCTCATTAGGATGATAACCAACCCTTTCTTCATGAGATGATCAGGATCCTTCAGACTATCAAAATGTCTTTATTGTGTCAAAGAGATCATGCAGAGGCAACTAAAACATGTCTTTCCAAGTGTAGACATTCTTAATGCCATGATCTCTAATGACATGTCACATTTCTGGATTTGTAGTGTATGTCCAGGACAAGATGGGTCTTTTTAATGCAAGAGGAGCTATTGGAATGGGAGATGATGGAGCATCCTCTGGCTACACATCCTCAGGATGTTCTAACTCATCCCGAGGTTTAGAAAAGGATGCAGTCTTCTTCTTCTTTGTCTTTGGTTTAGAAGCCATCCTTTTCTTTCTCTTTACAACTTTTAACTGAGAAGTCTGGCCTGTAGTACCTGATTGATCTTCATTGTCTTTCTCAATTGGGTCTTCAACTCTCATAGGTTCAGATTGAGAGTGAGTCTGACCCTGTTATGGATCAGAAGATGAAGCTTGCTGAGATTCAGTAGGAGGTCCAGGTTGTGATGTCTCTGGTTGTTCAATCTTAACCTCCACTTCAGGTGGGGCTTGACTTGGAGGGGAATGTAAGTCAACCAGCTCTCCACTCTTGATCTTCTTCTTGATCACCCTAATATGCTCATCCATAGTGGATAGAGACATAGGGCCAAGTCTCCTTCTGGAGAATCCATACAGCTTGAAGAAGCTCATCATCCTCTACCTTTCACCAGACTTCTTCATGCTTTTGTGGATGATGGCTCTTGACTTAGCAACTTCTTCCCTCAGCTTTCTTTTAGTTGTCCTTCTTTCTTTGACTATCTCAAGTTAAAGTTGTTTGAGATACTCAAACTCAACATAGTCATAAGACAAAGGAAGAAGTGCTTTTTCCTGATAGAGGCATGTGGCACTCAGGTAGTTGATCATCTTGATGCTTTCTTCTTCTTTATCTACCTGAGGTTCTTGTTGAACCACATCCTCATATGCGGGGCTTTCTTGAACTGGGGAGAGGGTAGGCACATGCTTGTACAATCTTTTCTTTCTTCTGTCTTCTTTGATTTGTACTAGAAGCTCTGCATCTTCTGCCTCCTTCTTCTCCCTTGACCTTTCCAGGTCAATCAGTTCATTTAACTCCTCCAAGGGGAGAGAGATGACATTTTCTATGTCATAGTTCCTTGTTTGCAGATAGGTATCCTGACTGCCCTTAACTCATCATTTTGAGTATCTGGTCTAGGGGCAGCCGTGATTGCAGTCTCCATGAGTCTAGTAGACCCAGAAGAGGAACCTTCTCCCCTTAGCTTCCTTTTCCTCTCTCTCTTCTCCTCCTCAATCTCCTTAAATGTCATATTTCTTTTCTCTTTGTCACTCACAGACCTTTGTGACTTAGGGTGGATAGAGCTTTGGCCTTCATTGCTTAATGCAGCTTCTGAGCTCTGGCCAGAGAGAGGTTGAGTAGCACCTTCACCAATAGGTGTCTCAAAAAGGACATTGATCTCTACAGCAGTTGTTGGTGATAAGATTGGCCTCTCAGGTTCTGTCACTGGCCTTCAGTTAAAGTTTCCCCTATGAAGCTAATCTTAGGGTCTACCTCAACATCCAGTTGACTGATGACATTGTCTGATTCCCATAGTCTTCTTCTTAGGCTAAACTCTACATTGATCTTGTCTTGGATTCTTTGTGCCAACTTGTCTTGATTGGCTTGGATTAACAAGTGGCATGTTCACTAAATCCAGACTGTCATAATAGTTCAGGGTCTGAAAATTAAAGATCTCTTGCTGTCCTTGACTTTCATGATGATTAGAGCTCTCTTGTTGCTGTCATACCTCCACCCAATGAAGTGATTGGAAGATGGTGGAGATGACATAGCCCTTGGTATCCCTTCCTCAAACAGACTTTATATTAGGGAGTCTATTGAGTCCATATCAATATGAACTTGAGGAAGTTGTTGAGTAGGCACAATTGCAAGTGAGGATGGTGAGTCCTTAATGTCCATACTCCCTAAGGAACTCCTAGGTTCTATGGTAGTGATAACTTTCTCCTCCTTTTTGGTAGCGTCACCCACTTGCATAGATGAGCTAGGAGTTAGGTCAACCACCTCCGCAGGTCTTATGTTCCTTGTTGAGGTCCTCTTAAAGGACTCCCAGCTAGTTGTTCCTTAAGATATGAAATCTCAAGTTGCTGATCATTGACCCTGTTCTGTAAGGTAGTCAATTGAGATTTAAGGTGACTAACCTTGGAGACTAAATAGGTGCATGTTATAGACAGTTTGTGCACCTTTAGTCTTAAATTCCCCTCATCTTCTTCAGAAGAATCATTAGGGGATGAGATGATTGGACCAAAGTCCTCACTCTCACCACCAGCTTTAGGTTCTTGGCTGTTGGATTTCCTCTGCTCACTGGCAATCTTAGTTGAGATGTTAGTGGGCTGAGTTGCCATGGTTGAGGTCTTAATGATGTAATCACTTTCAAAAGTGAGAGCCACTTCCATATGGACATTCTGAACATGTTCAGAAGTGTCAACTTTAGTTATCGGTGACTGATATGGCTAGAAGTATGAGACTCAGGAGCACTCATCTCTCTTTGAGTAGGGGAAAAGAAGAGAGAATCATGGTACTCAATGAAACCTAAATCTTCATTAGTATAGAAGTCAAGGTTGGGGATCGGTTGGTTGAGATCTAAAGACTGGGGATGGTAAAATTCCCCTAAAGGTTGATCACTTGAGTGTTGAGACTCAGAGTGATGGCTTAAGGCAGTTTGGCTTATGATCTCATCAGGCTAAGCATGAGGAACCTCAGCACTGATCCTTGAAGAGATGTGAGTGATCTACTCCTCAAGAGAAGTAGGAGCTCTAGTTTCCACTTCCTCCTGTATGGGGTCCTCCATAGACTAAATAGTCTAAGCAGGGTTTCGTTTGGATCTTCTGTGCTAGGTGATGGTGATTTGTGGCTGTGTAAGTGGTTGGGATGTAGCAGGTGTGGGTTCAACACTAGCTGGTGCTGCTAGGTTGTCACCTTGAGCAATGAGCTCTAACATTTTTGGGACTAGGGTTGTTTCTACCCCAGAGAAGCCAATAGTGTGCTTTCTTAGTATTTTAAAGACATCGGGCTTCATCTGTCCCATTTTAAGAATGTTACCTGTATCCCTTAATTGTGAGCCCAGTTCATAGTTAAGAATGTACTGGACATATCTAGGAAACATGTTGTTAGATCTAGGACTTATAGGTCTAGATCAATTTGTATAGGCTTAGAACCTTAATCAATTCTTGTAATGAATAATTGTAATTGTCATTTATTATGCATACATTAATTATATATGCAAACCCATATATGTGTGTTATGGATAATGCAGCTACAAACATTAATCTTGGTCAATTTGTGAAATTGATCAAGTGTAAGAAACATCTACGGATGAACATTTTGTTCTTCCGTAGATATGCTTCTTACAAGTAACATTACATCCAAAGATCCTCTGCAGATGACCAACCAGAACTGAAGAAAAATGCTTCGGAAGTGGAAGTTTTCTATGGATGAACAAGATTTCTACGGAAGAACAAGACTCCTACGGAAGAACAAGTTTCCTACGGAAGAACAAGACTTCTACGGAAGAACAAACTCCTACTGAAGACACTATTCCTACGGAGTCCAAACACTTGTATAATGCAAGTGTTACAAGTCAACTAGTCAACAAGGCAGTTATGCGAATCCCAAGAAATCCGATGATTCCTTAACTGACACAAATCAAATCCCAAGAGATCCAGTGTTTCCTATAACAGAAACATCATTGTCTATATATATGGATCCTAGGTTTCGATTCAAGGACGGTTGTTTTAGACGATTGATAAAACAGCAACAACAATAGCAATACGACAATCACCGTCTCTCAACCAAACCCTAGCAGCCGTCACATTATAACAAACTTTGATATCTTTCATTCATTATTTTGTAATCAATAACATATTTTAATGAAATACATATTATTCATAATTGTGTTTCTGCTAGTGTGTTCTTGAATATTTATTGATAATTAAAGTTATTACAATCAATTAAACCAAATTAACGTTGATTCCGCAAACGTTGACTTGCCATCAACCGATACTGATAATTCCTGATTACGATCCTTGGATTCACAGGTGGTATAAGAGCCAAGTGCTCATTGATTTAGATCAATTGATCTATCAATGTTAGTTGTGTTTAATTGATTTGAATCCTGTAGATTTGTCAATTTTTGCTGTATTAGATCTACTGTTTTTAAAAGAATTTTTGTGTGAAACTTGTTTGTCGTTCTATTGCATTCAAGTAGATTAACTTGTATCTATATTTAAATCAATTGAATAGCAGATCTAGTTGATCATTCTCATTAGTTTACATCATGAGCAACTTCAGTGGATCATCTTACCACCAACGAAGTTGGAAACAAAAAGCAGACTTCAAGTCATGGAAAATCAAGTTTAGGAATCATATAAACTATACTGATTCTGACTTATGGGTCTCCCTCACTGAAGGTCCTTATATTCCACCCACCCTTGGCCGGATTATAATGACAAAAATCAACCAATCAGTACCAAAGATCTATCACCTGATGATGTCAAAAAGGTTAAAGTTGATATCAAAGCATATAGTTTGCTTAGTATGGCTTATCTGAAGAGATATTGATCAGGTGTGAGAACTACAAAACAGCAAACTCCTTATGGAAGATACTTCATACTCTCTGCAAAAGGAGTGATGAGATTAGAATCATAAGGAGAGACACCCTCAAGTCATAATATGAAACATTTCATCATATTGAGGGTGAATCAATTCCTTAACAACTTCATAGATTCATGCAGTTGGTAACTGAGATGAATATTTTGGAGTTGAAATATACCAATGAGGAATTAAACAAGAAAATACTCTACACTTTGTCAAAAAGTTGGAAGCAAACAATATCCATGTTCAAGAACACAATAGATCTGAAGTCGACTAGTCTAGATACTCTGGTTGCAAAAGTGGAAGCTCTTGAAAGGTATGAAAAATCAAGAAACAAGAGTGTGAGAACTCATGTCTCACCCTATCACTTCAAAGAAAAAAATAATGTTGGAAGTGCATTTATTTCAAACAATGAAAGTGATAACTCTTGTGCTTGGAATGATAATGAGGAGGAAGTTAGCTTTTATGCTTCTAAACCCTCAAAGAAATCATCTCAAGATAAAAATTAAAAGAATGCAGAAAGAACTGCTGAGAGAAAAGATACAACTGCAACAACAACTAAGTCTTCACATTCAAACAATCAGTCAGAACCAATCACTGTGATATTGGATTCTGAAGAACAAAAAGCAGCCTTTGCAGCTTTTAGTTCTAGTTTTCAAGCATTTGGGAAGCTCTCTAACTTTAGCAAATATCTACCAACAAGACCTAGAAGAACTACATCCTGATGTAGTGGAGGAAATGGACCTACAATGGCAGATGGCAATGATTGCTTATAGAGCAAAGTGATATCTCAGGAGAAACAAGAACTTGGCAGCGGCCAGTAAAACATCAAAGATTGGTGTTGACAAATCAAAGGTAAGATGCTTCAAGTGCAATCTTTATGGACATTTCTCCAGAGAATGCAATCAACAGTCATATACAAAGATGAGACAACATCATCAGCATCAGCAACATGAGACTGAACCCTATCAACATTCAAACTCTCAAAGATCTCTACACAGATAATCTTAACTGATCAATACATCCCCACCAGCCACCAATGAATCAGCTGGACCAAGCAATTCAAAAGAGTCAAGACTGATCAAACTTCAAGATGGAACGTGTGACTGGAGTATGTATGAAAAAGAAGTCTTGGAAGAGAATCAAGCATTGATGGATCATATGGAACACAAAGTTCCTCCAATGGCCAGAGTGGTAAAAGAAAGGTTGTGTACATCAACATGTGTTGAGGAAGTTGAACGTTACAGAGTCCATGCTCAACAGTTGGCTGACAAAGTAAAAGAAACTATGATTTTGAATGAATCCCATGTTAGAGAACATAAATTGTATCAAATCAAAATTAACTCTTTGCAAATGGATTTAGAAAAATTTGTTTCTGAAAACTATAGCCTAAAAGCCCAAGTTGAGCATCTGACCACTTCCTTAACAAAATCCATGGCTGATCATGCTTCAACTAAAGTGAAAGTTCAGAAGTTTCAATTATCATCTCAACAATGTGAGAAATTACTAAATTCTCATATTGAATCAAAGAAAAGGTCTAGGTTGGGTTATCTGTTGCACCACCTGTGAATGATAATTACACATCTTTACCTACAACAATGACCAACACCCTGTCAAATCATTTTGTGCCTAGCACCAAGTTTGAAACAGAATCAACTCAAATCAACATTAACAATGAAGCTGAGGTGAGTGAAGCTGAATCCTTTGAATCAGAATCTTTATATCAAAATGATTCAAATTTGATTATGATAATTGTGATGACTTGGATGATTCTGATGAACCTGATGTGATCAAATGACCATTGGTAAGAATGTTCACATTAAAACTGGTATTCCAAGAGTGCTTGAAGAATCAAAGCTGCAATATCCTCCAAAGCAAAGAAACATGCTGAAGACTATCTGCAAGAGGATTGCTGAACTCAATGTAGGACTTCAAGAACTGAATCTTCAAAAAGAAGTGTTAGCTGCGGATCAACCGAAGAAGTGCTTTTATCCCATGCAGATAAAGGTAAGAAGAAACAAGTATCAACTAAGCAAAAGAAAAATTCTTGAGTAGAAGATGTGCGGAAAGCAAAGTCTGCTGAATCTGTAGAACTTCTGCGGAAGAACAAGCCGAATCTACGTATGAGGTACCAAAAAGAGAAGTTGTTAACAAACAAAAGATGTTGAATCTGAAGCAACAAAAGTCATCAAAGGACAAGAAAGATTCAATTGCTGATACTTCAAGGAACAACAAGAACAAATCAAGCTCTTCAAAAGAGGAAACAGAAGCTCCCAAACTGAACAAGAAAAAGAAGAAAGATGATCATGATCAAGAATCAGAAGAAATGTATTGCAAGTGGTGTGATATGACAAATCACAATACAGAAGACTGCTACTTCAGCAGTTACTGTTTCATATGCAATATGAACAATCATATGACTTCAAAGTGTTACGTCAACAAATTCTGTGCTATTTGCAACAAAAATAATCATTTAACTCAGGAATGCTATTTTAACAAAAAGAACAAAAGCAAAAGCACAAAGAAGTCAAAAACTGATTTGACAGAATCAGACACTCAATCTATTGAAAGTCAAGATGATTCAAACCAAAAGAAGGTAAATCAAAAGCAAAAGTCAAAACAAAGCAAAAATCTTTTGAAGATGCTAAATATGTGAAGAAAATAACATCAAGCCAATCCAAAACACCTCACAAAAAGGTGGACTTGGCTGAGAAGAAGTCAGTCATCAGTGATAATTTCTTTGATCATTTTGAAAAAGGGATCACATGTGTCTCAATCAATAGCAAAAGATGATGAAACCTTCAAAAGTGTAGGTTCATCTTCTATATCAAAATATCAACCAAAGAAAGATAAGGTGAAGGAAGAATCAATGAAGAAAGAAGACTCCAAAGCTTCTGCATCAGCTTCAACAAAATCATCCTCACCACCATCAAATCAAAATGAATCAACTAGATATGAAACTAATACTGAAACTTCAGGATTAAGTCATGAAGGAGTAAAAATTTTAGACACTGTTGACAAACCCAAGATCATTCAGACTTGGGTTGTCACTTTTAACTGATTTATTTCTGAATGCAGGAACAATATTGGAGAGCTGACAACAAGTGGTATGTTGACAGTGGTTGTTCCAGGCATATGACAGGAAACTGTTCACTTCTCCATGATTTCAAACACAAAAATTCTTCTTATGTGGCATTTGGTAGGGATAAAATGGGAGGTAAAATTGTTGGTGAAGGGACGATAACAAATGGTGTAGTCAAGTTTGAGAAAGTAAATTACTGTGCAAATTTACAGTATAATCTACTTAGTGTGTCTCAAATTTGTGATCAAAGTTATATCACCCTGTTTGATAATACTAACTGTTACATTCTTAAGCCAGGATTTATTGTTCTAGAAGAATGGATCCTCCTCAAAGCATCAAGAAAAGGAAACACTTATGTTTTGGATATGAACAATACTTCTCTCACAAAACATGAAACATGCCTTATATCTAAACTATCAAAAGATTTGTCTTAATTGTGGCATAGAAGGCTTGTCCATTCTAACATGAAGAACATAAATAAATTAGTAAAAAATGACCTGGTCATTAGATTGCCAAACAAAGAGTTTCATTGCTCAACTCACTGTTCTTCTTGTTACAAAGGAAAACAACATAGCGTGTCACATAAATCCAAAATTATCAATACTAATACTACACCACTCAAATTGCTTCACATGGATCTGTTTGGTCCTACCAATGTGATAAGCATTGGAAAAAGGCAATATTGTTTGGTGATAGTTGATGATTTCATAAGATTCACATGGGTCTTTTTCTTAAAACAAAAAAGTGAAACATCAGAAACATTAATGGACTTTGTGATCAAGATTGAGAATCAACTTGATACAAAAGTTGAAATTTTTAAGAGTGACAATGGTACTGAATTTGTCAATTTTGAACTAGATTCTTTTGCCGGAACAAAGGTATTGCAAGCTAATTTAGTGCACAAGAACTCCACAACAAAATGTGTTAGGATGAGTGATCTAAGTTTGATTAATTTGAGTAGATTGCAGCAGAATTCGAACAAAGAATTAGAAAATAGCAAGAACACAATTGATATTCAATGTAAAAGTAAACGGTTATAGAGAGAGAGAATTCTGCAAAAGAAATATTTCATTCATATGCTTTCGTGGTGGCTCAATGTCACAGTTACAACTAGGTCAACATTCCTTATATAGGAATATGACGTCTGCTGATGTCATTTGATAGTGACATCTAACAGAATTATACAAACTACTAAAACTATGCAAACTACTGAGAATGTTCTCAACTATGATTACATCTCAGAGAATGCTAAGTACAAAAACATAAAACTACTGAACTACAACTACTGAAACTATAACTACTGAAAAGTAAATTACAAGTACTGAAAGGAAATCATCACAACTACTGAAGTTAATAACTTCAGCTGTTGTGACAACTACTGATCACTTTAGTCTTCAGTCTTTGTTCTTCAGACTTTTACTTTCAAACTTTGTCTTCAGCTGATAGCTTCAGACTTTGTCTTTAGTACTTTACTTTCAGACTTTGTCTTCAGTACTTTTCTTTCAGACTTTGTCTTCAGTACTTTACTTTCAGACTTTGTAATCAGCTGATGTCTTTAGCTGTTGTGATCTTCTTCAGCAGTTATAATATCTGTGAGACTTAGAGGTTTTTCTTATTAGGCTCATTGGTTCTTTTGGTCCAACAAACTCCCCCTGAACCAATACAGCCAAAACCTCTAAACTTATTGATGATCCACTTATTCTTGGCAGAAACACCCTCTTGATCAGCTTCAGAGGTAATCAGTTAAGCACAGGCCGGGAAAAGTTTTGATCTTTTGATTGGCTAAGTATGGAAGGGAACTCTATCTTGGGGAAACTGGACACAGAGTCTTATCCCAACCATGAAACTAATTCCCATTAATGAGTCTGAAGACTCACTAGCATAGGCCTCAAGGAGAACAACTTGTTCCTCCTTGGTGAGTTCTTCTGCTTCTCCCTCAAAGACGAACTCTGGGCCATAATACTCAGACAGATATCTCACTTTCTTCCATTCTTAACTCGACAGTTGTGATCTCTCTGTATGCAAATTCATCAGGGTGAGAGCCTTCAAGCAACAACTGGAGTTCACTCTTCTGAAGATCTTCAAGTCTTTTGTATAACAACCCCTTCTTGATCATTTTGTTCTCAAGAATAGATTGAGGGGTTGTCTGGAGGTTGTGAGCTCTCTTGATTCTTCAATGATTTCCCAGGGTGAGACTACCATGGCCAACGTAATTGCAGCATTCAAGGTCTTCTTCACTTGGCCATGATATGTACTTGGTATATTCTTCTTATGAATTCTAGAACTTACCCTGGGGTCTGGCCAAATCCGCACTCTTTCTCTTTGATGTTGAAAAGTATGTCTAAGAGTGTACAGCCTCAGAGCTTGTTTTTCATTTCTTGAATGGATGAGGACTGAGGGAAATCCTTGTCAACCATCTTGAGAAACTGCTCATCGTGCTGCTTCTGCTGTTCTGCTTCTTCAATCTTTACCTTCACCATTTGCATTTGCAAGTCAAGTGTAATCACTTGTTGACTTCTGTGCTCAGGTGTTTTAAGGTTGAGAACACAAAGATTGGCAGACAATCTTCATCATCATCCTCTTCTTCATCTTCTTCTACCCTCAACACCCTTCTCCTCCTTCTGGGTGTATCACTAGGTAAGGTTTGAGGTGGTTTTTGGGGTAAAGGGATTGGTTTTGTGGGTTGAGTTGTGGGTGGCTTTGGTTTAGGGATAGATTTGGGAGATTTTAGAGATGAGGGTGTGTTTGAGTGGGAGTGTAAGAAGACTGATCTAGCATTTGGTGGTGAGTTTGGCTTTGGAGAGCTTTGCCATTTCAGTTCTCTTCCCTGCACCTGCTTCATCCAGTGCTTCGATGATCAACCCTTTATTATAGCCTCCAGCAGAGCAGATTTTCTTGGTTATCTCCAAGATAATGTCTCTGGACCAGGACTTTATCTCTATCAATGATCTTCCAAGGTATTTGGCAATAAATCTGATCATTATCTCCAATCTTTCCCTTTCCAACACACTATAACCAGCCATCTTGTTTGAATCTCTTCTATTTCCAGCCTTCTGATATCAGAGTCTATGTGGCTGTGTCATGACCATGTCTAAAGAGCTGATCTATAATTTTATCCATGGATCTACGATGAGCTTCATCAGCATCTTTGACAAGATCTTCTAAGGATTTTTCTTCATCAGCTTTTGACTCAGCACTTTTCTTTCGTTTATAGGTGATCAGCTGTTCTGAGATCAGTTCTTTCTCCACCCATTCTTTTTCAGGTTCTTTCTCATCATCAACTCTTTCCTTTTCTTTTCTTTCAGCCTTAGTAGTCTCCCCCTTTTTGGTTGCATTGGGATCAGGGGCTTGAAAGGCAGAAAGAGATTTGTGAACAACATCATCAATGAGGGTTTGTAGATTTGAGGAGATCCTCTCATCAATGGCTTTATGTACAATCTCAGTAATGATGGGAGTGATGAGAGGTAAGGAGTTTTGAAAGATAGCAACCATCTGCTCAGAGGGGTTCTGTCCCTGAGAGGTGGTGCCAAAAGCAGTGGCTGGTGGCTTAGTTATGTGTGTAGGCGAGTGTTTGGTGAACCTTCATTGAAGGTGCCATCTGTGGTTATTAGGGTAGATGGACTTTGATCCTGAGACATTTTGGCTAGCAGTTCTTTGAGTCTGCTTACCTCATCTCTAGGATGGTATTATGGGCTAAAACATCATAGAAAAAGCCCAGGTCATCATCAGTCTTTGCTGAATCACCTGACCTCCTGATTGAATCAGGATGAACATGCTCTGAGTGTAGATCAGTAGATGCATGTGCCCCTTGTTCTTGGTACTGGGGACTTCCTGCCTCAGGACTATGTTCTTCATTGGCAGTTGCCTCTGGTGAGGTCTTATGGATGTTACCAACTTCATCCTGATCATTTGCTGAATCAGTAGAAGTGGTAGCCTTACCAGATGTTCTAACCTCCTTTTCTACACTTGGAGATTGAACATTGTAACCCCTGTGCTGTGGGTTATCAGAAGCATTTTGGTCCTCCCCCTTAATGGTTGAGGTATTCCCAGTGGTAATTGGTTTCTGGGGAGGGGTGAGGAATGCAACTAACTCACACTTTAGCAACTATCAGTGTTGGGCTTTGAGGGGCGGTTGCATGTGGAGATTGGTCCGAAGCAGATTGCACCCGGGGAGAGGTGCTCTTCAATGGTAACCCTCTCAATTGAGATAGGTTCCAGTAATGTGGGATCCCCAATTGTGGTTGCAACAGGATCCTGTTGAGAGGATACCTGTGCGGCTTCAGCAGGTTGAGTCTTGGACATAACTAGGGGGTTATAACCAGTATGTCTTCCTGTATTGGTGGTACAGGGGCATCCTCAGGGGACTCATCTCCCTGAGTAGCTTTTTGGGCTTTCTGGATTTGGGTTTGGTGGGGACTTTGGATCTGGAATTGGAGGCTGTGGGTCCCTCTGCTTGGGTTTTAGCATCCGGGCAGCCCCTTTAGAGGTAGGGTCTGAGTATTTCTGGAGTATACCTCAGCTAAAAACAGCTGGAGCAGGGACCCAAGACCAACAAGGCCATCAGATTTTAATTGATTCAAAATTAGGCCATCAGAAACCTAGGATAACGTAACATATGTTTGCCACAGGTTTCTGAGCCAGATCCTTTAGTTCCATGAACACTATCTCAGAAAAATTTAGATTTTGGCGTTCAAAGATAGGTACAATACCTGTTGCCACCATGAGTAGACATCTGATCCCAAGAATGTCTTTGAAGCAGACAGACATTCACCATATGAAAGATAAGTCTTTCGGCATCATGGAAGTGCTTTTTAAAAATGGTTGTAGCACTTAAGTCGCCTACATACCCGTTATTGATAAAAGACATATCAGTGGTGCCTTTCAGGTATTCTTTAGTATAGGTGCCATCATGCAAATTTAGGGTTTTGTGAATGATGTCGGGGGTGATGAGCACCTGTTTCCGATCACCAACCACTGGAGAGTGATTTGGCTATCATTCTCAACAGCTGTGACAGAGACGTTGGTCCAGAATTGGGTTAAGGAATCAGGGTATATGGTAGGATTCATAAGAAAGGCTGTTCGGTATTGGGAATCCACCATAAGATCGATGGCATTATCAAACTTGTCCAGAAGGCCGATTTCGAAGGTAGGCAACACAGTTGTGTCGGGGTTTGAGTTTCATGGTCGCCATTGTTGAGAGAGAAAAGGATTGAAAAACGGCTAATGAAACGTTTGGCTTAAGTGCAGGTATTTATAGGTTAAGAAAAGGCTGAAAGGAAAATGACTGAAAGTGTTCGTGTTGTCATCAGTTGTTATGAAAAACAAGAAGACTTGGTTTTAACTATCAGACGTTTGAAAACAACTGAAGACTTGGTGTTAGTCATCAGTAGTTGTGAAACTACTGAAGATCTTGGTTTTGTCATCAGCTGTTGCAAACAACTGAGGACTTGGTGTTAGTCATCAGTTGTGAAAATACTGACGAACATGGTTTTGTCATCAGCTGTTTACGGTGAAACAACAGTTTGTGGAAACGACTAAAGTGAAAATTCTCATCAGTAGTTTTCATCAATTCTTAGCTTTTCAGCTGTTTCATACTGTCCTCAACACTTACTCATCAGATTTTTAGTTGTTTTTAGTTGTGTCATAGGACATCAGTACTTATCCATTTTATGGACATCATAGTTATAACTACATCAGTAGTTGTAACTTCATCAGTTTCTTTTACATAATCAGTACTTATTTGTGACATGGTACTATGATCATCATACTTGTTTATTGAGATCATCAGTAAATGTCACTTATTCTAGCTGCAGCATACCAAGCCTTAACACAAGGTTTGGAAAGTTGAACTATCCAAAGGCTTAGTAAATATATCTGCAAGCTCATCAGCACTAGGCACAAACTTTGGATCAATGAGACCTTTTTCAAAACAATCCCTAATAAAATGGTGTTGATCTCTATATGTTTGGTCCTAGAGTGCTGGACTGGATTCTTGACAATGCATAGAGCTGAAGCACTATCCATTAATAATGGAGTCTTAGTCTCTGTAATGCCATAATCCAATAATTGATTCTGAAGCCAGAGTACCTGAGATGTACAACTTGCAGCAGCAATGTACTCTGCTTCAGCGGTGGATGTAGCAACAGATGTTTGTTTCTTACACTGCCAAGAAATCAAACAGTTGCCTAGGAATTGACATCCACCAGAAGTTGACTTTCTAGTTAACTTACACCCTGCATAGTCACTATCAGAAAAAGCAACTAATTTGCAAGAGTGTCCAGTGGAATACCAAAGACCTAGAGATTGTGTACCTTGCAGATATCTAAAAATCCTCTTGACTGCAATCAAATGAGACTCTTTAGGAGTAGCCTGAAATCTAGCACAAACACAAGTTGAAAACATGATATCTGGTCTAGAAGCTGTTAAATACATCAAGGACCCAATCTACATCGTAAAGTGTTTCATCAACAGCTTACCTTTCTAATCTGCATCCATTTGTGGGTGTTGCACATGGGAGTAGAACAGGGCTTACAATTTTGTAAATCAAACTTATTCAAAGATCTTTTGTATATTTTGACTGATGAATGAAGGTTCCATCAGCCTTTTGTTTGATTTGCAAGCCTAGAAAGAACTGTAATTCTCCCATTGCACTCATTTCAAACTGTTGTTTCATTATACTTGTAAAATCATCACACAACTGGGGATCAGAGGATGCAAAAATAATATCATCAACATAAATTTGAACAAGTAGCTTATGCTGAGCCACTTTCTTAATAAACAAAGTTTTATCTACGGAGCCTCTAGTGAAATATTTTGAAGAAGAAAATTTGAAAGTGTTTCATACCAGGCTCTAGGAGCTTGCTTCAACCCATAAAGAGCCTTATCAAGTTTATACACCCAATCAGGATGTTTTTGTCCTCAAAACCTGGTGGTTGACACACATAAACCTCTTCTTTTATTTTTCCATATAAAAAAGCACTTTTGACATCCATTTGAAAAACTTCAAGATTGTGGAGTGCAGCATAGGCTAAGAACAATCCAATTGCCTCTAGTCTGGCCACAGGGGCAAAGGTTTCATCATAATCAATACCTTCTTCTTGTGAAAACCCTTGTACAACCAGTCTAGACTTGTTCTTGAAAATAAGCCCATTTCATCAGTTTTATCCTAAACACCCATTTAGTGCCTATTGCACACTTACCTGGGGGTAGAGGAACCAGTTCCCACACTTGCTGCTTTTTGAACTGAAGTAGCTCAAGTTGCATGGCTTCAACCCATCCATTGTCTCTTAAGGAAACATGATAGTTCTTTGGCTCTAGCTGACTGATGAAGAGAGCATAGAAGCAGAAGTTGGACAATTGACTTCTGGTTGAGACACCAGCATTGATATCACCAATGATTTGAGACATAGGGTGTTTCTTCAGCTCTTGGTACACTATAAGATCAGTGCAAGTGTTTGTAGCAGGTTCAGTAACAACAGATGTTGATCCAGACTCTTGAAACCAAGTATGAGATGGCAAGTCAAATGATGTAGAGGAGTAAGAAATCTCATCAGCATTTGTTGTGGATGGAGCTGCAGAAGCTACAGGAACATCAAGTTTAGCAAACTCAGGCAGTTGATCACTAAACTTGAAAAGGTGAGTACTGATATCATCATCATCTTAAGTACCACCAGGTGGAAGACTTGCTGCAGAAGATGATTTATCCACATGATCTGCAACAGCTGGAGGTTGATAAGGAACATATTGTAGTATGTCCAGATCAAATAGCTCCACAGGGTTTTGTGGAATTTTATCCTTAGGAGATTCATTGAATTTCACATGCAAGGTTTCTTCAACTATCTTTGTTATGCAGTTGAAGACTCTGTAAGAATTGCATGTGGATGAATAACCTATAAAATACCCTGCATCCACCTTAGGATCAAATTTGTGGAGTTGATCCTTTATGTTGAGAATGAAACAAGGACACCCAAAGGCTTTGAAAAATGAAATTAGAGGAGCCAAATGATGTAGAACTTCATATGGAGACTTCATCAAACTCTAATTTACTAATACTCTATTCTGCACATAGCAAGCTGTGTTGACAGCTTCAGCCCAAAGGTCAATGGCAAACCAGAGTCAGCCAACATAGACCTTGCAGCTTCAATTAGGGTCCTATTCTTTCTCTCCACTACTCCATTTTGTTCTGGAGTCCTTGGAATGCTAACTGCCTCTTGATTCCCTTTGATAGATAAAAATCATCAAGTGTATGGTTTCTAAATTTAGTTCCATTATCACTCCTTATACACTTGACTGATAGGGAATACTGCTTCTCAACATAGAACATAAAGTTTATAATCGTCTGAGCAACCTCATCCTTTGAATGCAAGAAGAAAGTCCATACAAATTTGGAGTAATCATCCATAATTACTAGGCAGTATTTCTTCTTTGCCATGCTCATCACTCTCACAGGACCAAATAGATCCATGTGCAGTAATTACAAGCAGGCAGTGGACTTAGGTTCTTCAATAGGAGGGAATGAGACTTTGTGCTGTTTTCCTTTCAAACAAGCAGTGCAGGTTTCATCACAGTGGAACTCCTTTATTGGTTGACCTCTCACTAAACTATTGTGGATCAGCTGATTTATGTTTTTGAGATTCACATGACCCAGCCTTGTTAATCCTTTTATTTCAGCTGATTTGAAATGCTTTTCAGATGTTGTTACTTGCCTTCAGTACTTGAGGTACTTTGAGGGACAACATCTGAAGTACTCAGCTTCATGTGCTTATCAGTATTTAACCCATCAGGCAATTGATTTGCTGAGGTATCAACACTGATTTCATCTTGTGATTTTGGGTGATCACTTGAGGATGATGCACATGATGATGTGGTTTGGAAATTACTTTCACCTTCAGGTTTTACCATTGATTTTGGAGTAAAATCTGTAGGTGGTGCAATGTGATTGAAACCTATTCCAAACTTCACATTCGAAGCAGATTGCTTGCTGAGCAGCATTTCAAATCCCTTCAGGATGATACCCAGTGGTCACACTCAACTTGGGTAGCTGCAAGTTTTTCTTGAGTTCTCTGTGGTTCTCAAGAATGACATCTAGCTTAGCTTTTTCATCATTTAATTGGCATTTAAGCTTATAAATCTCATCATATTTATCATTAAGAACAGACTCATACTCAGCTTTTCTTTTGAAAAGGGTTTGCTCAAGCTCAAGATTTTGATTTATTAAAGCTACATTTGCCTCTCTAATAGAGATAAATGCACGTATGCAAGATTCAGAACATAGTTTGGCCTTAGCCTCAGAGGATACCTGGGTTACCTGTGATGAAGATGCATTGGAGCATGAATTCTCAGTAGACTCCAGGGCCATGAGAGCAAGATTCCCAAAAGGATGTTCACCACCATGTTGACCATCACCAGCAAATAAATGCTCATTACCAGAGAGATCATCTAGTAAACTGCTCCAGTCAACAACACCAGGGGTGAAGAAGCTGTGATGAGGTTGTGATTGAGATGATTGAGATGGTAGAGGCTCATGTAAGGCTTGAGGTTGTTGTGCAATAGGAACTTAAACTGGATTTGGCTGCGGCATGTAATAGCAGGCATATGGATATGACATTGGACCCTGAGGGACAAAATATGCAGGAGATATAGGTTGTGCATGATGACCAGAACTAGCAGGATGTTGCCCTCTGCTTTGTGGACTATTGCTTGGAAAAGTCACAAAGGGTGTAGAGAAGTTAGATCCAGTTGATCTACACTCTCTTGCAAAGTGTCCAAGCCTATGGAATTTATGACACCTCAACTTACTCTTGTCAACCAACTTTGGTTTTGCCAAGAGTCCTGGAAATTTCCTACCAGTTCTCTTGTAGAACTTTTGAGATCTGATATTAATCAAGGCCATTTGGCTTGGAATATCCATCTCTTCTAAGTCATCATCAGCAATACCCTTCAAATCATCCATAATGAAACACAAATTGTCACTATTATAGCCTGACTGACTGTCAACACTAACAAATGCATGATCTGAACTGTTTGAAGATAAATCTATATGCTCATCATAATTGCTTTCTGATGCAGCATATTTTGACTCATGACCAACCAAGGCAGTCTTCCCTGGTACAAAGTCATCAGTGAGCTTTCCTGATGATGCATGTTTCCTTTTCTGCTCTATCTCTCTTTCAAATGTAAGCAGTTTCCCATGGAGTTGGGTGAGAGATAGGCTATCCAGATTTGCACTGGAGCGTAGGACAATGGTGTATGTGTCCCATCTCTCAGGCAGTGATCTAGGAATCTATTGTTCATCTGGCTATTAGTGTATTCATGTTTGACCATTTTCAGCTCAGAGATCAAACAGGAAAAACGCTCAAACTGTTGAGTCAGTGACTCACCCTTCCTATGAGAGAATGTCTCATATTGTTGGGCAAGGATTTCTCTTTTGTTTGCTAAGACCTCATCTGTTCCACCAAATTGTTCCTTCAATGCATTCCAGAGGTCATGAGCAGTTTTATGATGCATAAGCCCAGAATAGATTTCATTAGGTAGAGCCATGGCCAGAATACCATGCGCTTTAGCATCAATCTTAAACAGTTTTCGATCCTCATCTGAGTATTGTTCCTTCTTCTTCGGAACCATTTGGTTGGTTTCCGGATTGTTCACCGTAGGCTTGTGTGAACCATGTACCACAGATGTCCAACAACCTGAACTGTTAACAGACAGGTGATGAAGCATTCTTCATTGCCATATGTTATACTCAGTCCTAACCAGCATCGGAGGCTTGGTTGAGGAACCGGTATTGTGAGGGTCATTAGAAGGAGTAGTCATTCTCAGATTCAACCAAATTCAATTAAGTTTTAACTGATTTAGTGCAAAACACAACAAACTCAATATGAACCAAGAGGAAACTCAAAGCAAATAACCGAAAGCGGCAGAAATTCAATGATCTATAACCAATTCTTGCAAATATGCTAATTCAATCAAACTTAGATATTGAAATAGTAGTTTCAATGATCAACTGTTAGATCGATCAATGATTAACTAGCTCTGATACCATTTGTTAGGATCAGTGATCTAAGTTTGATTAATTTGAGTAGATTGCAGCGGAATTCGAACAAAGAATTAGACAATTAGCAAGAACACAATTGATATTCAATGTAAAAGTAAACAGTTATAGAGAGAGAGAATTCTACAAAAGAAATATTTCATTCATATGCTTTCGTGGTGGCTCAATGTCACACGTTACAACTAGATAACATTCCTTATATAGGGAATGTGACGTCTGCTGATGTCATTTGATAGTGACATCTAACAGAATTATACAAACTACTAAAACTATGCAAACTACTGAGAATGTTCTCAACTACTGATTACATCTCAGAGAATGCTAAGTACAAAAACATAAAAGTACTGAACTACAACTACTGAAACTATAACTACTGAAAAGTAAATACAAGTACTGAAAGGAAATCATCACAACTACTGAAGTAATAACTTCAGCTGTTGTGACAACTACTGATCATTTTGGTCTTCAGTCTTTGTCTTCAGTCTTTGTTCTTCAGACTTTTACTTTCAGACTTTGTCTTCAGCTGATAGCCTCAGACTTTGTCTTCAGTACTTTACTTTCAGACTTTGTCTTCAGCTGATAGCCTCAGACTTTGTTTTCAGTACTTTACTTTCAGACTTTGCAATCAGCTGATATCTTCAACTGTTGTGATCTTCTTTAGCATTTATAATATCTGTGGGACTTAGAGTTTTTCTAATCAGGCTCATTGGTTCTTTTGGTCCAACAAAATGGAGTTGCTGAAAGAAGAAATAGAACTCTCATTGATTCACAATTGCCCATCACTTTTTGGGCTGAGGCTATGAATGTTGCATGAAATGTTCAAAACAGAACATTAATTGTCAAAGAACATAACAAAACTCCTTATGAGCTCTTATTTAAAATAAAACCTTACATAGGATATCTTAAAGTCTTTGGATGTCATGTAACTGTTTTGAACATAAAATAGTCATTAGGAAAATTTTTAGAAAAAGCATATGATGGTTTCTTTGTTGGATACTCTTCAACATCTAAATCATATAAGGTTTATGTTCCACAACTTAACATTATGGAAGATACTCCTAATGTATCTTTTGATGAAACTGTATTTACAAAGTCAGTTAAAGGTTATAGATGCTTTATCTAATCATTTAACTATGATCACTTGAATAATGTAGGATATGATGCAGTATCTTATCCATTTTTTCCACCTCATATGACTGAAGTAACCTTATCTGCTAATCCTCCAAGGATACCCCCATCCTCAGGTGAAAACATGTCAGTAGCAGCAGATACTACATCTGGAGATGAACATGGTACATCCGGAGATGTGAATGATGTCCCTTCAACAAAACCAGGCTCTCAAGTGAATACAACAAACATTGGAAAAGATTCATGTCCTCAGTTATCATCGGGAGAAGTTCCTATGGGAGAGCAACATGCTTCCGGGGAAGTTCCTACGATGAGCAAAATGCTTCCGGAGAAGTTCTTACGGATGAACAAAATGCTTCCGAGAAGTTCTTACGGAAGAACAAAATGTATCCGAAGAAGTTCCTACGGAAGAGCAAAATGCTTCCGGATAAGTTCCTACGGATGAACAAAATGTATCCGGAGAAGTTCCTACAGAACAACAAACCAAGACTGGAGATGCTCCTGCAGCCCATATAGAAGACTCTCACGATCCTTCAACTCATGTTCAATATTTTGACTATTTCTTAAACTCTCAACCTGAGTTGGATCAGTGTGAGGCAATGGAAATGACTAATCTAGGATCATCTATACCAGTTGAATCAACACCTTCAATGAGAATCCCTAAGACTCATCCAATCAACAACATCATTGGAAATCCAGCAAAAAGAACTACAACGAGTCAAAGTGGTACTGCCAACCTTAGTCTCTTCAGTTGTTTTCTTTCTCAAGTGTTCCCTCCAAACATCACTGCTGCTTTAAAATACAATAGTTGGATTTAAGCTATGCAGGAAGAGCTTCAACAGTTCCGAAAGCAAAAGGTATGGTCTCTAGTTGATCTGCCTGAAGGTCAACATCCTATTGGAACTAGATGGCTATACAAGAACAAACTAGATGATAGAGGGATTATTGTAAGAAACAAAGCAAGGTTGATTGCACAAGGATTCACTCAAGAAGAAGGAATAGACTATGATGAAGTTTTTGCACCAGTTGCAAGAATTGAGGCCATAAGAGTGTTTCTTGCTTATGCATCACATAAGAAGTTTACTATGTATCAGATGGATGTCAAGTGTGCATTCTTATATGGGAAGATTGATGAGGAGGTTTATGTGTCATAACCCCCTGGTTTTGAAGATTCTTATTATCCCCATAGGGTATACAAACTAGATAAAGCCTTGTATGGTCTTCATCAAGCACCAAGAAAATGGTATGAAACACTATCATCTTTTGTTGCTCAAGCATGGCTACAAAAGAGGAACTATTGACCAGACACTCTTTCTCAAACAAGAACATCAAGATCTCTTAGTAGTTCAAATATATGTTGATGACATTATATTTGGTTCAACTAATAAGAGATTGTGTGTGGATTTTGAAGAGCTAATGAAATCTAAATTCAGATGAGTTCAATGGGTGAATTAACCATCTTTCTTGGCCTTCAAGTTCATCAAAAATCCAATGGAATCTTCATCAATCAAGAAAAATACATACATCAAATTCTAAAGAAATACAATCTTGCTGATGTATCCTCATGCAAAACACCAGCATCAACAATTGATAAGATTATTCCTGATCCTTCTAGAAGATCTATTGATAAAAAAATATATATATCAATGATAGGTTCACTTATGTATTTAACTGCCAGTTGACCTAATATTATGTTTGCTGTGTGTGTATGTGCTAGGTACCAATCTGATCCCAAGGAGTCTCATCTCAATGCTGTAAAAAGAATTTTCACATACCTCAAAGGAAAACCAGGACTTGATCTTTGGTATCCAAAGGATGGAGACTTTACACTCTACTCATACTCAGACAGTGACATTGGTGGATGTAACAGTAACAGAAAATCAACAACCGATGGATGTCAATTCATTGGACCAAGGCTAGTGTCATGGCAATGCAAGAAACAAACCAATGTTTCTGTATCCATAGTTGAGGCTGAGTACATAGCTGCTTCAGCTGGTTGCTCTCAAGTTCTTTGGTTGCAAAACCAATTGCTTGACTATGGTTATAACCTCCTTCTAACTTCAATTTATATACGCAATTCTGCTGCTATGTTTATAACTGCTAATCCTGTGCAACATAGTAAAACAAAACATATTGAGATAAGATATCATTTTCTGAGAGATTGCTCAGAAAAGGGTTTGATTAAGTTAGTCAAAGTGGATACAACAAATCAGCTTGCTGATTTATTCACTAAAGCCTTTGACTCATTCAGATTTAACTTTCTGGTTGAATCTTTAGGCATGATTAACTTAGATTAATCAAATTAAACAAAAAAATATTGCTTATTCCTAAAGCAATAAATGGTTCTAACCAATGGACTTGGACCATACATTCAACAATATTTCTCTGCATTGTGCATTAGCAGAAGCTACAGTGCTATCTTAAGCATCAGCAGAAGCTACAGTGCTATATTAAGCATCAGCAAAAGCTATAATGTGGAATACTTAAATGTTTATCCGTAGATTGGTAAAATACGGATGAACAAAGATCAACCAATGTAATTTAATATTACAGTTTTGTAATCCGTGAAAATGTAAGTTACACTACATCAGCAGATGGTGTTGATCCATAGATGTTCTACGGAAGAATACATTGTGAGTCCTATTTAATTAATGAGATAAATTAATGTGTCTGAGAGTATAAATGATGAGGTCTGACTTCTCAAATTTATTATTCGCTTTTTTAGCTCACTTTTCACACCTAGAAAAACTCACTCTCAACAAACTTTTCCCTCCTCCATAGCATTTAAAATTTTACCACATCAAAACATTAAACAAACATATATCTGTGTCACTAATATGCTATTCTTCAGGTAAAACATGTTGTAATGTTCAAGAATGAACTACTTGATTTGTGTTTTATCTCTCAACTGTTCGTATTCTCATGTGAATAATGTGATTCTAATGAAATCTTTTCTTATGAACAGATGGATAAATGATTTGTGAGAGAACACAATGTTTGTGCCTTCTTGAACCCTGATGATCCTGTTTCAGAAGGGTGTCAAGAAATTATCAGATACCTAAGAAGATCGAGGCTATTCTATGCCTTATCAGCAGAACCTGTGATTTATCAATCACATATCACCGAATTCTGGAACTCTGCACGTATAGACGAAGATGGTGAAGTTAGTATGGCTATTACGAAGAATTGACGACTGAGAGTCGATGAACAGACAATAAGAGGGTTCTTGAGTTGGGAGATGTCGAAGCTGGTCATCCTGATGTGTTCGAAGATGAATAAATAGAGAAATTATTTCTTCTGATGGGTTATGATGGTGATTTCGACAAAGGAGAAATCAAGAAAGGAAGACTTTGCAAGCCGTACAGATTTCTCTGTCACACTTATCTTAAGTGCATGTCAAACAGAAAATCTGGTCTTGACAGATTCTCAAGGAACATTTCCTATGGGATTATTGGTGTTTTTGAGGGAAGAGCATACAATTATTCAAAGTACATCTTCAACTCCTTAACTGATCACATCAAAGTGCAGAAGGCTGATAAGATGTACATGTTTCCAAGGTTCCTGCAACTGATCATTAATGCTGATCTGCTTGGAACTATGGTGGATGGTGGTGTTATTCTTCAAGCACACCATGGCAGATCAGTACTGAACAAAATTTCTGGAAAACATGAAGGAGATGACATGGACATGTTTGCTCATGTGATTGATGCTACTGCTGACATTCCTCAAGAGCTTCTGTGGGATGTTCAACAAGAGGACTCTCTAGCCAATTCAGTACAAGACACTCATTCACCTATTATATCACCCATACATCATCAATCTCAATCATCCCTACCAAATTCACCAGCAAGCCAAAACACTGAACCAAACTCTCCCTTTCACCCTCTATCCCAAAACAGCCAAAACACAGAGCCAATCTCTCCCATCCATTATCAATCACCAAATCAACAACAAACATCCCAACCACAATCACCAGCCAACCAAAACACAGAGCCAATATCTCCAATCCACCCTCCATCACCAAATCAGCTTCAAATGCAACTTTATCAACAACCTACAAATCCAGAAAATTCGGCCACTAAGAGCATTTACACTGGGGAGACAGAGTTAGCCTCTCAAGCAAGTACAGTCAAACTGTCATTATCCAACACGGAATCCCCTGTACTCTCAAATGAGACTATACCAGTTTCTCCAGTCACTGATCATCATCAACAACAACAATCACATCAAGAGCAAAAGTTCAAGCTATTGAAATCAGTTTAAGCTCAGCAGGTGAAGCCAGAAAGAAGTAGAAGATGATGAGATTGCTTCTCAACATCAGGAAGGAGAAGAAGAAGCAAACCATGTTGATATGATAACATACAATGAAGAGGATCTAGTGATGCTGATTTCCCTGGCAGCAAGACTTATCTGGTTGCTGAGTACAACAAGCTAGTGCTAAAATCAAACAAAAGAAAGCAAAGAATACAGGAGCTAAAAGGAGTGATCAGAGAAAAGGATGAAGAGTTGATGAAACAAGAAGCTAGAATAAAAAGGCTGAGAGAATATGCTCAATGCAGCAATGAAGTCATTGATGCTCTACTTGATAAGGAGTCTGAGCTTAAAGAGTCAGCAGAAGCTGAGAAGGAAGAAAAAGAAAGGGTGATGATGAAGCTTGAACAAGCAAATAACTCTATTTCTGCTCAATCAAATGTGATAAAAAGAAAAGAAGAAGAGATTGAGTAGCTCAAAATGAATATCTGTGCATTAGAGTCAAATGCTGATGTTTCAACTGTTCAAACAAAACAATCTGCTGAGGCATCAAAAGAGTTAATTCAGTTTCAAGGAAGAGAAAGTATCTTGGTGCTGCAGAGAAAGAGATGGCAACTGATGAAAGTTCTTACAAGAAACAAAAGCTCATATCTCCTGAACACACACCTTCAGTAGATTTATCTACTGTGAAGTCTATCTCTCACCAGGATGATGACAGTGATGAAAAGTGGAAAGAGCTGATCAAGGAAGACTTTACAACGGATCAGAAAGTCTCAAAGGCTGATGATCTTCTGTCTTCAAAAGACATATAGAAGAGAGGCCTGAATCAACCATGTTCATGACACTCATAAACCATGGTTTCCCTTGTGACATGGTTGAGAGGCTAAACATGACTGAGATGAATAATCTATTGAAATAATTTGAGCTTGCATGCTTTATGATACCAAATTGTGACTATGAAGCCTTCAGCACCTTTCAATCCATCCAGAAGATAAAGAAGGAGTTGGGACATTGTGACACAGCTAAGCTGAGTAAATACAACATGACTTGCTGGTTACAAGGCCATAACTACAAACCATATGAGCTTAAGGGAAGGTCAGTAGGAGAACTTAGGAGGATGATGGAGCATATGATGAAACTTGAGCTGGATACTGGAGTAAAATTCAGAATTGAAGCTCTGCATCCATCTTATGAGCAACAAAGCAAACTTCCTGCTGAACCTATAATAGTTGAACCTAAAGATCAACACAAAGGAAGGACAAATTGATCAGAGAGCCAAGAGAAGTAATACTGGGCAAAGTATAGCCACTTGGCACTACTATAAGGGAGATAACAGAACAGAAATCCACTCTGATACAACTAATAGACCACCTCATAACTCCTAATCCTGTGGAAGAGAACATGATCATGGCCTGGAAATAAGATCCAGAATGGGATTGTGCTATTATTAAGAGAACATCTGGAAGAGTTGAATACTTCCATGATCAACTTTCAGTGGTGAGTCTGCCAGAGAATGACATCAAAGATCTTCAAAGCCTAATCATCTGCAATCATCCAATTCACCCTAGAGGAAGAGACTTCTCAAATCTAGTGGGAAAGCTCAAGACTAAATTTAAAGATGATGTCCTTAGAGAAGCTAAAAGAGAAGATACAGAGCATTAGAAGATAATCAAAAGGCTAAAAAGATACAAGTCCAATGCCTTAGAATCTATAGATGATGAATTCTTGAAGAGGGTTGGCTACAAAAGTAGAACTATAATAGCAATCAAATGCATTGAAGGGACTCAATTCACATACCCTATAACTGAATGGGGTTATGTTGAGAAAACAAAGGAGTTGGTCCTGCTAAAAAATGTTGAAAACAAGAAAGCTGACCGGATCAGGATCTTTGATCCTATGGAAATCAAATTACTTCATCCAGCACACCTCGTACCTTAATGAAAAATTCTTTCCCAAGTTGGCTGATGAAAAAGCACAAAATGATTTGTTCCTGATGTCCATGTGATACAAGTAATTGACAACTTACATGCCAAAGCCTACGAAAGAAGAAGATTCAATGCTGAACTGCTGAAGGGAACAACTTTTGATAAATTCATAGAACTCAGAATTTCAGAGCAAGATGAGCTAGAAGTGGTGAATAACAGTGTTATACACACTCACTACGAAGGAAGTTGTTCTGGGGATAAGCTTTGAGACTCTGAAGAAGTTCAGCAAGATGAAGATCAACTACAAGTATGATGATCAGAAGACTGTTCTGTGTTACTTCAACAACAAGATCATTGCCAGAGTCAAGGAGCTTTCTGTTTTAAAGGATTTATTACAAGGACTAAGCCTAAGGGGGAGTATTGTTAGATCTAGGACATATAGGTCTAGATCAATTTGTATAGGCTTAGAACTTTAATCAATTCTTGTAATGAATATTTGTAATTGTCATTTATTATACATGCATTAACTAATATGCTAACCCATATATGTGTGTTATGGATAAGTGCAGGTACAAACATTAGTCTTGGTCAATTTATGAAATTGACCAAGTGTAAGAAACATCTACGGATGAACATTTTGTTCTTCCGTAGATATGCTTCTTAGAAGTAACATTACCTCCAAAGATCCTCTACAGATGAACAACCAGAACTGAAGAACAATGCTTCGGAAGTGGAAGTTTTCTACGGAAGAACAAGATTCTACGGAAGAACAAGACTCCTACGGAAGAACAAGCTTCCTACGGAAGAACAAGACTTCATCGGAAGAACAAACTCCTACGGAAGACACTATTCCTGCGGAGTCCAAACACTTGTATAATGCAAGTGTAACAAGTCAACCAGTCAACAAGGTAGTTATACGAGTCCCAAAAAATCCGATGATTCCTTAACTGACACAAATCAAATCCCAACAGATACGGTGTTTCCTATAACAGAAACATCATTGTCTATATATATGGATCCTAGGTTTCGATTCAAGGACGGTTGTTTTAGACGATTGATTGAATAGCAACAACAATAGCAATATGACAATCACCGTCTCTTAACCAAACCCTAGCAGCCATCACATCATGACAAACTTTGATATCATTCATTCATTATTTTGTAATCATTAACATATTTTAATGAAATACATATTATTCATTAATTGTGTTTCTGCTAGTGTGTTCTTGAATATTTATTGATAATTAAAGTTATTACAAAAATTTAAACCAAATTAACGTTGATTCCACAAATGTTGACTTGCCATCAACCGACACTGATAATTCCTGATTGCGATCCTTGGATTCACAGGCTTATTCTGGCAGCTTCATTCGGCTGCAAGAATCCACAAGGCAGCTTCTATTTGCCTCGCAAGAGCTGCCTTCGGCAGCCTCTTTTGGATCCCACTTCGGCAGCCACAAACCCTAATTACCTTGATTGAGGCAGCCGAAAACCCTAGTTGATTGATACTTGAGGCAGCCACAGACCTTAATGTTGATTGATCGTTGAATTGTTTTCTTCAAATCCTCAATAATTTCAGCATACGAAACATAAAATCTCATCAAAATAAATATAAATCCATCAACTCCGGCTCTGATACCAATTGTGTGTTCCCGATATGAACGGGAACAATGAGCATGGATCTTAGGATTCATATTGATGATAATAAGAACTTGAATGATTAGATGCTAAAATATAATAATGATGAACATGATAAAGAACACAAACATGTTTAATGATTGGTGTTTATTGATATGTTGTTGAAATCATCATCCTTGAAGGATGATGATATATTGTTGTTGATGATGAACTTAATTCACCCTAACAAGTGGTGAATTAGTCACCATACAATGATAATATGTTCTAATATATATACTAGTCTAGCATTTACAATAATTACAAAACAAACCCTAGACTAATATTTTGTTGCTATTGTTCTTCAAATCTTCAATTTCAATAATGTTGGAAATCTTCAATTTCTCCTTAGGTAGAATATCCAACAATACTCCCCTAAATTGTAGATTTCCAATGTGAAATGAAGTTTGATGTTGATTTTGTTGAATAGTTGTTCAAATCTAAGAACTTTGTTGTTGATGCGGAAGCGAGGTCTTCAAAACTTTGGAACAACCATTTTTTGTTTTTGTTTTTGATGTTGGTGGCCCAAACAACTAAGCCCAAGTCCACCTTTTCTTTTTGATGTTGGCAGTCCAAACAAATAAGTCCAAGTCCACCTTTTCTTTTTGTTTTAATGATGGAGCCCAAGAAACAAAACCCAATGGTGTTCACGAGCCCATTTGCAACCCTAGGTTGCAAACCCTAATTTTGCCTCCCTAAGGTGGCTGCAAAGGAACTTTGGTTCGGCAACCCTAATTAGGGCATCCCTAAGTCGCATGACGCTCTACTTGGCAGCCGCATTTGGCAGCCATGTTCGGCCTCATCACTTGGTTCGCAAGACATCCTCATTCGATAGCCTTAATGTGGTTCGGGAGCAGCCCTATTCGCAAGAAACTCTAATCCGCCAGAGCATTCATTCGGCAGCCCCATTTTGGCAGCCCTATTTGCAGCTTCTTTTGGTTCGCAAGGTGCCCGACGCAGCCTACATTCGGTACCCATATTCTTGCCACTTCATTCGGCCGCAAGAATCCCACAAAGCAGCTTCTATTTGGCTCGCAAGAGCTGCCTTCGGCAGCCTCTTTTGGATCCCACTTCGGCAGCCACAAACCCTAATTACCTTGATTGAGGCAGCCGAAAACCCTAGTTGATTGAAACTTGAGGCAGCCACAAACCTTAATGTTGATTGATTGTTGAATTGTTTTCTTCAAATCTTCAATAATTTCAGCAAACTAAACATAAAATCTCATCAAAATCAATATAAATCCATCAACTCTGGCTCTGATACCAATTGTGTGTTCCCGATATGAACGGGAACAATAAGCATGGATCTTAGGATTCATATTGATGATAATAAGAACTTGAATGATTAGATGCTAAAATATAATAATGATGAACATGATAAAGAACACAAACATGTTTAATGATTGGTGTTTATTGATATGTTGTTGAAATCATCATCCTTGAAGGATGATGATATATTGTTGTTGATGATGAACTTAATTCACCCTAACAAGTGGTGAATTAGTCACCCATACAATGATAACATGTTCTAATATATATATACTAGTCTAGCATTTACAATAATTACAAAACAAACCCTAGACTAATATTTTGTTGCTATTGTTCTTCAAATCTTCAATTTCAATAATGTTGGAAATCCTCAATTTCTTCTTAGGTAGAATACCCAACAAGTTACTTGTTCTTGCTGATGTATTAGTGGCTAGTAGGGATGAGTTGGTAAGTTGTGGTTGCCTAAAAGATCTTTGAGATGATGATGTTTGGTGAGACTGATGTTGCTGATGTTGTGTCAAATTAGGATTTGATTGTTGATTGCATTATCTAGAAAAGTGTCCATAGAGATTGCACTTGAAGCATCTTACTTTTGATTTATCAACACCAATCTTTGATGATTTACTTGCAACAACCAAATTCTTTTTTCTCCTATGATATTGTTTGGCTCTATAAGCAATCATTGCCATTTGCCATTGTGATCCATCTCCTCCACTACATCTGGATGTAGTTCTTCCATGTCTTGTTAGCAAACGTTGGTAGAGGTTAATGAGCTTCCCAGGTAAGCTTGAAAACTGGAACTGAAAGCCGCAAAAGCTACTTTTTGTTCTTCAAAGTCCAGAATGACAGTGATGAGCTCTGTTTGGTTGTTATATGATGAAGACTTTGCTGCTGATGTATCTCTTTGATCATCAGTTCTTCCTTTATCTTTTCTTGACTTACTTTGAGAATATTTCTTTAAAGGCTTTGATGCATAGAAAGTAACTTCCTTAACATCATCATTCAAAGTACAAGAGTTATCACTATCATTGTTGGAAATGAAGGCACTTCCAGCACTTTTTATTTCTTTAAAGTTATAGGGTGAGACATGAGTTCTCACACTCTTGTTTCTTGATTTTTCATCCATTTTAAGTGCCTCAACTTTAGCTACCAGTGTATCTAAACCAGTCGCTTTGAGATCAATGGTATTCTTGAACTTTGACACTATTTGCTTCCAACTTTCTAACCAAGTACGGAGCATCTTTTTGTTCAATTCCTTATTTGTGTATTAACTCCAATATATTCATCTTTGTAACAAGTTGCATAAATCTATGGAGTTATTGAGGAATCAATGCACCCTCAATATGAGGAAATTTCATATTGTGAACGAAGGGTGTCCTTCCTAATGCTTCTGATTTCATCACTCCCTTCACAGAGTGTATGAAGAATCTTCCACAAGGAATTTGTTGTTTTGTAATTCTCACACATGATTAATATTTCTTTAGGTAAAGCCAAACTAAGCAAGCTTTATGCTTTAATATCAACTTTAACCTTTTTAACATCATTAGGTGACAGATCCTTTGTACTTATGGGTTTATTATTTTCATTATAATCCAGCCCAAGAGTGGGTGGAATATAAGGACCTTGAGTTATTGAAACTTGTTAGGACCGTTTACGTACATAATACTAACTGATTATGTGTGAGACCGGATCAAATAGTGCAGAATCCTATTTGATTGGCGATCCAATAAGTGAGAACATTAACCCAATTGATATAAGAATGAACTAAACTTTAAGAACAAGTAGGAATCGATTAAGAACGGACTTTGAAGTTGGAGTGGCTATCTTGGACGTTCTGGACGGCTAGGGTTCAATAAATTATGAAGTATTCTTAAGTGTTATATTTTTCCACAATTTAAGTGGTATTTATAGGTTTTTAGTTTCTATTCATACGACTGAACCATTAGCATGGTTCAATCGTGCGACTGAATCATGCGACTAAGTCATACGCACGACTGAAGGTTCAGTCGTACCACTAAGTCAATCTTATGTCTCAATCATACGGCTGATCCAATCTCCTGGTTCAGTTGTGCGATTGGTCCATAAGCATGACGTATTCATGCATATGGTCCATTAGCATGAATACTCACTCGACTAGGTTGAACACATTTCTTAATCATTGTTGACTAAGAACTATGTACAAAAACTTCAAATATATAATAAGTTCATACATATGAATTATACTCAACATAATAATAATATGAAATAATTAAACATGAATAAACATCAACCACATATTATATTTCATTGAACCAATTCATTACATATGTGTAAGACATGAAAGACTTTTATATTTAAGCTGATAAACTAGGAACAACATGTATCTATAAACTCCCCCTTGGTCCTAGTTTACTCTATCGTCTAACACTCTTCACATGTTCTTGGAATTTCTTGTACTTCACCTCTTTTGTAACTCTTACATGTATTTCAAATGCAAAGTAGAGTTTTATCACATGTTGGAACTAGAGAGCTTGTACAATATCCTACGTGTCATAGAACAGTGCCCACTTGTATAATGTGTAGACATCTTCAGCAGACAAGTTTGTAAGCCACATTGGGTTGAACGCCTGGATAGTATCAATCTTTCCATTTGTGTTCAGAACTATGAGCGCTTTGCTAGTTCGCCGATTGTAATACCACCATTTGAAGTGTGGATTGAAGTCCTGAGGCATTTCCCTTATGGGAATCTTTGACATTATGTGCGGGGGACTCCACTTTTGCACCACTTTAGGTCTTCCAGATATGGGGTTCACTTTAGACTTATGGAAGAACCTCTTAGGTTGTTGAAGTCTGAAGTTTACCCACCTGGTGTGGTATTCCTTTTTTAGCGCAGCCTCGAACCATCCTGAAATCTTCCTCGGATTTGCATACAGAAGATCTAAACGTGCCAGACGGTTGAGCTCAAAACTAGGAAGAGTCTTCAAATCATGAGGATATCTGAATTACTCGATCCCTTTCTCTCTCTTAACAGCATAGACCTCTAAGTCTTCAAAATATTCCCATGCTATAATCTTGCCTGACACTCTCTAACGTCTTTTGATTCTATAGAGCTTTGTTTAGGCATTCTGCTTTGGCGGTGTGCATTGGGCTTTCATCTCAGCAAAACAAGCTGCCCACTCAGCTTTCTTAAGATCGACATTAGCATCCGAAGCTTGGGGTTGGCTTTTATCTTTTTCTTTCTACTTTTCCATCTCCTCCAGTTTCTGCAACATAGCATTGCCAAAAGTAACACCCAAGTTGGGTATAACATTTCCTTCATGGTCAGTGTACTCTAGATAATGCTCAGTAGTGACATCCTCTATCTCAATCTCATCTACATCGTTCAGCTCATCATCTCTCATGACATCAACTTCTAGAGCATCTTTGACAAGCTCGTCAGGATTCAGCCTAAACATTTTAGTGAGCTGTTCGTCCGTTAGATCATGAATAGTCTCTACCTCATCCGGAATATAGCTCACAGATCTTCTGACAATCCCTTGCAAGTCAGGAGTCATGGTAAGTTGAGTCTTGACTTGCTGAAGGGGTTCAACATCTTACTCGTTTGTCTGTTGAGCTTCATCTGTTTGATTAAACATTAAGCACATCACACATAAGTCATTATATAAAAAATTAAAACATAAGCAAAAACATAGATGATCATTAATTACATTAATGTAATATATAACTCAAGTACAAAAGTTTTTAAGTACAAAGAAATCTAATAATTACTTTTGTCTTGATCTGTCTGTTCTTCAGCGGAGGAGCTGAGGATGAGGCTCCTTGATCTTGGTTTCTTTTAGTGCGCCCCCTAAGCTTGTGTAGAGGCTGATGTAGCTGCATCACCTTCTTGATCGTCATCATCCTCTTTATCTTACCGCTCGGTCATCCTTCATCAACAACTTCCTCAGATTCATTTTCATCATCATCATCATCACCATCCTTAATTTTCAATGACCGCTCTTTGATCCTTTAAGCTTTAGCAGTATCTTCTTCTTCTTCTTATTAAGATCCCCTATCCTCTTCACCAAAGCCAACACCAGCTCATTTTGACTTTTTAGTGCGTGGTGGGCTCAGCCTAACGCTCTCTCATACTGAGTGTTCTTCTCACTCAGTTGAACAATCTGCTTTGTTTGACCTGCATTCACCGCTATCAGGTGATTGATCTGAGTAGCCCTCAGATCATCAGTAGCAATAGATTTAGCACCATCCAGTTTAGGTTAGCCAACTGCTCCTCCAACCCGACCATGGGTAGAGTAGGTCCAGCTGTGAATGTGGATTGGGTGGAGGGACCAGCTTGGTGAGTGGTGGTTGTGGTGGTAGATGTGGTAATATGGGAGGTGGAATGTGAGTGGGATGTGGTGGAGTGGCTGTGGTAGTGGTGGTGGAGAAGTAATAGTGGTAGTGGGAGGAGTGGTGGTGGTAGTAGTGTAGATACATGTTATTCCTAGTTTATGAGCTTTAACGTAAAAGTCTTTCATGTCTTACACATATGTAATGAATTGATTCAATGAAATATAATATGTGATTGATGCTTATTAATGTTTATTTATTTCATATTGTTATTATGTTGAGTATAATTCATATGTATGAACTTATTATATAGGTTGAAGTTATTATACATAGTTCTTAGTCAATAATGATTGAGAAATGTGTTCAACCTAGTCGGATGAGTCTTCATGCTAATGGACTATACTTATGGACCATAGGCATGAATACATCATGCTTATGCACCAATCACACGACTGAACCAGGATACTAGATCAGTCGTATGATTGAGAGATAAGATTGACTTAGTCGCATGACTGAAGCTTCAATCTTGCGTATGACTCAGTCGCATGATTCAGTCAGCATGGTTTAGTCGTACGAATGAAAACTTCAAACCTATAAATACCACTTAATTCATGGAAAAACGAAACAATTCACAAAAATTTGATAACAATTGGGAGAACACTTCGAATACATGAACCCTAGCCGTCCAGAACGTCCAATAAAGCCAATCCAACTTCAAAGCCCGTTCTTGATCAATTCCTACTCGTTCTTAACGTTTAGTTCATTCCTATATTGATCAGGTTAACGTTCTCACTGATTGGATCGCAATAAAATATGATTCCGCATTATTTGATCTGGTTTCACGCATTATCAGTTACTATTCCATACGTACACGGTCCTGACAAGTGGTATCATTCGCATAACAAGCTCATTCGTATGATTGAACTCATACGTACACTCCATTCGCACGACTGAACTCAGTCGCATTCATCATTCGCACGACTGAATAGCTCCAGTCCTTTGAGTCCATTCGCCTTGTTCATACGCACGACTGAATCCAATCGCACGATTGAATTCATTCTCACCCTTCATTCGCACGAGTGAAACATACTCATAGTCCATTCGTACGATTGAACTGTCCTGTTCTATGAGTACCAATTTTATTGAAATGGAAGATCAGTTTGCTGCATTCACTGCTGGGAAGGACTCACGCATCCAGAACTTTCTGCTTCTGGAAAATGAGATAGGGAATCATAATAAACCGCCGAAGCTTATAAAGTTAGATGACTATCCACAATGGAAACAACAGTTCGAGATTCACTTAAATCGAGTTGATCGCAATCTTTAGACATCCATCGAGACTGGTTACACAGTGCCAGTTAGTGCTAATGGAGTCAAGTTAACTTGGGAGGAATGAGTGAGGCTCAGAAGATTCTCTTTAATACTGAGAAGAAAGTTTATGCCCTATTGACTCAGTCAAATCTGAAAGACATCTTTCATTAGTTTTCTGAGAACAAGCATGCCACAAAGCTATGGAGGCTTTAGAGAGAGATAATGGTAATGCAACGTTAAAGGCGCTGGAGGCTAAGGCTCTCAAGAAGGAGTTTGATAATTTCTCCTCAATAGGGATGAGAGCCTGGATAACATAATTGACAGATTCTATTATGTCATGAGTGAGCTGCATACTCATGGTGTAACCACATGAATGGAAGATAAAGTTTCAAGTTTTGCTAATGGGTTGCCTAAGAAATGGGATTCATTTGTGTCTGAGACAGAATGATACTCTTGTAACATTGGATATAAATGACTTCATCTTGAGTTTAAGGGAGGAGGAGTTGCGTATCGAGTACAAGTCAAAGAAAGGATCCTATATTTAGAATCCTTCACTCTACAACTCAGTTCTGACTCCAGCTGTTTCAGGAGCACCATTACAAACAACATTCGTGTCTAGTTCATCTGCTCCTTCCCAAACCATTGCTTCAAGACCAGAAATGTTAGGGACATCAAGGATCCAATACGTAGTGCCTAAATCCAATACTACTAAGTTGAAGACTGAGAATCTCAGTAATATCACCATGGAAGTTGCAAAGGAGCACATGGATCTTCTAGCATCTTTTGTCCAATCCTATGATGGGTTAGTTGCTGGAAAGGTTGGAAACTATCATCTTGCAGATGAAGATTACGAGCAAGTTGATGAGAATGAGTTAGAGAGAATGGACATCATGCGGGCCTTGGCAAGTGCAATCAGAAGAGCTAAAAAATTTGTCAAGAAGACGGGGCAGAACCTAGTAGCTACTAAAGATACAACCTTTGGTTTTGACAAAACCAAAGTCACTTGCTTTAATTATGGTGAAATGGGCATTTTAAACGTTAATGTGTAATGCCCATGAAAACTGGAAATGGAAACCCATTTCCCACATTCAATCATCAAGACAAAGACGTGATTGGAACTGCTTCTTCAAGCAAAGAGACAAAGGCTCTTACTGCTCAAGGTGATGAAGGACAAGACTGGTCCTTCCGGTTTGTTTCTCCTAGAGAATCAAATATTGCCTTTGTCGAAGCAGTAGATGATGGGTCTGCTAGTGAAGGTGAGAGTGCAGCTGAGCAAGTGATGTCGGATACCGAAGAAGCTGCGAACGTGGTAAATCACCTGGTTGAAGAAGAACCTAGAGCAACTATTTCAGAATCTCCAACAACCAAAGGATCTAATTTTATTTTGATGGCTGATTCAACCGATTCATCACAGGTAAGTTCTCTAGACCAGTTATTTAATAAACATGCTTGTCTTGAATGTGATAAATTTAGAGAAAGCATCGATCTAAAATTTGCTAGGTTATTAGATCACAATGATAACTTAGTAAATCATTTACAGCTCTACACTGAAGCTAATCATATATTAAAACAAAATGAGTGCAGTTTTAAAGAAAAGATAGAACTTTGAGGAAACATTAAGGGAAACCGAGGTTGTTGCTTAAATCAATCAAATGATATAAAGTTTTGTTTAAATTCCTTAGAAGAAACTAGTTTTGGAAGTCGAGGTTAATTCTTTAAAACAAAAACTACATAGTTGGGCTACTACTTCTCACATAGTTCAAAACTTAGTGAAAGAACGAAACAATGGGGAAGGTCTGGGGTACAAAGTAGTTCCACCACCATATGAAATCCTTTTAAATATGAAATGTAGACCTGTAAATAATAACCCAATTAAGGATCATCTGGTGTCCACTCCTCTGGTTAGTGATCCTGATTCTACAAGTAAACATGTAAACTCTATCACTAAACAGAAGGAGCCTACTTTGAAATCACAAGGTAAAATGCCAGCTGAGAATTTGGATGATGAAATTAAAAGGGTTAATGTAAGGTCAGGGTCACAAACGTCTACTTTAGAACCCAAACTTACTAAACCAGTAAACCAAAAACATGTTAACCACCAAAGTCCAAATAAAATGAAAGTTAAAGATGTTCAAAACGTTAAAAAAATTAATTTTGTTAATAAGGCTGAAACACCTAAAAGGGAAGTGAAAAAACCCAACCAAACAAAGGTCACACCTTTACAAAACTCAAACCCACATAAATATTTTCCTCAATCTGTAGAAGGGAGATTTTGTTATAATTGTGGAAAACGAGGACATATTTCTCCTAATTGACCTTATTATCAGACTCCCAAAAAAAATTGAACATTTTGATACAAAACAAAGTTTTTCTAAATCAAGATCTAATACTCCACCTAGGAGTATGAGTGAACCTAAAGTTCAAACAATAAGCCAGTCATTTGTTTATCACAACAGGCCTTACACAAAACTAGCTTATGGAAAGAAAAGTCAAGTATAGTGTCTGATAGTGAGGAGACTAAGAAGAAAGATATGCCCACATCCTCCAAAGGAAAATGGGTGGAGTTTATGATGTGTGATTCATCCAGGTTACCTAAGCCAGTTAAGGCTTGGGTCCCAAATCTAAACTAATAAGTTTCTTTGAATGTGCAGGGTGTCCGCTATAGCGCTATCACTAATACTTGGATTATTAATAGTGCCGTCCAGGCACATGACAGGGAATTCGTCTCTCCTTTTCAACATCAGACAAATTAAAGGGGGACATGCTTCATTTTCTGGAAACAAAGGAGGCTACATCACAACTCAAGGAGAAGTGGGAAACAAGAAAGTTAAGTTTGACAAGGTCAACTACGTTCAAACAACTATAGAACAACTTACTTCCAGTCTCCCATATCTGTGATAAAGGATTTAAAGTTGTATTTGACAACAAGAAGTGCTACATGTTGAAGAAGGACTATGTGATTGAGGAGGATAAAGTTCTTATGTCAACTTCAAGATATAACATTTATATGTCTTGGATCTATCAAAAGCCTCCACAACTGATCACACTGTTCAATGCTTCTTGTCAAATGCAACTGAGAGGGATTCAATCTCTTGGCATAGGAGAATAGGACACATTAATCCAAGGAAGATGAATCATTTGGTATAGAATGATTTAGTGAATGGAGTAACCGTCAAAACTTCCAACTTCCGGATTTTTCTGTAGAATGTAAGAAAGGGGAACAGACCAAGAAGGCTCACAAGGCAAAGAAAGTTCATTCAATTGATATTCCTCTTAAGCTTCTACACATGGATCTGTTTGGCCTTATTAGTACAAAGAGCATTGCAGGAGATCTGTATTGCTTTGTAGTAACGGATGACTACTCAAGGTTATCTTAGGTGATGTTCTAAAAGCCAAATCAGAGACATTTGAATCATTCAAACATCTAGTTACTACTTTGGAATCACTCTACAGATGAAAGTAAGGCAGATTTGATCGAATAGTGGAACTGAGTTCAAGAATAAGTGGATGGAGGCATTGTGTAGAGAGAGACGAATTGTACATCAATTTACCCCTGCCTACACTCCATAGATGAATGGCATTGCTGAAAGGAAAAATCGGAGCTTGATAGAGACTGCCACGACAATGCTAGCTGACTCAAAACTGCCTATTCAATTCTAGAATGAGGTAGTGGCTAATGCTTGTTACATGTTCAATTGAGTCTTAGTGGTCAAACGGCATGGGAAAACATGTTATGAACTGCTCCAATGACGTAAAACCAACGTGGAGTATTTAGAACCGTTTGGCGCACCGCGCATGCTGCTGAAGAAAACTCAGACAGGGAAATTTAGTGAGAAGGTAGAAGAAGGTATCTTTCTCGGATACAACATACCACACAAGAGAGTTTATAACAACTCAACGGGTTTGGTAGAAGTGTGGTGCAACGTTGATGTTCAAAGATACACCACCCCCTGTTGGAAAGGACCCTCTTTCTTCTTCGACTATGAGGGATTCTTTAATCCTTCAATCTACTTCCTTCTCCCATTGATGATGAGCTATCTGCGATGATGAAGTACGACGTACTGAACACTCCACTACCAGATTTAACATCAACGGCTCCATTAGATGATACTTCTAGCCCTTTAAGGGGAGTGCTTGAAGTAAGTGATTCATCTTCTGATGATAAAGCAGTTGAGACTGCAAATGTGGAACAGGTGGAATAGGTTCCCACCAATGTATGTACACAAGCATCACATCCTGATGCCTCTGACACTTCGGAACCTCATACTCCAACAAGTTCAAATACTAAACCTGGGTTTCACAATCTGGATAATAAGGTAGTTATTCCCACCACTCCTGGATCCCAGATAAATGGTTATCATCCCTTGGACAACATCATTAGAGATGTTCAATCAGGAGTACAAACAAGAAATCAGCTATACTTGGACGATTATGCATCAGTCATGGAAAAAGAATATCTTCACGATGGTGCATATCGATGTTTTGTGTTTCAATTTGAGCCAAAATGTGTAAGTGAAGCCTTAAATGATAAGGCATGGGTTAGTGCTATGCAAGAAGAACTCCTACAGTTCAAGAAGTTAGGAGTATAGACCCTTGTGGACAGACCAAAGGTGCTAAGGTAATTGGCACTAAATAGGTCTTGAAGTGTAAGAAAGATAACCAAGGGGTCATAAACAGAAACAAGGCTTGACTTGTGGTTCAAGGGTTTAGACAAGTCAAAGGCATTGACTACAATGAAGTGTTTGCACCTGTGGCTCGGATGGAAGCAATCCGTATCTTTCTAACCTATGCATCCTACATGAAGATTAATGTCTATAAGCTAGATGTAAAAGTGCATTCCTTCATGGTGAAATCCATGAGACAGTCTACGTCAGTCAACCCGAAGGATTTGTGGATCCTTATCATTAGGATAGAGTTTACGAACTAGACAAGGCTCTCTATGGGCTCTACCAAGCCCTTAGAGCCTGGTATGAGAAACTCTCAACTCATCTGGTGAAACATGGCTTTCGCAGAGGGGTGATTGACTGTATGTTATTCATCAAAGAAAAAGACGGTGATTTACTTCTCTTACAGATATATGTGGACGACATAATCTTTGGTTCCAAGAATGAAGAATTATGCAAACAATTTGAATCTGTAATGAAAGTAGAGTTTGAGATGAGTGTAATGGGGGAGATGAAGTTCTTTCTCGGCTTACAGGTGGATCAAACACCAAAAGGAATCTTCCTGCATCAGTCCAAATATGTAGGTGATATCCTCAGTCGGTTCGACATGGAGAACGCTTCTGTTGCTAGAACTCCACTTGCCACGAACCATGACGTGGCACCCGATGAAAACGGTGATCTGGTTGATGCTACCATGTACAGAGGAATGATCGGATCCCTTATGTATCTCATAGCCTCTCGTCTTGATATTATGTACGCCACATGTCTATGTTCAAGATATCAGGCCAAACCAAAAGTAAATCATCTTATTGGCGCTAAAAGGATTTTTTGATATCTGAAGGTTACTCCAACACTCGGTTATGGTATCCTCATGATGATGACTTTGAGCTTATGGCGTATCGCGACTCAGACTATGGTGGTTACAAGATGAATTACAAGTCAACATCTGCGGGTTGTCGCTTCTTCAGTAAACAGTTAGTCACCTGGCAGTGTAAGAAGCAGACATCAGTTGCTCTGTCAACTTGTGAAGTTGAATACGTTGCTGCTGCAAGTTGCTGTTCACAAATCATTTGGATTCAACAGCAAATGTGTGACTATGGTTTGCAATTTTCTAACACCCCAATTTTGGTAGATAATTCTGCTGCTATTGCTGCCACCAAAAATCCAGTCCAACCCCTAAAACAAAACACATCGTATTAAATATCACTTTATACACGACTGTTTTGAAAAGCAATTAATCGATATTGTTAAAATTAATATGGATTTTCAATGTGCGGGCCTCTACACAAAAGAATTTGATAAACTGAGGTTTTTATATCTATTAGAGGTAAATGGCGTGAAAAAGAAAAGTGATGTGATTCTAGAAGAAGAAAGTGCGTAGTCCGACAAGTTTTTTATTTTCTTTATTTTCCTGTCTATTAAATCTAAAAACACAAAAAGATTTTCGGTTTTAGAATTTTAGGGGGAGAATAGTTTAATTTAGTATTTAATTAGTGCAGTTTTTATTTACTTAAAAAACAACAAGGGAGGATGGCAGCTTAGTTAAAAGAAATGAAATCAAATCTGTGATTCTGATTCAACGTTTATGGAAGATGATAATACACTTGGAACAAATTGTTTGGGACTTTAAAATAATTTAAATTACTAAGATGCAGAATTTAAAGTATAGGTTTGAGAAGTCTAAGCAAATAAAAGAAAAATGATAGTAAAACTAGTCTGCTACTGATGTAACATAGAGAAAGTAGACCTAGAGGTTGTTCGTCCATTATATGATGTGTCGGTAGGTTCAACACAATAGATAAGAAGACCTTATTGGTGAATTAAATTCAAACTAAGTTGTTCAACTTGCTGTGGGTTCCCATCTTATCCTTGGTTAACATTTTCAAAGCATTTCCAATAAGGGGTGATGAGCAAAATAAAGCCACAAAGTGTGTGGATGACCATAAAAATGAGCAAAGCACATGGAAAAAATGCTAAATGGAATCAACATAAAAACTTATGCTGTTGGTGCGTTATGTGCAAAAAAAATAAATGCTCTAACAAGAAGATAGGTTGTGTGCCTCTTTGCTGTGCGGTGGCACTGACCTGAGGATAAGCCCAACCTAAGTATTCTAGAATAGACCACTTATCTATAGGTACTTTAAGATTGAAATCGACCATATTGACCAGTTTATTCGAACCCTAAGGACCGATTAAGTTAACTTCAAGAAATGAGAATAACTCATCTAAATAAACCACTTAATGGACATAATCGTTGATTTAAAAGACATTAGGTGCTATTTAGAGTCCTGCAAATCAAATGAGTCTAAACATGACGTCTAATCCAAAGTTTTGACCTAGATTAAAGGTTAGAGTGTTGAATAGAGCAATATGCGAATGGAGACTCCGTATAAACCTCAGTCGTACGATTGAGCCAGGCCCATGATTCTATCACATGAATGAATCAATCGGTGACTCAATTGCATGACTGACACAACCGTATAGCCTACCATACGACTAAGTTCAGTCGTTGACTCAATCACACGACTGAACTCTGCCGCAGGCACAATCGCACGAATGAACTAAGTAGTATGGTTCAATCGAACGATTGAACCAGGTTGATCAAAAATAGTTTAAGTTTCAACTGTCTTCTATGATGCATAAATCTAACGTATATGTCTCTTTTTGGTTGCAGCAACATGGGTGATAGGTGGACTATGAGCACCAAGCACAACATTTGTTGATCAAGGATCTTCAAGGCCATCTCTGTCCCTTGCACACCTTACAGATCCATACAACAGGCCTTCTTGGAAAGAGCCAGGGTTGACAGGTTCGTTGAGCCACACCGTAAATGGAGTTCCATCTTTGGACAAAAGACTGAGATTACTAAGGATGATCTGAGGCGGGTCTTAGATCTGGGTGAGGAGGGAGTCTACCCTAACTAAGCTACATCCCCTAATGGTCCGAGGATGCTTTATGAGGATCAAGTACGCCGGTGACATAAATGCCGATGTACTGTACAAGAGTCACATGTGCCCGCAATTCAAGTATTTTGCACATGTGATCTTTAAGTGTATAGCCTCCAGGAAGGGAGGATTTGATGAAATGTCCGACCAAATCCAAAATGCATACATTGCACTAGTACTGAACCATCCGTTTAGTTTTTCTTGCATGCTCTTCTTGTATCTGATTGAGAACCTTGTTGCCAAAGGCAAGGAAGGCTTCTGCATGTACCCACGGTTTCTACAGCTGATTATAGACTAGAAGCTTCCTTCGCTACCAAAGGAAAGGGATGATGATGTTGTTTTGGAGGTTATCGATGACACGACATTGGGCCATGCGTATGGTTCAATCGTATGACTGGACCATGCGTATGGTTCAATTGTACGACTGGACCATACTTATGGTTCGGTCTTACGAATGTCCCAATCGCATCTCTCAGTCGCACGACTGGTCCATTAGCATGGCTCAGTCGTACGACTGAGTCTCATTCGCATATGCTCCTGCGAATGACCCAGTTTCATGTGTACAACATATCAGGTGTATAACATTAAGCCTAGACTATTCGACAAGCGACGAACACACTATATATGACTATATATGCTCCAACAAATTCCTCCTTGGACGTTGCTTGCGAATAGTAGATAACACCTCTTACAATCTTCAGTCAATCTTTACTCTGGTTGCCAATAGAATCAAACAAAAACCATATTAGCCAACGTTGCCGATCCGTCAGGTTACTACCATATCCGTGAAAATGAATTTAGGCACAATAGCTTTCGTTTACTCTGCAGAACACCATCATAGCAGCAAGATTCCCCATATTACTGATTTTTCCAGATAATGACATGAATAGTTTTCCATTGCTTCAATTTTCACACAGGCTAACGTGATTAACATCACCACCTGCAGAAATTCCCCCTCACATTCAGCATATCCCAATATATAGACATTATGCTCTCCTTGCGTCTTCACATGGTGTATTGGGCAAAAGGTTGAAGGTTCCAATCCACAGCTGACAATATCAACCAAATCAGCATGCACGAAGATTCATCATCAGAAACCGATTCACATCATCACCTTCTCATTGCGTCTTCATTTTCCCTATACATGGATTCCCCCTAAGAAGCAGAATCCTTTCTGTGCGGATAAATATAACTTGATTGGCCCATAAGTAGTCAGATGCTCCTAACTACCCAACAAAATCAGCACCAGCTGCTGACATCTTCTCTTCTCTCTTTTGTGTTCCAATTACATCCACCTATTCTAGAAGTCCAACGAATAATGGGGTACACATTGAACTTATTTGACAAAAAAACCTGAGGGTGAATTTGCTTTGCTCATCTTCAAATCTGTGCAAGAAGCTGTTCCAAACTTTTTTTTTTTGGTCTGGAACAAATGCGGATGAGTCAATGCGGATGGCACATTTGTGCGATTGAACATACGACTAGTTCAGTCGCACGACTGGACATACGACTGGTCCAGTCGTACGAATGGTCCATTCGCATGGTCCAGTCGTACGAATGGTCCATTCGCATGGCCCAGTCGCATGAACGGGTCTGCACGCAGATTTTCAGATCTGTAACCGCCAGGGCTGCCCAAAACCCTAATCTGATGAATTTACCATGAATCAAAAATAAGTAGGCATCATCAGATTCGAAAGGGTGATAGGAACATGGTTTTGAGTTTATTTTAACATAGAAGCAACACACGTAACAAGATCTGAGCAAAACACGAAGAACACGAAGTGGGTTTAACGTCAAGATTTGAACTTTGATCCAGAAATCAAGAGCTTGGGTTGCTAGAATGATTGTTAGATCAATTCAGCACAAACTGGCTCAGATACCAATTGTGAAGTTAGTTTGGATCGGTAAACATCCGAGCATGTTCTTGACGGAAGAATAAACAACAGCACAAACCAAAAAGTCAAACAATAATATGAACTATAATTGAATGGTTTCATTGAGAAAACCTAACGATTACAAGCTCGTTACATCATAAGAATCAAGACTCTTGGCAAGGGGAAGATCGAGCATGATCTCCCCTCTCATGCGGCAGCCCTAGGCTCCGAGCAGACTTCCTCTCCAAAAACCTTTCCGAAATCCTCTTCTCTCTACACATTGAAACTGGTATATATAGGCCTCGGGCCATATTAGATGCGACTGGGCCCATTCGTGCGATTGGACCATGGATATGGTTCAATCGTACGACTGGACCATGCGTATGGTTCAATCGTACGACTAGACCATACTTATGGTTCAGTCTTACGAATGTCCCAATCGCATCTCTCAGTCGCACGACTGGTCCATTAGCATGGCTCAGTCGTACGACTGAGTCTCATTCGCATATGCTCCTGCGAATGACCCAATTTCATGTGTTTACAACATATCAGGTGTATAACATTAAGCCTAGACTATTCGACAAGCGACGGACAAACTATATATGACTATATATGCTCCAACAAATTCCCCCTTGGATGTTGCTTGCGAATAGTAGATAACACCTCTTAGAATCATTAGTCAATCTTACTTTGGTTGCCAATAGAATCAAATGAAAACCATATTAGCCAACTTTGCCGATCCGTCAGGTTACTACCATATCCGTGAAAATGAATTTAGGCACAATAGCTTTGGTTTACTTTGCAGAGCAACATCATAGCAGCAAGATTCCCCATATTACTGATTTTTCCAGATAATGACATGAATAGTTTTCCATTGCTTCAATTTTCATACAGGCTAACCTGATTAACATCACCACCTGTAGAAATTCCCCCTCACATTCAACATATCCCAATATATAGACATTATGCTCTCCTTGCGTCTTCATATGGTGTATTGGGCAAAAGGTTGAAGGTTCCAATCCACAGCTGACAATATCAACCAAATCAGCATGCACGAAGATTCATCATCAGAAACCGATTCACATCATCACCTTCTCATTGCATCTTCACTTTCTCTATACATGGATTCCCCCTAAGAAGCAGAATCCTTTCTGTGCGGATAAATATAACTTGATTGGCCCATAAGTAGTCAGATGCTCCTGACTACCCCACAAAATCAGCACCAACTGCTGACATCTTCTCTTCTCTCTTTTGTGTTCCAATTACATTCACCTATTCTAGAAGTCTGACGAATAATGGGGTACACATTGAACTTATTTGACAAAAGAACCTCAGGGTGAATATGCTTTGCTCATCTTCAAATCTATGCAAGAAGTTGTTCCAAACTTTTTTTTCTGGTCTGGAACAAATGCGGATGAGTCAATGCGGATGGCATATTTGTGCGATTGAACATACGACTAGTTCAGTCGCATGACTGAACATACGACTGGTCCAGTCGTACGAATGGTCCATTCGCGTGGTCCAGTCGTACGAATGGTCCATTCGCATGGCCCAGTCGCATGAACGGGTCTGCACGCAGATTTTCAGATCTGCAGCCGCCAGGGCTGCCCAAAACTCTAATCTGATGAATTTAACATGAACCGAAAATAAGTAGGCATCATCAGATTCGAAAGGGTGATAGGAACATGCTTTCGAGTTCGATTTTAACATAGAAGCAACACACGTAACAAGGTCTGAGCAAAACCCGAAGAACAAGAAGTGGGTTTAACGTCAAGATTGAACTTTGATCCAGAAATCAAGAGCTAGGGTTGCTAGAATGATTGTTAGATCATTCCATCAGTAACCGGCTATGATACCAATTGTGAAGTTAGTTTGGATCGGTAAACATCCGAGCATGTTTTTGACGGAAGGATAAACAACAGCACAAACCAAAAAGTCAAACAATAATACGAACTATAATTGAATGGTTTCATTAAGAAAACCTAACGATTACAAGCTCGTTACAACATAAGAATCAAGACTCTTGGCAAGGGGAAGATCGAGCATGATCTCCCCTCTCATCCAGCAGCCCTAGACTTCGGGCAGACTTCCTCTCCAAAAACCTTTCTGAAATCCTCTTCTCTCTACACATTGAAACTAGTATATATAGGCCTCGACCCTTATTAGATGCGACTGGGCCCATTCGTGCGATTGGACCATGCGTATGGTTCAATCGTACGACTAGACCATGCGTATGGTTCAATCGTACGACTGGACCATACTTATGGTTCAGTCTTACGAATGTCCCAATCGCATCTCTCAGTCGCACGACTGGTCCATTAGCATGGCTCAATCGTACGACTGAGTCTCATTCGCATATGCTCCTGCGAATGACCCAGTTTCATGTGTTTACAACATGTCAGGTGTATAACATTAAGCCTAGAGTATTCGACAAGCGACGGACACACTATATATGACTATATATGCTCCAACAGGGGAGTTAGTAGATACATGTTGTTCCAAGTTTATAAGCTTTAATGCAAAATTATTTCATGTCTTACACATATGTAATGAATTGATTCAATGAAATATAATATGTGATTGATGCTTATTAATGTTTATTTATTTCATATTATTATTGTGTTGAGTATAATTCATATGTATCAACTTATTATATAGGTTTGAAGTTTTTTACATAGTTCTTAGTCAATAATGATTGAGAAATGTGTTCAACCTAGTTGGATGAGCCTTCATGCTAATGGACCATACTTATGGACCATACACATGAATACATCATGCTTATGGACTAGTCACATGACTAAACCAGGAGACTGGATCAGTCATATGATTGAGACATAAGATTGACTCAGTTGCACGACTAAAGCTTCAGTCGTGCATATGACTCAGTCACATGATTCAGTCGCACGACTGAACCATGCTAATGGTTCAGTCATACGAATGAAAACTACAAACCTATAAATACCACTTATTTCATGGAAAAACGAAACAATTCACAACAATTCGATAACAATTCAGAGAATACTTCGAATACACGAACCCTAGCCGTCTAGAACGTCCAAGAAAGCCATTCCAACTTCAAAGTCCGTTCTTGATTGATTACTACTCGTTCTTAACATTTAGTTCATTCCTATATTGATCAGGTTAACATTCTCACTAATTGGATCGCCAATCAAATATGATTCTGCACTATTTGATCTGGTTTCACGTATTATCAATTAGTATTCCATACGTACATGGTCCTGACAAGTAGTAGCTGTGGTGGTGGTCGTAGGAGATATGGTAGTGGTGGTGGCAGGAGTGGTGGCAATAGTAGTGGGTGTGGCAGTGGTGGTGGTGGCAGAAGATGTAATTACAGTAAACCTTGGCCTCTTACCCTTTTTTCTATAAGGGTGAGCCATTCTCTTCTTCCTGGAGCCTTTTGCAATAGACGCTCCCCCTTGGCTGATAGGCTGGTCAGGAGTGTAAGTAGGATCAGTGACATCAGTAGCAGCACCCCTCGACTCAGCCTGGCATCCGCCAACCGCCTCTGTCCCTTTGTCTGTGTCCACAACCCAGCTCCCAACAGTCCTTACTAGTGGCTCATCATCTGACTCCTCATCTTCATCAATCAGGAAGTCTTGGTGGAAGGCAGCCCTTTGTGTTCCACCAGGTGCCTCCCCACCTTTACCCTAATCATGATCATCATCGTCATCGTCTTCTTTGTCTGTGGGTGCCATGATGGGCTCAACATCAGAGTCAATATCATTATGACACCACTTCTTCCGAGATGGCGCCACATACTCCTTGTTGGCCAAGTGACAAAACAGTCTCCTCATCGGGGGCTTCACCTGCTTCCCCCGGTAGACCTTCATCCAACTCAATGTCGTATCATCCATAATCTCCAGAACAACCGCATCATCCCTCTCTTTCAAAAGTGAAGGAAGCTTCTGATCAATGATCATCTGTTAAAACCTTGGGTACATGTAGAAGCCTTCCTTGCCCTTGGCTTCGAGGTTCTCGATCATGTAGGAGAATATCATCTGGGAGAAACTGAATGGGTGGTTTAGCACCAGAGCAACATATGTGTTCCAGATTTGATCTTACATCTCGTCGAATCCTCCTTTCCTCGATGCTATGCACTTCAGGATGACATGGGCCAAGTACTTAAACTGGGGGCACAGGTTGCTCGTCTTGAGCACACCTACGTTGATGTCCCTAGTGTACTTCATCCTCAGAGAGCATCCACTAATGGTCAGAGGATGCAGCTTGGTCGGATGGTCACCATCCTTACCCTGATCAAGGACTCGCCCAAGATCTGCTGCAGTAACACTGATCTCCTGTCCGAAGATCGAGCTTCGAATACCGTGGGGCTCTGTGGACATGTCAACATGAGCACCTTCCTAGATGGTCTGTTGAAGTGATCTGTATGGTGTGTAGGGTGTAAATATGGCCTTGAAGATCCTCGATATCCTCAGAAAGGCTATGATCCCCGCAAACTCAGAAGCATTCCGAGTAGTAGGATCTAAGTGAGCACAGATACTACGCTTAGGGCTCATCATCCATCTATCAGCCATGTTGCTGTAACATAAGAAACACATACATTAGAGTTATGTACACGAGATGACAATTGAAACATAAACTATTTTTGATCAAACTGGTTCAATCGTGTGTTTCAGTCGTGCGATTGAGCCTGCGGTTGAGTTCAGTCGTGCGATTGAGCTTGGGACTGAACTTAGTCATATGTTAAGCCATGCGGTTGAGTCAGTCATGCAATTGAGTTACCGAATGATTCATTCATGTGATTGAATCGTGCGACTGGCTCAATCGTGCGACTGAGGTTCATTCGGAGTGTCCATTCGCATATTGCTCTGTTCGACACTCCATCCTCGAATCTTGGTCAAAACTTGATGTTAGACATCATGTATAGACTCATTAGATTCGCAGGGACTCTAAATATCACTTAATTTCCTTTATATCAACGATTATGTCCATTTAAGTGGACTATTTGAAGAGTTATTCTCATTTCTTGATTTTAATCAATTAGTCATTTAGGGTTTGTTTAGATCATTCATTTTGATCAATTTCAGTATCACAATACCTGTAGATGAATGAGAAATCAGTTAGGATCATAATAAGCAAGTAATCAAGGTAAATGAAATTTGGGCAGAGTATCTGTGTATGAGGGGTTTTGAATGCTTTAAAGGGTGGTAAGAAATGTTACCGACTCACCCCTCTATTTATACTATTTTAATGTTCAGTCATGCGACTAGACCCCTACACATGCTTCAATCGTGCGACTGGTTTATACTTCTTCATCCAGTCATACAATTGGTTCATCCTTATGGTCCAATCGCATGGATGCCCCATACTCATGGTCCAATTGTATGATTGCCCTAAACTCATGGTCCAATCATGCGATTGGGTCATACTTATGGTCCAATCGTGCGATTGGCTCATACTTGCAAACACTTGACCTTTTACCTTTTCATATAACATAATGAACACCAATCATCTCAGACATTACCCTTTTAATTTAAAACCATTTGACCACCTCAGACGTGATCCTTTTAATTTGAAAAACCGTTTGATCACCTCAGATGTGATCTTTTTTTTATTTAAAACCGATTGGTCACCTCAGACGTGATTCTTTTAATTTAAAACCAATTGGTCACCTCAGACGTGACCACTTTTAGCAAGTGATTCATAGATAAATCTAGTTGTATAGTCCAACTTTTATGTAACAAAAGACTAGAAAAACAGAAAAAACAACATGAAATTAAAACAAACAAGACATATTTTTGTGTTTTTGATTTGAGATGGATTGAAATCTTTTAGAAAAAAACGTCTAACAGATTTTTCATCCTGGATAGCACAGCTTCAAGTTAATTTTATCATTCTGGAAAGATTTATTATGGAATCATACAGGTATATCAGAATCATTTGGGACATCTTAAGAAAACAATTTTGATGCTAGATTCTTGGTTTGACCGAGAGTCAATAGCACTTTTAGGAAATCATACTAGAGCTATAAGATGTACACAATGATTTTGACTGTCAAGAATTGTAGCTCACGATGATTGTCAATATATTTTTCCACTTAAATCCATACATAGATTTTTGACTCACATTGGTGATGATTTAGGTTGATTATTTCAACAAGCATTTGTGGATCCCACACTAATATGGTAATCAACATTCCTCAGGAGATTTTTGAGCGGTCTATGGGTATTTGATAAGAAGAAACTATTCTAAGAGATTTCAATGAAATGCCAAGCCTCAGGTCAGTGTCATCGCACAGTAGATAGGCATAAACAACAATGAATTCTAGAATATTTAGGTTATGCTTATCTTCAGCTCAATGCCACCGCACAATAGAGAGGCACACATCCTATCTTCTTGTTAGAGCATTTATTTTTCTTTTTGCACATAACGCACCAACAACATAAGTTATTAGTTTGATTGCATTTAGCAATTGTTCCATGTGCTTTGCTCATTTTTATGGTCATCCGCACACATTTGTGGAGTTTATTTTGCCCATCACCCCTTATTGGAAATGCGTTGATTGTGCTAACCAGGGATAAGATGGGAACCCACAGAAAGTTGATCAACTTAGTTTAAATTTTAAATCACCAATGAGGTCTACTCATCTATTGTGTTGAATCTACTAACACATCATATAATGGACTCGCAACCTCTAGGTATACTTTCTCTATGTTACCTTAGTAGCACACTAGTTTTACTATCATATTTCCTTTTATTTTGCTTAAACTTCTCAGACTTATACTATGAATTTTGCATCTTAATCAATTAGATCCTTTTGAAATCCCAAACAATTTGTTCCCTCTGTACTATCATTTTCCATAAATTTTGAATCAGAATCACAGATTTGATTACACTTCTTTTAGCTAAGCTGCCCTTCTTCCTTGTTCTTTTAGGTAAATAAATACTGTAACTAATTTAATACTAGACTAAACTATTCTCCCCTAAAATACTATGAGAACTTGTCGGACTATGAACTTTCTTCTTCTAGAATCACATCACTTTTCTTTTTCACTCCATTAACCTCTAATAGATATAAAACCTCGGTTTCTTAAATGCCTTTGTGTAGAGGTCGGCGCGTTGAAAATCTGTATTAATTTTAACAACATAGATAATTGCTTTTCAAAACAGTCATGTATAAAGTGATATTTAATACCAATGTGTTTAGTTTTAGGGTGATGGACCAGATTTTTGGTGACAACAATAGCAGCAGAATTAACAACAAAAATAGGGGTGTTAGAAAATTGCAAACCGTAGTCCCACATTTGCTGTTGAATCCAAATGATTTGTGAATAGCAACTTGTAGTAGCAACATATTCAGCTTCACAAGTTGACAGAGCAACTGATGTCTGCTTCTTACACTGCGAGGTGACTAATCGTCTACCAAAGAACTGACATCCAGTAGATGTTGACTTGTAATTCATCATGCAACCACCATAATCCGAGTCACTATACGCTATAAGCTCAAAGTCACGTGTTGGAGTACCATTCAGATAACAAAAAATCCGTTTAACTCCGATGAGATGATTTACTTTTGGTTTTGCTTGATATCTTGAACAAAGACACGTGGCGTACATAATACCAGGACAAGAGGCTGTGAGATACATAAGGGATCCGATCATTCCTCTGTACATTGTAGCATCAACCAGATCACCATTTTCGTCGGGTGCCACGTCATGGTTAGTGGCAAGTGGAGTTCCGGTAGCTGAAGCATTCTCCATGTCGAACCGATTGAGGATATCACCTACATATTTGGACTGATGCAGGAAGATTCCTTTTGGTATCTGATCTACCTGTAAACCAAGAAAGAACTTCATCTCCCAGATGGCACTCATCTCAATCTCTGCTTTTATTACAGATTCGAATTCTTTGCATAATTCTTCATTTCTTGAACTAAAGATTATGTCGTCCACATATATCTGTACCAGTAGTAAATCACCATTTTTTTCTTTGATGAATAACATGTAGTCCATAACCCCTTTTCGAAAGCCGTGTTTCACCAGAGGAGTTGAGAGTTTCTCATACCAGGCTCTAGGGGCTTGATGGAGCCTGTAGAGAGCCTTGTCCAGTTTATAAACTCTATCCCGATGATAAGGATCCTTGAATCCATTGGTTGAATGACGTAGACTGTCTCACGGATTTCACCATGAAGGAATTCACTTTTTACATCTAGTTGATAGACTTTAATCTTCATGTAGGATGCATAGGCTAGAAAGATACGAATAGCTTCCATCCTAGCCATAGGTGCAAACACTTCATTGTAGTCAATGCCTTTGACTTGTCTAAACCCTTGAACTACGAGTCGAGGCTTATTTCTAATAATGACACCTTGGTCATCTTTCTTACACTTCAAGACCCATTTAGTGCCAATCACCTTAGCACCTTTTGGTCTGTCCACAAGGGTCCATAATCCTAACTTCTTGAACTGTAGGAGTTCTTCTTGCATAGCACTAACCCATGCCTCATCGTTTAAGGCTTCACTTACATGTTTTGCTCAAATTGAGACACAAAAAATCGATAAGCACCATCGTGAAGATAGCCTTTTTCCATGACTGAGGCATAATCAGCTGAGTATAGCTGATTTTGGGTCTGTACTCTCGATAGTACATCCCTAATGATGTTGTCCATGGGATGATACACATTGATTTGAAATCTAGGAGTGGTGGGAACAACTACTTCCTGATCCAGATTTTGAATGCCAGGTTCAGTATCTATAGCTGTTGGAGTATGAGGTTCAAAAGTGTTAGAGGCATCAAGATCTGATGCTTGTGTACTTTCATTAAAGGAACCTGTTCCTCCTGGTCCACATTTCAAGTCTCCACTGCTTTATCATCAGAGGAGGATTCACTTACATCAAGCTCTCCCCCTAAAGACTAGAAGAATCGTCTAGTAGAACTGATGTTGTCGAGTCTTGTGGAGGAGTGTTCAGAACATCATATATTATTTTAGTCAGTAACTCATCATCAGGAAGGGCGGGATGTAAGTTGAAGGACTTAAAAATCCATCATAGTCGAAAAAGAAGGAAGGTCCTTTTCTAGCAGGGGGTGGTGTATCTTTGAACATCGAAATTACACCATACTTCTACCTGACCCGTTGAGTTGTTATAAACTCTCTTGTCTGGTATATTGTATTCAAGAAAGATACCTTCTTCAGCCTTCTCACTGAAATTCCCAGTTTGAGTTTTCTTCAGCAACATGCACGGTGCTCCAAATGGTTCGAGATACTCCAAGTTTGGTTTACATCGCTGGAGCAGCTCATAACATGTTTTACCATGACATTTGACCACCAAGATTCTATTAAGAGTGTAGCATGCATTAGCCACTGCCTCGTTCAAAAATTGAATAGGCAGTTTAGAGTCGGCTAACATTGTTCTTGCTGTCTCTATGAAGCTCCGATTCTTTCTTTCAGCAACTCCATTCATTTGTGGAGTGTAGGCAGAGTGAATTGATATACAATTCCTTTCTCTTTACAGAAAGCCTCCATTCATTGATTCTTGAACTCTGTTCTGTTGTCTGAGCGAATCTGCCTTACTTTCTGCTTGTAGAGTGATTCCAAAGTACTTACCAGATGTTTGAATGATTCAAAAGTCTCTAATTTAGATTTCACAAACATCACCAAGAGAATCTTGAGTAATCAGTAGTTACTACATAATAGTACAAATCTCCAGCAATGCTCTTTGTGCTGACTGGGCCAAATAGATCCATGTGTAGAAGCTCGAGAGGAAGGTCAACTGAATTAACTTTCTTTGCCTTGTGAGACTTCTTGGTCTGTTTCCCTTTCTTACATGCTACGCAAAAATCCAGAAGCTAGAAATTTTTGATAGATACTCCATTCCCTAAATCATTATGAATCAGATGATTCATCTTCATTGGATTAATGTGTCCCATTCTCCTATGCTAAGAGATTGAGTCCCTCTCTATTTCCTTTGACAAGAAGCATTGGACAGTGTTCTCCGTTGTGGAGGCCTTTGATAGATCCAAGACATACAGGTCGTTATATCTTGAAGCTGACATTAAAACTTTGTCCTCCTGGATAACATAATCCTTCTTCAACATGTAGCACTTCTTGTTGTCAGATACAACATTGAATCCTTTATCAAAGATCTGGGAGACTTAAAGTAAGTTGTTCTGTAGTTGTTGAACGTAGTTGACCTTGTCAAACTTCACTTTCTCGTTTCCCACTTCGCCTTGAGCAGTGATGTAACCTCCTTTATTTCTAGAAAATGTGTCCCCGTTTAATTTGTTTGATGTTAAAAAGGAGAGACCAGTTCCCGGTCATGTGCCTAGACGCCTCACTATTAACAATCCAGGTATTTGTGATAGCACTGTAGCGGACGCCCTGCACATTCAAAAGAATTGATCAGTTCAGGCTTGAGACCTAAGCCTTAACTGGCTTGGGTGACCCAGAGGAATCACATATCATGAACTCAACTCACTATCCATCAGAGGATGAGGGCACATCTTTCTTCTTCTTGTTCTCATTATCATATAACTTACTTGATTTTTCTTTCCACAAACCAGTTTTGTGTAAGGCCTGTTTGTGATAAACAGACGACTGGCTTATAGTTTGAACTTTAGGTTCACTAATACTCTTAGGTGGAGTAATAGATCTCCTTTTAGAAGAACTTGGTTTTGAATCATAAAGTTCAATTTTCTTTTTGGGAGTCTGGTAATAAGGATAATTAGAAGAAATATGTCCTCTTTTTCCATAGCTATAACATGATCTCCCTTCTACAGGTTGAGGAAATTTTTTTTTGGAGTTGAGTTTGGTACAGGTATGAGATGAGTCTGGTTAGGTTTAGTCACTTCTCTTTTAGATGTTTTGTCTTCTTTAACAAAATTAATTGTTTGAACATTTTTAACATCTTTAACCTTTAGTTTATTTGGACTTTGACATGTAACACATGTTTGATTAACTTGTTTAGTCATTTTGGGTTCAGAAGTAGACATGTCTGACCCTGACCTTAAATTAACCTTTTCAAATTTATCATCCAAATTTTCTATAGGCATCTTTCCTTTTAATTTCAAAGTAGACTCCTTCTATTTAGTGCTATCCTTCATAGGTTTTCCCATAGAATCGGGATCACTAACCAGAGGAGTGGACACCAAAATGATCCTTAATAGGTTGTTATTGATAGGCCTGCTTTTAGTATTCAGAAGGATTGCATGTGGTGGTGGAACTACTTTGTAACCCAACCCTTCCCCATTGTTTTGTTCTTTCACTAAGTTGTGAACTATGTGTGAAGAAATAGCCTAACTATGTAGTTTTTGTTTTAAAGAATCAACTTCGACTTCTAAACCTGCTTTTTCTTTCTTCGTTTCTTCCAAAGAATTTAAATAAAACTTTATGTCATTTGCTTGATTTAAAGCAACAACTTTGGTTTCCTTAGTTGTTTTTGCAGGACTGGTGAAGGGGGGGTCAATTACAACACAAAAATACAAAGAGGAGATTAACCAAACTTAATCAAACAGTAAGACTGGATTAACCACAATAAGACACTATGTAAACAAGTAATCTAAGAGACAGAACAAGAGAACACAAGTGTATGGTTTTTTAAGAATGTAGTATATTGCTTTCTCTATGTACTATTACAAGTGTTACAAAGCATATTAGAAAGATACAATAACATGAGATACTTATACTACATCCTACAGCTGCCTATACTTTGAAAGCCAGCTCGATACAATTGACTAGACACAAACAAAATCAATTGTAAAGTCAAAAGGCAGATTGCCTTTTGACTAGTGACTATGACATGCCATAGCTCACATCCTTATCTATTACAAAAAGGATAAAGTACATGAAGTAGAAAGTTACAGACTCAAGACCTCAATGTACAGTTACCAAAAGCATGGACCTTTTCACCAACTCATGTAAGTTGGTGACATTACAGAGATGCAGCGGATAGGTGTCCAGCTTTATGGAAAAGTACATAAGATAAAGCATGTGTCAAAAGTCTTCGGAAGAAATCTGTCTTCATGAGTTGAAGCTTCGAAAGACTTTGTCTCTGAGGCTTCGGAAGACTTCATCTTTAGCTTCGGAAGATATTGGTCTTGGCTTCGGAAGATTTCACACTTAGAATATTTCAATTGCATGTGTGAAACTTCCTAAGAATTCTTCTTCAATGCACTTGTGCAGCATGCAGGACAGACTTTGGATGTTTAGGTTGCATTAGCCTCTTTATTAATCTCTACAAACTCCCCCTAGGCTGATGCTACCAAAACACTTAGTAGTCTTTAGATATCAACATTCCTTATTAGGATGATCACCATTCCTTTCTTCATAAGGTGATCAGGATCCTTCAGATTGTCAAAACACTTAGTAGACTTTAGATATCAACATTCCTTATTGCTTGATGCAGCTTTTAAGCTCTGGCCAAAGAGAGGTTGAGAAGCACCTTCACTAGCAGGTGTCTCAAAAGGAATGCGAATCTCTGCAGCAGTTGATGATGATGAGACAGGGTTCTCAGGTTCTACCATTGGGCCTTCAGTCAAGGTTTCCCCTATGAAACTAATCTTAGGATCTGCCTCAACATCCAGTTGACCGATGCCATTGCCTGATTGCCCAAGTCTCCTTCTGAAGCTGAACTCTGCAGTGATCCTGTCTTGGATTCTTTGAGCCAGCCTGTCAGCTTGTCTTGATTTTCTTGGATTGACAAGTGGCATGTTGACTAGATCCAGACCTTCATAGTAGTTCAAAGTCTAAAAATTTAAGACTTCTTGTTGTCCTTGAACTCTTATGATGATTAGGGATTTCCTGATGCTGTCATACCTCCACCCAATGATATGATTGGAAGATGGTGAAGATGACATAGCCCTTGGTATCCCATCCTCAAACAGACTCTGTATGAAGGAGTTTGTGTAGTCCACATCAATGTGAATTTGAGGAGGTTGCTGAGAATGCACAATTGCAAGTGAGGATGGTGAGTCCTTAATGTCCACTCTCTCTGAAGAACTCCCAGGTTCTATAGTTGTAATGACTTTCTCCCCCTTTTTGGTAGCATCACCCACTTGCATAGGTGAGCTGGAAGATAGGTCAATCACATCCACAGGTTCTTGTGTTCCTAGTTGAGCTCTTCTTAAGGGTCTCCCAGCTAGGTTTTCCTTAAGATATGAAATCTCAAGTTGCTGATCATTGATCCTATTGTGTAAGGTAGTCAGCTGAGATTCAAGGTGACTAACCTTTGAGACTAAATAAGTGCATGTTTTAGACAGTTTGTGCACCTTTAGTCTTAGATTCCCCTCATCTTTGTCAGAAGAATCATTGGGGGATAAGATGATTGGACCAAAGTCCTCTCTCTCATCACCAGCTTTAGGTTTGTGGCTGGTGGATTTCCTCTGATCACTGGCAGTCTCAGTTAAGATGACAGTAGGCTGAGTTGCCATGGTTGAGGTCTTAATGATGTAATCACTTTCAGAAATGAGAGCCTATTCCATATGGACATCCTAAAGAGGTTCAGAAGTGTCCACCTCAGTAGTAGGTGACTGATGGGGGCTAGAAATAGGAGCCTTAGAAGCACTCATCTCTCTTTGATTAGGGGAAAAGAAGAGAGAATCATGGTACTCACTAAACCTAGATCTTTATCAGTATAGAAATCAGGTTGAGAATTGGTGGGTTTAGATCTATAGGCTGGGGATGGTAATTGTCCCCTAAAGGTTGATCACTTGAGTGTTGAGACTCAGATTGATGGCGTAAGGCAGTTGGGCTATGAGCTTGTTAGCTAAGCATGAGGAACCTCAGCACTAATCCTTGAAGTGATGGGAGTGGTTTGCTCCTCAGGAGAAGTGGGAGCTCCAATGTCCATTTTGCCTATAAGGGTGAGTGTATGGGGACCTCTATAGACTGAATAGTCTGAGCAGGGGTTCGTTTGGATTTCTTTTGGTAAGTGAGTGTAATTTGAGGCTGTTACGGTGGTAGGGAAATAGTAGGTGTGTTCAACACTAGCTTGTTGCTAGGTTGTCACCTTGAGCAATGAGCTCTAACATTTTTGGGACTAGGGCTATTCTACCCAAAGAAGCCACAACGGGCTTTCTCAGTATTTTAAAGATGCGAGCTTCATCTATCCCAGTTTAAGAATGTTACCTGTTTCCCTTAACTGTGAGCCTAGTTCACAGCTAAGAACGTACTGGACATATTTAGGAAACATGTAATATTCTAAGGAGTCTAAGTTAGCAAGCAAGTTGGTATAAACAAACTGAGAATACCTGAACTTGACCCTCTGAACCATTCCATGGATGATGAAGAGAGATCCTTAGGAATCTGGTCCCATCCACCATGCTTGTTTGATAAGCTGTGGATGACCACATAGAGCAGGAATCTCCACTGGGATGAGACCTTCCCTTTCCTAATGGTCTTTACAGAGAAATCTCCCTCATATCCCATCTGCTCAAAGGAATGATTAAAAACTTCCTTTGGGAAGAACACCTCACCTTGTTCATCATCAAGCTAAAGATGCATGTTGATAATGGCTGGAGTGATGAAGACTGTTCTCCCCTGCACTGTGGCAGACAGTGCCTTCTCCCCATCCATGACAACCTCTTGGCAGCTTTTCTAAAATTCAAGCAGATGATCCTCATAGAGTGGAGGATCAATGGTTAGGTAGGTGAAGTAGTTGGACAAAGATAAGAATCAACAAACCGCTGAGAAACAAGGATCTTTCTCAGAGCTTAACAGAGCAACCTGATTATGTTGCCTATATAGTTGCATGGTAAATTGGGATCATTTCCGTGAGCGAGATTGGCCATTGTAAGGTAGCTTAAAGATGAAGAAAGAAGGAAGAAAGAAATTTCAGAGAGAAATTTGGGTTTTAAGTTTGGAGGAAGAACAGATGATAGAAAGAAGGGGAAACCGTTGGGTTTATATGTAAAAAGGATTTCAGATAAAGTTTAATGAAAGCGGATAAACTTTGAAATCCGGATGTCGGTCCCACCTCTGAAAAAGTAGTTTACGTTTGCTCAAAAAGTAGTTTACTTGGAATTTAAAAAGCTTCCGAAGGTAATTATCTTCAAAGTTTTAATTAAAAAGCTTCTGAAGCTAAAATGACTTCGGAAGATTTTCCTAAGAGTTTTGAGAATTTTGTTTCGGAAGAGAAATTAAAACTGATTGCTTTGTATATGAAAGAACAAAGCTTCCGATAGTTAATTTTGCTTCGGAAGAAAATAGTCCTTAAAAATGCATAAGTGTCCTGAGACAAGTATTAAGCTTCGGAAGATAATTGAAAACTTCTTCGAAGGTAAAATTTCTTAGACAGTTATGTATTTTGAAGGCATGATTTGCTTCCGAAGGTAAAAGCATAACTTTCAAAGGATCAAAAATCATCAAAAATCTAAGGAAAGTCTTCAAAAAGATTTTTCATCCAGTGAAAACATGAGCTTATGAAAGTGAAGAACTAGACAACTTAGGACACACATATTTTAAGAATAATAAGAATTAGTTTTAAAACAAGGTCTACTCAAAGTTGATCATCCCAATAGCTGATATTAGATATTTAAATCTGTGTTCATCAAAGGCCTTTGTAAACAGATCCATATTGTTCATCTGTGTGAACTTTGACATTAATTAATCCCTTTTCATAGCTATCTCTTATTAATGATCCTGAATATTGATGTGTTTGGTCCTTGAGTGCTGCACAGGATTCCTGTGATTGAGATAGCACGTTTTTGTCTATATATGGGATTCCCACCTTGAAGTTTAACCCATAGTCCACCATCTTAATTCTGAATCCAAAGCACTTAAGCACATCAGCTTGCAGCAACAATTATTCAGCTTTAGAGTTGATGTAGAGGACACAAGATTATTCTTGCATTGCCATGAGACAACCCTTCCACCCAGGAACGACATCCCCTAGATGTAGACTTTGCAGTCATTTTGCTAACACCAATCACTATCTGTAATAAGCATACAAATGAAGTCAGATTCTTTGGGTACATAAACCCAATTGTTGAGGCACCTTTGCGTAGCTAAGATCCTCTGGACAGTAAGAGGTGATACTCTTGGGGTGATTGATATATTCCACCAATACATGTAGGCAAACTAATATCAGCCCGGGCTAGCAATAAGAATACATAAGAGAACCCAATCGTAGCCCGTATAAGTGTTCACTAACACTCCCCCTCATATCAGGTCCAAAGGAGTGGTTTTGGCTAAAGGTGTCGTAGCACTCTTACATCAGTCATGGTTGAATCTCTTGATATGTCTGAACATACTTTGACTGACTTTTTAAGATGCCCTCTTCAACTTGCTTTCACTTGATTCCCAGAAAGAAATTGGAGTTCCCCACATGGCACTCATTTCAAATCTTTTTCATCGCTCTCAAGCCTTTATAGAGCTTTGGATTAGTGAACCAAGATGAGCAGGATCGTTCAAGGGCTTGAACACAATTACAACACAACACACAATGAGGAGATTAACTAAACTTTAATCAAACAGTGAACTGGTAACCAAGGTGATGCAGAGAACACAAGTAAAGCAAGAGACAGACAAGAGAGTATAGTTTTCAAGGTAGCAGTATATTGCTTTCTCAAGTTCTTTTACAAGTGTTACAAAGCATTAAGAAAGATACAAGAACTTGGAATACTTATACTACAACCTACAGCCGCTATACTATGAAAGCCAGCTGGATACAATTGACTAGACACTAACAAAATCAATTGTAGGATCAAAAGGCATATCTGCCTTTTGACCTTGTGACTATGACATGCCATAGCTCACATCCTTATACATTACAAAAAGGATAAAGTACATAAAGTGGAAAGTTTCAGACTCAAGACCTCAATGTACAGTTACCAAAAGCATGGACCTTTTCACCAACTCTTGTAAGTTGGTGACTTATCAGAGACGCAGCGGAAAAGGTGCTTTATGGAACAGTACATCAGATAAAGCATGTACTAAAAGTCTTCGGAAGAAATCTGTCTTCATAGGTTGAAGCTTCGGAAGACTTTGTCTCTTCAAGCTTCGGAAGACTTCATGTTAGGCTTCGGAAGATATTGGTCTTGGCTTCGGAAGATATTACACTTAGAGTATTTTCTAATGCTTTGTGTAATTCTTCCGAAGCATTCTTCACTTCAGTACTTAGTGCATGTTGCTGAAACACTTAGGCAGTTTTGGGTTGCATCAGACTTCAGGAATCCTTACAAACTCCCCCTAGGCTGATGCTACCAAAACACTTAGAAGATCTTTAAATGTTTGTAGTCTTCAGAATAATCAAGACCATCCCTTTCTTCATTTGATGGTCAGGATCATCAAGACTCTCATAGTATCTTCTCATTTCAAAGAGATCATGCAGAGGTAAGTTGATTATGTCTTGCCATGAGTAGACATTTTCAACACCTTGATCTCTGATAACATTCCATCTTTCTGGATTGGTAGAGTAAGTCCAGGATAAGATGGGTGTCTCGGTTGCTAGAGGAGCCACTTGCATAGGAGTTGATTGGGCTGCCTCATCATGCACTTCCTCAGGTTGATCTGATTCACCTGGGGTGTAGAGGTAGATGACTTTGGCTTCTTCTTTTTAGTCTTTGGTTTAGAGGCCATTTTCTTCTTCCTCTTTAATGTCTTTAACTGAGAAGACTGGTCTGCAGCACCATGTTGATCATCAGTGTCTTTCTCAGTTGGGTGTTCCTCCCTCACAGGTTCAGAAGGAGAGGGAGTTTGACCCTGTCTTGGATCAGAAGATGAAGTTTGCTGAGGCTCAGCTGGAGGTTCTGGTTCAGGTGTCTCTGGTTGTTCAAACTTGACCTCCACTTCAGGGGACTTGACTTGGAAGAGAGTGCAAATCAATGAGTTCACCACTTTTAATCTTCTGCTTGATTACCCTTATATGCTCATCCATTGTAGATAGAGACATGGGACCAAGTCTCCTTCCGGAGAATCCATATGACTTCAAGAAGCTCATCATTCTTTGTCTGTCAGCAGACTTCTTTGCATTCTTTTGAATGATGGCTCTTGACTTTGCAGCTTCTTCCCTTAGCTTCCTTTTGGTTGTTTTTCTTTCTTTGACTAACTCAAGCTCAAGTTGCTTTAAGTACTCGAACTCAATGAAGTCATAGGACAGGGAAGAAGTGTATTTGCCTGATAGAAGCCTGTGGCACTCAGGTAGTTTATCATTTTGATTCTATCCTCTTCTTTATCTACCTGAGGTTCTTGTGGAGCCACATCTTCCTGTGCAGGACTTTCTTGAACTGGAGAGAGAGTGGGAGTATGCTTGTGAAGTCTTTTCTGTCTCCTCTCCTCTTTGAATTGGAGAAGTAACCTTGCATCCTCTTTCTCCTTTATCTCTCTTGACACTTCCATGTCAGCCAGTTCATTCAACTCTTCTAAGGGGAGGGAGATGATTTCATCAACATCATAGTTCCTGGTCTGTAAATAATTAATCCTGACTGCCCTTTGTTCATCATTTTGAGTATTTGGTCTGGGGGCAGCCCTGATTGCAGCTTGCATGAATTTTGATGACCCAGAAGAACTTTCTCCCCTTAGCCTCCTTTTCCTCTCTCTCTCTTCCTCCTCAATTTCCTCAGGAGTCATTATCCTTTTCCTTTGTCACCAACAGACCTTTGTGACTCAGGGTGGATTGAGGCTTGGCCTTCATTGCTTGGTGTAGCTTCCATGCTCTGGCCAGAGAGAGCTGAGAGACACCTTCACCAGCAGGTGTCTCAGATGGAGTTTGGACCTCTGCAGCAGTTGTTGATGGTGAGACAAGGGTCTCAGGTTCTGCCACTGGGCCTTCAGCCAAGGTTTCCCCTATGAAACTAATCTTAGGGTCCACCTCAGCATCCAGTTGACCGATGACATTGCCTGATTGCCTAAGTCTCCTTCTTAGAGAGAACTCTGCAAGGATCCTGTCTTGGATTCTTTGAGCCAGCCTGTCAGCTTGTCTAGATTTGCTTGGATCAAGTGGCATGTTGACTAAATCCAGTCCTTCATAGAAGCTCAGGCTTTGGAACTGAAAGACTTCTTGTTGACCTTGAACTCTGTGAAGTATGAGGGCTCTTCTGTCATCATCATACCTCCATCTGATGATGTAGTTGCCAGTTCCATGTGGTGGAGATGAGACAGCCCTTGGTATACCTTCCTCAAAGAGACTCCTGATGAGAGAGTCTATAGAGTCCACATTAATGTGAACTTGAGGAAGTTGCTGAGAATGCACAACAGCAAGTGAGGATGGTGAGTCCTCTATGTCCATTCTCTTTGAAGAACTCCCAGGTTCTGTGGTTGTGATAACTTTCTCCCCCTTTTTGGTAGCATCACCCACTTGCATAGGTGAGCTGGAGGATAAATCAGTCACTTCCACAGGTTCTTGTGTTCCTGGTTGAGCTCTCCTTAAAGGTCTCTCAGCTAGTTTTTCCTGCAGATATGAAATCTGGAGTTGCTGATCATTGACCCTGTTTTGCAGGGTAGTCACCTGAGATTCCAAGTGACTAACCTTAGAGACTAGATAGGTGCATGTTTGTGACAATTGTTGTACCTTTAGTCTCAAATTCCCCTCATCTTCATCAGAAGAATCACTGGGGGATGAGAGGATTGGACCAAAGTCCCTTCTCTCACCACCAGCTTGAGTTTCTTGGCTGCTGGTTTTCCTCTGCTCACTGGCAACCTCAGTTAAGATGCCAATGGGCTGAGTTGCCATGGTTGAGGTCTTAATGATGTAATCACTTTCAAAAGTGAGAGCCTCTTCCATATGGACATCCTGAACAGGTTCAGATGTGTCCACCTCAGTAATAGGTGACTGATGAGGGATAGACTGAGGAGAGTCAGAGGTACTCATCTCTCTTTGAGTAGGGGAGGAGAAGAGAGACTCATGGTACTCACTGAATCCTAAGTCTTCATCAGTGTAAAAGGATAGGTTGGGAATTGGTTGGTTTAGATCCAAAGGCTGGGGATGGTAGCTGTCCCCTGAAGGTTGTTCACTTGAGTGTTGAGACTCAGAGTGAAGGCTTACAGTTGTTGGGCTAATGAGCTCATCAGGTTGAGCTTGAGGAACCTCAGCCCTGATAGGTAAAGTAATGGGAGTGGTTTGCTCCTCAGGAGAAGTGGGAGCTCTGGAGTCCACTTCTTCCTGTAAGGTTGAGTATTTGGGGGCCTGCACAGACTCAATAGCCTGAGCAGGGGTTCGTTGGGATTTTCTTTTGTAGGTGATGAATATGGAGGTTGTGAAGAGGGTAGGAGAGCAGTAGGTGTGGGTTCAACACTAGCTTGGACTGCTATGTTGTCACCTTGAGCAATGAGCTCTAACATTTTTGGGACTAGGGCTGTTTCTACCCCTGAGAAGCCTACAGTTGGCTTCTTCATAATTTTAAAGATGCCGGGCTTCATCTGTCCCAGTTTAAGAATATTGCCTGTTTCCCTCAACTGTGAGCCCAGTTCACAGTTAAGAATGTGTTGAACATATCTAGGAACATGTAATTCTAAGGAGTCTAAGTTTGCAAGTAAATTAGTATAACAAATTGTGAATACCTGAACTTGACCCCCTGAACCATCCCATGAACTATAAAGGAGAGATCCTCAGGAATCTGGTCCCATCCACCATGCTTGTTTGATAAGCTGTGGATAACCACATGGAGCAGGTATTTCCACTGGGATGAGACCTTCCCTTTCCTGAAGGTCTTTACAGAGAAATCTCCTTCATAGCCCATCTGCTCGAAGGAATGATTAACCGCTTCTTTTGGAAAGAACACTTCACCTGCTTCATCATCCAGCTGAAGATGTCGGTTGATGATGGCCGGAGTGATGAAATTGTTCTCCCCTGCACTGTGGCAGACAGTGCCTTCTCCCCATCCATAATGACCTCTTGGCAGGTCTTCCAGAATTCAAGCAAATGATCCTCATATAGAGGAGGATCAATGGTTAGGGAGTGAAGTAGTGAGACAAAGACAAGAAACGGCAAACCTCTGAGAAATGAGGATCTTTGTCAGAGCATAACAGAGCAACCTGATTGTGTTGTCTGTGTAGCTGCATGGCAAAGTGAGGATCATTTCTGTGTGTAAGGTCAGCCATTGTGAGGTAGCTCAGAGATGAAGAGAAAAGAATGGGAAGTAAATTTCAGAGAGAAAGCTTTGGGTTTTAGGTATGGAAGAAAAGCAGATGATAGAAGAGGGGGAAACCGTTGGGTTATATGAGAGAGAAGGATTTCAGATAAAGTTTAATGAAAGAGGATAAACTTTGAAATCCGTATGTCGGTCCCACCTCTGAAAAAGTAGTTTACCTTTTTGCTCAAAAAGTAGTTTTCTTGGAATTCGAAAAGCTTCCGAAAGTAATTTGTCTTCGGAAGTTTGATTGAAAAAGCTTCCGAAGCTAAAGTGACTTCGGAAGAATTTTCCTGAGAGTCTTAAAGATTTATGCTTCGGAAGAGAAATAAACTTTTGGATGCTTTGTATAAGAATGAACAAAGCTTCCGAAAGTAATTTTTGCTTCGGAAGGAAAAAGTCCTTAAAAATGAATAAGTGTCTAAGTTGAGAATTTTAAGCTTCGGAAGATAAAGTTTGACTTCTTCCGAAGGTAAAATTTCTTAGACAGTCATTTATTTTGAAGACATATTTTTCTTCCGAAGGTAAAATGTTATCTTCCGAAGTATCAGAAATTTTCAAGAATCCAAGGAAAGTCTTCAAAAAGAGTTTTTCATTCAAAGAAAACATGAGCTTATGAAAGTGATGAACTAGACAACTTAGGACACACATATTTTAAGAAGAAATAATTAGAATTAGTTTTTTAAAAAATCTACTCAAAGTTAATCATCCCAATAGCTGATATCAGATACTTAAATCTCTGTTCATCAAAAGCTTTTGTGAACAGATCAGCATATTTCATCTGTGTGAACTTTGACTAGTTTAATTAACCCCTTTTCATAGTTATCTCTTATTAAATGATACCTGATGTTGATGTGTTTGGTCCTTGAGTGCTGCACAGGGTTCTCAGTGATAGAGATAGCACTGTTGTTGTCTATGTGGATAGGAGTCTCTTTGAAGTTAAATCCGTAGTCTAGCATCTGATTTTGAATCCAAAGCACTTGAGCACAGCAGCTTGCAGCAGCAATGTATTCAGCCTCAGCAGTTGATGCAGACACACAGGTTTGTTTCTTGCATTGCCATGAGACAACCCTTCCACCAAGAAATTGACATCCCCCAGATGTAGACTTTGCAGTCATGTTGCAACCACCATAATCACTGTCTGTATAGGCATACAGATTGAAATTAGAATTCTTTGGATACCATAAACCAAGTGTTGAAGCACCTTTGAGGTATCTTAAAATCCTTTTCACAGTGATTAAGTGAGACATCTTAGGATTAGCTTGATATCTTGCACAAATACATGTAGCAAACATGATATCAGGCCTGCTAGCTGTAAGATACATAAGAGACCCAATCATAGCCCTGTATAAGTGCTCATCTACACACTCCCCCTCAAGATCTGGACCAAGAGAGTGGTTTCTGGCTATGGGTGTCTTAGCAGTCTTACAATCAGTCATGTTGAACCTCTTGAGTATATCTTGAATATACTTTGACTGACTTATGAAATGCCATCTTCAACCTGCTTCACTTGAATTCCCAGAAAGAAATTAAGTTCTCCCATTGAACTCATTTCAAATCTATCTTTCATCAGCTTTTCAAAGTCTTTGCAGAGCCTTGAATTGGTTGAGCCAAAGATGATGTCATCCACATATACTTGAACTAGCAGAATGTCGTTTCCTTGTCCTTTGATGAAGAGAGTTCCATCTATAGTACCTCTCCTGTAACCATGTTTACAGAGATACTCAGACAGTGTCTCATACCACTTCCTGGGTGCCTGATGCAGCCCATAGAGAGCTTTGTCAAGCTTGCAGACATAATCAGGATGATCAGGATCTACAAAACCAGGTGGTTGTTTGACATAAACCTCCTCATCAATCACTCCATATAAGAAAGCACACTTTACATCAAGTTGGTAGACCTTGAAGTTCTTGGATGCAGCAAATGCCAGGAATATCCTAACAGCTTCTAGTCTAGCTACAGGAGCAAAGACATCAGTGTAGTCAATCCCTTCTTCTTGTGTGTATCCTTGAACAACTAGTCTAGCCTTGTTCTTGATGATGATTCCTCTATCATCCTTTTTATTCCTAAAAACCCATTTGGTTCCAATGGTAGTCTTCCCATGAGGAAGAGGACAAAGGTTCCAAACTTTCTGTCTTTTGAATTGAAGCAGCTCTTGTTGCATAGCTTCAACCCAACTTCCATCCTTTAGAGCCTCCTCAACTTTCTTTGGCTCTAACTGGGATAGAAAACAAGAGTGAAGACAAACATTTGCTTCATGGGTTTGCCCTCTTGTCTTTACCCCGGAGATAACATCTCCAATGATGTTTGTAGTAGGATGAGACTTGTGGATCCTTAGCTGAGGGATCACAGCAAGTTGCTGAGATAGATCCAAATTTGAGAAATTTAGATCTGGTCTTGAAGATTGATCCTCCACATTATCACACTTATCAAGATTAACTTGATCCAATGAGTGTGTGACATCATTGATGTTATCATCTATGGTATGGTTATTAGCATCAAGAGATTCTTGATCACTTTCACCATCACCATTGTTATCTTCTGCAATTGAGATGTCTTTATCTGGTTGAGAGGCCTCTGAACTGGAATTTGAAGGCATGCCAGATGTATCAGCTGGATTTGTCATTGTTGTGCTGATAGAAACCTCATTTGCTGAAGTAGTTCCAACTGGAGCTGAAGGTCTTCCAAGCTCAAATCTTGGATCAGGATCACCTGTATTTAAATTTTCTGCAGATCCTGAAACATGCTCACAAGATTTATTAAAACAGTTGGTAACTAAATCAAGATCAAATAGCCAATCCGGACCAGAACCAGCCACACTGGGAGTGTGCTCATTGAAAGTCACATTGGCTGACTCCTCAATGATTCTAGTTCTGAGATTGTATACTCTATAAGCTTTAGCTTGAGAAGAGTATCCAATGAAGTGTCCATCGTCTGATTTCTCAGCAAACTTGGCAACTTGATCTTTGGTATTCAAGATGGTGCAGGGACATCCAAATGACCTGAGAAAACCAATGAAAGGTTTCCTCTTGTGCCAAAGTTCATAAGGAGTCTTACCATGTGTCTTAACTACTAAGACTCTGTTTTGCACATAGCAGGCAGTATTAACTGCCTCTGCCCAGAAGGTGATAGGCAGTTTAGAGTCAGACAACATAGTTCTTGCAGCTTCAATAAGTGTCCTGTTTCTCCTCTCAGCAACTCCGTTTTGCTGAGGAGTCCTGGGAGCACTGTATTGTCTTGTAATACCCTTTTCATCACAAAATGTATCAAGGATTTGGTTTTGAATTCAGTTCCTTGATCACATCTTATGGTTTTGACCTTGTGATCACATTGATTCTCAATCTTTAAGATGAAATTCTTTAGAATCTCAGGAGTCTCATCTTTAGTTCTAAGAAAGAAAACCCAAGTGAATCTTGTAAAATCATCTGTGATCACTAGACAGTATAAGGTCCTTCCTAAACTCATTACACTGGTGGGGCCAAAGAGATCCATATGTAATAAGTGTAGGGGAGTAGTGATGGAGTTCTTTTCCTTAGGCTTGTGAGATACCTTGTGTTGCTTCCCTTTCAGGCATGCAACACAATGATCATCACTTGTAAACTCTTTCTTTGGCATTCCAGTTACCAGATCATGTTTGATTAATTTATTCATATTCTTAAAGTTACATGGCACATTCTTTTATGCCATAGGAAACTCATCACTATTTGCTTTAGATAGAAAGCATGAAACTTCTCCAGAGGGAGATGTTTCTTGCAAATCCATCTTGTACATGTTCCCTTTCCTGGGGGCTCTGAGCAGAATATGCTCATGAGGAATGACCACTCCAGGTTTGAGAACAATGCACTCATGCTCAGTGAAGAGCATGTTATGACTCTGATCACAAAATTGAGATACACTCAGAAGATTGTACCCAAGCTCCTTAACAAAGTACCTTCTCAATGCTGAGCTTACCATTTGTGACCTTGCCCCTTCCATAAATGTAACCACCTTCATTTCCTCCAAAAGCAACTGGTCCTCCATCAATTCTCTCAAAATTATGAAGTAAAGACCTATCGCCTGTCATGTGCCTGGAACAGCCACTGTCAATTATCCAGACATTCTTGTTTGTCTTGAGCTGTTCCTGCACAAAGAAAATGATTAGTTACATTTGGAAACCCAAGCCTTACTTGTCTTGGGTTCAGTAAGTGTAATAGAAGGTAATGCAACAGTAATAGATCCTATGGTTGTACAGAGGGGATCTTCGCTGTTGTTGATGGAGAAACCTCAGTCATTTGGTCTTTCTTAGACTTCCACACCACCTTTGGAGTCTTGGACTTGACCTTCAAAACCTTAGAAGCTTTTGGAGCTTCACAAGTTTTAATGACTGATACTTCGGAAGAATCTACAGTCACTGCAGTAGACTTTAGTACTTCGGAAGAACTCCTTTCTTCCGAGACCAACTTTGCTTCCGAAGGTAATTTTCCATTTACCTTCTTCTTTGATTTGGAGCTTCCGAAGGAAACAGACTTTCCTTCCGAAGCTTGAGACTTCTTGAGATTCTTTGAAGTCTTTGTATTGGTCATGTGGATAGTACTTTTAGGATTGTATGGACAATCCTTGGCAATATGAGAAGTACTTTCACACATAACACACAGCATTTTCTTCTTCAAAGAAATCTCCTTTTGAGAGCAAGACTGGCCTTGGTCACATCCCTTTTTCACCTTCATCTTGGTAGATTCAGATACAGTTCCCTTGGGCTGTGAACTGTTCTTGGAATTTGATGGTCCAGGCTGTGCAGCAGTGGTACACAGCAGCTCAGTCTTCTTCTTTGTACTGAGATGATTTGAACATGAACCAGAACTCTTGGATAAGAGGCTTTGGTGGATGTCTTCAGTCCTTATTGCTTTGAAACCTGCAGAGATAAACACTTGTTTCTGCTTAGCATCAAAGGTAGCCTTGATTTCTTGAGCCTTCTTTGCTTTCCTTTTGCTCTTCCTGATCAAGTTCTTTCTCTTGGACTTGGTCATCACAGTTAATTTCTTCTCCTCAGAAGGATAGTGGCCCTTGGAGGAATCCTCTTCTTCACTCTTCTCAGAGGGATTCCTCACTATCACTTCTTCATCATCCTCACTTACTGGATCTATGAGAGGAAGCTCATCTTCACAAGTTCCACACCTAGGAGATCTTACAGACAAGATTGTGTGTGGAGGAGCTATCTCATTTGATCCCAGTCCCTGTCTATTTTGATAACAAACCTTATTGTGTAGGGATGAGGATATCATGTTCTTGAAGGTCTCTTCTTCAAGAACACTTTTCTCTGCCAGGGCTTTGCTGATCACAAGCTCAGCCTGGCACTTAGTCAACTTAGTGATGAGATCTTGGATCTGAGTTCTAAAATCTGTATGTTCATGTTTTAGTACTGAAATAGTTTTCTCCAAGTCTTCTATCTTTAACTTGTAATCATTTTCAGACTTTCTAAAGTCAGATTTTAATATGTTTAATGACTCAAGATCAGATCTCATCTCTAGGTTGTAGGACCTGTATCTATTTACTTTAGCAATGCATTCAGGGGAGCAAGATGTTCTAATACCTTGGCTTCATCATGAAGCCATCAATGCTTGGTTTGGAGAAGCATCCTCCACCTGAAAACTCCAGTCAAATCCTCCCTCTTCAACAGCAACCGCAGCATGTTGCTTTGTCTTCTCAGCCTGAGGGGTATTGTTGGTGTAGTTTGGTCTGAGTTGTGTTTGACCCCCATTTGCTCTGGGTGCCTTACACTCCCTGGCGAAGTGACCCATAAGGTTACAATTGTAACACTTAACTTTGCTTTTATCCAGCCCAAACTTACCACTGGTAGCATTGCTTGGAAATTTTCTTCCTGTCCTCTTGTAGAACTTCTTGGCTCTGTGAGTGAGAAGAGCCATCTGCTGAACTATCTCCATGTATTCCAGGTCATCTGGATGGATACAGTCTAGATCTTCAAGAGTGAAGAGATAATTTCCACAGCTTTCATCTGCAGACACAAAGGCTTGAGAAGAACTTGTCTCTTGGAATGGGCTTCCTTGAGTAAAGTTCTCCCTTGGTGTCTCCGGGAAGTGATGAAAGGACCCTTTTGTGAGTTGTCAGGGTAGCATAGGAGATGATGTTGGGGTTCTATGCTGTCCCTTTCAACCACATGAAGGCTGAACCCATTTGATTGTTAGAGTTGCCAGATGAACCTTGTAAGTTCATCTCCATCTGGTATCCACTGAGAATCCCATATAACTCTGTCAGAGTAAGAGTTTTAAGGTTCTCAGTCCTCTTGATTACCACACAATAGTGTGTCCATTGCCTAGGAAGTGAGGACATGAACTTCCTTACAATGTCTCTGTTCTCAAGAGGAACTCCTCCATCCACAAGGGTATCCACAATCTCAACATACCTGAAGTATTGTTGGGTCATGGTTTCACCTGTTTAAAGGTGAAATTTTCAAACTGCTGCTTCAGAAGATCTTTCTTGTTCTCCTTGGCTTCAGAGGAGCCTTCATACATCAGCTTCAGTGCATCCCACAGCTGTTTAGCTGTTTTGCACTTCTTAAAACCTCTGTACACAGAGTTTGGGATAGCAGTCTGAAGAGCAGTCATGGCCTTCCTGTCAATCTCTACTCTTTTCCTATCTTCATCTGAGTAGTTGGCCACATCTTTAGGAATCATACCAGCACCGGTAGCAGAGGGGTGCTAGGTATGAAAGGTCCATATTCAACAGATTCCCACATTCTTGAGTCAAGAGACCTGATGAAGCCTTCCATCCTCATGCACCAGGTGTCGAAGTCATCAAGAGTGATCAATGGGGATTTGTTCATGGTTCCAGTCTCCATATCAGTCTTTGAGATGGAAGCCATTTGAAAAAGTTTAGTTTTTGTGTGTGTGAGGGATCTTAAGATGGTTAGATCTTATATCACGAGCCTGAATGCTCTGATACCAATTGCAGGATCGTTCAAGGGCTTGAACACAATTACAACACAACAACACAATGAGAGATTAACTAAACTTTAATCAAACAGTGAACTGGTAACCAAAGGTGATGCAGAGAACACAAGTAAAGCAAGAGACAGAACAAGAGAGTATAGTTTTCAAGGTAGCAGTATATTGCTTTCTCAAGTTCTTTTACAAGTGTTACAAAGCATTAAGAAAGATACAAGAACTTGGAATACTTATACTACAACCTACAGCCGGCTATACTATGAAAGCCAGCTGGATACAATTGACTAGACACTAACAAAATCAATTGTAGGATCAAAAGGCATATCTGCCTTTTGACCTTGTGACTATGACATGCCATAGCTCACATCCTTATACATTACAAAAAGGATAAAGTACATAAAGTGGAAAGTTTCAGACTCAAGACCTCAATGTACAGTTACCAAAAGCATGGACCTTTTCACCAACTCTTGTAAGTTGGTGACTTATCAGAGACGCAGCGGAAAAGGTGCTTTATGGAACAGTACATCAGATAAAGCATGTGTACTAAAAGTCTTCGGAAGAAATCTGTCTTCATAGGTTGAAGCTTCGGAAGACTTTGTCTCTTCAAGCTTCGGAAGACTTCATGTTAGGCTTCGGAAGATATTGGTCTTGGCTTCGGAAGATATTACACTTAGAGTATTTTCTAATGCTTTGTGTAATTCTTCCGAAGCATTCTTCACTTCAGTACTTAGTGCATGTTGCTGAAACACTTAGGCAGTTTTGGGTTGCATCAGACTTCAGGAATCCTTACAGATGATGCATCCCCTACACGTGAACTAGCGATCTGTCATTTCCCTATCCTTTGATGAAGAGAGTTCCATCTATAGTACCTCCCCTGTATCATTTTAACAAAGATACTCAGACAGTGTCTCATACCCTTTGCTGGTGCTTGTGCAGCCCATAAGACTTTGTCAGCTTACAGACATAATCAGGAATGATCAGATCTACCCAACCAAGTGTTGTTTGACATATACCTCTTCATCAACACTCCATACAAAAAGCACATTGTACATCAAGCCTAAAACCTTGTAAGTTCTTGGATGTAGCAAATGCTAGGAATATCCTACAGCTTCTAATCTTGCTATTGGAGCAAAACCTCATTGTAGTCTCCCTTCTTCTTTGTGTACCCTTGAACAGTAGTCTACTTTGTTCTTGATGTTATGCCTCTATCATCTTCTTGTTCCTACCCCATTTGGTTCCAATTGGAGTCCTTCCTATAGGAAGAGGACAAAGGGTCCAACTTTCTACCTTTTGAATGGAAGCAGCTCTTGTTGCATAGCCCAAGCTAACTTCCATCCTTTAGAGCCTCATCACTTTCTTTGGCTCTATCTGTGATAGGAAAACAAGAATGAGCAACATTTGCTTCATGGTTTTGTCCCCTTGTTCTTACCCCTGTGACACCATCCTCCAATGATGTTTGTGTGTGGTGAGACTTGTGGATCCTAAGCCGGGGATCATAGCAAGTTGCTGAGAAGATCTAATAGAGAAATTTAGATCTGGCATAGATGTTTCTCCCACCATATCATCACACTTTTCAAGAGAAACTTGATACAATCAGTGTGTGACATCATTGATGTTGTCTCATCTATGGTGTGGTTAGTAGCATCAAGAAATTCTTAATCTTGTCACCACCACCATTGTTGTCTCCACAATTGAGATGTCTTATCTGGTTGTGAGCCTCTAATGACATTTGAAGGCACCCTAGATGTATGGAATGAGTTTGTCATTGTAGTCTGATAGAAACCTCATTAGCAGAAGTAGTTCTAACTAGAGCTGAAGATGTTTGAGTTGAAGGTCTTCTTAGCTCAAATCTTGGATCAGGATCACTTGTATTTAAATTTATATAGATCCTGAAGCATTCTCACAAGATTTGTTAAAATGGCTGGTAACTAAATCAAGATCAAATAGCCAATCAGACAAGAACCAACCACATAAGGTGTGTGTTCATCGAAAGTCACATTGCCTGACTCCTCAATAATTTTAGTTCTGAGATTGTATACTCTATAAGCCTTAGCTTGACGAGTATCCAAAAAATGTCCATCATCTGATTTCTCAGCAAACTTGGCAATTTGATCTTTAGTATTCAAGATGGTGCAAGGACATCCAATGACCTGAGAAAACCATGAAAGTTTTCCTCTTGTGCCAATGTTCATAACGAGTCTTGCCATGAGTCTTAACCACTAAAACTCTATTCTGCACATACAGCAGTGTGACTGCCTCTACCCAAAAGGTGATAGGCAGCTTAGAGTCAGACAACAATGTTCTTGCAGCTTCAATCAGTGTCCTGTTCTCCCCTCAGCAACACCATTCTGCTGAGGAGTCCTGGGAGCACTATATTGTCTTGTAATACCCTTTTCATCACAAAATGTATCAAGGATTTGGTTCTTAAATTCAGTTCCTTGATCACATCTTATGATCTTCACCTTGTGATCAGATTGATTCTCAGTCTTTAAGATGAAATTCTTCAAAATCTCAGGAGTCTCATCCTTAGTTCTAAGGAAGAAGACCCAAGTGAATCTTGTAAAGTCATCTGTGATCACTAAACAATAAGAGGTCATTTCTAGACTCATTACACTGGTCGGGCCAAAGAGATCCATATGTAACAAGTGTAGGGGTGTAGTGATGGAGTTCCTTTCCTTAGGCTTATGAGATACCTTATGTTGCTTCCCTTTCAGGCATGCAACACAATGGTCATCACTTGTAAACTCTTTCTTTGGTATTCCAGTTACCAAATCATTCTTAATTAATTTATTCATGTTCTTAAAGTTTACATGGCATATTCTTTTATGCCATAGGAAAGACTCATCACTATTGGCTTTAGATAGAAAGCATAAAACTTATCCAGAGGGAGACGTTTCTTGCAAATCCATCTTATACATGTTCCATTTTCTTGGGACTGTAAGCAGAATGTGCTCATGAGGATGACCACACCAGGCTTGAAAACAATGCACTCATGCTCAGTAAAGAGCATGTTATGACTGTGATCACAAAATTGGGATACACTCAGAAGATTGTACCCAAGCTCTTTGAAAAAGTTTACCCTTTCATTGCTGAGCTTACCATTTGTGACGATGCCCCTTCCAGAAATGTAACCACCTTCATCTCCTCCAAAAGCAACTGGTCCTCCATCAATCCTTTCAAAGTTCTGGAGTGGTGACATATTGCTTGCCATGTGCCTAGAACAACCACTGTTTATGATTGATGGGTGCGGATAGTATATATTTTGATATAGATTTATTGCACAGATTCAGTTTTAAGTAGTTATTACTAATACTAATCACACACACAAAAGGCAGTGTACCTATCATGAGGTAATATAGTTTTGGTAAGAACCGAGTATCAATCCGTGGACACACCTAGCCTACTCAATGAACTTGATGTTTGACTATCAGATTTAGTTTTTGTTAAGAAAATGATAATTTGTATAGAAAGATTTTTAGGATTTAAAATAAACAATAATAGAAAGAAAGTAAACTAAGATTTGAAGCATTTGGATTTAAAACCAGGGAATAAAAGTTATCATCCTAATTAGATTCCACGTATGTAACCGGATGAATTGGTGGTGTGATTTAAAGATATGTATTAATGTAATTATGTTAATGTTTATAAAATGAGCTGGCGCGATTTCTCGTCTATCCTACTGCTATAGTGACTTGATCCTGTCAGGCTGAGTTTTACTGCTCAGATCAAAGCCCTAGTAATGTAGGTAAATCTTTTATGACCTATGACATACGATTTCTGAAAACATAACTTAATGTCAAAAAGAGATTTGATCAGGTTCCTTCTAACATATCATAATGTTAGAACCGTAAGAATTACTGAAGTTTTCGAACAAATAAAAGCGAACCCACAAATGATCAGAATGTTAAAGTGATATGATTTCTAATAACCATTTCTAGTTCATTAGCCATGGATTTATAATGAACCGGTTTCGCGAATGAAAGTTAATCATACAGTTTTTCAACTTTATATGACGATAACAATCACAACCATAAATTTATAACTTCCCGTTCAATGTAGATGCTACCCATCAATAGTTTTCACAAGAGCACCATAACATTAACATAATATTTATCACACCATTAGTTCATCACAAATTACATAAGTTTCATCCGATTAGGATAAAAGAGTTAGCTCATAATGAGCTTGAACAACAACATATAACAAAGAAGATAGATATGTAATCATCGGTGAAATGGAACAATCAAACTGATAATCCACATGGATGGCATTTAGACGATTCCAAGCTTCTTCCAAGTGTTGTATGCACCTCCTGAGCCTCCAAATGATCTTGAAGTCTTGATTCTCGAGAGAGTTCTACAGAGTAACTCTCCCACCAAAGCTTGCCAAAAATGGTGACTTAGGCTTCTATTTATAGGCTTTCCGGAGTGTTTAAGCACGGCCCCGTGCCTAAAAGGCACGGCCCCGTGCTAGTACAATGCTTACGAAAGTTGGTCGGCTCGTACATGCAGGTTGTGTCGGGCACAACCCCGTGCTAAATGGACACAGCCCCGTGCCTAAAAGGCACGACCCCATGTCTACTTTTGGGGAACAGTACTTTTTGTCCGGTCGATGTCCAACACTGGTGGTGTTAATTTAGCACGGGGTGTGTTTCTGGCAAAGCATGGGGGCGTGCTTAAAGAGCATGACCCCATGCTTGAACTCCAACTCAGATTACTTCAGTTTCTTGCTAAATTTCTTCTTTTGTCCAACTTGCCCTTTTAAACACCTAAAAACACAATTTAAGAATTTTAAGTACATTTTCATCATTTTTAAGGAAGATATTAAGGAATAATTGATGTGCTTTTGATAGGATTTTTATGTATAATTGGAGCACATCAAATACCCCACACTTGAACTTTGCTTGTCCTCAAGCAAAATCACTTAAATGACAAGTCCACCAAAAACCATAAAACAAATTATAAACATGTCTTTCAAGAAATACGCAAGTAAACATTTTTTCATCCAAATATAAATATTCTAAGCATGTGTAAAGTGATATCTAGCAAGCAATAGGTTAGTAAATATTATAATCATGCAAAATCCCCACTTCTCACAAGGTGCAATCACACTCGGCTCAATATATGAGTCATAATCAAGATTAAGTATGACTAATACACTCAATTGCCTAGTATGAATACGTGTGAAATCATAAGCTTGTTAAGGATCAAATCTCCACCTACTAGATATTTACTTGCATAAATCATTAGGTCTTTGATGTGTTGTAATTTGGCTCGGGTTCGGGTATGGAATATTTGGAAAAAGTGGTTAATTGCTAAAGACGACAGTCTTGGCTTATTTTTCTAACATAAACTACAAGGAAAGCAATAAAGGCTCCTATAAATACTTCAAGCTAGAAGGGATATATTAGCTTGAGGACTTGTTTAAGGTCAGATTGTCAAGACCATATTTTGCTTTCAAGAATCGTACTTCATCTTTTACCCGAAGATACACAAAACTTTCCTTTCTCAAGGATCGTTCGGCTTGAAGCCTAATAGCACCCAATCGGATTAGTTCTGTGTATTCGTATTGAGTTTCAGTTTGACTATTTTTGCATTTTCCATTATGAGACCAATTTCCACAATTCGGGCATCTTTCATATCTTTTTGCCTGTCTCTTTATAGCACTTTTTGAAATTCCACAAAATGGTGGAACTTGTTCCTTTTTTCGCCATTTCTTTCTTGCGTCAAATGTGAGATTGAAAATTTGTTCGCGGATTTCTGGGGGAAGTCCCGGTTTTGCGTGATGAAGGCAACAAAGCAAATTGAAATCAAAAGAATGCATTCTAGTTCTTTAAGGTCTGCCGCTAAATGTCCAATTTTTGTAAGCCAAAAACGTGTCTTTAACGAAAACAGGTTTTGTAGAAGGCTTTTGGTTAAGTGACTTGGTGGATCGGGTGATTGAAAGATAAAAGGTGTTTAAGCTCAATGGGGCTCACTATGGTTCACGTTCGGGTTAGGAAAATGAAAGACAATGGTTGGGGCTCGAATGGTTAAGGTTTCCTAGTGCCTAACTCATTTTTATGCAACAAATACTAATTAAGGTCTTGAAATGCATACCCAAGCAAGTTCTAATTATACTTATCATATGGCCCCCTCAATTAAATCCAGAATGAAAGTAGAATTGCAATTTTGCAAAAGCTGTTTAAGGCTCAAAAATAAACTCGCATGTGGATGGAATTTGGTAATAGTGCTTCCTTTTACATGATTAAATATTTTATTAGATAGATTTTTGATTTTAAGTATATCACAAAAAACATTTTCAATTTTATTTCGACGTCATGAGTTTACTTCTTTATTTCCCAAAAACGTATATTTATAATTTGTTTTATCAAAAGTTTTATTTTTGGTTTCTTGTCACAAAAATAACTTGGTAAGTGATCTTCCTTAAAAGTTTTAAATTTGGATCTTTTTAGCAAAGTTAATGTTTACTCTCATCCCCACACTTAATTCACATTGTTCTCAATGTGATTGATATAATCAAGATTGAGAAAGGGTAATGAAATAACTCCCCTAAAAATGATGAACTTTTCAGTTGTGTTTGGTTGGCCTCGTGTTGTTAGAATCCTCAGTATCACCTGAAATGTCACCAATTTATTAAAACCGTTAAAGTCCTAAAGACACAAAATAAAAACCAAACCACATAAATTAAAAGATAGATTGGCACAAAACAACTGTGCCGGGTCCCCGAAAATGATACGGTTTTAAAGGGCTTTGTGGGGGAATATCCCCCCACTCATGGTACATTCAGTTCCTGATGTATGTGACATCATTACTGAGGTCATCGAGTCGGGAGTGCAAACTTTCGACTCGGTTGAAGGCTTGTTGGGCAATTCAAATGATCGCCTTGCATGGTCGCTGGTTGTTTGTATTGACTCATAAAGGTCTAACATGGTCGGGAATTCCCTTGTACGTGAACTTGAAGATCCAGCTCCGGCTCCCTCTGGCTGTATTGGCATGTCAAGATCCATAATTATTTCTTCGGGGTCCGTCGGATCCCCGATTTGTCCCTTCTTATTCGAATCTTGGCTGCCTATTGGTAGGCTTGTCACCATGTACATACTTGTGCAAATGCTCAAGTCTAACAGTCCCGGCATCACTCATTCAGTTCCCTCAGTGCTATAACCATAGCTTTCGTATAAGTTCAAAATCCAGCTTCCTCCAAACATAGGTGTTGGAGCACCTGCATCGCATTCTTGGCAAAAAGATTACAAACATATACCCAATATTACATGGTAACTGATTAACCATACAATATAAAATGAACAAGTCCCTCAAGTTAACAACTCCCTCGCTTTGACAACAAGCTGTTATGGAATGACTAAGTAACCGTGATTGTATCGTAGCAGCGGTCTCGTATCTGACTGCTTTTTGTTTTACTCGAGTTGAACCCTCTAGTTCCAATCCACTCCCAAAATGCTTTCCTCATTGCACCACATTCCGTGTCTTTACTTTCCTCATCCGGGAAAGTATGGTATGTTGGCATTCCAGAAATTGCTTCCTCCTCCTTTTCTAGTTCCATGTACGAGATAGACACCGAACAAGGCAATGGATGTTTTATGCCAATGCCCAGCAAGTCTGAATGAAACTGCATTATTATCCCAAGATTAGAGTCCTTCATGCTAAATTCGAAAGATGCTAACATTCAAGAGTTAGTTCATAAACAAAAGGTCTATTTTGTGAGAATAAACGTTTCCATTGACACTCAATAATGTATTGTATCTTTCTAGATGTCCGACTGCCGCTAGTGTTTCTTCATCTGCTTGTAAATGGGTCTTTCGACCCTTTGTAGCAGCCTTTGAAGTCTTTCATGGCACCATCTCTTGCGGCTGCTTTGAAAAGCATAAGTAAGGATGATTCATGATCCTGAAACTTCAAAAATATGTTAATCTATACAAACCAATTTCTTGAGCGTTTGATGATGTTGGTGAAAATCATGTGATTTTCAAGACATAACATCATAATGGTCAACTCATGATCAAAAATGGTTAAAAGTTTATCATTCAAGGAAATTTTTGAACATGGGGGTGCGTTTTGTGAAATGTGGGGGTGCGGTAATATGGTAAGGCATGGAATCTTGACTCGAGCACGCGTGGTTATGTTTGTAAATTGTTGACTAAGCATGGGTTTAACGTTTTCTTGCTTAAAAAATCAAGATTGTACATTTAACATTTTAATTATTGTTAATAATTCAAGATACCCAAAAATATATTTTACGTTTAATACCACTTTGGAACTCTTGAACATGATTAACAAATATTTTACCACGAATTATGAAGATAGTCTTGATAACGACAAAAGAAAACAAACTAATAATCTAACTTAACACACTAATAACTAATGAAACATACTAATTATCACTAATCTACTCACAAGAATAAACATGAACAGTAGGTTGAAAGTATTCATCGTTCCATGAAACATTTAAGAACAAGTCTTTACATATATTGCTAGGTTTTCGGTTGTTTAGAGACCTAATCACCTAACTACATGTAAATGACTTTCATAATCAAAGGAATTAGCGCACTAACCTTTTGTTCAAACAACTTGAAAGAACTCTTGAAAAGATGAAAGAAATGGAAAAACAAGATGAAAGAAAATGGAAAAACAAGATGAAAATGAGAGTGGATACGACTTCGCAGGCAATTGAGGTCGGTATTTAACATGAAATTGAAGAGGAACAAGACAAAAGGCTGAAATATGTCAGCTTGTGTCTTTTTTGTCGAACACGGGGGTGTGCCTATTTGAGCACGAGGCCGTGTTCAAGTATGGTTAGGTGGTTTCAGTCTTTTGTTGTTCCGTTTTTTCAGTTTCGCGCGTTGTGTAATTTTCCCGGTTAAGCTTTACAACTTTCAAATCATCAGAAAAGATACAAAATTAGTCCTAGAGTAAATAAAGACAAGCCAAAATGAAAATTGCATTTCCTAAGGTCCCACGATTACATAATACGTTAAAATCCGAGAATCTGAAACAGCCAAACCAGACTCTTTAACGCACAACAACGCACTTAGCACATCACGAAATGCTTCTAAGAAACCTCCACACATTTCGTGTGGAAGGTTCGGGATGGGATAGTGAGAGGTGTGGTTGCTTAATTTCGCAAGCTGCCGGTTAATGAAATGAGTTCCTTGCTCATTTGTTGAACTTTTTGGATAAGTTCAGCTAAGCGTTGGGATGCAGTGAGGTTCATTTCAGTCAGTTGTTTGTTATTTCAGTGCAGCTTGAAGAAATATTCTTGAGTCATTGGTTTCCGTGTTTCAGAACATGATTTCTTCACAGGGTTCCAGTTTGAACTTCAGTGACTTGATTCTTTCATTTTTCAGATGTTTGCAAATAGAAGTGAGTGTTATGAAAGAATGGAACGTGTGGTATTTATATACAGGTCGTGGAAAGTGACACGGGGGCGTGCTTGGCTAGGCACGACCCCGTGCTTGTCAGAATTCATCTTAAATTCGACCTGCAACGTTCATAGTCATCACGGAGATCGTGGAAAGAAATTTGTCAGAGACACGGGGGCGTGCTTGATGAGGCATGGCCCCTTACTTGTGCTTGTGGGATCCTAAAAATTGTTAAAAATTAAGAAAAATTTTATATATAGGTGTCGCGTTTAAGTTTCGGGTCTTCACACGACCCTTCCCCACACTTAGTTTTTGTCGGGGCGGAGGTGTAATTCCTCCAAGGAATTTTGGTGTGGCCATCATTATACGGTTTCAAACGATGCCATTTACTTTGAAACTTAAACCTCCGTGGTTATAAATTTCAATGGCATCATTTAGAAACATGTTTTTGATCGTATAAGGTCCAGACCAACGTGACTTCAGTTTTCCAGGAAACAAACGTAAACGAGAGTTATACAATAAGACATGTTCTCCGACATAAAATCGTTTTGTGTTCTTTAATCGAGCGTCATGGAATTTCCTTGTCTTTTCTTTGTAAACCCTAGCGTTTTTGTACGCTTGTTCTCTCATTCCACTAATTCGTGATTTGTAGATCGATTCTTTCCTGCAAGGTCTTGGTCCAGGTTTGTTGCTTTAAGTGCCCAAAAAGTCTTGTGCTCTAGTTCCACAGGTAGATGACACGACTTCCATAAACTAGTTTAAACGTGTTGTGCCGATGGGAGTCTTATAGGCTGTTCAAAAAGCCCATAATGCATCATCAAACTTGATAGAGCATCCTTGTGATTTTGACCTATAGTTTTCTCAAGGATCGTTTGATGCCTCGGTTAGTGACTTCAGCTTGCCCATTCGCTTGTGGATGGTAAGCAGTTGTAAAGCGATGGTGAACTCTATAACACGCCATTGCTCGTTCGAGCTGATTGTTACAGAAATGAGTTCCTCGGTCGCTAATTAGAGCTCTGGGGGGACCGAAACAAGAAAAATAGTTTTTTAAGGAATTTGACAATGTTTCTGGCATCATTGGTAGGCAAGGTTTGAGCTTCAGCCCATTTTGAAACGTAATCAACTGCTCCCAAGATGTAACGATTGCCAAATGACACCGGGAATGGCCCCATAAATCAATACCCCATACATCAAATATCTCCCATACTTGAATTGGTTTCTGAGGCATCTCATCCCGTGTTGAGATATTGGTTGCTCTTTGTCATGCATCATAGGTGCGTACCAGGTTGTGAGCATCTTTGAAGATCATGGGCCAGTAAAATCCAGAGTCAAATACTTTCTTAGCTGTTAAGGTTGCTCCATGGTGTCCTCCGGTGGGTCCTTCATGACAGTGCCTTAGAAGTTGTTCTACTTCTCTTCCATATACTCATCTTCGAATGAGTTGGTCTGCACCAATTCTGAATAGATACGGGTCTTCCCAATAGTAATGTTTGATATCTGTAAGAATTTCTTCTTTTGCTGATAAGTCATTCCTTTGAGAAGGATTCCGCTTGCTAAGTAATTTGCAAAATCGGCAAACCAAGAATGTTCATCGATTGAGGATTGAATGTGCATAAGGAATTCGTGAGGAAAGTTGTCGTTTATTACGGCTTCTTCAGTTTGTGAAGGACTTGAATCCTCAAGACGCGAGAGATGATCAGCCGCTAGATTTTCTGCTCCCTTCCTATCACGAATTTTGATGTCAAATTATTGAAGCATAAGGATCCAACGAATCAATCTTGGCTTTGCATCTTGTTTGTTGAACAAATAAAGAAGGGCTGCATGATCGGTGTAAACAATTGTTTTCGAAAGGATGAGATACGAGCGGAATTTGTCAAATGCGAAAACTACCGCAAGAAGTTCTTTTTCGGTGGTGGTGTATTTTTCTTGTGCGTCGTTTAGGGTTTTGCTCGCATAATGAATTGGGTGGAATTGCTTGTCTTTCCTTTGTCCTGATACGGCTCCTACTGCGAAATCGCTTGCATCGCACATGAGTTCAAATGGTAGCGTCCAATCTGGGGAAACCATGATTGGAGCGGTTACCAGCCTCTCTTTAAGCAATTTGAATGCATTAATGCATTAGTCAGAAAATAGGAATTGAGCGTCATTCTCGAGAAGTTGAGTCATTGGTCGAGCGATTTTTGAGAAATCTTTGATGAAACGACGGTAAAATCCCGCATGACCTAGGAAACTTCTGATATCTTTCATGGTTGTGGGATGTGGAAGTTTAGAAATAGTGTCGACTTTGGCTTGATCGACTTCAAGCCCTGCTCGAGAGATTTTGTGTCCTAACACTATTCCTTCCGTAACCATGAAGTGGCACTTTTCCTAGTTTAAAACAAGGTTAGAATCTTCACATCTAACCAGCATTTTTTCCAGATTTTCAGGACATTGCTCAAATGAGTTTCCAAAGATGGAGAAATCATCCATGAAAACTTCCATTGAGTGTTCATCATGTCATGAAAAATTGTTACCATGCATCTTTGAAATGTAGCAGGAGCATTACACAATCCAAAGGGCATTCGCCGATAAGCAAATGTGCCATATGGACAGGTGAATGCCGTCTTCTCTTGATCTTCATGAGCAATAGGGATTTGAAAATAACCTGAGAAACCATCTAGTGTCACACCCCAACCTTGACGGCGGAAACGTCGAGATGTGAGGGTTAAGATTGTTCACAACCACATAACGCTATAATTAATGTAAATAATGTAAAATTAAAATTATAATTTTCAAAAGGAATACAAACATAAGTCAAAACATAACTAACATTTTATTTTTAAACTAGATCCAAGTCCTAGTTTTATTGCAAGCCTCAATGTCCACTTTAAACTTGGGGATTTCCTGAAACTGATAAAAATAAAAGGTCAACTATAAATAGTTGTGAGTTCCCAAGGTTTTCATACATAATATAAAGTTACAAGTAGCAATTCATGTCATAGGTCATAAGTTGGTAAGGTTATAGAACACATATCGTTACAACCAAACCTCGACTTGATTACAAGTATATAAGATTGGCTAAGTGTATTTGGTTCCCATGATGAACAAGCATACGTCATCAGGAGTCGGCAAAACATCGACTTAGCACCAAATAGGCTTGTCAAGCCCAAATCTAAGACGTCGCCATGCTAGCAATAGTTATGATTGTAAACAAACTATGTATCTCATATAATCACTTACAACACACAAATAACCATGACAAACATATGAATTGCAAGTGCTTTACAAGTCTCAAACGTTTATAAGTGTATGATGTATAAGTATCATGTTTCACCCCAAAATAGTGTGAAATAAAGTAAAAAGGGGGCAAGGAAACTCACATGATCAATAAGTATATATGATGATTAATAAGAACAATAATAAACGTCGTTCCAAAAGGAACGTCACGAGGCACCAATATATATATTATAAGATTTAGGTCAATAATAAGGTTAATGACATAACGAAAACTAGGGTTCCAATATAAATTTGGGGTTTTATAAATAAGGTTATTGTCGACCACGTAAACATATATTCTAATACAACGAAGAAAGCTTAATTAATTCTTTTAAATTAACCCTTATAATGATTTATCATCAAATGTAAATTAAATTTTATCATCAATCTAATTAATCTAAAATAAAGATAACATATAAACCAAATAACAATTTAGTGATTTCAACTATTTAAAGTTTGTTTTTTATAAAAATAACTAACTATCATTTTCTAGTATGAAACAAATTTATTAGGGAGATTAAAGCAGTAAATTAACAGAAAATACTAGATAACTTCTAAAACAAACAAACTTTATAAAACAATTTTTATAATTTTTTAGAATTTTTATATAGCCTTTTAAAGGCTAAAACCTTTTTTTTTAAAATGGCATGAGGGTGCCGGGGTTCGAACCCGGGACCTCATGGATGGAATGCAACGTGCTGACCAATGAACCAAGGCTTCCAGCCGCGATTGTAACCCATTTTAAAGCTTAAAACCATTGCCAAATAAACCCCCAATTCCCATATAAACCCTAGAATCATTTAACCCCAAATCGAACCCCGAATCGTTGGTATCAATCGAATTAAGTTTAGGGGTATTGTTACCCATGTGAATTCGATTATAGTGATGAATTCAATTACCCGATTGGATTTCGAATCAATGCCAAGAACAACCAAGAACAAATTGTGGTCGTGAGTGCAGAAGGTCGAGTAATCTTCAACGATATTCAAATCAAAGGTGTAGATAGCTTCGTGTGATGGTCTGAACTCAAAGCCCTCTGTAAATTTTGATTCTTAACACCAAAGGGTGGTTTCGACTAGCTACAGCCTCGCGATGAAGGTGGAGCTTGTTCGAGCTGTTTGGTTGTGTTTCGAATGAAATTAGATTGTGTAGGAGTTTAGTTACACTTAGGCGATCATGTATGTGAGTTTAATTTGATTGTTATGACTTGTTAATACTCGAACGATCATATGATTAAGGTCGCCGATTACACGGCGGTTCGACTTGTAACGGATGCTTTAATCACACCGGGTACATGCATTTAAGGTCACGAACGAGTTCGGAACGGTTCACATGGATTCGGATCAACAAAACGGTTGATTTAGACCTCACCAGTGTCGGCCGATGGTGGCCGGAAAGCCACCGGATTTGCGAAGTGAGAAAGAGATTTTGAATTTCAATTTACACATTGGCCCTCTCAAGTTTAGAGTAGTTATCATTTTATGTTTAACTTAAAATTAACTTTCAAAATTGGCCAAATAACCCCCTGGACTTAATTAATCTTTAAGTTTTAATATTTTATGACTTATTATTATTATCATTATATAATAATTATTATTGTTATTATTATTATTATTATAATTATTCTTATTATTTTATTATCATTATAGTTGTTATTATTAGTATTATTATCATAATTATGACTTGTATCATTTTACTATTATTAATATTAACATAATTAATATTATTTGGTAGTTTTATTTTTAACTTTCTTACATTAAACCAAAGAGAATAAGCATAAATAACACATGAGTTTCATATTTTCATAATGACTCTTATAAGAATAAACGAAGTTAACGTTTAGTTAACAAAAATACGAGATGTTACATCGAGGAAACAATAGAACATTTTTCCAGATAATCGCTCAAGCATTTGGTCAATGAAAGAAAGAGGGAAGTGATCTTTCCTTGTGGCGTCATTGAGTTTGCGATAGTCTATGCAAACTCTCCATCCGTAACCGTACGAGTGGGAATAAGCTCATTCTTCTCATTAGTTACAACAGTCCATTCCTCCTTTCTTTGGAACAACTTGGACGGGACTAACCCAAGGTGAGTCAGAAATAGGGTAAATCAAACCGGCATCTAGTAGTTGATTACTTCTTTCTTCACCACCCTTGCATGCTCGAGTTTAAACGTCTTTGAGGTTGAATGACGGATTTGAAGTTCTCCTCCATCAATATTTTATAAGTGCAAAAGGATGGATTGATTCCCTTAATGTCCATGATTTTCCATGCAATTGCTCGTTTGTGTGCCTTGAGTACATTGAGCAACTTGTTCTTCTTATCAATTGATAAGGCGGATGAGATTATGACAGGAAGTTGAGTTGTGTTTTCAAGAAAAGCGTATTCGAGATGAGATGGAAGTTCATTGAGCTCTAAAACCGGAGGGTCTTCTATAGAAGGTTTGGCTTTCGGTTCTAGGTCTTGCTCAATGATCTCAAATTCTTCTTGATGAAGTGTTATTTCATCAACTTCAAGTTCTTGAATGATTTGGTTCTCACAAACGGGTTTGGTGATTGGACTTCTATTAGTTGAGTGTGGAAAGCTTCATTTGAAGAGTTTTCTCCAAATGACAACTTATGATCGAATCACAAGCATCAACGTAATATAGGAGTCATCATGATGTTGAGGGTGTTTCATGGATTGGCCTATATCGAAAGTTACTTCCTCCTCGTCTACTCTAAGCGTGAGTTTGCTTGTACAAACATCAATGAGAGCTCGAGCAGTCGCTAAGAAAGGTCGACCTAGGATAAGTGGAACCTTTTGTCTTCATCCATGTCAATGATCACAAAATCAACGAGAAATACAAATTTGTCATTTTTAACCAAGATATTTTCAATGATGCCCCTCAGATATTTGACAGAATGGTCAGCTAACTGGATGCTCATACGGGTAGGTCTAGGTTCACCTAAGTTTAATTTTTCGAAAACCGCATAAGGCATAAGGTTAATGCTTGCACCTAGATCAGCTAACGCGTTACTGACAGAAAGATTTCCTATTAGGAAAGGTATGGTGAAACTTCCTGGATCAGTCATCTTTTGAGGTAGTTTGTTTCGAAGAACTACTGAGCATTCCTCATTCAAAACTACGTGTGATAAATCTTCCAGTTTCTTTTTGTTTGACAAGACACCTTTTAGAAACTTAGCGTAGTTTGGCATTTGTGCTAAGGCCTCCACCAAGGGCAGATTGATATGTAGTTGCTTGAACAACCCAAGGAATTTTCCATATTCCGCCTCCATTCTTTGTTGTCTCAAACGTCCTGGATATGGAGGTGGTGGAACATAAGGTGGTGGTGGAACGTATTTCTTGGCTGCTTCTTCAATAACAACAGGTTGCTTTTGCTTATCACTAGCATTACTTGAAGTTTTACTTTCTACCTCTTCAAGGATGGGTTGTAGTGCGGGTGCATCACCTTGAATGGTTTTGCCACTCCTGGTGGTGATGGCTTTGACTTGAGCATTAGGGTTTGTTACAGTGTTGCTGGGCAAAGCTCCTTGAGGTCTTTTAGATAGCTGCTGTGCTATTTGACCTACTTGGTGCTCTATGGTTTGCAATGATGCTTTGTTGCTTTTGATGTTAGCTTCATTTCATTGGAACCTCTCCTCATTTCTTCTATAAGATTTCCGGATGTACTCATCCATGGCTTGTGTGGTTAACAACAACTGCTACAATAAGTCTTCCATTGATGATGCTCCAGGGTCTTGGTTACTAATGCTTGGACCTTGGTATGGTGATTTTCGTTGTTGGTAAGGTGGCCTTCGGTTGAATCCAGATGATTATTGGTTATTACCAGCATCTCTGTAATTCGAGTTGCTTCTCCAATTTGAGTTGTCGTTGTATGAGTTGTTTGGGCGTCCTACGTAGTCAACATCTTCAACCATCATAATGCCTTGTGGGCATTCGTTGGTCTTGTGTGAACTTCCACATGTGTGTTGCATCGTGTTGGAGTTTTTCTTAGCTCGCTTTGCAATTGTTCGAATATTTTGGTTAGAGCTTCTAATTGTGCTGCAATTAGGGTTTCAGAGTCTCTTGATGAATACCTTAAGAACTAGGTTTGGTTCTTAAGGGATTGTAAGGAAGCTCTTCTTAGGCTCTTTCTAAGGCTTGGTATGCTTCTGTTGGCGTGACACTTCCAAAATCTCCTCCCGCACTTTGGTCTACGCTTGCTTGTGGGCTCTGCTAATTGCATCGTAAAAGGTTTGACACTGCAGCAACATATCAAGTCCGTGATATGGGCATCTCCGAAGGAGACTTTATATCTCTCCCATGTGCGTGTAATGATTCAACGTCGTCCTGGCGAAAACTTGTGATGTGTTTCTTAGTTTGGCAGTGCGATCGGGTGGAAAGTATTTCAAAAGGAATTGTTCAGCCATTTCCGCCCATGTGGTGATGGAACCAGGCGGAAGTGAATCAAGCCAATCGATGGCTCGGCCTTAAAGTGAAAATGGAAAAAGTCTTAGTCGAATGGCGTCGTCTGAACAGTTATTGATTTTAAAGGTTGCATAGATACGAAGGAATCGTGATATTGAGCATTAGGATCTTCGTCTTGTAACCCGTGGAACTGAACAGAGTTTTCTACGAGTTGGATAATACTAGACTTAATCTCAAAATTGTGGCCGCTATTGCTGGTTGGACAACACTAGACTCATAACCATCTATGACGGTGTGGCATAGTGTGTCATCTTCATTTCCTCGTCTTGGTTAGCCATTCTTATTCGGATGGTGTACTTTCAAAATGTCTTCTTCAATGATTGGTGCAGTTTGTTGTGATCTTTTGCGCAATCTTGATGGAAAAGTCATTCGGGTTCGGAAGAGGCGAAAACAAGTTCAGAACTAGACGATCGGACATACACTAACTTAATGAAGCATAAATAACTAAGGCTTAAAAGAATCAGGCAAAAGTAACTAAACTAACTAAGGCAAACTACCTAAAAATAAATGAAGTTAAACATAAATATATTAACAAGTATAACAAGATAGTCAAAAATTAGTTTGTCTTTCAAATTGTCGTGTGTCCCCGCAACGGCACCAAAAACTTAATGGGTGTGGATAGTATATATATTTTGATATAGATTTATGCACAGATTCAGTTTTAATGGTTATACTAATACCAAATCACACACACAAAAGGTAGTGTCCGTCGTGAGGTAATATAGTTTTGGTAAGAACCGAGTATCAATCCTGGAACACACTAGCCTACTCAACCAACTTGAGGTTGACTATCATATTTAGTTTTGTTGGACCAAAAGAACCAATGAGACAAGATCAGAAAACCTCTAAGTCCCACATGATATCACAACAACTGCTGAAGGCTTCATCAGCAGTTCGACAAGTGCTGAAAACTCCAACAGCTGAAGATCAAGTGCTGAAGACTTGAACAGCTGAAGACTAAAGTGCTGAAGTTCAACAGCTGAAGAACACAAGTGCTGAAGCTGAACAGCTGAAGAACACAAATGCTGAAGCTGAACAGCTGAAGAACACAAGTGCTGAAGCTGAAGACCAAAGTATGAAGTACAACAGCTGAAGAGTTTACAAGTGCTGAAGAGATCAACAACTGGTGTACAAAGTCTGAAGACAAGACTGAAGACATCAGCTGATGATATCTACTGAAGTCATCAGCTGATGAAACGTCTGAAGTTCAAGTCTGAAGATCAAGTACTGAAGTTTTAGTAGTTTGTCACAACAGCTTAAGAGTACTTCTTCAGTAGTTGTGATATCAGTAAATTTATGTTTTTACTTTCAGTAGTTTTGTAAAACGACTGAAGAGCTTGTTCTTCAGTCGTTGTAGTTTGAGTAGTTTTATGTTTTCAGTAGTTATAATAACTGATAACACTTAGTATTTTTGTAAGGAGATGTCAGCTGTTTTGACATCTTCAGTAGTTGTGTTTCAGTTGGAATAATTCTGTTAGATGTCACTATCAAGTGACATCAGCAGACGTCACATCTCTTATATAAGAGGTGTCGACCTAATTGTAATCGTGACATTCCGTTACCACGAAAGCAAATATTGAATGAAATATATTTGCAGAATTTTCTCTCTTCTATAACGTTTTGTCTTCATTGAATATCGTTTCGTTCTTGTGAAATGGCTAATTCATTGTTAGAATTCCGCTGCTATACTCTCTAATCAATCAAACGTAGATCACTGATCCTAACAAGTGGTATTAGAGCAGGTTAATCATTGATCGATCTAACAATTGATCATTGAAACTGCTAATTGATATCTGTGTTTGATTGAATTAGCATATTCGCAAGAACTGGTTATAGATTATTGAATTTCTGTCGCTTTCGTTCATTTATTTTGAGATCTCTCCTGGTTCAATTGGTTGTTGGTTTTGTTCTAAATCTGTTAGCTTAATTGAATTTGATCGAATCTGAGATGACTACTCCTTCTAATGATCCTCACAATACCGGTTCCTCAACCAAGCCTCCGATGCTGGTTAGGACCGAGTATAACATATGGCAACGAAGAATGCTTCATCACCTGTCTGTTAACAGTTCAGGTTGTTGGACATCTGTGGTACATGGACCACATAAGCCTATGGTGAACAATCTGGAAACAAATCAAATGGTTCCGAAGAAGAAGGAACAATACTCTGATGAAGATCGGAAACTGTTTGAGATTGATGCTAAAGCCCATGGAATTCTGGCCATGGCACTGCCTAATGAAATCTATTCAGGGCTTATGCATCATGAAACTGCTCATGATCTCTGGAATGCCCTGAAGGAACAATTCGGTGGCATAGATGAGGTCTTAGCAAACAATAGAGAAATCCTTGCCCAACAATATGAGACATTCTCTCATAGAAAGGGTGAGACACTGACTCAACAGTTTGAGTGTTTTTCCTGCTTGATATCTTAGCTGAAAATGGTGAAACAGGAATACACCAATAGCCAGATGAACAACAGGTTCCTCAGATCACTGCCTGAGAGATGGGACACATACACTATTGTCCTACGCTCCAGTGCAAATCTGGATAGCCATATCTCACCCAACTTCATGGGAAACTGCTTACATTCGAAAGAGAGATAGAGCAGAAGAGGAAACTGTCCTCATCAGGAAAGCTCACTGATGACTTTGTACCAGGAATACTGCCTTGGTTGGTCATGAGTCAGAATATGCTGCATCTGAAAGCAATTATGATGAGTATATTGATTTCTCTACAAATAGTTCTGATCATGCATTTGTTGGTATTGAGAGTCATTCTGGCAGTAATAATGACAATTTATGCTTCGTTATGGATGATCTGAAAGGAATAGCTGATGATGATCTAGAAGAGATGGATATTCTGAGCCAAATGGCATTGATTAATATCAGATCTCAGAAGTTCTATAAGAGAACTGGCAGGAAATTTCCTGGACTCTCTGGCAAAACAAAGTTGGTTTTGACAAGAGTAAGTTGAGGTGTCACAAATGCCAAAGGCTGGGACACTTTGCAAGGGAGTGTAGATCAACTGGATCTAACTCTTCTGCACCCTTTGTGACTTTTCCTAGTACTAGTCCACAAAACAGAGGGCAACATCCTGCTGGTTCTGGTCATCATTCACATCCTAGATCTCCTGCATAGTTTGTTCCCCAGGGTCAAATGTCATATCCTTATCCCTGCTATTATATGCCTCAACCAAATCCTGTTCAAGCTCCAATTGCACAACAACCACAAGCATTGCCTGAACCACAACCTTCCCAATCTCATCAACAAACTCAACCTCAACAACATAGCTTCTTCACTCCAGGAGTTGTTGACTGGAGCAGTTTACCAGATGACTTGTCTGGTCATGAACAACTGTTCTCAGGTGCTGGTCAACATGGTGGTGAAAGTCCCTTTGGAAATCTAGCTCTTATGGCTTTGGATTCTGCGATACTTCATCCACTAATGCCTCTACACCAAAGGTATCACGGTATCCTCTGAGGCAAAAGCCAAATTATGTTCTGAAACCTGCATAGCAGCATTTGCATCTATTAGAGAAGCAAATGTAGCTTTAATCAACAAGAACATTGAGCTAGAACAAATAATTTCCAAAAGCAAAGCTGAATTTGAGTCTGTGCTTAATGATAAGAATGATGAGATTTACAAACTTAAATGCCAAATAACTGATGTTAAGGCTAGGGAAGAGATACTTCTAGAGAAGTATAAAGATCTCAAAGAAACCCTTGCAGTTACCCAGGTAGAGTGTGATAGATGGGTACAATCATGCAAAGGTTTTGAAATGCTTCTTAGTAAGCAATCTGCTTCCAATGTGAAGTTTGGCATTGGTTACAATCACACTGCTCCACCTACAGATTTTACTCCCAGAGCAGAGGTAGAATCTGTTGGTGAGAGTAATAACTAATCCATCTCATCATGTGATCTACTTTCTGATACAGCACAATCAGAAGTAGAAGTCAGCACCAAGCCCTCTCAGAATCTATCAGCTGATGTTGATGGTTCCACTGCTGACACTCACATGATCAATGAGTTGATCAACTCAGGAGTTAATTCTGAAAGTCCTGAAAGGACTAGAGAGCAGGATTTAACACCTGAAGTTCAAACTCCAACTACTGCCAGTACTGAAAAGAAAGAAAACTGTCAGTAGAAAGAGTTTGAAGACTACTAAAGAGGTAGTCAAGAAAGCAAACAATGCTTCCAAAGTACTGAAGAGCAAGTCTTCAGTTGCTTCACCCTCTTTAGTAGATGATCAACCTAAGATGAAGAAGAAACCATGTGAAGTATGTGGTTTGTTCAATCATCTTACAGATGATTGCTGGTACAAAAGAGGTTCCAAACTCAAACATAAAGAAGAAATTAAAGAGAAAATGGTAAAAATGAAAACTGAGTTTGAGACCACATTTGTATCAGCATCAAATCCTGTAACGCTTAAGTCCTCAAAGAAATCCAAAAAGGAAGGGGTTAAACAGGTGACAGCTGAGAGTGCTCAGAAGAAGAAGGTGCAACATAGGAACTTATCAAACTCCACTGGCAATGTGTCTGATGAGCTGAAAGCTTTATCACAAAATCAGACACAGCTGATTATGATGGTTCAACATCTATGGGAAGAGTTAACCAATAGATGCTCCTATGTTGAAACCACAGAAAAGGAGGTCCAAGCCAAAGGATTCCTCTTCTTCACCATCTTCTTCCTCTCAGGGTGTTGTTTCAATAAACTGTTAGTTTACCATCTGTTGATGAGACCAGGCCCAAAACCAAAAAGGTTTGGGTCTCCAAAACTAACTGATTGTTTATTATTGCAGGGTTCTCCAACATGCCAAAGTAGCATCTGGTATGTAGACAGTGGGGGATCTATGCACATGACCGGGAACAGCTCTCTCTTCATGACTACTCTCAAAGAAAGAAGGGGTTTGTTTCTTTTGGCAATGATGCTACGGGGTTAATCATTGGAAATGGCTTTGTCTCCAATGGAGAAATCAAGTTTGATGATGTTAATCATGTGGAAAATCTCAAGTACAATCTCTGAGTGTCAGTCAAATGTGTGATAAAGGCCATGTTGCTCTTTTCACCAGTCAGAACTGCAGGATTCTGTCATCCAAAGTTCTGCATTTGATTGATAAGGTGTTGGATGATCACACTCTCCTGAGAGCCAACAGGACAGGAAGAGTGTATGCCTTAGATCTTTCCAAGAAAATAGATCTCAGAGGCAATCCTTGCCTATTTTCCAAAGCCTCTTCTCAAGAATCTAAACTGTGGCACAGAAGGCTGGGTCATGTTAATTTCAAAAACATGAATGAGCTTATCCACAATAGTTTAGTTAGAGGCTTACCAATAAAGGAGTTCCACTGTGATGTAACCTGCACTGCTTGTTTAAAAGGATAACATCACAAAGTCTCATTCCCTCCTATTGAAGAGCCTAAGTCCACTGCCTGCTTGCAATTACTGCATATGGATCTATTTGGTCCTGTGAGAGTAATGAGCATGGCAAAGAAGAAATACTGTCTGGTAATTGTGGATGATTACTCCAGATTTGTATGGACTTTCTTTCTACATTCAAAGGATGAGGTTGCTCAGAAGATTATTCACTTTGTGTGTATGTTGAGAAGCAGTATTCCTTCCAGTCAAGTGTATTAGAAGTGACAATGGAACTGAATTCAGCAAAACCATACACTTGATGACTTCTATCTTTCAAAGGGAATCAAAAGGACAGTTTAGCATACCAAGGACTCCAGAACAAAATGGAGTAGTGGAGAGAAAGAACAGGACCCTAATTGAAGCTGCAAGGTCCATGCTGGCTGACTCTGGTTTGCCACTGACCTTTTGGGCTGAAGCTGTAAACACAGCTTGCTATGTGCAGAATAGAGTCTTAGTAAATCAGAGGTTGATGAAGACTCCATATGAAGTTCTCCATCACTTGGCTCCATTATTTCATTTTTCAAAGCATTTGGGTGTCCCTGTTTTATTCTCAACACAAAGGATCAACTCCATAAATTTGATCCTAAGGTGGATGCAGGGTATTTTGTTGGTTATTCATCTACTTGCAAGGCATACAGAGTCTTCAACTGCAGAACAAAGATAGTTGAAGAGACTTTGCATGTGAAGTTTAATGAATCTCCTTTGGACAAGATTCCACAAAACCCTGTGGAGTTGTTTGATTTGGACATACTGTAATATGTTCCTTATCAACCTCCAGCTGTTGCAGATCATGTGGATAAATCATCTTCTGCAGCATGTCTTCCATCTGGTGGTATTGATGATGATGATGATAATCAATACTCACCTATTCAAGTTTAGCGACCAACTGCCTGTGTCTGCTAAATTTGATGTTCCTGTAGCTTCAGCAGTTCCATCCACACAAATGCTGATGAGATCTCTGTTTCCTCTACATCTTTTGAGTTACCATCTAATTCTTGGTTTTAAGAGTCTGCATCAACATCTGCTGCTGCTGAAGGTCCTACAAACACTTGCACAGATCTCATTGTTTATCAAGAACTGAAGAATCACCCCATGTCTCAGATTATTGGTGATATCAATGCTGGTGTTTCAACAAGAAGTCAATTGTCTAACTTCTGCTTCTATGCTCTCTTCATCAGTCAGCTAGAGCCAAAGAACTACCATGTTGCTTTGAGAGACAAAGGATGGGTTGAAGCTATGCAGCTTGAGCTACTTCAGTTCAAGAAACAGCAAGTGTGGGAACTGGTTCCTCTTCCCCCAGGTAAGTGTGCAATAGGCACTAAATGGGTGTTTAGGAATAAAACTGATGAAAATGGGCTTATTGTTAAGAACAAGGCTAGACTAGGTTGTACAGGGGTTTTCACAAGAAGAAGGTATTGACTATGATGAAACCTTTGCCCCTGTAGCCAGACTAGAGGCAATCAGATTGTTTTTAGCCTATGCTGCATTCCACAATCTAAAGTTTTTCAAATGGATGTCAAAAGTGCATTTTTATATGGTAAAATAAAGGAAGAAGTTTATGTGTGTCAACCACCAGGCTTTGAGGATAATAAACATCCTGAATGGGTGTATAAACTTGATAAGGCTCTTTATGGGTTGAAACAAGCTCCTAGAGCCTGGTATGAGACACTTCTACTTTTCTTCTTAAGAATAATTTCACCAGAGGCTCCATTGATAAAACTTTGTTTATTAAGAAGGTGGATCAGCATAAGCTACTTGTTCAGATTTATGTTGATGATATCATTTTTGCATCCTCTGATCCCCAGTTGTGTGATGATTTACAACTTTAATGAAAAAGAGGTTTGAAATGAGTGCAATGGGAGAATTACAGTTCTTTCTAGGCTTGCAAATTAACAAAAGGCGGATGGAACCTTTATTCATCAGTCAAAATATACCAAAGATCTTTTGAATAAGTTGATTTACAAAACTGTAAGCCCTGTTCTACTCCCATGTGCAACACCACACAACTGGATGCTGATCAGAAAGGTAAAGCTGTTGATGAAACACTTTACAGATGTATGATTGGGTCCTTGATGTATTTAACAGCTTCTAGACCAGATATTATGTTTGCTACATGTGTTTGTGCTAGATTTCAGGCTGCTCCTAAAGAGTCTCATTTGATTGCAGTCAAGAGAATCTTTAGATATTTGCAAGGTACACAATCTCTGGGTTTATGGTATTCCACTGGACACTCTTGCAAATTAGTTGCTTTTTCAGATAGTGACTATGCAGGGTGCAAGTTAACTAGAAAGTCAACTTCTGGTGGTTGTCAATTCCTAGGCAACTGTTTGATTTCTTGGCAGAGTAAGAAACAAACATCTGTTGCTACATCAACTGCTGAGGCCGAGTACATTGCTGCTGCAAGTTGTACTTCTCAGGTACTTTGGCTTCAGAACCAAATTTTGGATTATGGCATTACAGAGACTAAGACTCTATTATTAATGGATAGTGCTTCAGCTTTGTGTATTGTCAAAAATCCAGTCCAACACTCTAGGACCAAACATATAGAGATCAGACATCACTTTATTCGGGATTGTTTTGAAAAAGGTCTGATTGATCCTAAGTTTGTGCCTAGTGCTGATGATTGCAGATATTTTTACTAAGCCTTTGGATAGTTCTACTTTCCAAAACCTTGTGTTAAGGCTTGGTATGTTGCAGCTAGAATAAGTGACAACTACTGATGATTTTAGTAATAATTACTGGTGATCATTGGTAACCATGTCACATATAAGTACTGATGAGTCCTTTCACCTTCAGTAGTTTATATAACTACTGACGGCTAAATGCCTCACAAGTACTGAAGTAGTTATAACTACTGAAATCAGTACAAACAGATAAGTACTGACGTCCTATGAAACACCTGAAAAGCAGATGCAAAGTCTGATGAGTAAGTGTTGAGGACAGTATGAAACGGCTGAAAGGCTATGAATTGACGAAAACTACTGAAGAGAACTTTCTCTTCAGTTGTTTCTACAACTGCTGTTTCATTCTAAACAACTGAAGCAAAACCATGTCTTCAGTAGTTTTATAACTACTGATGACTAACACCAAGTCTTCAGCTGTTTACAACAACTGATGACAAAACCACTGTCTTCAATAGTTTTCACAACTACTGATGACAACACCAAGTCCTCAGTTGTTTCATCATCTGAAGTCACAACCATGGCTTTCAGTAGTTTTCTAACTACTGATGCCTAAAACCACGACTTTAGCTGTTTCAACGTCTGAAAGGGTAATACCATGAAACTGTCGTTTAAAACTATTGATGACTAACACCAAATCCTTCAGTCGTTTTCTAACCCGTACCCTATAAATATCCCTGACCTAATCCTTCAGAGCTTCATCTTCTTCAAACCTAACGTTCATCTCTCCAAACTTCTCTCTCCTAAATGGCGTCCATGCAACTCAAACCGCGACACAACTGTGTAGCTTACCTCACCAAATCGCCATTCTGGGCTAAGTTCGATAATGCTATTGATCTTATGGTCCAGTCACCCTACACAACGGCCTTTCTTCTCAATCCAATCCTTCATGCCGAATCCCTTAACCAGTTTTGGATGAACGTCACCCTCACCACTGGGGAGAACAACACAGCGTCTCTCCGGTCGGTCGTCAACAACCACGAAGTGGTCATCACTCCCGATATACTTCGTCAAACTCTACACCTGGATGATGCCACTTCTCCTGCTGGATATCCAAAGGGCACAACTGATTTACTTTGCCCACCATGGATATCAGGGAAATCTTAGTGCCTCCACCATACTGAAGAAACATTTCCATGATGCTGAACGTCTTCTTTCACATGGTAAATGTCTGTTTGGCTCCTAAGACTTCGTCTTGGGATCAAATGTATACAAAGTGGCAGCAGGTAATGTACTCCATTCTTGATCAACAGCCTTTAAATTTTTCAGAAATACTATTTTCAGAGCTCAAGGATATGGCACAAAAACAAACTGCTAACCGTTGGATATTATATCCGCGGTTCATAATGGCCATAATTACAAACCAGCTTCAAGCTGAGGGACTTGTTGGCCTGGGAGTCCTTGCTATGGCTGTTTTGCCTGAAGTATACTCCCGGCACAACTCTGACCAATCACTCAAACTGGCTGCCAAGCTGCGCAAACCCACGCAGCTGGAACCCCCAGCCACCACCTCCAAATCAAAAGTCCCCACCAAACCCACTAAAAAGAAAACCAAAAAGGCTACTCATGGAAATGAGTCCCCTGAGGATGCCCCTGCAACACAAACGCAGGCTATATCCACTGGTTATAACCCCCTAGTGGATATAAGGACTCTTCCACCATAGCCGCTCAGGATTCCTCTCAAAAGGAGCCTGCAGCAACCACACAAGGGGTACCCACACATCTGGGATCTTCCTCACCTGAGGAGATCGCCATTGAAGAGCACCTTCCTCCCCAGGTGCAGACTGCTTTTACCCCATCTCCCATGCAACCGCCCCCCAAAGTCCTACATTGCTTGTTGCACAAGTGCTGACTCAGTTGCACTCCTCACCCCTCCCCAGATACCAATTACTACTGGGAACACTTCTACCATTGAGGGGAGGACCAAAGTGCAGCTGAGAACCCACAGCGTAGGGGTTATAATGTTCCTTCTCTAGTGTAGCAAAGGATATTGGAACTTCTAGTGAGGCTGCCACTTCTCCTGCGTCAGCATATGATCAGGTTGTAGTTGGTACCATTACTAAGACCTTACCAGAGGCAACTGCTGATGACGGACATAGTCCTAAGGCAGGAAGTCCCCAGTTCCAAGACAAAGGGGCACATGCTACATCTGAGCTACACTCAGTGCATGTTCATCCTGATCCTATCTGGAGGTCAGGTGATTCAGTATCTACTGATGATGACCTGGGCTTCTTTTACGATGTAATCTCCCAAAACACCATCCTGGAGGAGGAGGTGAGCAGACTCAAAGAGTTGCTTGCCAAAACTTCTAAGGAACAAAGACCATCTGCCTCCCCAACCCACACATGGCACCTTCAGTTGAAGGTTCCCAAACACTTTCCCTCTTACTTCACTGAGCCTCCAGCTTCTGCTTTTGGCACTATCTCTCCGGGACAGAACCCCCCAGAGTAGATGGTTGCTGTATTCCAACAATCCCTCCCTCTCATCACTCCCATCATCAATGAAATTGTTACTAAAGGCATTGATGAGAGGATTTTCTCGAGTCTACAACCACTTATTGATGATGCTGTGCTCAAGAAACTTTCTGCGATACAAACCCCTGTCTCAATGCATCCAAAAAGGGGGAGAGTACTGCAGTGAAAGAAAAGAAGAGTAAAGAACTGAGGATGAGAAGGCACAAGAGAAAACCCAGGGGTTGGAAACAGAAAAGCAACAACAACTGATCACTTACAAAAGAAAGAAAAGTGCTGGTGATCAACCTAATGCTGAAGAAAAATCCTTGGAAGAGCTGGTAAAAGATGCAGATGACACACATAGCCAATCCATGGACAAAATCATTGAGCAACTCTTCAAGCAAGGTTTTGATACAGCCACATTAGATAGTGAGATCAGGAAGTTGGAAGTGGAGGAGATTCAAACCAGATGGGCTGGGTATGATGTACTGGAAAAAGAGAGATTGGAGATCATGATTCGTTTCATTGCCAAATACTTAGGAAGATCTTTGATGGAGATTCGTTCATGGACCAGAGACAGTATTCTGGCTATAGCCACCAGAATCTGCCTGTCTGAGCAATTTCATAAGGGGATTATCATTGAAGCACTTGATGAGGCTGGGGCTGGAAAAAGCTTTGAAATGGCAAGAGTTACAAAGGCCAAACTCACAACTAAAATGCTTGAACAACCTTCCCTTCCACCCACTCAAAAACAGCCTACCCCTCAAATCTCCAAACCAATCTCAAAGCCCAAATCCAAACATCCTTAATCTTCAAAACCAATTCCTTTACCAACCCAACCATCATCCAGTGATGCACCTAGAAAGAGGAGAAGGGTGCTGAGGATAAAGAAGAAGAAGAAGAAGAGAATGATGTGGAAGTAGATAGGCTGCCTCTGTCTGCAGTTCTAACATTGGCGAAAGCCAAACCCATGCCCATCACTCCCACCTCACAGATGGATGCTGTGAAAGTAAAGATTGAAGAAGAACAGCAGCAAAAGCTTCATGATGATGAAATGCTGAAAAGCATTGACAAAACTTATGCTGCTTCCTCATCAATTATTAGTATGAAGAAAGAAGCTCTGAGTTTGTACACTCTTGCCAACACATTTCAATATCAGAAGGAAAAGGTGAGAGTATGGCCTCATCCTAGGGTGGCTCACAGGATTGTAAAGAAAGACATTCCTTCGAGATACAAGGGCCAAGTCAAAAGGATCGTAGATGAAGAGATCACAGTGGCCCTTGTAGTATCACCCTGGGAGATTGTCGAAGACTTCAAGAAGGCCTATGAGACTAAACAACCACCCCAAAAGATGTTAGAGAACATATTATTAAAAAGGGGTTAGTCTACAAGAGGCTTGAGAACTTCAAACAAAATGAGCTCAGTCTGTTACTTGAAGGGACTCATCCTGATGAGTTTGCATACAGACAGATTACAACAGTTGAGCTCAAAAATGGTAAACAGGCCAAGTACATCTCAGAGCTGTATGGGCGAGAAGGATTGTTTGATGGTGAAGCCGAGAACCTAACCATGGAAGAAAAAATCATGTTTCTCAGAGCATACACCATAGAATCCTACAGGCTTATACACGGGAAGTAGATCTCATGAATGGATAACAACTCTGTGTCCAGTTCCCCAAAACAGAGTTCCCATACATATCTTGCTAAACAAATATCTGAGATTTCTTCCCAGGCCGGAGCTTATATGGGTCATCTTCTCTACTGATCAAGAAGGAAAAAGACCAACCTTTTTGCCAACAATAAGTGGGAAAATAAATAAATTAGAGGTTTTGGCTGCATTGGTTCAGGGGGAGTTTGTTGGACTAAAAGAACCAATGAGCAAGATCAGAAAACCTCTAAGTCCCACATGATATCACAACAACTGCTCAAGGCTTCATCAGCAGTTCGACAAGTGCTGAAAACTCCGACAGCTGAAGATCAAGTGCTGAAGACTTCAACAGCTGAAGACTAAAGTGCTGAAGTTCAACAGCTGAGAACACAAGTGTTGAAGCTGAACAGCTGAAGAACACAAATGCTAAAGCTGAACAGCTGAAGAACACAGTGCTGAAGCTGAAGACCAAAGTACTGAAGTACAACAGCTGAAGAGTTGACAAGTGCTAAAGATCAACAACTGGTGTACAAAGTCTGAAGACAAAGACCGAAGACATCAGCTGATGATATCTACTGAAGTCATCAGCTGATGAAACGTCTGAAGTTCAAGTCTGAAGATCGAGTACTGAAGTTTCAGTAGTTTGTCACAACAGCTGAAGAGTACTTCTTCAGTAGTTGTGATATCAGTAGTTTTATGTTTTTACTTTCAGTAGTTTTGTAAAACGACTGAAGAGCTTGTTCTTCAGTCGTTGTAGTTTCAGTAGTTTTATGTTTTTCAGTAGTTATAATAACTGATAACACTTAGTATTTTTGTAAGGAGATGTCAGCTGTTTTGACATCTTCAGTAGTTGTGTTTCAGTTGGAATAATTCTGTTAGATGTCACTATCAATTGACATCAGCAGACGTCACATCTCTTATATAAGAGGTGTCGACCTAATTGTAATCGTGACATTCCGTTACCACGAAAGCGAATATTGAATGAAATATATTTGCAGAATTTTCTATTTCTATAACCATTTTTGTTCTTTATTGAATATTGTTTCGTTCTTGTGAATTGGCTAATTCATTGTTAGAATTCCGCTGCTATACTCTCTAATCAATCAAACGTAGATCACTGATCCTAACAAGTTTTTGTTAAAGAAAATGATAATTTGTATAGAAATATTTTTAGGATTAAAATAAACAATAATAGAAAGAAGTAAACTAAGATTTGAAGCATTTGGATTTAAAACCAGGGAATAAAAGTTATCATCCTAATTAGATTCCACATATGTAACCGTGATGAATTGGTGGTGTGATTTAAAGATATGGATTAATATAACTATGTTAATGTTTATAAAGATGAGCTGGCATGATTTCTCGTCTATCCTGCTGTCGTAGTGACTTGATCCTGTCAGGCTGAGTTTTAATGCTTAGATCAAAGCCCTAGTAATGTAGGTAAATCTTTTGTGACCTATTTGACATACGATTTCTGAAAACATAACTTAATGTCAAAAAGAGAGTTGACTAGGTTCCTTCCTAACATACCATTAATTTTAGAAAACCGTAACAATTATTGAAGTTTCCGAACAAATTAAAGGGAACCCGCAAATGATCAGAAAGTTAAAGTGATATGATTTCCGAACAAAACCGTAACATACCATTAATTTCTAGTTCACTAGCCATGGATTTATAATGAAGACCGGTTTCGCGAATGAAAGTTAATCATACGGTTTTTCAACTTTGTATGACGATAACAATCACAAACCATAAATTTATAACTTCCCGTTCAAATGTAGATGCTACCCATCAATAGTTTTCCCAAGACCACCATAACATTAACATACTATTTATCACACCACTAGTTCATCACAAATTACATAAGTTTCATCTAATTAGGATGATAAAAAGAATTTAGCTCATAATGAGCTTGAACATAACAACATATAACAAAGAAGATAGATATGTGATCATCGGTGAAATGGAACAATCAAACGATAGTCCACAATGGATGGCGTTTAGACGATTCCGAGCTTCTTCCAGGTGTTGAATGCACCTCCCGAGCCTCCAAATGATCTTGAACTCTTGGTTCCCGAGAGAGTTCTATAGAGTAACTCTCCCACCAAAGCTTGCCAAAAATGGTGAACTTAGGCTTCTATTTATAGGCTTTCCGGAGTGTTTAAGCACGGCCCCGTGCCTAAAAGGCACGGCCCCGTGCTAGTACAATGCTTACGAAAGTTGGTCGGCTCGTACATGCAGGTTGTGTCGGGCACGGCCCCGTGCTAAATGGGGCACGGCCCCGTGTTGGTGGCGGGGCACGGCCTCGTGTCTACATTTGGGGAACATTACTTTTTGTCCTGTCAGATCTCCAAACACTGGGGTGTGTTAATTTAGCACGAGGGTGTGTTTCTGGCAAAGCATGGGGGCGTGCTTAAAGAGGCACGGCCCCATGCTTGGACTCCAAAGCTCAGATTACTTCAATTTCTTGCTAAATATGCTTCTTTTGTCCAACTTTCCCTTTTAAACACCTAAAAACACAATTTAAGACTATTAAGTACATTTTCATCATTTTATGGAAGATATTAAGGAATAATTGATGTGCTTTTGATAGAATTTTTATGTATAATTTTGGAGCACATCAATGATCCAGACAATTTTTTTTGTCTTCAGCTGTCCCTACACAAAGAAAATGATTAGTTACATTTGCAAACCCAAGCCTTGCTTGTCTTGGGCTCAATAACAGAAGGTAATGCAACAGTAATAGATCCTATGGTTGTACTAAGAGGATCTTGAGCTATTATTGATGAAGAATTCTCAGTCACATGGTGTTCTTACACTTCCGCACCACCTTTGGAGTCTTGGACTTGACCTTCAAAACTTCGGAACCTTTTGGGACTTCAGAAGTTTTGATGACTGAACCTTCGGAAGATTTTGCAGACACTGCAGCAGACTTCAGTGCTTCAGAAGAACTCATTTCTTCCGAGATCAACTTCTCTTTCGAGTGTAATTTTCCACTTCTCTTCTTCTTAGACTTGGAGCTTTCAAATGAAACAAATTATCCTTTCGAAGCTTGAATCTTCATGGAACTCTTTGAAGTCTTTGTCTTGGTCATATGGATAGTACCTTTTGGATTGTAAGGACAATCCTTTGCAATGTGAGTGATACTTTCACACATGACACACACCATTTTCTTCTTCACAAGAGTCTTTTGCTGGGAACAAAACTGTCTTTGATCACATCCCTTCTCCACCCTCATCTTTGCAGATGCTGAGACAATCCTTTTAGGCTGAGAACTAATCTTGGAGTTTGATGGTCCAGGCTGTGCAGCAGTGGTACATAGCAGATTAGTCTTCTTCTTGTTACTGAGATGAGTTGAACAAGAACCAGAACTCTTAGCAGAAGAGTTTTGGTTGATGTCTTCAGTCCTTACTACTTCAACCCTACAGATATGAAAACTTGTTTTTGCTTAGAGTCAAAAGTAGCCTAGATCTCTTGAGCCTTCCTTGCCTTTCTTTTGCTCTTTCTGATCAAGTTCTTTCTCATGGACTTGGTCATCACAGTCTTCTTCTTCTCCTCAGAAGGATAATGGCCTGTCTTAGAATCCTCCTCTTCACTCTTCTTATAGGAATTCTTCATTATCTCTTCTTCATCCTCTTCACTCATAGGATCTATGAGAGGAAGCTCATCTTCACAAGTTCGACACCTAGGAGGTCCTACAGACAAGATTGTGTGTGGAGGAGCTATCTCATTGGATACCAGTCCCTGCCTATTTTGATAGCACACCTTGTTGTGCAGGGATGAGGATATCATGTTCTTGAAGGTCTCTTCATCAAGAACACTCTTTTTTGCCTTGGCTTGCTGATCACAAGCTCAGCCTGGCACTCAGTCAGCTTGGTTATGAGATCTTTAATTTGAGTCCTAAAATCTATGTGTTCATGTTTTAGAACTGAAAGGGTTTTCTCTAGGTCCTCTATCTTCAGTTTATAATCATTTTTAGACTTTCTAAAATCAGATTTTAAAATGCTTAAGGACTCAAGGTCAGATCTCATCTCCAAGTTATAGGACCTGTATCTATTGACTTTTGCAATGCATTCAAGAGTACAGAGATGTTCCAATACCTTGGCTTCATTATGCTTGGTTTGGAGATACATCTTCCACCTGAAAGCTCTAGTCAAACCTCCTTCTTCAACAGCAACAGCAGCTTGCTGCTTTGACTTCTCATTCCGGAGAGCTTTGTCAGTGTAGTTAGGTCTGGACTGTGTTTGGCCCCCACTTGTTTTAGGTGCCTTACACTACCTGGAAAAGTGGCCCATCAAGTTATAGTTGTAACACTTGACTTTGACTTTGTCCAGGCCAAACTTTCCACTGGTTGCATTGCTTGGAAACTTCCTTCTAGTCCTCTTGTAGAACTTCTTAGCTCTATGAGTAAGAAGAGCCATCTGCTGGACTATTTCCATGTATTCTAGATCAACTAGATGAATACAGTCCAGGTCTTCAAGAGTGAAAAGAGAGTTGCCACAGCTTTCATCAGAAGACACAAAAGCTTGAGAAGAGCTTGTCTCTTAGAATGGACTTCCTTGAGTGTAGTTATCCCTTGGTGTCTCTGGGAAGGTGATGAAAGAACCCTTTGGTGAGTTGTCAGGGTAGCATATGAGATGATGTTGGGGTTCTATGCTATCCCTTTCAACCACATGTAGGGCTGAACCCATTTGATTGTTCGAGTTTCCAAATGAACCTTGCATGTTCATCTCCATCTGGTAGCCATTGAGAATCCCATATAACTCTGTCAGAGTAAGAGTCTTGAGATTTTCAGTTCTCTTGATCACCACACAGTAGTGTGTCCATTGCCTAGGAAGTGAGGACATGAACTTCCTTACAATGTCTTTGTTTTCAAGAGAAACTCCTCCATCCACAAGGGTATCCACAATCTCAACATAATTAAAGTATTGCTGAGTCATGGTGTCACCTGTTTTGAAGGTGAAGTTTTCAAACTGCTGCTTTAGGAGATCTTTCTTGTTCTCCTTCGCTTCAGAGGAACTCTCATACATCAGTTTCAGTGCATCCCACAACTGCTTGGCTATTTTGCACTTCTTGAAACCTCTGTACATAGAGTTTGGAAGGGCAGTTTGAAGGGCTGTTATGGCTTTTCTGTCAGTCTCTACTCTCTTCCAATCTTCATCAGAGTAGTTAGCCACATCCTTAGGGATCATACCAGCACTAGTAGCAGAAGGGGTGCTAGGTATGAAAGGTCCATTCTCAATAGACTCCCACATTCTTGAATCAAGAGACCTATGAAACCTTCCATTCTCAAACACCAGGTATCAAACTCATCAAGAGTGATCAATGGGGACTTGTTCATGGTTCTAGTTTCCATATCAGTCTTAGTAATGGCTGCCATTTGAAAAGTTGAGTATTTGTGTGTGTGAGGGATCTTAAGATGGTGAGATCTTATATCAAGAGCCTGGAACGCTCTGATACCAAATGCAGGACCGGTGAAGGGAGTCATTTACAACACAACAACACAAAGAGGAGATTAATCAAACTTAATCAAATAGTAAGACTGGATTAACCATAATAAGACACTAAGAACACAAGTAATATAAAATACAGAACAAGAAAACACAAGTGTATGGTTTTTCAAGAATGCAGTATATTTACAAAGCATATTAAAAAGATACAAGAACATGATATACTTATACTACATCTTACAGCTGGCTATACTTTGAAAGCCAGCTAGATACAATTGACTAGACACAAACAAAATCAATTGCAGAGTCAAAAGGCAGATTTCCTTTTGACTAGTGACTATAACATGCCATAGCTCACATTCTTATCTATTACAAAAAGGATAAAGTATATGAAGTAGAAAGTTACAGACTCAAGACCTCATTGTACAGTTAGCAAAAGCATGGACCTTTTCACCAACTCATGTAAGTTGGTGACATTACAGAGATGCAGTGGAAAGGTGTCTAGCTTTATCGAAAAGTACATCACATAAAGTATGTGTCAAAAGTCTTTGGAAGAAATCTGTCTTCATGAGTTGAAGCTTCAGAAGACTTCATCTTTGGCTTCGGAAAATATTGGTCTTGGCTTAAGAAGATTTCAGACTTAGAATATTTCAGTTGCATGTGTGAAACTTCCTAAGCATTCTTCTTCAATGCACTTGTGCAGCATGCAGGACAGACTTTGGATTTAGGTTGCATCAGCCTCTTCATTAATCTCTACCGTTTTCCAAAAGTTCTATTTTTTCTTTGTAACTGCACTCATTGTTTTAATATAAGATTGGCCTCACTTAGAGTTATAAGTCATTTATTAAATTTTCATTGTGTTCTAATAACCTTGAAAATTTTAGATCAATGCTATATCTAAATTTGTTACATTCAGTGCAAGCATGTTCATCAAATAGTTGGTCATTATAACTTACCTGTGAGGAATCAGACGAGTCAGCCATCAACCCGTTTCAGACTCTTCGTTTACTGGAGATTGTGAGTTCGTTGCTCTGAGATCTTACTCAACCAAGTGATTTACCACAATCATAGCTTCTTCGAAATCTGACATCGCTTTCTCTATTGTGATTTCACCTTCACTGGCAGAACCATCATCCAACGCCTCAACACAGGCAATGTTGATTCTCCCGGAGACATAAATCGGAAGGACCTATCTTGCCCTTCATCACCTTGAGCAGTCAAGGCCTTTGTCTCTTTGCTTGAAGATGCAGTTCCAATCGTGTCCTTGTCTTGATGGTTGAAGGTCGGAAATGGGTTTCCATTACCAGTTTTCTTGGGCTTTACACATTCATGTTTAAAATGCCCTTTTTCACCACAGTTGAAGCAAGTGACTTTTGTTTTGTTAAAACCAAAGGTTGTATCTTTAGTGGCTCCTAGATTCTACCCCGTCTTTTTCACAAACTTCTTTCCCCTTCTGACAACACTCGCCAAGGCCCACATTATATCCATCCTCTCTACCTCATTTTTATCAACTTGCTTATAATCCTCATTTGGAAGATGACAATTTCCAATCTTCTTGGCAACTAAACCATCATAGGATTGGACAAAAGCAGCTAGAAGATCCATATGCTCCTTAGCCACTTCAACTGTGATATTACTGAGATTTTTGGTCTTCAACTTTGTAGTATTGGCTTCAGGCACTACATATTGGGTTCCGAATGACCCTGACGATTCTGGTCCTGAAGCATTGGTTTGGGATGGAGCCGTGGAACTAGACACGAATGATGTTTGTAATGGTGCTCCTGAACCAGTTGGAGTGGGAACTGAGTTGTAAGTGAAGGATTCTAAACGTAGGATCCATTCTTCGACTTGTACATCATTCTCAGTTCTTCCTCTCTTAACTTCAAGATCAAGTCATTTATGTCTAACATTGCAAGAATGGCGTTCTGTCTTAGATTAGACACAAATGAATCTCATTTCTCACGAAAACCGTCAACAAAGCGTGACACTTTATCTTCCATTGATGTGGTTATGCCATGAGTGTGAAGCTCACTCACCAGATGATAGAATATGTCAATAATATCATCTAAGCTCTCATTTCCTATCAAAGAGGAATTAACGAACTCCTTCTTGAGAGCCGTAGCCTTCAAAGCCTTCAACATCGCGTTTCCACCATGCCTCTTCTCCAGGGCCTCCCATAGCTTTTTGGCCTTCTTGTTCTCTGAAAACTTATAAAATATGTCTTTCGGTATTGACTGAGTCAACGTAGCATAACCTTTCTTCTCAACATTGAAGAGTATCTTCTGAGCTTCACTCATTCCTCCCAAAGTCAACTTGACTCCATTTGCACTGACTGGTACCGTGTAACCAGTCTCTATGGATGTCCAAAGATTGGGATAAACTCCATTTAGGTAAATCTCAAACCGTTGTTTCAATTATGGATAGTCATCTGACCTTATCAACTTTGGCGGTTTATTATGATTACCAAGCTCATTCTCCAGAAGCAGAAGGTTCTGGATGCGAGTGTTCTTTCCGGCAGTAAAGGTAGCAAATTGATCTTCCATTGCTATAAACTTTGAACTTTTGGAACAGGACAGTTTCACTCATGCGAATGGACTATGAGTATGTGATGCGCTTCAAATTATGCATATAAATCACATCAATTGCACATCACTTATTCCACAAACTTTTACAAAAAATGATGATTTGATACTTAAAACATTCGTATTGTGTTTTCAGGCTTGGAAAAGACTAAGATGAACAAAAGAAGCATAGATAAGAAGAAAATGAAGAAAACCAAGTTTTGGAATTCAAGCATGGGGCCGTGCTTCATGAGGCACGCCCCCATGCCCAGCCCGAGACACACCCCCATGCATAAATCAACACACCCCTGTGTTTGTTGGTCCGACACGACAAAAAGTACTATTCCTCGAACCGAGGCACGAGAGCGTGCCCCATGAGGCATGGGGACGTGCCCCATCATAAACACGAGGCCATGCCCACTGAACACGGGGTTGTGCCCAACAACCTCTAAGCGTACGAGCAGACCAATTTATACGTACATTATACTAGCACGGGGCCGTGCCTTTTAGACACGGGGCCATGCCTTTTACGCACGGGGCCGTGCTTAAACACTCCAGAAAGCCTATAAATAGGACTTCATTTGCAACTTGAAGGAGAGCTTTTAGGAGGTGAAGTTCTGGTGTTCCCTCTAGGGAACCCAACCTTTGGAGGTCCTTAGAAGGTTTTGGAGGTTCATTCAACACTTAGAAGAAGCTTGGGATCATTTAACATCATCCATAATCGATCACTGGTTTGATTGTTCTAATTTACTAATGATTTCATTAATATCTTTTATCTTTGTTGTTATGTTCAAGCTCATTATAAGCTAAACTTCATGTGTTATCCTAATTTAATTAAACTTATGTAATTTGTAATGAACTAATGTTGTGATAAATATTATGTTAATGTTATGGTGGTCTTGAGAAAACTATTGATGGGTAGCATGTACATTTGAACGGGAAGTTATAAATTTATGGTTTGTGATTATGATTCTGATACATGGTTGAAAACGTATGATCAAATTTCATTTGCGAAACCGATCTTCATAATAAATCCATGGCTAATGAACCATAAATGGTTATTAGAAATCATATCACTTTATCTTTCTGATCATTTGCGGGTTCCTTTTTATTAGTTTGAGAAATCTTTAGTAATTGTTACGGTTTTCTAAAATTAATGTTATGTTAGGAAGGAACCTGATCAACTCTCTTTTTAACATTAAGTTATGTTTTCAGAATTCGTATGTCAAATAGATCACAAAAGATTTACATATGTTACTAGGGCTTTGATCTGAGCCGTAAAACTCAGCCTGACAGGATCTAGTCACTACGGCAGCAGGATAGACGAGAAATCTCACCAGCTCATCTTTATAAACATTAACAAAATTACATTATTCAATATCTCTAATCACACAACCAATTCATCACAGTTACATAAGTGTAATCTAAATTAGGATAATAGCCTTACTTCACTAAAAGAATCACCAAAAGTCTCAACCTATCTTTATTTATCTTTAGTTATTGTTATCATGTTTAACTTATCATTTTCTAAAAACATAAAATTGATAGTCAAATATGAGGGTTGTTGAGTAGGCTTAGTGTGTCCACTGATGGGTTTTGTAGATGTTTATCAAAGACATATTAACCATTTAACATGTAAAACGCAGTGGAGTTTATAAAAAAACGTGCGTTATGTATCATATACATATGTTTAAGCAAAACCCAAAACAAGGATCATATTATATGGAAGAACATACTATCATAACATGTATATACATAAACCACATATGCTACCTTTAGAAACGTGGAGATGGACGTTGGATGATGATGCTCGAATGTCTAAACTTCATGGTAGAAGTTCTCAAGAGATGATACCCAAAGCTTGTACAAACACCCTTTTGCTAGGACTTGCAACACCAACTCAAAAGGACTTATGGTCGATTTTTCCAGCCAAGAAGAACTAGTTTCAAGGCTAAAAAACTTGTATTTTCAGCTCTAGAACTTGATTTCTAGAGAGAGAGAATGAGAGAGTTCTTTGCCTTGTGAAAGAAAAATGTTTAGTTGATCTATGTTGCATGCAACCAACAACAAATCAAATAGGCTTAACCCACATGGGGCGGCCGAATGAGGGTCCCACTTAGTGGGTTTCCCTCCCATTTGAAATGTTTTATAAAAATAACTCTTGCACTCCATTTTTTTTATAAAGTTAAAACCCTTGTAATTTTATAAAATCTAACATACTTTTGTTTCATATTATTTAACTAACTTAAATAATAAAACAAACAATTTCTAAGGAACAAATTATACATATAATGTTGTTCATTTTTAAAAGCAATGTTTTAGGAAACCGGTTTCTAGTTGGTGCTTATATTTATTTGTTTGATCTCATCAACGAATAAATATTATCGGTGTTTGTTTGGCTTGTTATTGGGTATGACCCGACTTGGATCATATCACACTAGCCACATCAATTTATATGTATCTTGGGCAGATCAAATCCTTCAATCTCCCACTTGCACAAGATTCATAGAAAATTGATGCAAGCAGAAAATAATGCCTAGCAACGGTTTGCTACCCCTAATGTATATGACGAAGTGCCATTCAATAACATCATCCCATTCAAGTACCTTACTTGAATATGATTTAGGTGAATCAATCATTTTTCCTTTTGTTACAGATGTCATGTTAAATCCCAGAGACAAAGAATTGTCATTCTCCGCGGGTTTAACTTTAACAGACCTTAGACATCTAAATCTTAACGAATAAGAGGAACAAATTCCATCTTGACTACATACGTCTCTCACAATCACCTTATATCATGCCTGAACACAGCCTTATGTACTGCTAATCTTTCAAAACAGCAAAGAACTAAGTCAAAGTACAATACTTGATGAATATCAAGACCTAATATGTATCTCAGGTCTGAGGATACAATGATATTCGCCTTTACTCAATATCTCTTATGACTAATCACAAAGATTCCATGCAGAAATAATTAAGAGCGGGTCGGTCCAATATCTAAATCCCATAGATATCAATGAACCTTGGCAGCAACCTCTTGCTCTATATTTATACCTTATGAATATCAACCAATCCAAGTTCATTATAGTCTTACATTCATAGTTGTTCCCACAAGTATGATCGACTACGGACGCTTAGAATAACTTACTTATTCACGGATTTAAACATGCTAAAATAAAAGGACAGATGAAGATTTTAACCATATAATAAGGCAAATAACATAAGTTCCAATATTCAAATACAAAAATTGATCAAGTCCAATCACTAGAATATCGAAGTCCTAGGGCACAAGTATGACTTTCATGCTTTGACCTATCTAGGAGCTTCGTGAAGGATCCGCAATGTTTTGATCGGTGTGAACTTTGCGAATACATATCTTTCCTTTTCAACTTCATCCCTTATGTAGTTGAATCTCCGTTCAATGTGCTGAGTCTTTTGATGAGCACGAGGTTCCTTGATTTGAGCAATCGCACCCTCGTTGTCACAAACTATCTCTAGGGGGTCTTGAATGGTAGCAACGACCCCTAGATCAGCAATGAACTTCCTAAGCCACGCAGCTTCTTGAGCTGCCAATGAAGCGGCGATGTATTCTGATTCTGTTGTAGATAGTGCCACTACATCTTGCTTTGAGCTCTTCCAAGAGACTACTCCTCCATTCATAATGAAGACATATCCCGACTGTGATTGAGAATCATCTCGATCAGTTTGGAAACTCGCATCCATGTAACCCTTTACAACGAGCTCCTCCTCACCAGACCCATATATTAAGAACATATCCTTAGTGTTCCTAAGGTATTTCAAAATACTCTTAACAGCCATCCAATGACTATTACTTGGATTCTGTTGATATCTACTTGTCATGCTTAGAGCACATGACACGTCCGGCCTAGTACATATCGTTACGTACATGATGGATCATATAGCAGATGCATATGGGGACCATTCATTCTTTCTTGTTCAACCTTTGTACTAGGGCATTGAGATGAGCTCAAAATAGTCCCTTTCTGAATAGGTACTAATCCCCTTTTAGAATTCTCCATCTTGAACCTCTTCAAGATCTTTTCAATGTATGCACTTTGGTTTAAACCTATTAACCGCCTTGATCTATCCCTATAGATCTTTATTCCCAAAATATAGGTGGCTTCACCAAGATCCTTAATGGAAAAACAGCTTCTAAGCCAGGTTTTTACACCCTCCAAGGTTGGAATGTCGTTTCCAAAAAGTAGAATGTCATCGACATATAATACAAGGAAAGTAATAATGCTCCCACTAGCTTTCTTATACACACAAGCTTCATCAGCATTTTTTATGAAGCCAAATTTCTTTACTTCATAATCAAAACGGTGATTCCAGCATCTTGACGCTTGTTTCAATCCATAGATTGACTTCTTTAACTTGCATACCTTGTTAGGATGTTTTGGATCGACAAAACCTTCAGGTGTTTCATATGGACATCTTCCTCAAGATATCCATTTAGGAAAGCGGTTTTGACATCCATTTGCCAAATCTCATAGTCATAATATGCTGCTATGGCAAACAATATCCTAATAGACTTTAGCATTGCCACAGGCGAGAAAGTTTCATCATAATCAACCCCTTGAGTTTGAGTGAAACCTTTAGCTACAAGTCTAGCTTTATAAGTATCCAAGTTTCCATGCATATCAGTTTTCTTCTTGAAAACCCACTTACTTCCAACTATCTTGGACTTAAGAGGTGGTGTAACCAATTCCCAAACTTGGTTATCATACATGGATTGCATCTCAACGTTCACGGCTTCTTACCATTTGTCAAAATCAGGTTTTGACATTGCTTCATGGTATGTGGTTGGTTCATCCGAATCTACCACATAGCATCCATCCATGAAAAACCGATATCTCTCAGGAGGAATGCTAATTCTACCAGATCTACGAACGTTTTGTGTATCTTGATCATCCATATGATCATTCTCAACATCCTCATGTTGATTTCTAGTATCAACCAATTGTGTATCATCTTGTGAATCTTGAACCTCTTCAAGTTCCACTGCTCTTCCACCAGTTTCTTCCAAAAGAAACTTAGTTTCAAAGAACTCTGCCTTTCGAGCAATAAACACTTTCTGCTCTGTTGGATCATAAAAATAATATCCAATACAATCTCTAGGATATCCAATGAAGACACACTTTATGGATCGGGCTTCCAGTTTGTTTTGAGTGTATTGCTTAGGATAAGCATCACACCCCCAAACTTTTAAATATGATAATGATGGAACTCTTCCATGCCATACTTCAAAAGGTGTCCTTTCCACTTTCTTGGTTGGGGCCATATTTAAAATGCGGGCTGCGGAGAGCAACACGAAACCCCAAAATGATAGAGGTAATGAACTTCTAGCCATCATAGATCGAACTATATCTAATAGAGTCCGATTCCCCTCTCAGACACACTATTATGTTGTGGTGTTCCAGGTGGAGTAAGTTGTGAGACAATCCCACAACTTCTAAGATATTCTTGAAATTCACTACTAAGGTATTCACCTCCTCTATCTGTACGAAGAATCTTGACCGTTTTGTTGAGTTGATTTTCTACTTCATTCTTGAATATTTTGAACATTTCAAAAGATTCATGTTTGTGCCTTAACAAGTACACATACCCATAACGACTATAGTCATCGGTAAAGGTTATGAAGTATCTTTCACCATTCCTAGTTATTGGTTTAAAAGGTCCACATACATCCGAATGTATGATTCCTAATAAATCCTTTGCCCTTTCATTAGTCCCACCAAAAGGGGCCTTTGTCATTTTACCCTGTAAACAAGACTCGCATACATCAAATGAATCATTTTCATTGGCTTTCAAAAGACCATTCTTTTGAAGTTTTTGTATACGATTCTTGTTTATGTGACCAAGGCGACAATGCCAAAGATAGGAATCACTCAAATCTAGTTTGAGCCTCTTGGTGGTTGCTTGGTACATTGAGCTATCATATGCTGTGTTATTATGAACCAGTTCATAAATACCATTACAAGGTATAGCCTTAAAATAAAACACATGATTTAAAGAAACATGAATATCATTGTCAACAAACTTGAAATCATAATCATATTGTCTTAAACGGGAAACAGAAATAATGTTCCTAGTCAAACTAGGAGCATATAATACATTCTTTAAAATGACTTCCAAACCATTTGGAAGCTTCAAAATGTAGTCTCCTTGGGCTTCTACATGAACCTTTGCACCATTGCCCATGAAGAGACTTACCCCCTTTTGCATAATGCTCACTTCTTTTGAACCCCTGCAACAAATTGCAAATATGAGTTACACATCCGGTATCTAATACCCATGTGTTAGAAGAAAACATTTAGCTCAACATGTATCATAAAGATTGTACCTGAGGTTTGCCCCACGTCCCTCTTTGATCTCAACGCTTTGAGATATACCGGACAATTGCGTTTCCAATGGCCTACCTCACCACACTCAAAACATGGGTCATCTAAGCAACCTTTTGCTTCTTTTCTTTCGGTTTAGGCGGTTCCATTTTTGCTTTACCTTACCCTTCCCTTTGACGTGCCTCTTCCCTTTGGCAACACTTGCCCTAGGGTCGGGGAGGTGCCTTTTCTTACTACCACCTTCATTGATCGTAAGGACCGGTAGAACCAATCTACCCATGCCCGCCTCGGCCATTTTGAGCAACGAATGAAGCTCACCAATGCTCTTGTCCCATCCATTCATGTTATAGTTCATAACGAAGCCATCAAACTTCTTGGATAGGGAGTTGAGGATCAAATCCGTTCCCAACTCGTTGGACACACGACAGTTAGGCCTTTCAAGGCGATCAATGTGGCTCTTCATCTTAAGAACGTAAGATGATACTGTTTGGGTCTCGTCCATTCGACATGCATGAAGTGCCCAAACGGTTTCGAAGCGCTCCACCCTTGATTGTTGTTGGAACATTTCCTTCAACTGGGTGATCATGTCATAGGCATTGTGGTTCTCAAAGTCCTTTTGCAAATCGGGTATCATACTTGCCAGCATGAGACACGAGACTTGCACAGAGTCTTCGGTGTACTTGACCCACTCGGCAAAAGCCTCAACGTCATTTTCATCGGGTTGATCAGGAATGGGATCGTCTAATACATAGGACTTCTTTTCTTGTTTGAGAACTATTCTCAAGTTTCGGTACCAATCCATGAAGTTCCCATGGTTTAGGTGTTCCTTTTCAAGGATGGTTCTTAGTGTGATAGGTTATGGACGGTCGGGATTGCGTTATTGGTTGCCATCTACAATGTAACAAAGTTCTAATTTTAGAATTTTGATATTTAATTATTTTAATTATTAATACCCCTTTTATGTCTCATAGACAATTAATAATTAAAATCTAGAACCCAACGTTACATTTAAATATCGGTTAGGTGACCTTTATCCCTTTATTTAAATTAACAAGGTAGTCAACGTTTGACAATTGTAACCTATTACAATTTCTAGTTTTATGGGATCGTTTTAAACATCTTATGTTGTGTTTGGCATGTTTATCCCATTAACACCGTTTGTTCGTCATGCTTCGGTGATCCTAATGCATGATTTCCAAATCAAGTCGTCCTACTTAGACACACATGTGACTTTACAAATATAAGTGGTTAGGTGACCTTTATCCCACAAATATGGTAATTTCACCTCAACTTCACAAGTTTCTATATTTATGGTTAGGTGACCTTTGTCCCATAAATAAGTCACAAGTGAATTGAGTGTTGCTTGAAAGGATGGTGTATAACTTGTTTAAAAGGGTTTTTGTAGTTTCAAAATCCTAGTTTTTGGAAAAAGCCTTTATACCATACAACTTGTATGCATTCAAATGAATGGTATAATTTGAAAAACTATTTTCAAGGTTCCTTTTAATAAAACCTATTTTTATTAAATCACTAACCCTTAATAAACACATTTTATAAATTCCTTTAATGATTATAAAGAACCATTTTTATGCTGATTTATCTTAGTTGGTTAATAAGTTGTCAATATCCAATTAAATATTAAGCACAACCATAACAACCAAACAATCAACCAAACAAACAAAAAAATATAAGTGCACAACCATAGCCAACATTAGAACACACTTGCTTGCCATAACAAGTGTGTCAAGGGGTCATTCCTAGGGTAAAACATGACACATTGTAGAGTTGATGAACTCCCACTTGAACTTGCATCCAAATGCTTCAAGTATGCCTTTTGTGTTGTGATTCCATCATAATCTTTAGGCTCCTTCTTTGTGTTACAGAACAACCCCAAAATGCTTACTACATAGAAAAGGTCCTAATACATTTTTCTAGTAAAATAAAGTACAAGCTAATCTACTTATTACATACCAAATGAAATAAATAAATTACATAGCCTTTATTACATCCAATGAATCACAACCACAAATAATCAATCATAAGGTCATGGCTAGGCTTTGTGCACTTAAAACATATCCAAATATGTCCAATATATCGATATAATGGCAGCCCCTTAAGACCCATATTCTTGGCCAACATAAACCAAGAACAAGTGGGTTTATGTCCAAACAAACAAACCACCTTATGAGCTGAATTTTTCAAGATCCTTACATGCATATAAAGTAATATCTTGAAAAATAAAAGGACTTCCATTTAGAGAAATTTCCAGCCCACCTTTTATAAAAAAAGGACCCGAAAATTTCAATGTTTGAAGCATGTATCCATATAAACCGGCTCTTGATGCCATTGATGGGTTTTGTAGATGTTTATCAAAGACATATTAACCATTTAACATGTAAAACGCAGCAGAGTTTATAAAAAAACGTGAGTTTATGTATCATATACATATGTTTAAGCAAAACCCAAAACAAGGATCATATTATATGGAAGAACATACTATCATAACATGCATATACATCAACCACATATGCTACCTTTAGAAACGTGGAGATGGACGTTGGATGATGATGCTTGAATGTCTAAACTTCAAGGTAGAAGTTCTCAAGAGATGATACCCAAAGCTTGTACAAACACCCTTTTGCTAGGACTTGCAACACCAACTCAAAAGGACTTATGGTCGATTTTTCCAGCCAAGAAGAACTAGTTTCAAGGCTGAAAAACTTGTATTTTCAGCTCTAGAACTCGATTTCTAGAGAGAGAGAATGAGAGAGTTCTTTGCCTTGTGAAAGAAAAATGTTTAGTTGATCTATGTTGCATGCAATCAACAACAAATCAAATAGGCTTAACCCACATGGGGCGGCCGAATGAGGGTCCCACTTAGTGGGTTTCCCTCCCATTTGAAATGTTTTATAAAATTAACTCTTGCACTCCATTTTTTTTATAAATTTAAAACCCTTGTAATTTTATAAAATCTAACATACTTTTGTTTCATATTATTTAACTAACTTAAATAATAAAACAAACAATTTCTAAGGAACAAATTATACATATAATGTTGTTCATTTTCAAAAGCAATGTTTTAGGAAACCTGGTTTCTAGTTGGTGCTTATATTTATTTGTTTGATCTCATCAACGAATAAATATTTATCAGTGTTTGTTTGGCTTGTTATTGGGTATGACCCGACTTGGATCATATCACACTAGCCACATCAATTTAATATGTATCTTGGGCAGATCAAATCCTTCATCCACAGATTGATACTCGGTTTTTACCAACACTATATTACCACACGACATGTACACTTGCCTTTTGTGTGTGTGGTTTAGTATTAGTAATAACCAACTAAAACTGAATCTGTGCGACAAATCTTTACCAAAATATATATACTATCCGCACGCATCAAGTTTTTGGTGCCGTTTCCGGGGACACATGTTAGTTTGAAAGATGATCCAAATTTTGACTATTTTTTTTATTTCAAAAAAAATAAAAAAATGAAGAAGAAGTTATCCACCTAATGCTATCAACGTTGAAAACAATGAGGGATTGAACTTCAAAGTCAACGGTAGTGGTTAATGGCCAAATCAATGTACCAACTAAGATTTTCTCGGAGGTGATAAACCTCCACCTTATTAAAATCTAAGTGTGGGGAAGGGTCTAGCCAAGGACCCGTAACCAAAACATGGCTTTAGGTTATTTTCTATTTGTTTAATTTATTATGTGTGCTTAGGACTTTAATATCATGTTTAAATAATTTGGTGATGTTTTAGATTAATCCCAATTATTCTTTTGAGCTTATTCAAGACGGCTGTGGCAAAAAGATCGCACGCATTTGATTTATCATTTTAGGGGAGTTTCGTTTGCCTTTCTCTACTTAATATTTATTGTGAATCACAATGAGGATAATGTGAAGTTTAAGTGTGGAGAAGGGTAATACATGCTTGATACTTTGCTTATAAATAGGTCCTAGTTATAATTAAATCTTTTGCAAAAAGTCATTATAGTTTGTGGCAACACCGGAAACGATAAAACAAATATAAATATTTGTTTTTGAGAAATAAAGAAGCAAATAAAACAAACCCAAAAATCTTAAAAATGTTTTTTGTGATATCTTGAAAAGCAAAAGGAGTTGGTGAAAATATTCAAACATGTAAAATGAAACACTTATACCCAATTCCATCCGATGTGTGAGCTTATTTTTGAGCCTTAAACAAGCTTTGCATTTATCCATTTTTTCTTTCATTATGGATACATTGAGGGTGCCTTATGTTGCATGTGAATTAGAACTTGTTTTGGGTATGCATTTTAAAACCTTATAAGTGTTTCTTGCGTAAAAAGGATTTAGGCAATTAGGAAAACCTGACATTTGAGCCTTATTAGTTTCCAATATCCTTACCCAAACATTATCCCTAGTTAGCCCCGTTGAGTTTAAAAGTTTTTTTTCCATCACCCAAACCACTAAGCCACTTAACCAAAAAACCTTCAACAAAACCCTTTCTCGTTAAAGACATGTTTTGGCTTAATTCAAAGAACAAAAAAAAAAGAAATGAAAAGAAAAAAAGAAAAGAAAAAAAGAAAGAAAACTAGTTCCATTAGGTTGTGGTATTTTCAGAAATGTGTTCGAGAAAGAGAAAATGATATGAAAAATGCGCAACTTGTGGGGAATTAGTTTCATGAAGGAAAATGTAGCAAAAAGCAAACCAAATCCAAGAATTCGACATTCAAATCCGTTGGGTGCTTTTAGGCTCCAAGCTGAACGACCCTTAAAAAAGGTTAGCTACGTATATCATCGGGTTAAGGAGGAGGTCCAGTTTTTGAAAATGCAATACGGTCTTGACGATCTGACCATAAACGAGTCCTCAAGTTAGCATATCCCTTCTAGCTTGAGTATTGTATAAGAACCATTTTATTGGTTTCCCTTTAGTTTATGAAATAAGCCAAGACCGCTGTTTTTAGCTTTTAGCCACTTTTCCCAAATAATCGATACCTTTAACCCGAGTCAAATTACAACCCATCAAAGACCTAATGATTTATGCAAGTAAATAATTAAAATAGGTGGAGATTTGATCCCTTACCAAGCATATGATTTCACACGTATTCATACTAGGCAATTAAGAGTATTAGTCATACTCATCTTATCTGATTCCATATATATAGCCGAGTGTGAGTGCACCATGTGAGAAGTGTTAATTTTTACATGGTAAAAATATTAGAAACAATTTTATTGCTTGAAAGGATATCATTCCATATGTGCTTAATTATTTATATTTGGGTTAACCAAGTTTGCTTGTATAATTCTCGAAAGACATATTTATATTTTGATTTATTTGATTTTTGATGGTGTAGCTATTTTGAGTGATTTTGCATGAGAACAAGCAAAGTATAAGTGTGTGGATATTTGATGTGCTTCAAATTATGCATATAAAACACATCAATTGCACATAAATTATTCCATAAACTCTGACTAAAAATGATGATTTGACACTTAAAACGCTCATATTGTGTTTTTAGGCCTGGAAAAGACCAAGATGAACAAAAGAAGCACACATAAGAAGAAAATGAAGAAAACCAAGTTTTGGAATTCAAGCATGGGGTCGTGCTTCATGAGGCACGCCCCCATGCCAGGCCTGAAACACACCCCGTGCTTAAATCAATACACCCCCCGTGTTTGTTGGTCCGACACGACAAAAAGTACTATTCCTCGAACCGAGGCACGGGGCAGTGCCCCACCATAAACACGAGGTCGTGCCCACTAAACACAGGGCCGTGCCCGACAACCTTTGATCTTACAAGCCGACCAACTTTTACGTACATTGTACTAGCACGGGAGCATACCTTTTTGGCACGGGGCCGTGCTTAAACACTCCAGAAAGCCTATAAATAGGACTTCATTTGCAACTTGAAGGAGAGCTTTTGGGAGGTGAAGTTCTGGTGTTCCCTCTTGCGAACCTAGCCTTTGGAGGTCCTTAGAAGGTTTTGGAGGTTCATTCAACACTTAGAAGAAGCTTGGGATCGTTTAACATCATCCATAATGGATCACCGGTTTGATTATTCTAATTTACCGATGATTTCATTACTATCTTTTATCTTTGTTGTTATGTTCAAGCTCATTATGAGCTAAACTTCATGTGTTATCCTAATTTAATTAAACTTATGTAATTTGTGATGAACTAATGTTGTGATAATATTATGTTAATGTTATGGTGGTCTTGGGAAAACTGTGATGGGTAGCATCTACATTTGAACGAAAAGTTATAAATTTATGGTTTGTGATTGTGATTGTGATACACGGTTGAAAAACGTATGATCAACTCTCATTCGCGAAACCAATCTTCATAATAAATCCATCGCGAATAAACTAGAAATGGTTATTAGAAATCATATCACTTTAACTTTTTGATCATTTGCGGGTTCCTTTTTATTAGTTTAAGAAATCTTCAGTAATTGTTATAGTTTTCTAAAATTAATGGTATGTTAGGAAGGAACCTGATCAACTCTCTTCTTTACATTAAGTTATGTTTTCAGAAATCGAATGTCAAATAGGTCAAAAGATTTACCTACATTACTAGGGCTTTGATCTGAGCAGTAAAACTCAGCCTGACAGGATCTAGTCACTACGGCAGCAGGATAGACGAAAAATCGCGCCAGCTATCTTTATAAACATTAACATAATTACATTATCAATATCTCTAATCAGACCACCAATTCATCACAGTTATATAAGTGTAATCTAAATTAGGATAACAACCTTACTTCACTAAAAGAATCACCAAAAGTCTCAACTTATCTTTATTTATCTTTATCTATCTTTAGTTATTGTTATCATGTTTAACTTATCATTTTCCAAAAACATAAAACTGATAGTCAATTATGAGGGTTGTTGAGTAGGCTTAGTATGTCCATGGATTGATACTCGGTTCTTACCAACACTATATTACCACACAACAGGTACACTTGCCTTTTGTGTGTGTGGTTTAGTATTAGTAATAACCAACTAAAACTTAATTTGTGCGATAAATCTCTATCAAAATATATATATACTATCCACACGCATCAGTATGGTTCACTCGTGCGAATGAAGGGTGGAATGAATTCATCGTGCGATTGGATTCAGTCGTGCGTATGAACAAGACGATTGGAATCAAACGACTAGAGTGTCCAGTCGTGCGAATGAGGGATGCGATTGAGTTCAGTCGTGCAAATGAAGTATACGTGTGAGTTCAATGGTGTGACTTTACCAATCGTGCGACTAAAGGCTGATGTTTCTGTATAATCGAAGATTTTGACACTTTGACACAAAAACACGATTTTCCCTGAAACCCTAATATGCCGTATGATGAAAAAACACAACTTTTATGCTTGCAAACGTCAAAAACACCGTTAGAACCAACGTGGTGACTCTTTTGAATTAAAACGTGATTTTTAACACCAAAACTAATCAAATCCACCAAAAATCAAGAGCCAAAGCTCTGATACCACTTGTTAGGACCGTTTACGTACAAAATACTAAATGATTATGCGTGAGACCAGATCAAATAGTGCGGAATCCTATTTGATTGGCGATCCAATCAGTGAGAATGTTAACCCAATCGATATAAGAATGAACTAAACTTTATGAACGAGTAGGAATCACTCAAGAATGGACTTTGAAGTTGGACCGACTATCTTGGACGTTCTGGACGGCTAGGGATCGATAAATTATGAAGTATTCTCAAGTGTTATATTTTCCATGAATTAAGTGGTATTTATAGGTTTGTAGTTTGCATTCGTACGACTGAACCATTAGCATGGTTCAGTTGTGTGACTGAATCATGCGACCGAGTCATACGCACGACTGAAGGTTTAGTCGTGCGACTGAGTCAATCTTATGTCTCAATCATACGGCTGATCCAGTCTCCTGGTTCAGTTGTGCGACTAGTCCATAAGCATGATGTATTCATGCGTATGGTCCATAAGTATGGTCCATTAGCATGAATAATCACTCAACTAGGTGGAACACATTTCTTAATCATTATTGACTAAGAACTATGTACAATAACTTCAAATCTATATAATAAGTTCATACATATGAATTATACTCAACATAATAATACTACGAAATTATTAAACATGAATAAACATCGACCACATATTATATTTCATTGAACCAATTCATTACATATGTGTAAGACATGAAAGACTTTTACATTTAAGCTCATAAACTAGGAACAACATGTATCTACAAAACCATAAATCAGAATCTGTATAATTAACATGATTCCTGAACTTGATTTTCCAGGATTTAAAGTCTGCTTTTGTTTCCAACTTTGGAGGTTGGTATGATGATCCACCAAAGTTACTCAAGTTTTGATTTGTTTAATATTTGTTCAATTAAATATGAATAAATTTATGAATGTCAATCAATAACCAGGATCTACTATTCAATTGATTTGAATATTGACCCAAGTTAATCAAGTAATGTAACAGTACTTGCTGAAGGACAAATCATTATTTTAATAAAATAACACAAAAAAGATTTGCTTAAAAACAATAGATCTAATCAGCAAAGACTAAAAAATCTAGTGAAATAAGCAAACAATTAAACCACATTAACGCTAATAGATCAATCGATCTAAATCAATGAACATCTGGCTCTGATACCACCTGTGAATCCTTAGATCGCAATCATGAATTATCACTGTTAATATGGAGTGAAGTTAATGTTTACGGAATCAACATAACCTTTTTTAATTGTTTTTTATAATTAAATATCAACTATATTGATTAATGATTAAGATGAACACAGTGAGAAGAACATGATAATAATCAAATAAAAATATTTGTATCAAACGTATCTCATTAAAAAATATTAATGATTATAGATGAATAAATAATGAATGACTAATTACTGCTTTGAGTGTGTTGATGTTGATGTGATGGCTACTAGGGTTTATGTTTGTGTGATTTGATGTGCTGTTTGGGTTTGCCATATTGATGGTTTGTGTTCGTGTATCGTCTAGCCGTCCTTGATGTGAAACCTAGGATCCATATTTATTTAAATACAAGAGTTTGGATACAAGAGTTTGGATTCTGCAAAAACTGTCTTCCGCATAAAGTTTACTCTTCCGTAGAATTTTTCTCATCCGCAGAAGTTTTCACATGGACTCTGATTCGCTTGGAACTCCAGTTAATTGTTCATCCGTAGATGATCTTCGTATATTTGATACTTGTAAGAAACATATCTACGGAAGAACAAAATATTCGTCCGTAGAAGTTTCTTACACTTAGTCAATTTTAGTAATTGACCAAGTATTATGTTATACCTGCAATCATACACAAATCAACGCACATAAGGGTTAACATATGTATATATATATGTATATATAATGCATACATCATAGTGAATTACAATTATTCATTACAAATATTGATTAAAGTTCTAAGCCTATATAAAATGGACAAGATCTATTGACCCTAGATCTAACAGTTCAATAAATCACTTGTTTCTTCTTTTGATCACATTATGAAAAACCACATTTCTTCATACATCTCTACCCTCTCAAAATAACTAATGTAGCCATCTCGAGTAAACATGATTTGGAGAATGAAACTCAAATCAAGCCTCATATTTTTACACCACATGACTATGTTACCCAAAATTTAAATGGTGGATTTCATAAGAAGTCAAGACATGAGACTCTAGCTCTCTATTCTAAATGGACCATATGTCCCTATGGTCCAAGCCACTAGTGAAGGTAGAGTCATATTCCTAAAGATCCCACAAAGTAATTAGAAGAAGATCTAAAGAAAATGGATGTGGATTGAAAGACTATTTGGTTCATCAAAATAAGCATACGAACGTCATGTGTGGCATCAAGAAATTCATAACTACTCAAAAGTTGTGAGAAGCATTGAAGGTTAGATTTGAAAGAACTAAGGATATGAAGGAAAACAAGAGAGATATCTTGAAACAGAAGTTTGATAACTTTGGTTTCAATAGAAGAAACCATGAGTGCTACATATCTCAGATATGTTAAACTTCTAGACTCTCGAAATAAAGCTGGAGTGAAGATGGAGAATAGTGATGTTCTTAGAAAGTTCTTAAGATCATTACCGAAAACATGGACAATTTGCATTGTGTCCATTAGAAGAACTAAGAATATTAAGATAATGACTCTTAAGGAGTTATATGGCATCCTAAGTGCTATTAAATGGAGATGGATGTAGATGAAGAATCATTGGGTAGATCTTCAAATCCCTTAAAGTTATCAGCTCTCATGGCCCCTATTTATGAACTAGTTCAATATCACTCCCACTCCTAAGTCTATCAAACTCTTATAGTGACTCATCAAACACTAGTGATCACCTACCCCTAACCTACAATTACTGAATCTTAATAAGCAAATGGAACTAACCAACCTCACCATCCTTTTCATAGTCATATCCCTCAACTCTGCCTTTGTAAGTAACCGGAACAATTTATTTCAACTCTCTGAAAATGATCTAGAGTGCATTCTTCCAAATGACCTTGAGGAAATGGTTATCAAATACTATATAACCATGATATCTTTTAGGGCCACGTAGTTTCTGCAGAATTGTTGAAGGGTATGAGGTACAACACAACAACACAAAGAGGAGATAAACTAAACTTAGATCAAACAGTAAACTGGATTAACCAAGAGATGACACTAAGAACACAAGTAATATAAGAAACAGAACACAAAGAACACAAGTGTTTGGTTTTCAAGAATGCAGTATATTGCTTTCTCTATGTTCTATTACAAGTGTTACAAAGCATAAATAAAAGATACAAGAACATGAGATACTTATACAACATCCTACAGCCAGCTATACTATGAAAGCCAGCTGGATACAATTGACTAGACACAAATAAAATCAATTGTAGGGTCAATGGCAGATTGCCTTTTGACTAGTGACTATGACATGCCATAGCTCACATCCTTATCTATTACAAAAAGGATAAAGTACATAAAGTAGAAAGTTACAGACTCAAGACCTCAATGTACAGTTACCAAAAGCATAGACCTTTTCACCAAACCATGTTAGTTGGTGACTTGCACAGTTGCAGCAGAAAGGTGTCCAGCTTTATGGAACAGTACATCAAAGAAAGCATGTTACTAAAAGTCTTCAGAAGAAATCTGTCTTCATGAACTTAAAGCTTCGGAAGACTTTGTCTCTGAGGCTTCAGAAGACTTCATCTTTGGCTTTGGAAGATGTTGGTCTTGGGTTTGGAAGATTCCACACTTAGAGTATTTCTGTTGCACATGTGAAACTTCCAAAGCATTCCACTTCAATGCACTTGTGCAGCATGCAGGAAAGACTAAAGATGTTTAGGTTGCATTAGCCTCTTCATTAATCTCTACAAACTCCCCCTAGGCTGATGCTACCAAAAAGGGGGATAAAGTCATTCCAGCCACAGAACCTGGGACTTCCTCTGAGAGAATGGACATTGAGGACTCACCATCCTCACTTGCAATTGTGCATTCTCAGCAACCTCTTCTAGTTCACATTGATATGGACTACACAAACTCCTTCATACAGAGACTGTTTGAGGATGGGATACCAAGGGCTATGTCACCTTCATCATCCTTCAATCACATTATTGGGTGCAGGTATGACAACAACAGGAGAGCCCTCATTATCATAAGAGTTCAAGGACAGCAAAAAGTCGTTAATTTTCAGAACTTGGACCACTATGAAGGTATGGATCTAGTCAACATGCCACTTATCAACCCAAGCCAATCAAGACAAGCTGACAGACTGGCTAGAAGAATCCAAGACAGGATCATTGTAGAGTTCAGTCTAAGAAGGAGACTAAGGCAATCAGGTAATGTCATCGGTCAACTGGATGTTGAGGCAGACCCTAAGATTAGCTTCATAGGGGAAACCTTGACTGAAGGCCTAGTGACAAAACCTGAGAGCCCTGTCTCATCATCTCCAACTGCTACAGAGATCCATATTCCTTTTAAGACACCTGTTGGTGAAGGTGCTTCTCAACCTCTCTCTAGCCTGAGCTCAGATGTTGCAATGAGCAATGAAGGCCAAAGCTCTCTCCACCCTGAGTCACAAGGGTCTGTGAGTGACAAAGAGAAAAGAAAAATGACATCTGAGGAGATTGAGGAGGAGGAAAGAGAGACGAATAGGAGGCTAAGGGGAGAAGGTTCCTCTACTGAGTCTCCAAGACTCATGGAGTCTACAATCAGGGCTACCCCCAGACCAGATACTCAGAATGATGAGTTAAGGGCAGTCAGGATCAACTATCTGCAGACTAGGAACTATGACATAGATAATATCATATCTCTCCCCTTGGATGAATTGAATGAGCTGGTTGATCTGGAAAGGTCAAGAGAGAAGAAGGAGGTATAAGATGCAGAACTCTTGTACAGGTCAAAGAAGAGAGAAAAAGAAAAAGACTATACAGAGGTATGCCTACCTTCTCACCAGTTCAAGAAAGCCCTGAACAAGAGGATGTGGTTCAACAAGAACCTCAGGTAACCAGATTGATCTTCACTATCTTTCTCAGTTGGGACTTCCTCTCTCTCAGGTTCAGATGGAGAAGGAGGTTGAACCTGCTGTGGATCAGAAGATGAAGCTTGCTGAGCATTAGCAGGACGTCCAGGTTGTGTTGTGTCTGTTTGTTCAACCTTAACATCCACTTCAGGTGGGGCCTGACTTGGAGTGGAGTGTAATTCAGTGAGCACTCCACTCTTAATCTTCTACTTGATTACCCTGATATGCTCATCCATAGTGGATAGAGACATGGGTCCAAGTCTCCTTTCGGAGAATCCATACACCTTCAAGAAGCTGATCATCCTCTGCCTATCAGCAGACTTCTTCATGCTCTTTTGGATGATGGCTCTTGACTTTGCAGCTTCTTTAAGGACTCAATATCAGATCTCAGTTCCAAGTTATAGGACCTATACCTGTTAACTTTAGCAATGCATTCAGGAGTACAGAGATGTTCCAATACCTTGGCTTCATCATGATCTGCCATCAGTGCTTGGTTTGGAGAGGCATCTTCAACCTGAAAGCTCCAGTCAAAGCCTCCTTCTTCAACAGTAACAGCGTCTTGCTGCTTTGACTTCTCATTATGGAGAGCTTTGTCAGTGTAGTTTGGTCTGGATTGTGTTTGGCCACCATTTTTTCTAGGTGCCTTACACTCTCTGGAAAATTGGCCTATCATGTTATAGTTGTAACACTTGACTTTGCCTTTGTCCAGTCCAAACTTTGCACTGGTTGTATTGCTTGGAAACTTCCTTCTAGTCCTCTTGTAGAACTTCTTGGCTCTGTAAGTGAGAAGAGCCATCTGCTGGACTATTTCCATGTATTCCAGATCATCTGGATGGATACGGTCCAAGTCTTCATGAGTAAAAAGAGAGTTGCCATAACTTTCATCAGAAGACACAAAAGCTTGAGAAGAGATTGTCTCTTGGAATGGGCTTCCTTGAGTGTAGTTCTCCTTTGGTATCTTTGGGAAGGTGATGAAAGGACCCTTGGGTGAGTTGTCAGGGTAGCATAAGAGATGATGTTTGGGTTCTATGCTATCCCTTTCAACCACATGTAGGGCTGAACCCATTTGATTGTTGGAGTTTCCATATGAACCTTGCATGTTCATCTCCATCTGGTATCCACTGAGAATCCCATATAACTCAGTTAGAGTAAGAGTTTTGAGATTTTCAGTTCTCTTGATCATCACACAGTAGTGTGTCCACTGCCTAGGAGGTGAGGACATGAATTTCCTTACAATGTCTCTGTTTTCAAGAGAAAGTCCTCCATCCACTAGGGTATCCACTATCTCAACATACCTGAAGTACTGCTGAGTCATGGTTTCACCTGTTTTGAAGGTGAAGTTTTCAAACTACTGCTTCAGGAGATCCTTCTTGTTCTCGTTGGCTTCAGAAGAACCCTCATACATCAGCTTCAGTGCATCCCACAGCTGCTTGACTGTTTTGCACTTCCTGAAACCTCTGTATACAGAGTTTGGAAGGAAAGTTTGAAGAGCTGTCATGGCTTTTCTGTCTATCTCTACTCTCTTCCTATCTTCATCAGAGTAGTTAGCCACATCTTTGGGGATCATACCAGCACCTGTAGCAGAAGGTGTGCTGGGTATGAAAGGTCCATTCTCAATAGACTCCCACATTCTTGAATCAAGAGACCTAATGAACCTTCCATTCTTAAACACCAGGTGTCAAACTCATCAAGAGTGATCAGTCGGGACTTGTTCATGGTTCCAGTTTCCATATCAGTTTTGGAAATGGCTGCAATTTGAAAAGTTTAGTATTTGTGTGTGTGAGGGATCTAAAGATGGTGAGATCTTATATCAAGAGCCTGGAAAGCTCTGATACCAATGCAGGATCGTTGAAGGGTATGAGTTACAACACAACAACACAAAGAGGAGATAAACTAAACTTAGATCAACAGTAAACTGGATTAACCAAGAGATGACACTAAGAACACAAGTAATATAAGAAACAGAACACAAAGAACACAAGTGTTTGGTTTTCAAGAATGCAGTATATTGCTTTCTCTATGTTCTATTACAAGTGTTACAAAGCATAAATAAAAGATACAAGAACATGAGATACTTATACAACATCCTACAGCCAGCTATACTATGAAAGCCAGCTGGATACAATTGACTAGACACAAATAAAATCAATTGTAGGGTCAAATGGCAGATTGCCTTTTGACTAGTGACTATGACATGCCATAGCTCACATCCTTATCTATTACAAAAAGGATAAAGTACATAAAGTAGAAAGTTACAGACTCAAGACCTCAATGTACAGTTACCAAAAGCATAGACCTTTTCACCAACCATGTTAGTTGGTGACTTGCACAGTTGCAGCAGAAAGGTGTCCAGCTTTATGGAACAGTACATCAAGAAAGCATGTTACTAAAAGTCTTCAGAAGAAATCTGTCTTCATGAACTTAAAGCTTCGGAAGACTTTGTCTCTGAGGCTTCAGAAGACTTCATCTTTGGCTTTGGAAGATGTTGGTCTTGGGTTTGGAAGATTCCACACTTAGAGTATTTCTGTTGCACATGTGAAACTTCCAAAGCATTCCACTTCAATGCACTTGTGCAGCATGCAGGAAAGACTAAAGATGTTTAGGTTGCATTAGCCTCTTCATTAATCTCTACAAACTCCCCCTAGGCTGATGCTACCAAAAAGGGGGATAAAGTCATTCCAGCCACAGAACCTGGGACTTCCTCTGAGAGAATGGACATTGAGGACTCACCATCCTCACTTGCAATTGTGCATTCTCAGCAACCTCTTCTAGTTCACATTGATGTGGACTACACAAACTCCTTCATACAGAGACTGTTTGAGGATGGGATACCAAGGGCTATGTCACCTTCATCATCCTTCAATCACATTATTGGGTGCAGGTATGACAACAACAGGAGAGCCCTCATTATCATAAGAGTTTAAGGACAGCAAAAAGTCGTTAATTTTCAGAACTTGGACCACTATGAAGGTATGGATCTAGTCAACATGCCACTTATCAACCCAAGCCAATCAAGACAAGCTGACAGACTGGCTAGAAGAATCCAAGACAGGATCATTGTAGAGTTCAGTCTAAGAAGGAGACTAAGGCAATCAGTAATGTCATCGGTCAACTGGATGTTGAGGCAGACCCTAAGATTAGCTTCATAGGGGAAACCTTGACTGAAGGCCTAGTGACAAAACCTGAGAGCCCTGTCTCATCATCTCCAACTGCTACAGAGATCCATATTCCTTTTAAGACACCTGTTGGTGAAGGTGCTTCTCAACCTCTCTCTAGCCTGAGCTCAGATGTTGCAATGAGCAATGAAGGCCAAAGCTCTCTCCACCCTGTCACAAGGGTCTGTGAGTGACAAAGAGAAAAGAAAAATGACATCTAAGGAGATTGAGGAGGAGGAAAGAGAGACGAAGAGGAGGCTAAGGGGAGAAGGTTCCTCTACTGAGTCTCCAAGACTCATGGAGTCTACAATCAGGGCTACCCCCAGACCAGATACTCAGAATGATGAGTTAAGGGCAGTCAGGATCAACTATCTGCAGACTAGGAACTATGACATAGATATATCATATCTCTCCCCTTGGATGAATTGAATGAGCTGGTTGATCTGGAAAGGTCAAGAGAGAAGAAGAGGTATAAGATGCAGAACTCCTTGTACAGGTCAAAGAAGAGAGAAAAAGAAAAAGACTATACAGAGGTATGCCTACCTTCTCACCAGTTCAAGAAACCCCTGAACAAGAGGATGTGTTCAACAAGAACCTCAGGTAACCAGATTGATCTTCACTGTCTTTCTCAGTTGGGACTTCCTCTCTCTCAGGTTCAGATGGAGAAGGAGGTTGAACCTGCTGTGGATCAGAAGATGAAGCTTGCTGAGCATTAGTAGGACGTCCAGGTTGGTTGTGTCTGTTTGTTCAACCTTAACATCCACTTCAGGTGGGGCCTGACTTGGAGTGGATGTAATTCAGTGACACTCTCTCTTACTCTATCTATACTGATTACCCTGATATGCTCATCCATAGTGGATAGAGACATGGGTCCAAGTCTCCTTTCGGAGAATCCATACACCTTCAAGAAGCTGATCATCCTCTGCCTATCAGCAGACTTCTTCATGCTCTTTTGGATGATGGCTCTTGACTTTGCAGCTTCTTTAAGGACTCAATATCAGATCTCAGTTCCAACTTATAGGACCTATACCTGTTAACTTTAGCAATGCATTCAGGAGTACAGAGATGTTCCAATACCTTGGCTTCATCATGATCTGCTATCAGTGCTTGGTTTGGAGAGGCATCTTCAACCTGAAAGCTCTAGTCAAAGCCTCCTTCTTCAACAGTAACAGTGTCTTGCTGCTTTGACTTCTCATTATGGAGAGCTTTGTCAGTGTAGTTTGGTCTGGATTGTGTTTGGCCACCATTTTTTCTAGGTGCCTTACACTCTCTGGAAAATTGGCCCATCATGTTATAGTTGTAACACTTGACTTTGCCTTTGTCCAGTCCAAACTTTGCACTGGTTGTATTGCTTGGAAACTTCCTTCTAGTCCTCTTGTAGAACTTCTTGGCTCTATAAGTGAGAAGAGCCATTTGCTGGACTATTTCCATGTATTCCAGATCATCTGGATGGATACAGTCCAAGTCTTCATGAGTAAAAAGAGAGTTGCCATAACTTTCATCAGAAGACACAAAAGCTTGAGAAGAGATTGTCTCTTGGAATGGGCTTCCTTGAGTGTAGTTCTCCTTTGGTATCTCTGGGAAGGTGATGAAAGGACCCTTGGGTGAGTTGTCAGGGTAGCATAAGAGATGATGTTTGGGTTCTATGCTATCCCTTTCAACCACATGTAGGGCTGAACCCATTTGATTGTTGGAGTTTCCATATGAACCTTGCATGTTCATCTCCATCTGGTATCCACTGAGAATCCCATATAACTCAGTTAGAGTAAGAGTTTTGAGATTTTCAGTTCTCTTGATCATCACACAGTAGTGTGTCCACTGCCTAGGAGGTGAGGACATGAATTTCCTTACAATGTCTCTGTTTTCAAGAGAAACTCCTCCATCCACTAGGGTATCCACTATCTCAACATACCTGAAGTACTGCTGAGTCATGGTTTCACCTGTTTTGAAGGTGAAGTTTTCAAACTACTGCTTCAGGAGATCCTTCTTGTTCTCGTTGGCTTCAGAAGAACCCTCATACATCAGCTTCAGTGCATCCCACAGCTGCTTGACTGTTTTGCACTTCCTGAAACCTCTGTATACAGAGTTTGGAAGGAAAGTTTGAAGAGCTGTCATGGCTTTTCTGTCTATCTCTACTCTCTTCCTATCTTCATCAGAGTAGTTAGCCACATCTTTGGGGATCATACCAGCACCTGTAGCAGAAGGTGTGCTGGGTATGAAAGGTCCATTCTCAATAGACTCCCACATTCTTGAATCAAGAGACCTGATGAAACCTTCCATTCTTAAACACCAGGTGTCAAACTCATCAAGAGTGATCAGTCGGGACTTGTTCATGGTTCCAGTTTCCATATCAGTTTTGGAAATGGCTGCAATTTGAATAGTTTAGTATTTGTGTGTGTGAGGGATCTAAAGATGGTGAGATCTTATATCAAGAGCCTGGAAAGCTCTGATACCAAATGCAGGATCGTTGAAGGGTATGAGTTACAACACAACAACACAAAGAGGAGATAAACTAAACTTAGATCAAACAGTAAACTGGATTAACCAAGAGATGACACTAAGAACACAAGTAATATAAGAAACAGAACACAAAGAACACAAGTGTTTGGTTTTCAAGAATGCAGTATATTGCTTTCTCTATGTTCTATTACAAGTGTTACAAAGCATAAATAAAAGATACAAGAACATGAGATACTTATACAACATCCTACAGCCAGCTATACTATGAAAGCCAGCTGGATACAATTGACTAGACACAAATAAAATCAATTGTAGGGTCAAATGGCAGATTGCCTTTTGACTAGTGACTATAACATGCCATAGCTCACATCCTTATCAATTACAAATAATTTTATTCAAATAATAAAGAGTTCCATATATCCAAATACAAAATTACAGATCAAATCCAATCACTAGAATATCGAAGTCCCATGGCACAAGTATGACCTTCATGCTTTGCCTTTTCAAGGAGCTTCATGAGAGGATCCGCAATGTTCAGATCCGTGTGAACTTTGCGAATACATATCTTTCCCTTTTCAACTTCATCTCGTATGTAGTTGAATCTCCGCTCAATGTGCCTAGTCTTTTGATGAGCACGAGGTTCATTGATTTGAGCAATCGCACCCGTGTTATCACAAAAGATCTCTAGGGGGTCCTGAATGGAAGGGACAACCCCCAGATCGGCAATGAATTTCTTCAACCATGCAGCTTCTTGAGTTGCCAATGAGGCGGCGGCGTATTCTGATTCTGTAGTTGATAGAGCCACCACATCCTGTTTGGAGCTCTTCCAAGAGACCACTCCTCCATTCAGAATGAAAATATATCCCGACTGTGATCGTGAATCATCACGATCTGTTTGGAAACTGGCATCCGCGTAACCTTTTACAACAAGTTCCTCATCACCAGATCCATAGATTAGGAACACATCTTTTGTCCTCCTTAGGTACTTAAGTATGTTCTTAACAGCCATCCAATGCCTGTTTCCAGGATTTTGCTGGTATCGGCTTGTCATGCTTAAGGCGCATGACACGTCCGGTCGAGTGCATATCATTGCATACATGATGGATCCAATAGCAGATGCGTATGGGATTGCCTTCATTTTATCTTGCTCATCCTTTGAGCTAGGACATTGAGTCGTACTCAATATCGTTCCTCTTTGAATAGGTATCGTACCTTTCTTAGAGTTCTCCATCTTGAACCTTTTTAAGATTTTATCAATGTATGCACTTTGATTTAAACCAATCAACCGCCTTGATCTATCCCATTAGATCTTTATTCCCAGAATATAGGCGGCCTCACCAAGATCCTTGATGGAAAAACAACTTCCAAGCCAGTTTTTACACCTTCCAAGGTTGGAATGTCGTTTCCAAATAGTAGTATGTCATCAACATACAATATCAGGAATGTGATGATGCTCGCACTAGCTTTCTTATATACATAAGCTTCGTCAGCGTTCTTGATGAATCCGAATTTAATTATTTCTTCATCAAAACAGTGATTCCAACTTCTCGATGCTTGTTTCAATCCATAGATTGATTTCTTTAACTTGCATACTTTATCAGGATGTTTTGGATCGACAAAACATTCAGGCTGAACCATATAGACATCTTCCTCAACATATCCATTTAGGAAAGCGGTTTTGACATCCATTTGCCAAATCTCATAATCATAATGAGCTGCTATGGCAAACAATATCCTTAAAGACTTTAGCATCAAAACAGGTGAGAAGGTTTCATCATAATCAACCCCTTGAGTTTGAGTAAAACCCTTTGCTACAAGTCTAGCCTTATAAGTATCCAAGTTTCTATGCATATCGGTTTTCTTCTAGAAAACCCACTTGCTTCCAACTACTTTGGAGTTAAGAGGTGGTACAACCAAGTCCCATACTTGATTGTCATGCATGGGTTGCATCTCAACGCTCATGGCCTTGAGCCATTTGTCACAATCCGAATTGGACACTGCATCATGGTATGTGGTTGGTTCATCTGAATCTACCACATAGCATCCATCCATGAAAAATCCGTATCTTTCAGGTGGATTACTAGTTCTACCACCTCTACGAATGTTTTGTGTGTATTGATCAACCATTTGATCATCTTCAACATCCTCGTGTTGCGTGCTAGTTTCAACCAAACGTGCATCAGGTTGTGGTTCTTGATCCTCCTCAAGATCCACTGTTCTACTGCTAGTTCCTTCCATAAGGAACTTTGCTTCTAAGAACTCACCCTTTCTGGAAACAAACACCTTTTGTTCCAGTGGATCGTAGAAATAATATCCCATAGAATCTCTAGGGTATCCAACAAAGATACACTTGGTGGATCAGACTTCCAATTTGTTTGGGGTGGGAGTCTTAACATAAGCCTTACAACCCCAGACCCTTAAATATGATAGGGATGGAACTCTTCCATGCCATATTTCATAGGGTGTCCTTCCACCTTTTTGGTTGGGGCCATATTTAGAATACGGCCCGCGGAGAGCAAAGCGAAACCCCAAAATGATAGAGGTAGTGTGCTTCTAGCCATCATAGATCGGACCATATCCAATAAGGTTCGATTCCTCCTCTCAGACCCAACATTATGTTTTGGTGTTCCAGGTGGAGTGAGTTGTGAGATAATGCCACAACTCCTAAGATGATCTTAAAAAGCATCACTTAGGTATTCACCTCCTCTATCGGTGCTGAGAACTTTAATCGACTTGTTGAGTTGATTTTGTACTTCATTTTGAAAGATCTTGAATATTTCAAAACCTTCATCTTTGTGTCTTAACAGGTACACATACCCATAGCGACTATAATCGTCGGTAAAGGTAATGAAGTATCTTTCACTATTCCTAGTCCTTGGCTTAAAAGGACCACATACATCCGAATGTATGATTCCTAATAAATCTTTTGCCCTTTCGTTAGTTCCACTAAAGGGTGCCTTAGTCATTTTACCTTGTAAACAAGACTCACACACATCAAATGAATCACATTCACTTGTTTTTAAGAGACCATTCTTTTGTAGTGTTAGTATTCTTTTCTTGTTTATATGACCAAGACGACAATGCCAAAGATAGGTATCACTCAAATCCAACTTGAGTTTCTTGGTGCTAGTTTGGTACAATGACCTATTTAAGGTATTTTCATGAACCAATTCATAAATACCATTAATGGGATTAGCTTTAAAATAGAACATATTATTTAAGGAAACATGAATATCCTTTTCAATAAATGATAATACATATCCAAATTGTTTTAATAGGGCTACAGAAATAATATTCCTAGTCAAACTAGGAGCATACAAAACATTATTCAAAATTACTTCCAAACCATTTGGAAGTTCCAAGATGTAGTCACCACGGGCTTCAACTTGACCTTTAGCCCCATTGCCCATGTAGAGGCTAACATCCCCTTTCTTGAAGTCGCTACTTCTTTTCAACCCCTGCAACAAATTGCAAATGTGAGTTCCACAACCGGTATCTAATACCCATGTGTTAGAGGATATCATGTTTAAATCAATATGGATCATGTATATTGTACCTGAGGTTTCCCAAGCATCCCTCTTTGCTTTCAACTCTTGGAGATGGACAGGACAGTTTCTTGCCTAGTGTCCAATCTCCCCACACTTGAAGCATGGGTCATTAGTAGCAACCTTTTGCTTGTATTCCTATGGTTTGGGTGGCACCCTTACCACCCCTTTCCGTTTTCCCCATACGGGTCCCTTGCCCTTGGCAACCTTTGCCTGGGTGTGGGATGAGGCCTTTTCCTGTTTCCCACCTTCATTGATTGTGAGAACGGGTAAAAACCTATTACCCATGGCCGCCTCGGCCATTTTGAGCATTGAGTGAAGCTCACCAATGCTTTTGTCCCAAGCATTCATGTTGTAATTCAACACGAATGTCTCGAACTTCTTGGTAAGGCCATTGAGGATCAAATCCGTGGCCAATTTCTTTCGAGACAGGACAATTAAGCCTTTCGAGGCGGTCAATGTGGCTTTTCATCTTAAGTACATAAGATGAAACCGATTGGTTGTCATCCATACGACATGCATGGAGTGCTCGAACCGTTTCGAAGCGCTCAACCCTCGCTTGCTGTTGGAACGTTTCCTTCAGCTGGGTTATCATGTCATAAGCTCCGTGATGTTCATACTCCTTTTGGAGATCCGGAGTCATGCTCACCAGCCTGAGACAAGACACTTGGACGGAGTCCTCAGTGTACTTAAGCCAATCGTTATAGTCCTCCTCATCATCCTCAGCAGGTTGATCGGGGATAGGGTCCTCTAAAATATATGATCGTCTCTCTTGCTTGACAACTATTCTCAAGTTTCGATACCAATCAATGAAATTGTTATGATTTAGACGTTCCTTTTGGAGAATCGCTCCTAATGATTGGGCAGACGCGGATGAATTATCATGATTATCATTATTGGTGGCCATCTACAAAATTTAACAAAGATCTATTTTAGTATTTTCGATATTGCTATTTTAAATAATTAATACCTATTAAGGTCATTTTATATTAAAATCTAGAACCCAACATTACATTTAAATTGTGGTTAGGTGACCTTTATCCCACGATTTAAATTAATAAGGTGGTCAACGATTGACGGTTGCAACCATTTGCAACTTCTAGAGGTATGGGATCGACTTTAACCATCATATGTAAAGTCGGCATGTTAATCCCATCAACACCATTTGGAAACCATATTGTAGGTGATCCATTTAACATGGTTTGCAAATCAAGTTACCCTACTTGCACACACATGTGAGTTTACCAACATAAGTGGTTAGGTGACCTTTATCCCACAAATGTGGTATCCCCACCTTAAGTCACAAGTTCCCTCTAAATGGTTAGGTGACCTTTATCCCATTAAGATTTTCCAAATGACTCAGTGTTGTGCAAAAGGACGGTGTTAAACTTGTTGGAAATATTGTTTGAAAATATTTAGAGATTTCATAATTCTAGTTTAGAAACTCTATGTACTTGTACTTGCATGCTTTCAAATACAAGATACCCTATGGTCCTTTGATTAAAACCCATTTTAATCTTTAAATCGCTAAATCGTTTTAATAACCTTTTATTACCTTTTAATGATTAAGAACCAATTAATAAGATTGTTAAGTTCCTAGGAAGGTTTGTTAAAGCAAATATCACATACATGCTATCAACCACAATAATATAAACAAAACAATATAGCATATGTGTATAACCATAGCATCTAAAGTGGTCCACACTTGTTTTCCATCACAAGTGTGGTCCAAAGGCATTCCTAAGGGTCATAACAAAACACATAGAAAGCTTCCAAAAGCCTCCCACTTGAAATCGCATCCAAAATGCTCCATGTTTCTCCTTTGTGCTTCCAATCCATACGTCTTCACATTACAAGATATAAAGTCCTAATACAAGATATCTAGTAAAATGAAAATGCACCTAATCTATTTATTACAACCCAATAATAAATAAATTACATTTTAAACAAAGCACAAATGAATGAATATATACAACCCCATTGAATAAATAAATACAACCATTGCAATCATCCAAACAACACAAGGCCAAGGCTAGGTTATGCACCAATAAACATTCATCATATCATTCAAAATATAACAATGAATCCCCTCAAAACCCACGAAATTTCAGCCAACATAAACTGAAATTTCGGGTTTCAAACATTGTCCAAACAACACAACATATCAACATACATATCTTTCAAGGTTTAATCACAAGCATGTGTAATATAACCTTGAAAGTTGGGGATTCAACAAAACAGAATATAGCAGCCCTTAAAAGGGTTATAAAGTCCCATAAAAAACAATTATAAGGACAAGAACAAGCAAGCTATCCACATAACCGGCTCTTGATGCCATTGTAGGGTTTGTTGGAAGATTAAAACCGAGTTTAACCTCTTAAACTTTCAGAAAACGCAGCGGATATATGTATTTTAAAACATGATTATAAAGCTGAAATTTCGTGTTTTATGGTGACATATATATATGAAAGAAACAAACCCAAAACAAAAGGATCACATATGTGAATAAGCAAGCTATGAACAATATGTAAGTGAACATAAAATCACAACTACATGGGGCTGTGAACAACTACCTTTCAGCAGCTCAATGTCGATCAAGAAGGAGATGTTTGATGCTTAAAATTCGGCCAAGGCTCCAAAGAAGGACCCCTCAAGCTTGTATACCCCAAGCTAATATGCAAACACCTCTTCTTGTTAGGGAGATGAACACCAAGTAACTCCAAATCCTCTCAAAACTTGCTGAAAACCGAGAGCTTTTGAGAGAGAGAAGTCAGCTGTGTATTTTCGATTGCATGTGTGTGTTATTTGAGATGATGGAGTGTTGGACTAGATATTGAGGTTCATATGTTTTCAAGAAATCAAAACCCCTCATTGGTGAGGGTGGGGTGGCCGAAAATTGGTCCCTAGACCAAAGTTCCCCCCAAAACATTATAAACCAATTTTATATATTAGTCCCTTGTAAGTTTATACAATTAACTTTTTATTGTATAACTTATACACTCTTTTATTACTTAATGTTATCTAACTAACTTAAATAACACTAAGTAATATTCTTGAACAAAAGTATCCTAATAAGTTGTTCTATCTCACATGCAACTTATTTAGAAAACCCATTTTCTAAATTTGGTGTTATTATTCAATTGCATGATCATATCATCAATTGAATAATTGTCGGTGATTGCAAAGCTTGTTATTGGGTATAACCCGACTTGGATCATGACATACTAACCACATCAATGTTCTATGTGTCTTGGGCATATAGAATCCAACATAAACTACATAAAGTAGAAAGTTACAGACTCAAGACCTCAATGTACAGTTACCAAAAGCATGGACCTTTTCACCAAACCATGTTAGTTGGTGACTTGCAGAGTTGTAGTGGAAAGGTGTCCAGCTTTATGGAACAGTACATCAGATAAAGCATGTTACTAAAAGTCTTTGGAAGAAATCTGTCTTCATGAACTTGAAGCTTCGGAAGACTTTTTCTCTGAGGCTTCGGAAGACTTCATCTTTGGCTTCGGAAGATGTTGGTCTTGGATTTGGAAGATTTCACACTTAGAGTATTTCTGTTGCACATGTGAAACTTTCGAAGCATTCCACTTCAATGCACTTGTGCATCATGCAGGAAACACTAAAGATGTTTAGGTTGCATCAGCCTCTTCATTAATCTCTACAAACTCCCCCTAGGCTCATGCTACCAAAACACTTAGAAAACTTCAGATATTAACAGTCCTCATTAGGATTATCACCATTCCTTTCTTCATAAGATGATCAGGATCCTTCAGGCTGTCAAAGTGTCTTCTCATGTCAAAGAGATCATGTAGAGGCAACTAAAACATATCTTGCCATGTATAGATGTCTTCAATGCCTTGATCTCTAATAACATGCCACCTTTCTGGATTTGTGGTGTATGTCCATGACAAGATGGGTCTTCCTGATGCTAGAGGAGCTACTGAAGTTGGAGTTGATTGAGCATCCTCAGGCTGTTCTGATTCATGCTGAGGTTCAGAAGGGGATTCAAGCTTCTTCTACTTCTTAGACTTTGGTTTAGAAGCCTTTCTTTTCCTTCTCTTTCCAAATTTTAACTGAGAAGACTAGCCTGCAGCACCAGATTGATCTTCACTGTCTTTCTCAGTTGGGACTTCCTCTCTCTCAGGTTCAGATGGAGAAGGAGGTTTACCCTGCTGTGGATCAGAAGATGAAGCTTGCTGAGCATTAGCAGGAGGTCCAGGTTGTGTTGTGTCTGTTTGTTCAACCTTAACCTCCACTGCAGGTGGGGCCTGACTTGGAGTGGAGTGTAATTCAGTGAGCACTCCACTCTTAATCTTCTGCTTGTTTACCCTGATATGCTCATCCATAGTGGATAGAGACATGGGTCCAAGTCTCCTTCTGGAGAATCCATACAGCTTCAAGAAGCTCATCATCCTCTGCCTATCAGCAGACTTCTTTATGCTCTTTTGGATGATGGCTCTTGACTTTGCAGCTTCTTCCCTTATCTTCTTCTTTGTTGTCTTTCTTTCCTTGACTAACTCAAGCTCAAGTTGTTTTAAATACTCAACTCAACATAGTCATAAGGTAAGGAAATGAGTGCATCTGCCGGATAGAGACCTGTGGCACTCAGGTAGATAATCATGTTGATTCTGTCTTCTTCCCTATCTACTCGAGGTTCTTGTTGAACCACATCCTCTTGTTCAGGGCTTTCTTGAACTGGTGAGAGGGTAGGCATACCTCTGTATAGTCATTTTCTTTTTCTCTCTTCTTTGACCTGTACAAGGAGTTCTGGATCTTCTGCCTCGTTCTTCTCTCTTGACCTTTCTAGATCAACCAGCTCATTCAATTCATCCAAGGGGAGAGAAATGATATTATCTATGTCATAGTTCCTAGTCTGCAGATAGTTGATCCTCACTGTCGTTAACTCATCATTCTGAGTATCTGGTCTGGAGGTAGCCCTGATTGCAGACTCCATGAGTCTTGGAGACTCAGTAGAGGAACCTTCTCCCCTTAGCCTCCTTTTCCTCTCTCCCTCCTCCTCCTCAATCTCCTCACATGTCTTTTTTCTTTTCCCTTTGTCACTCACAAACCTTTGTGACTCAGGGTGGAGAGAGCTTTGGCCTTCATTGAGCCTTGTCTTGAGAGTAAGACTGTCTTTGGTCATTTCCCTTCTCCACCTTCATCTTTGCAGATGCTGAGATAGTCCTCTTGGGCTGAGAACTGTGCTTGGAGTTTGATGGACCAGGCTATGCAGTAGTGGTACACAGTAGATCAGTCTTCTTCTTGCTGCTGAGATGAGTTGAGTAAGAACCAGAACTCTTAGCAGAGTTTCGGTTAATGCCTTCAGTCCCTACCACTTTAAACCCTGCAGAAATAAAAACTTGTTTCTGCTTAGAGTCAAAAGTAGCCTTGATCTCTTGAGCCTTCCTTGCCTTCCTTTTGTTCTTTCTGATCAAGTTCTTTCTCATAGACTTGGTCATCACAGTCTTCATTTTCTCCTCAGAAGGATAGTTGTCCTTCTTGGAATCCTCCTCTTCACTCTTTGTAGAGGGATTCTTCACTATCTCTTCTTTATCCTCCTCACTCATAGGATCTATGAGAGGAAGCTCATCTTCACAAGTTCCACACCTAGGAGATCTTACTGACAAGATTGTGTGTGGAGGAGCTATCTCATTAGATCCCAGTCCCTGTCTATTTTGATAGCACACTTTGTTGTGCAGGGATGAGGATATCATGTTCTTGAAGGTCTCTTCTTCAAGAACACTCTTTTCTGCCCTGGCTTTGCTAATCACAAGCTCAGCTTGGCACTTAGTTAACTTGGTTATGAGATCTTTAATTTGAGTCCTAAAATCTGTGTGTTCATGTTTTTTAACTGAAATAGTTTTCTCTAAGTCCACTATTTTCAGCTTATAATCATTTTCAGACTTTCTAAAATCATATTTAAAAATATTTAAGGACTCAATATCAGATCTCAGTTCCAAGTTATAGGACCTGTACCAGTTAACTTTAGCAATGCATTTAGGAGTATAGAGATGTTCCAATACCTTGGCTTCATCATGATCTGCCATCAGTGCTTGGTTTGGAGAGGCATCTTCAACCTGAAAGCTCCAGTCAAAGCCTCCTTCTTCAACAGCAACAACAACTTGCTGCTTTGACTTCTCATTATGGAGAGCTTTGTCAGTATAGTCTGGTCTAGATTGTGTTTGGCCACCATTTGTTCTAGGTGCCTTACACTCTCTGGCAAAGTGGCCAATCAGGTTACAGTTGTAACACTTGACTTTGCCTTTGTCCAGTCCAAACTTTCCACTGGTTGCATTGCTTGGAAACTTCCTTCCAGTCCTCTTGTAGAACTTCTTGGCTCTGTGAGTGAGAAGAGCCATCTGCTGGACTATTTCCATGTATTCCAGATCATCTGGATGGATACAGTCCAGGTCATCAAGAGTGAAAAGAGAGTTGCCACAGCTTTCATCAGAAGACACAAAAGCTTGAGAAGAGCTTGTCTCTTGGAATGGGCTTCCTTGAGTGTAGTTCTCCTTTGGTATCTCTGGGAAGGTGATGAAAGGACCCTTAGGTGAGTTGTCAGGGTAGCATAAGAGATGATGTTTGGGTTCTATGTTATCCCTTTCAACCACATGTAGGGCTGAACCCATTTGATTGTTGGAGTTTCCAGATGAACCTTGCATGTTCATCTCCATCTGGTATCCACTAAGAATCCCATATAACTAAGTTAGAGTAAGAGTTTTGAGATTTCCAGTTCTCTTGATCATCACACAGTAGTGTGTCCACTGCCTAGGAAGTGAGGACATGAACTTCCTTACAATGTCTCTGTTTTCAAGAGAAACTCCTCCATCCACTAGGGTATCCACTATCTCAACATACCTGAAGTACTGCTGAGTCATGGTTTCACCTGTTTTGAAGGTGAAGTTTTCAAACTACTGCTTCAAGAGATCCTTTTTGTTCTCCTTGGCTTCAGAAGAACCCCCATACATTAGTTTCAGTGCATCCCATAACACTTGGCTGTTTTGCACTTCTTGAAACCTCTATATACAGAGTTTGGAAGGGTAGTTTGAAGAGCTGTCAAGGCTTTTCTGTCTATCTCTACTCTCTTCCTATCTTCATCAGAGTAGTTAGCCACATCTTTGGGGATCATACCAGCACCTGTAGCAGAAGGTGTGCTGGGTATGAAAGGTCCATTCTCAATAGACTCCTACATTCTTGAATCAAGAGACCTGATGAAACCTTCCATTCTTAAACACCAGGTGTCAACTCATCAAGAGTGATCAGTGGTGACTTGTTCATGGTTCCAGTTTCAATATCAGTTTTGGAAATGGCTGTCATTTGAAAAGTTTAGTATTTGTGTGTGTGAGGGATCTAACGATGGTGAGATCTTATATCAAGAGCCTGGAAAGCTCTGATACCAAATGCAGGATCGTTGAAGGGTATGAGTTACAACACAACAACACAAAGAGGAGATAAACTAAACTTAGATCAAACAGTAAACTGGATTAACCAAGAGATGACACTAAGAACACAAGTAATATAAGAGACAGAACACAAAGAACACAAGTATATAAGAGACAGAACACAAAGAACACAAGTGTTTGTTTTTCAAGAATGCAGTATATTGCTTTCTCTATGTTCTATTACAAGTGTTACAAAGCATAAATAAAAGATACAAGAACTGAGATACTTATACAACATCCTACAACCGGCTATACTTTGAAAGCCAGCCGGATACAATTGACTAGACACACATAAAATCAATTGTAGAGTCAAAAGGCAGATTGCCTTTTGACTAGTGACTATGACATGCCATATCTCACATCCTTATCAATTACAAAAAGGATAAATTACATAAAGTAGAAAGTTACAGACTCAAGACCTCAATGTACAGTTACCAAAAGCATGGACCTTTTCACCAAACCATGTTAGTTGGTGACTTGCAGAGTTGCAGCGAAAAGGTGTCTAGCTTTATGGAACAGTACATGAGATAAAGCATGTTACTAAAAGTCTTCGGAAGAAATCTGTCTTCATGAACTTGAAGCTTCGGAAGACTTTGTCTCTGAGGCTTCGGAAGACTTCATCTTTGCTTCGGAAGATGTTGGTCTTGGCTTCGGAAGATTTCACACTTAGAGTAGTTCTGTTGCACATGTGAAACTTCCGAAGCATTCCACTTCAATGCACTTGTGTAGCATGTAGGAAAGACTAAAGATGTTTAGGTTGCATCAGCCTCTTCATTAATCTCTACAGTTTCAATGAGGAATAAAAGAAAATTCCTGAGGTAGGGAAGATCAGGATTTGAGTTTGACAAAAGCAAGGTAAAATGTTTCAATTGTAAACAACTAGGAAGTTTTGCCAAAGAATGCAAAGCACCAAAGTCAAACCTTCTCCTCCAAGTTCATCAAACCCACAACCACACTCAACTCATCAAGGTCTTTCCACTTCATTCAACAAAAGAAATACGACACTTATAGACTCAGGAGAAGAGGTGATTGACTGGAGTTTCTAAGTGGAAGATGTTACACCCATCAATAATGCATTGATGGTTGGAAGCTCAACCTCTTTTACCACATGTAAATTTTAAACCCTACCATATAGCTGGATGTATAGCTAAGGTCAATTTGTACAAAAATCACAATTTGTATCTCAAATGTTGAATCAATCAATGTTTAAATTTGATTTTAAGAAAAATGATCAAGCTCAAAAGGAAAAGATAATGGAGCTAGAAAAAGATTGTTTCACAAATAAAGCACGAGCAAACCAGCCTTAAGACTCAAATTGATGATCAAATAAGAAAAATAAATTCAACACAATATGATCTAGCCATAGCTAAAACATATGCTAATAAATATAATGTCCGAACTGAATAGTTTGAAAAATTACTTGCTTTTACAAAAATTACCAATATTTGTTATGAATCCAAGGATCGCAATCAGGAATTATCAGTGCTAATGGAAATCAAGTCAGTGTTTGCGGAATCAACATTAACCTTGTTTATTTGTTTTTTTAAAATAAATATCAAATATAATGTATAATGATTATAACGAACACAATGATATGAATAGAATTAATAAGGAAACAAGATTGGATTCAAACGTGGTTTGTTAAATTTATTAATGATTACAGATGAATAAATAATGAATGACGTAAACAATAAATGCTTTAAACGTGTTGATGTTGATGTGACGGCTACTAGGGTTTATGATTGTTTGAATTGATGTGATGTTTGGTTTTGCCGTTTTGTTTCTCGTGTGTTCGTGTTCGTCAATTGATGTGAAACCTAGGATCCATAATTAATGGCATGTGTGTTTCAGTTAAGGAAACATTGGATCTCTTAGGATTTGTACAACTATCTTGTTGATGTGTTGACTTGTAACACTTGTATTATTTAAATACAAGTGTTTGGACTCCGCAGCTTAACAGATCTTCTGGAGGTAATTTGTGCTTCCAAAGGTACTTTTTCTTCCGAAGGTACTTTATCTTCCTAAGGTACTTTGTGTTCCGAAGGAGTCTGCTCATCCATAGGAGTCTTCACTTGAACTCTTTGATTGACTTCACCTTAACTCTACAGCTGATTGTTCATCCGCAGAGGTTCTTTGGATGTATGTTACTTGTAAGAAACATATATACGGAAGAACAAAATGTTCATCTATATATGTTTCTTACACTTGGTCAATTTTAGTAATTCACCAATTATAATGTTTGTACCTGTAATCATACACAAATCAACACACATAGAGGTTTACCTATATACATAATGCATACATGAAAATAATGAATTATAATCATTCATGACAAGTATGATTAAAGATCTAAGCCTATACAAAATGATCTAGATCTATTGTTCCTAGATCTAACATTTGTATCAAACCAAGATAGGTTTTGGGTATAATTCTGTGGAACCACCAATGATATACACTCCCACATATACCCATAAGTGCAACCTTGATGTAAATGAACAAGTATTTGCTGAACCCATCTGTACAAGGGCATCATTGACTTGGTTTGAGAATGATATTTTATGTTAATGTGAATCAACAAGGACCGAATATGATGATTGAGTTAATGATTGTATGGTGGAATCAAAAATCATGGAACATTGAATGCAGGAAATACGCATAAATGTTATTTGTATTAACGAAGGCAATCGATTACAATGAATGCTAGGGTTTGCATTAAATAGCAACAAGACACCTTGTAAACATTAGACTAAAAAAAGATTCTAATAGTCAAGAATGTGTATTAATAGTCACCTCACATACGAGGTTCTCTATTCTATTTATAGGGTGACAAGATGCCTTTTACAAAATGACTAAACTACCCCTGACCAATACATCAGAAAACTAGTCTAAGTCTTCATCAACATTTCTTTTGTTCATCCGCATTGAATAATGCAGATGATTTGATCTTGATCAACATTTCTTTTGGTCTTCAGCATTAGTGTTTTGTCATCAGCATTGACAAATGCGGATGAACAAACACTTATGCGCATTTGTTTCCAGTTATCCGCATTAGTGAATGCGGATGTACAAATACTTGTCAGCATTTGTTTCTGGCTATCCGCATTTGTTAATGCGAAAGAACAAACACTTGTCACCATTTGTTCTATGTTCATTCGCATATACAAATGCGGTTAGCTGACACTTATATTATTTTTTGCAGATTCTTCATCCGCTTGTTCTTGAACTTGTGGGATTTTCAACAGAACAACCATCAATCCACCACTTGAATTGGCCTGTATGATCCTTTCTGTCAGATCTTGTATGCCCAAGACACATACAAGATTGATGTGGTTAGTACGTTATGATTCAAGTCGGGTCATACCCAATAGCAAGCTATACAACCACCAATAAATATTTATTTCTTAATGAGATCATACAAATAAATATTGACACCAATTTAGAAAATGAGTTTTCTAAAACGTTGCTTTTGTAATAGAACAACATTATACAGATAATTTGTTCATGATAAATTATTTGTTTCATTATTTGAGTGAGTTAAATAATAACAAATAAAAGTGTCTTAATGTTATAAAATTAAAAGAGGTTTTAATTTTCTAAACTTATGGGTTGAATGTGTAAGTTTTTTGTAAAATTTATAATGTGGGGAACCCATTTTGAATGGTATTTTCGGCCACCCTTTTTGGGCATGAGGAACATCCACATCTTGGTATTATACAAGACTTTAACCATTCATGCACTCTTCCCTTGAGCACACTCTCTCTCACACACATGCAAAGAACTCATCCTTTCTCTCTTCTTGGCTGAAAAATTCGTTTTGTTGGCTGCATTTTGGGTTTTGGTTGGGCTATTTTCGGATTTGCAAGAAGAAGGTTTTGAGCATCCGGTGTTCTTCTACCTAACAAGCTAGGTGTTTGGAAGAGCTTGTGGGTATACAAGCTTGAGGTCTTCTATTTTAGAGGCTAGATATTCAAGAAGCATCATCTTCTTCTTCTCATCCATACTACATCATCTTGTTCTTGAAAGGTAGTTTCAAGAACACTCTTTTTGGTAGTTCTTTTGGTTTTGTTAGCATTTTATTTCACATACGTATGATCCTTTGTTCTTGGGTTTTGTTTTGGGTTAATATGGTTCTAATTTCCAGATTATTAAACACCTTTTAATCCCTTATATCCGCGGCATTTCTGAGGTTTAAATGGTTAAACTTGCTTTGATAAACTTGTAAAAAAACCCAACAATGGCATCTAGAGCCGGTTATGTGGAATACTTGCTCAAAAGTTCTTGAAAAGTTAGTTTTCATTGACTTTTTCAACCCATTAGGGGCTGTTTTGTTATGGATGAAACCCTAAAGTTTTGGTTCATGTTGGCCAGAACTTTAAGGTTAATAAAAAGGGTTCATAAGTGTTCTTGAATGTTGTATATGATACATATTTTGGTGCATAATATAGCCTTGACCTTATGTGTTTCGAATTTGGTTGATTGTGGTTTTGTCATGTTGGTTTTGATTCTTGAAAGGGTTATAATTTTGTGTTTGTATTTTGGGTTGTAATTTATTTATTCATTTGGTTATGTAATTAATAGATTAGGTGCATTTATTTTATTAGAAAAATATTGTATTAGGATATAATTTTGTAAAAGAAGATGCACAAGATGAAGACCCAAAGAAGGACACAAAAGACATGGACACTTGAAGCATTTGGATGTGGATTCAAGTAGGAGTTCATGGACACATTTTGATGTGTCATTTTAACCCTTAGGAAAGACCTTATGACAAAACTTGTGATGGTAAACAAGTGTGGTCAACTTAGTTGCTATGGTTATGCACTTATCTTTGTATGATTATGCTTGTTTGGTTGTTTGTTATATGATTGTTGGTTAATATTTGGATATGGATATGCATAACAAACTTATTAACTAACATAACAAGCAGAAAATTAATGGTTTTTTATCATCAAGTGATTAATATAAGGTTATTAAAAGGATTAATGATTTCAATAAAAGTGGTTTTATTAAAAGGTGAACCATAGGGTACCTTGTATTTGAAAGCATGCAAATATAAGGTACATAGAGTTTTCTAAACTAGTATTATGATAACTTAAAATTTCTTTTATAAACAAGTTTAACACCATCCTTGTAAGGCCCCGTTCTCGGGACGCTTATAGGTAGTAAATCATTGCACATAAAACATTTTATTATAGGTAGTAAATCATTGCACTTTACTTTTAACATTCATAAAACATTGCAGCGAAAATATAGAAATAACTTTTCATATCATTACAAATGCTTTTGCAAGTTAATACAATCGTTCATTTCAAAACATCATTCGTTCGCATTACAATGAAAAAAATTAATCAAAAGAATGTCGTCCAAAAGAGCTGAGTAGCTGCCCCGTGCCATCCTCAGCAACATTCCCTGCCAACAAGAAACACATAAAAGTCAGTGTCATTGAGTGAGTTCTAGTTTTATAATAAAATATACTTTATCTTTCGTTTAAAAAAACAGTCCGTTTCTTTCCTTCAAATCATAGTAGTCTTAAAACGTGATCACACATTGTACGTACCCATAGATAATAGTTATTATCTTCATCATCATTCATTTCGTACTTTTATTATATTTTGTTTTCATCTAGGTCCCATCATGTGCTTAACCCCCCTCTAGAGCACCAAGCAATTCATCTATGGTTAAGCGAAAAGGACCCTATACGTCTGGTCAATCACAAAGACTGAACCCCTGTGTGCATCCTCATAGGGTATTTAACCCGCACACAGTTGAGCTGACAACCATTCATTGGGTGTGAACCTCCATACATATGCTTGATCACACGGATCAAGTCCCAGTGTGCATCCTCATGGGGTAGCTAACCCGCACACGGATGACCTAACACTCCTCATTGAGTGTGAACCTCCATACATTTGCCGGCAAGACTTTCTTACGTTCGTTCGTTCTTTAATGCATGCATTATTCATTTCATTCCTCTTTTCATTATCTTCCACTTTACGTTACATAATACTTTTCATTTCATTCATCAACATTTAACGCAAAGCCAAGGAAGATAATCATACAAAATAAGGAACATAACATACACGGTCAACATCATCATACCGGGCATCATACAAACATAACACATATCATACATACCAACAACATGCATAAACATACAACATCATACATCACCATACATCAGCATCCATGCCCAACTTAACCTCTATAGCCTCAACAGTCATCTTACATGAACCCCCGGAACCTTCCACGCCAAAACTTACATCCGCACTTTCCCCCGAAAGTCATTAAATAAACTATGTTCTCTTGGGTACACAAGCCCTACTTGGGCGTATGGGCACCCTTCAGTCGCTTCGCCTTCGAGGCGACTGAACTCATGCGGATGGATACTAGGTGAATGGGCCCCATGTGAATGGAAATAATGCAAATGAACACAATGCAGATAAGCCCCATGCGAATGGAACTAATGCGGATGGACACTTGTGCGATTGAGCACAAATACGAATGAACACCCTCTGCGAATGAAATTAAAGCGGATGGACACCTAGGCGAATGGACCCTCAGTCGCATGACTCCCATGCGAATGGCCCTTAGTCATTCGACACACAATAGTATGGACTCCAGTCGAACAACTCACATGTGATTGAACCCCAGTCGCACTCCTTTCAGCCATATGGCCTCCAGTCGGTCGCCTAGCTCTAGCTGATGCAGAATGCAGTTCATCCCGAACCCAATCTGCGATTTTCGGCCTCTAAACCCTTCCAAACTCATTCTAAGCCTAAATCAACCATCCTAAACCTTAGAAACACATACCACAGCATCATACAAGCACACACAAGCCCGAAATCAAACTCCACTCGCATCACACACAAACACATACACACAGCTCAAACACACACACATTTCAAAAACGGGTTTCAAATGTGTTCCAGCCCCAAAATCATTCAAAAATATGTAAAAGAAGGGTCCTAGAACTCACACAAACAATACCAACATGTAGAGCTTTGATTCAACCCGCTACACTTCAAATTCCATGCTCGAATCCACACGAACCAAGCTTTTCTCCGTTTTTCTCCCTTTTTTCCTTCTCTCCTCTCTTTGGCTGAGTTTTTGCAAGTGTTGGGAGGGTGTGGGCTGCCCTCCTCTCTTATTCCTCTACTCATCCAATCTTTCTCCCATTTTGGCGAGTTTGGTCCCTTGACTTTGGACTTTATTTCTTTTTTCTTCTTTCGTCGGTTTCAAAGAAAATATCCGGGTGTTACAAGTCCACCCCCTTTAAATAGGTTTCGTCCCAAAAACCTGTTATTCCTCGAACAGACGTGGGTAATGCCGTCTCATTTCTTCTTTAGTCTTCCACGTAGACTCGGATCCTTTCTTGTGCTTCCACTGTACACGCACAAGAGGCACCACTTTATTCCTCAGCCTCTTCTATTTTTGATAGATGATTGCCACTAGTTGCTCCACATAATTGAACCGTTCGTCTACTTTGATATCCTCCAGTGGAACAATCATATCTTCATCTTCCAAGCACTTTCTCAGATGAGATATATGGAATGTCGGGTGAATTCCACTTAACTCATCTGGTAACTCCAGTCTATAGGCCACCTCTCCTACTCGATCAATGATTCGAAGGGCCCCATATACCTTAGGCTCAACTTGCCCCACTTTTTGAATCGGATGATACCCTTCCAAGGTGAGACCTTCAACATAACTAGGTCACCCACCTGGAACTCAATCGGTTTGCGTCGTTTATCAGCATACGACTTTTGTCTATCTTTAGCTGCCTTTATGAAGGCCTTGATCTTTTCAAGCTTCACAGTCATAGCCTCGATTACCTTGACGCTCCCTAACTCTTTTTGACCAATATCACCCCAACACACGGGTGCTCGGCATCTCCTAGCGTATAGCATCTCATAAGGGGGCATACCAATGCAGGCATGATAGCTATTGTTGTATGAGAACTCAGCTAATGGTAGGTGGTAATCCCAACTTCCCCGAAATCGATAACACATGCCCGGAGCATGTCCTTCAATGTCTGAATGGTCCTCTCTGACTGACCATAAGTCTGGGGATGGTAAGCCGCGCTGATGTGTAACCTCATCCCTATAGCATCGTGGAATTTCTTCCGAAATTTGGATGTAAATCGGGTGCCACGATCCGACACAATAGACACCCGTACACCATCACAAGTTACAATCTCCTTAATGAAAAGTTCCGCCAACCTCTCAGATGAATATGGCTCGCGGATCGGTAGGAAGTGAGCACTCTTCATCAGACGGTCAACTATTACCCATATGGCATCGTACCCTTTCAGGGTACGCGGCAACTTTGTAATAAAATCCATGGTGATGTGCTCCCACTTCCATTACGGTATATCCAAAGGTTGGACCTTTGGATCTTTCCATACAGCTTCTGATGCTCGGTCTTCACCTGTAGACAACTAAGGCATTTACTCACATACTCCACCACGTCACGTTTCATACATGGCCACCAATAATCCTTCGTCATGTCTTGATACATATTTGTGGCACCTGGATGAATGGAGTATGGAGTTTTGTGAGCTTCATCCATAATCTTCACCCGTAGATCCCCAAAACAAGGAATCCATATCCTCCCAAATCGAGTTCTAACACCAAGCGTGTTTTCACCCATTTCTGCAACCAGGCCTCTCATTCTTTCAGAGTTAAGGTGATCTTTTTTTAGTGCCTCAATTTGAAACTCTTTAACTTGCTTCATCACATAAGAGGTCATGATCATCTGGTAAGCTTTTACCCGAATCGGCTCGGCCTTTCTTTTCGACTAAGGGCATCTGCCACCACGTTGGCTTTGCCCGAATGGTAATGGATCTCACAATCATAATCTTTTATAAGCTCCAACCATCATCTTTGTCTCATGTTCAGGTCCTTCTACTCAAAGAAGTACTTCAGGCTCTCGTGGTCAGCGAATATGGTGCACTTCGTCCCGTAAAGATATTGCCTCCAAATCTTTAACGCAAAGACCACAACTGCTAGCTCCAAGTCATGAGTAGGGTAATTAACCTCATGAACCTTTAACTATCTGGATGCATAGGCTATAACTTTTCCTCTCTACACTAACACACACGCCAACCCTGAGTAGGAAGCATCAGAATAAACCACCAGATCTTCACTCCAATCGGGTAATGACAAAACAGGAGCTTGAGTCAATCTCGCCTTCAATTCTTCGAACACCTTCTCTTGAAATAGACCCCATACAAAATTCACATCCTTCTGGGTCAACATAGTTAGTGTGTTAGGACCTGGTATTTGACCGAAATACCTGGAGATTAACGTGTAAACCAGATCAAATAGTGCGGAATCCTATTTGATTGGCGATCCAATCAGTCAGAACACACGAAGAATCAATCAAGAATTGAAACTAACGTTAGAAATCGATTGGAAATCGATCTAATGTGTTCTGTGAACTTGGAGAACGAGTTGGAAGGTTTCTGGACGGCTAGGGTACGTCTGGAATCGTAATTGATCCAGTTCCTTTTGTTTTTCACGAATTGAGTTGTATTTATAGGTTGGCCCTATCCAATCATGCGACTGAACCATTAGTTTGGTTCAGTCGTGCGATTGAACCATGCGGTTGATTCATTCGTACGACTGTGTTCAGTCGTGCGACTGAGCCAATCTTATGTTACAGTCGTACGACTGATCCAGTCTCCTGGTTCAGTCGTGCGACTGAGTCAATCGTGTGAAGTTCTTCATGCGTATGATTCATTCGCATGAGCCATTCGCATGAGAACTTCATTAAGTTAAATTTGAATGTTTTAATTAATAGAACATAATGTGCAACCATTCAAGCAATCATCAACCTAATCAATTCAATCACAACTCATTAATGAATTATTAAACATCACAAGTAACAAACAATTTATGTCATTTCATTAATCAATACAGATTACATCATACTCAGACAGACAAGATTCATTACATTTCAAATCATGATCTAGGGACATATACATGCATCAACAAACTCCCCCTTGAACCTAGATCTCTCTAATGTCTTGTTTTCTTCATTACCTCCTCATATTTCTCGTACTTATCCTCTTGTGTGACTCCCGCGTGAATATCAAACGGGAAGCAAAGTCGTATAACGTTTTGGAACTGGAGGGCTTGTACAATGTCTTTTGTGTCATAGAACAGTGGCCACTTGTATAATGTATAGACATCAATAGCAGACAAGTTGGTTAGCCACAATGGGTCGAATACCCTGATAGTATCCATTTGTTCCGCTTTGTTCAGAACTATGACAGCTTCAGCAGTTCTCCAATCATAGTACCACCACTTAAAGTGTGGTGTGAAATCCTTTGTCATTTCCCGAAGTGGGATTCTTGACATTGTGCGCGGAGGATTCCACTTCAACACAATCTTTGGTTTTCCAGTAATGGCATCCATCTCAGACCTTCTAATATACCTTGTAGGTTGTTGAGGTCTAAAGTTAATCCACCTGGTGTGGTACTCTTTCTTTAGGGCAGCCTCAAACCAGCCTGACATCTTTCTCGGGTCAGCATACAACAGCTTCAATTTGGCCAGCTGGTTGAGCTCAAAACCTGGTAGAGTCTTTAGATCATGTGGAAATCTAAAGTACTCTATGCCCTTCTCCCTCTTAACAGCATAGACGTTAAGATCATCAAAATATGCCCATGCTATAATCCTGCCTGACACCGTAAGATGTTTCTTGACGCTGTAGAATTTGGTGTAGGCATCCCTCTTCGGTGCAGCACGTTGGGCTCTAACTTCTTTAAAACATTCAGCCTACTCAGCCTTTCGAATGTCTAAGTCATCATTTGAGGTTTGGGCTGTTCCTTAGGTCTTTCCTGTTTCCTGCTCCATCTTGTCTAGTACCTCAAACATATCAGTGACTAGGGACTCACCCAGATTGGGGACCACATTACCCTCGTTGTCAGCGTACTGAGGGTACTCTTCTGCAGTAATATCTTCAACCTCAACTTCCTCAACGTCATTTAATTCTTCGTCACTGGTTGAATCAACTGTTGGAGCATCCTTGACAATTTCATCAGGATTTAGTCTGAACATCTCTGCCAGTTGCTCATTAGATAGGTCGTGAATTATTTCACCTTCTTCAGGGGTATAACTCACTGACCTTCTGACAATCCCTTGCAGATCAAGAATCATTGTGAGTTGAGACTTGACCTGTTGAAGGGGAGCAATATCAAACTCATCTCTGTTGTACTTTGGATCTGTTTGATTTACACATTTCACACTCAAATCATTATTATTTGATCAAACAAAATGCATTAACTTAATATAAACATTTAGTACATGGTTTTTCAATACAGAATACAAAAGTAAATAAATACATAAACATCTACTATTTACTTTTATCCTGAATACTCGGCTCTTCACGTGAAGGTGCAGAAGCAGAAGCTGACTGATCTTGTCTGTTCTTTGATCTTTTCTCTTGCCTTGGAGCTGAGACAGATTCAGCTGCTTCTCCTCCGTCAGTGTCTTCATCTTCACACCATTCTTCGGTTTTCTCTTCATCAGTTTCACTCTCATTATCATCATCGTCTTCATCATCTTCATTATCATCATCATTTCTGTCCCCATCCCTTATCTTTAAAGGTTCCTGCTTTGATCCTTTCAATTTTAGCAAAATGGTCCTCTTAGCCTTTTCCAACTCCTCTATTTGCTTACTTGCTGCGACACTTTGAGCTTGGAGTTGGTCCATCTGGGTGCTCTGAGCAGCCAATTGCTGGGCCTGCTCCTAATTACTCAATCATGCTCTGCAATTTTATGCGATTGTGCAACAGTCAGGTCAGTAAGCTGGCGGATCTGAGTTGTCTTTTCCTCATCAGCCACCAACAATCGCAACACCATTCTGTTTAACGCCAACAACTGTTCCTCTACCCCGATTGGAGGTAGAGGAGATCTATAGGTGTGTGAGGGATGGGCTGAGGGCATTGGTTGGTGTGAAGTGGTGGTGGAAGTGGCGGTAGTGAAGATAGGTCTGTATAGTGGTGGAGGTGATGAGGGAGTGAAGAATGTGGTGGTGGAGGGAAACGGTGCTGTGGTGGAAGGTATGGTGGGGGCTGTGATAGATGTGGTGGACGTGGTGGATGTGGTGGATGTTGTGGAAGGTATGGTGGGGGCTGTGATAGAGGTGGTGGATGTGGTGGATGTGGTGGATGTGGTGGATGTGGTGGAAGTGGTAGTGATAAAGGTCATCCTACGCTTCTTCTTTTTCTGGCCATGGGGTTTGGCCATTCTCTTCCTCCTTGATCCAGTTGAGGAGGAAGCTCCCCCTACAATCCCGCCTGAGGACCCCGGAGCATAAGTTGGGTCAGTTTTTGTATCTCCGGAGCCTCTCGGTTGTTCACCAACAACCCTTAACCCATGTTCTATGGGAACAACTTTCCTTGCCACAGTTTCGGGTAAGTGGCTCCTCATCCGATTCAGCCTCATCCTCCTCGTTAAGAACAAAATCTTGATGAAATCCCGCTGACTCAGTTACTTCAGCAGATGAGACAGACACAGGAGGTACAGAATCAGACACAGTGCCTCTGGGTGGAATAGCATCATCCCCACTGTCATCCTCATCTGAGTCAAGAGTGGGTAGGGCTATCTGTTCCACATCAGAGTCACTGTCCTCGTGACGCCACTTTCTCTTTTCCGGCACTACATAGTCCTCTCTGGCAAGATGACAAAACAACCTCCTGACTGGAGGCTTCACTTGCTTTCCCCGGTATACTTTCATCCTTCCCAGGGTGGTGTCATCCATTACCTCCAAGACTACTGAATCCTCCTGTTCTTTTGGCAGGGAAGGAAGCTTCTGATCTATTATCATTTGCATAAACCGTGGGTACATACAGAAGGCTTCCTTTCCTTTCCCCTCGATGTTCTCCACCAGATAGGTGAAGATCATCTTAGAGAAGCTGAACGGATGGTTCAGCACCAACGCAACGTATGCATTTTGCATCTGATCCGACAGCTCATCAAACCCACCTTTTCTTGAAGCCATGCACTTGAGCAGCATGTGTGCAAGGTATTTAAACTGGGGACAGAGGTTACTCTTGTTGAGTACCCCTGAATTGATGTCCCCAGAGTATTTGGCTCTAAGAAAACATCCTCTGACAGTGAGGGGGTGTAAACGGGTTGGGCAGTCACCGTCATCCCCCAATTGAAGTACAATCCGTAGATCCTCCTCAGAAACGGTAATATCCTCGCCAAATATGGTACTTCTTATGCAGTGAGGTTCAGATGATCTATCAACTGTAGCGCCTTCCCAGAAGGCTTGTTGAATGGATCGATATGGGGTGCAAGGGGTAGAGATGGCATGCGCAATCCGTGATCTCAATAGAAAAGTGAGAATGCCAGAGAATTCTGCAGCATTTCTGGATGTTAAGTCCAGAGGGGCACATATATTATGCTTTGTGCTCATAATCCATCTACTCGCCATCTGTTACACAAAGATAGTAAACATTAGTACCATGTACTAAGAAAGTCATGAACTCATTAAGCTTGAAAAACATCTTCTGTCATGCGATTGAAATTGTGCGACTGAGTTCAATTGTGCGATTGAACCGTGCGAAAGGGTTTAGTCGTACGATTGAATGGTACGAATGGGGTTCGGTCGTGCGATTGACCCCATACGTATCTCAGAGTGTGCGATTAGGCTCCTACGCATATACCTTCATGCGGTTACATCAGTCATGCGACTGAACTTCAAACGCATGGTTCAGCCATGCGTATGGGCAGTTTGAGACCTTCAGTCGTGCGACTGAAGTTCATCATGCTGTCCATTCGCATGAAGACCAACTGTTCGATTCACATTTTCTGTTTCACCCAATTTTTGTTTTAAACCTCTATATCTTTCATTGGACTCGCCATCTCGTCACTAATGACCTATTAAACTTAATTTTAACATTTAGCTTAGTTTATGTAGGTTATTAGGGCATTTTTCAATCCGATCAAAGTTTCATTCAAAAACCCAAATTGGACTCAAAATCTTCTGATTTCTATAAGGTTGAACTGCAATGTACCTGTATTCTTGTCAATCGAAAGTCAGAAGATGAATAGCAATGTGAACAACTATCTCTAGAAATTTGGCAGAGTAACGGGAAAGAAAGCGATTGAGTGCGATGGGAGTGGGAGTGATGAGTGAGATGCGATCGACTGAGGCCCTTTAAATACTGACCCTATTTCAATCGGCCGACTGGCCTCATTCGCTCAGTTCATTCGGGCGACTGAGGTTCAGTCGTGCGATTGGTCCAGTCGGTCGCTTTCAGTCGGCCGACTGAGTCTCAGTCGGTCGACTGCCTCATTCGGTCTCCTTTATTCGCATCTCAATTAACCGACTAAGTCTCAGTCGGTTGACTTACTCATTCGCACTGTCATTCGGTCGAAAGGATCATTCTTAAACGCCATTCGGTTGAATGACTAATTTCATGTCCAGTCGTGCGAATGGGATCCATTCGCATGGTTGGCATATTCATGGTCCAATTGTGCGAAGGGATCCATTCACATGGTTGGTCCAATCATGGTCCCGATGCGAATGGGATCCATTCGCATGGTTGGTTCACATTCATGGTCCAATCGTGCGAATGGGTTCACACTTGGTAGATTTTCTGCCATTTTGAACATTTTAACCTTTTGAAATAGACATTATAAGCTCTTAACCAATTCAGTCACTTCAGATGTGACTTTTTAAACTTTGAAAAACATGTGGCCATCTCAGACATGACCCTTTTAGGTAAGTTATTCCCTTCCGATTTCCCTGATGTAGTCCGACAGACACACAAATTAAAAGATTAACATAGAAACTTAAACTAACTACACAAATAAAGTTTCTTTTTGGACTTTTTGTGAGAGATAAAACCCTAAGATGGAAATCTAAGGGATTTGGTTGGGAGTAGACAGCTTCAACTTAGATTGATCATATCTGGACCAATTCAATTTTGGAATCATACAGGAACGTCAAATCATTTGGGACTTGTTATTAAAACTTTTTGATGCTTAAATTTTCGGTGTCATCCAGAGTCGTTAGCACTTAAGGAAATCATACTGAAACTCTTGATTTTCACATTGATTTGAACTCTTGAGAATGTAACCACTAAGATTGTCAGTATGTTTGTCCACTTAAATCCATACACAGACTTTTGACGCAGACTGGTGACTGATTTAGGTTTAATTATTTCAGCTAACATTTGTGGATCCCACACTTATATGGTAATCAACATTCCTCAGAGGTTTTTGAGCGTTCTACGGGTATTATTACAAGAAGAGACTATTCTTAGAGCTTTCAAAGAGAAGCCTGTCCTCAGGTCAGTGCCATCGCACAGCAGAGAGGCGGCAAACAAATGAATTCTAGAATATCTAGGTTATGCTTATCCTCAGGTCAGTGCCATCGCACAGCAGAGAGGCACACAACCTATCTCCTTGTTAGAGCAGTATTTTATTTTACACAATATGCACCAACAACATAAGTCATTAGCTTTATTGCATTTGTCTTTCATTTTTTCTTGCTTTGCTCTAATTATGGTCATCCGCACGTTTGTGGCATTTAAATGCTCATTACCCCTTATTGGAATATATTTGATTGTGTTAACCAGTGATAAGATGGAAGCCCACAGTCAGTTGAACAACTTAGTTTGATCTTGAGATCACCAATCAGGTCTAATTGTCTATCGTGTTGAATCTACCAACATATCATTGTGGTCTAGCAGCCTCTAAGTCTTTTCTTTGTGTCACCTTAGGAGTTGCCAGTTTTCTATCATCTTCCCTTTTTATATTGCTTAGACTACACAGACTTATACTTTGAACTTTTGCATCTTTTCAAAACTTAAATTTTAAAGTCCCTCTTGATTTGTTCCTGTGTACTATCATTTTCCAAAGGTATTGAATCGGTATCACAGACACAATCTACCTTATTTCAGCTAGTTACCCCTTCTCCCTCATTTTTTTTAATGTTAAGTTGCTGACATAGCTCCCCCTAAAATACTAAAATCATTCGGATTTATTATTTTGGATTTTAATAAACAGCAAAATAACATGAGTTTAAATATAACAGACAAAAAGAAAAAACAGATAACATAAAATAAAATAAACTTTAACGAAACTACATCGGACTAGACATTATTCTCATCAGGAATTACCTCACTTTTCTTTTTAACGCCGTTGACCTCTAGCAAATATTGAAAACGTGGTTTATCAAAGGCTTTAGTATAGAGGTCAGCACATTGAAAATCAGTATTAATTTTAACCACATCAATTAAGTTCTTTTCAAAACAGTCTCTTATGAAGTGGTATTTAATACCGATGTGTTTGGTCTTAGGATGTTGAACCGGATTTTTGGTTACTGCAATTGCAGCAGAGTATCAACAAAAGTAGGAGTAGATGAGAATTTTAAACCGTAATCCCGCATTTGCTGTTGAATCCAAATGATTTGTGAACAGCAACTTGCAGCAGCAACATATTCGGCTTCACAGGTTGACAATGCAACCGATGTCTGCTTCTTACACTGCCATGTAACTAATCTTCTCCCAAAGAATTGACACCCCGCTGATGTAGACTTGTAGTTCATTTTGCAGCCTCCGTAGTCGAGTCACTATACGCCGTGAGCTCAAAATCATCATCATGAGGATACACAACCCCAGTGTGGGTGTACCCTTTAGATAGCGAAAAATCCTTTTGACCCCGATCAGATGATTGACCTTAGGTTTAGCCTGATATCTGGAACATAAACATGTAGCATACATGATATCAGGTCTTGAGGCAGTGAGATACATGAGGGATCCAATCATTCCTCGGTACATAGTGGCATCTACAAGATCTCCATTCTCATCAGGTGCTATATCATGATTCGTAGCAAGTGGAGTCCCAGCAGCAGAAGCATTCTCCATGTCAAAGCGACTGAGAATGTCTCCTACATACTTGGTCTGATGTAGAAAGATCCCATTAGGTGTTTGATCCACCTGTAACCCGAGAAAGAACTTCATCCCCCATAGCACTCATCTCAAACTCTTTCTTCATCACTGCTTCAAACTCTTTGCATAACTCTTCGTTCTTTGACCCGAAGATTATGTCATCAACATATATCTGTACGAGCAGTAGGTCGCCATCCTTTTCTTTAATAAACAGTGTACAGTCAATGACTCCCCTGCGAAAGCCGTGTTTCACAAGATGAGTCGAGAGTTTCTCATACCAAGCTCGAGGAGCTTGATGAAGCCCATATAAAGCTTTGTCAGCTTGTAAACTCTATCCCGATGATAAGGGTCTTCAAATCCCTCGGGTTGACTTACATAGACTGTTTCCCTGATTTCCCCATGAAGGAATGCACTCTTCACATCTAATTGGTAGACTTTAATCTTCATGTACGATGCATAGGCAAGGAAGATACGAATAGCTTCCATCCTTGCCACGGGTGCAAACACCTCATTTAGTCAATCCCTCGACTTGGCGAAAACCTTGAACCACCAGTCGAGCTTTGTTCCTGATAATGACTCCTTGGTCATCCTTCTTGCATTTTAGTACCCATTTGGTGCCAATGACTTTAGCCCTTTAGGTCTATCAACCAGAGTCCATACACCTAACTTCTTAAACTGCAGAAGTTCTTCTTGCATGGCACTCACCCCGCCTCATCATTTAGTGCTTCACTGACATATTTTGGCTCAACCTGCAAAACAAAACATCGATAAGCACCATCATGAATGTAACCCTTCTCCATAACTGAGGCGTAATCAGCTGAGTATAGCTGATTTCGGGTTTGTACTCCTGATCGGACATCTCCAATAACATTGTCAAGGGGATGATAGACGTTTAGTCGTGATCCTGGAGTAGTCGGCACAGTCACCTCCGAACCAAGATTGTGAACATTTTGTTCTGCATCTGAGGAAGGTGGAGTTTGAGGTTCCGAAGTCGAGGGTGCATCACTTATGGATGCTTGTGGACTTTCAGGAACTGGAACCTGTTCCTCCTGACTGTTCTGGTCATCTGCTTCAGTTTCATCTTCAGAGGAGGAGTCACTGTCATCGACTACCCTTCTGACTGAGTAGATGATTCTCCCTGTGTGGTAGATGGTGTATTTAGAATATCACATATCATCCTAGTAGCTAACTCATCATCCGAGGGAGAGAGAGGATGTTGAAGGACTTGAAGAATCCATCATAATCGAAGAAGTATGCAGGTCCTTTGCCTGTAGGTGGTGTGTATATCTCTGAACGTCGACATTACACCACACTTCGACAAGACCCGTTGAATTATTGTAAACTCGCTTGTTCGGTATGTTGTATCCTAGAAAAATTCCTTCAACTGCCTTCTCGCTGAATTTGCCTTCTTGTGTCTTCTTCAGAAGTGTACACGGTGCGCCAAAAGGTTCAAGATACTCCAAATTCGATTTGCGTCTTTGTAGTAGCTCATAACATGTCTTTCGTGGCGCTTGACTATTAGGACTCGATTCAGTGTATAACACGCATTGCCACTGCCTCATTCCAGAATTGGATAGGCAGTTTCGAGTCTGCCAGCATAGTCCGTGCTGTCTCGATCAAACTCCTGTTCTTTCTCTCAGCAACGCCATTCATCTGAGGTGTGTAAGCAGAAGTGAATTGATGCACAATTCCCTTTTCCTTGCAGTATGCCTCCATCCCTTGATTCTTGAATTCTGTCCCATTGTCTGAGCGTATTTGTCTAACTTTTAGCTTGTAGAGGGATTCCAGTGTGGTTACTAATTCCTTGAATGTCTCCAAAGTTTCTGATTTGGATTTCAGAAACATTACCCAAGTGAACCTTGAGTAGTCATCAGTGACCACAAAGCAGTACACGTCGCCTGCAATGCTCCTTGTACTAACTGGACCAAACAGATCCATGTGAAGAAGCTCAAGAGGAAGTTCTATTGAATGAACTTTCTTTTCCTTATGAGACTTCTTTGTCTGTTTGCCTTTCTTGCACGCTACACAAAAATCAGGAAGTTGGAAGTTCTTGACATTCACTCCTCTCACTAAATCCTTCTGAATCAATGATTCATCTTCCTTTGACTAATGTGTCCCATTCTCCGATGCCAGGAGATTGAATCCTTCTCAGTAGCTTTAGATAAAAAACACTGAACCTCATGATCCGTTGTAGTAGCTGTTGATAGATCCAAGACATAAAGGTCTTTATATCTTGAAGCAGTCATTAGAACTTGGTCCTCTGGGATCATATATTCTTTCTTTAGCACGTAACACTTCTGGCTATCGAAGATGACTTTAAATCCTTTATCACAGATTTGGAAACAGAAAGTAAGTTGTTCTGAAGTTGTTGAACGTAGTTCACCTTATCAAACTTAACTTTCTGATTTCCCACTTCCCTGAGCTGTGATATAGCCTCCTTTGTTTCCTGCAAAGGAAACATGCCCTCCTTTTATTTGTTTGACGTTAGATAAAGGCTCTATTTCCTGTCATGTGCCTGGATGCTCCGCTGTCTATAATCCACGTGTTAGTCTCAGCACTGTATCGAACACCCTGCACATACAAAGTAATGAATTAGTTTAGGTTAGGACCCAAGCTTTGACTGTCTTGGGTTTCCCAGAGGCATCACACATCATAAACTCCACCCATTGACCCTTAGAGGGTGAGGGTAGCTCAGGTCCTTCTTGTTATCAGTATCAGATACGTAGGTTGACTTTTCTTTCCATAAGCCAGATTTGTGCAATGCCTGTTTATGATAAACAGTCGTTTGGCTTGCAAGTTGGACTTTAGGTTCACTAGCTCTTCTAGGTGGAGTTAAAGAGCTCCTCTTAGAAGACTTAGGTTTTGAGTCCTGAAGTTCAATCTTCTTCCTAGGTGTCTGATAAAAATTACAGTAGGAAGCAATGTGTCCATATTCTCCACAGTTGTAGCACGCTCTGCTATCAACTTTATGATTAAACTTTCTTTGTGGAGAGGTGCGCGACACTCTAGTAACATCATAACTTTAGGTTTGACTCTAGTATGTTTGATGTTTTCTCTGGTTTAACAAAATTTACTGTTTTAACCTGTTTAACATGTTCCTTTTTGGTTAACAAGGTTTTTGACTTGAAGCATGTGAGAAAGTAACATTTGAAGTCCTTTTTGGTTCTGATTTGACTTTGTTAGAACTTGACTTTACGTTAACCTTGTCAAACTTCTTTTCCAGATTAACACAAGGCAATTTTCCCTTTGCCTTTGAAGTTGTCTCCTTTTGTTTGTTTCCAGTGTCAATAGATGAACATTGGGAATCTGGATCACTTACAAGAGGAGTAGTCACTACATGATCCTTGATGGGATTACTACTTAAAGGTCTAGACTTAGTGTTCATCAAGGTCTCAGGTGGTGGCGGAACCACTTTATAAACCAGTCCCTCCCCGTTGTTCCTTTCTTTTACTAAGTGTTGGACTATGTGCGACGAACTAGTCCAACTATGCAGTTTCTGTTTTAGTGAATTGACTTCTACTTCTAGAACTGCCTTTTGTTTCTTAGTGTCTTCTAGGGAGTTAGATAGTACCTAATGTCATTTGCTTGGTTAAAAGCCACTACTTTGGTTTCCCTAAGTTGTTTAGTCAATAGGTCTTTTTTCCTTATAACTATGCTCATTTTGTTTTAGTACTCTATTAGCCTCAGTGCACAGACGTAAATCTTTTACTAAGTTATCATTATGATCTAGTAACCTAGCAAAATTTTCATCTATGCTATTCCTAAAAGTATCACAATGAGAACAAGCATGATTATTAAAAATTTGGTCAGTGGTACTTACCTGAGTTGGTTCAGAAGAGTTAGCCATCAGTGCAGCATCAAATGTTTCTGGTTCTGGTGATTCTGACTTTTCTGTCTCTGACGTGGAAACTTCCTCAATTGGTTTGTAACTGACCTCGGCTACAGTTGTTTCTTCATTATGTGACATTCTATCTCAACTGCTAGATCACCTTCACTCGTAGAATCATCATCAATATCCTCAACACTGGCAATGTTAGATTCTCCTGGTGAGAAAACCTAAAACTCCAATCCTGTCCTTCATCATCATGAGCAGTTAAGGCGTTTGGATCTTTGTTTGATGAAGTAGAACTAGAGGCTTGCTTGTCTTGGCGAGTAAAGGATGAGAACGGGTTCCCATTCCCCGTCTTCTTTGGCTTGACACATTCTCATTTGAAGTGCCCCTTCTCACCACAGTTAAAGCAGGTCACTTTACTTTATGAAGCCAAAGGTGGTATCCTTAGTAGCAACCAAGTTCTGTCCAGTCTTTTTCACAAACTTCTTCGCCCTCCGGACAGCACTTGCTAAGGCCCACATTATATCCATTCTCTCAAGCTTCATCTCATCCACCTGCTCGTAGTCCTCATCTGCCAGATGGCAGTTTCCAATCTTCCCGGCAACAAGTCCATCATATGAATGAACCACTGCTGCTAAAAGATCCATATGCTCTCGAGCTACTTCCACGGTCACATTACCGAGGTTCTCGATATTCAGTTGGGTAGCGCTTGCTTCTGATCCAATATAATGGGTACATGATGACCCGATGTGTCTGATCCAGAAGGAGAAGCATGTGAAGGACCTGACGAGCTAGACAAAAAAGCAGTCTGGAGGGGTTCTCCAGATGTCTTAGCTTGAGGCGTGGCGTTGTATAAAGGGATTTTGTGTGTACGAAGACTTCTGAGCTCTATACTTCATCCTTAGTGCTTCTTCTCGCAACTTAAGAATGAAGTCATTTATATCCAGCTTTACAAGTATTCCATTCTGTCTAGGTTTGACACGAATGTAGCCCACTTATCAGGCAATCCGTCTGCGAAGTTGCTTACTTCTCTTCCATGGAAGTAGCCATTCCATGTGTATGCAATTCACTCATCAAGTGGTAGAATCTGTCTATGACTTCATCTAAACCTTCATTACCAATTGATGAGAAGTTATCGAATTCCTTCATTAACTCCTTTGCCTTGATTGCCTTCAATGATGCATTCTATATATCTCTTCTCTAGCTCGTCCCACAGTTTCTTGGACTGCTTGTTCTCTGAATACGGTGGAATATGTCTTTGGGGATAGACTGAGTGATCAATGCATAAACTCTTTTCTCTACATTGTACTTTACTTTTCGTGCGTCTGTCCCCGCTTAATGTTAGCTTAACTCCATCAGCTCCCACCGGTGTACTATAACCAATCTCAATGGCTTCCCACAGATTAGGATCTACTCCATTAAGGTAGATCTCAAAACGTTGTTTCCAGTGGGGAAACTCGTCTAAAGTCAAAAGCTTTGGTGGTTTATTGTGATTCCCCACCTCACTCTCAAGCAACAGCAGGTTCTGTATCCTTGAGTCCTTCCCAGCAGTAAAGGCTGACATCTGATATTCCATGACTAATAAACTTATAATCTAATCAAACAAACTTTCACCGATGCGACTGAAGGATGCGAATGAGCTAATCGTGCGTATAAACTCTGCGATTGGTTCAATCGTGCGGATGAACTGGGCGATTGGTTCAGTCGTGCGAATGAATCTGGTGCGTATGAGCTATGCGAACGAACGTTCAATCGCCGAATGAGGGTACGACTATGTCCAATCGTGCGTATGAGCAATGCGAATGGAGTCCAGTCATGCGAATGAGTCACTCGTGCGACTGAAGCTGCTGTTTTGCGAAAATTTCTAGGTTTGACGGGTTTCGCCGCCGTAAAGATTCGAAATTTCACAAGTTCTAATCGCCTAAGTCCTAGAAACCAAACTTCGATGAGCAGGGAACTTCCAAGATCACTTTTGATGCCAAAGATTGCGTTTTTAGTGCAAAAACACAAACTTTTATGCAATCTTGATTGAATCAACACGTAATCAAGAGCCAATGGCTCTGATACCACTTGTTAGGACCTGGTATTTGACCGGAAATACCTGGAGATTAACGTGTGTAAACCAGATCAATAGTGCGGAATCCTATTTGATTGGCGATCCAATCAGTGAGAACACACGAAGAATCAATCAAGAATTGAAACTAACATTAGAAATCGATTGGAAATCGATCTAATGTGTTCTGTGAACTTGGAGAACGAGTTGGAAGGTTTCTGGACGGCTAGGGTACGTCTGGAATCGTAATTGATCGAGTTCCTTTCGTTTTCCACGAATTGAGTTGTATTTATAGGTTGGCCCTATCCAATCATGCGACTGAATCATTAGTTTGGTTTAGTCGTGCGATTGAACCATGCGGTTGATTCATTCGTACGACTGAGTGTTCAGTCGTGCGACTGAGCCAATCTTATGTTACAGTCGTACGACTGATCCAGTCTCCTGGTTCAGTCGTGCGACTGAGTCAATCGTGTGAAGTTCTTCATGCGTATGATTCATTCGCATGAGCCATTTGCATGAGAACTTCATTAAGTTAAATTTGAATGTTTTAATTAATAGAACATAATGTGCAACCATTCAAGCAATCATCAACCCAATCAATTCAATCACAACTCATTAATGAAATATTAAACATCACAAGTAACAAACAATTTATGTCATTTCATTAATCAATACAGATTACATCATACTCAGACAGACAAGATTCATTACATTTCAAATCATGATCTAGGGACATATACTGCATCAACATAGTGGAGAAGCGATCTTGGAAAAATCTTGGATGAATCTTCTGTAGTAGCCTGCCAAACCCAAGAAACTACGAATATCAGATGGCGTCTTTGGCGACTTCCATTGCATCATCGCCTCCACCTTTTGGCGGGTCCACCATAATCCCGTTATGATTCACCACGCGACCGAAGAATTAAACCTCACGCAACCAGAACACGCACTTGGAGAACTTGGCGTACAACTTCTCATTTCTCAACGTCTTCAGAACCTCCCGAATGTGACCGGCATGTCTTCGAATAAATCCAAATATCATCAATAAACACAATCACTTATTTATCCAACATCTGCTGACACACCCGATTTATCAGATCCATAAAAGCAGCTGGCCCATTGGTCAAACCAAAAGACATGACAAGAAACTCGTAATGACCATAACACGTGTGAAAAGCTGTTTTAGGAATATCCTGCTCCTTCACCTTTAGCTGATGGTAGCTAGATCCAGGCTCTATCCTTGAAAACCAATAGGCACCTTGAAGCTGATCAAATAAGTCATCAATTCTTGGTAAGGGGTATCGGTTCTTTATCGTCAACTTATTCAGCTCACGGTAGTCAATGCACATCCTCATACTACCGTATTTCTTCTTCACGAACAGGACCAGAGCACCCCAAGGAGATATAGTTGGTCTAATGAACCCTTATCAAGTAGCTAACTAGTTCAAACTCTTTCATCTCAATTGGAGCCAAACGATATGATGCCTTGGCAACAGGTTGGGCAGCGGTATCAGATCAATCTAAAACTCGATCTCCCGGTCAGGTGGAACTCCTGGTAAGTCTTTTGGGAACACGTCTAGAAAGTCACATACAACCGGTACATGTGGTGCTAGTGTATCCACATCTTTTACATAGGCCAAGTAGGCACTACATCCACGCCTCCTGCACTTTCCTACCACCGCCATTGAGATTAGTTTGGGGATCGTTATGACCTGATCCCCATAAACCGTCACCTTACTCCCGTCAGAGTGTCAATCGAATAATCTTCTTGCGAAACATAATGTTGGCCTCGTAGTCCGCCAACCAATCCATCCTGAGAAACAAATCGAAACCACCTAAGGTCATCACGAAGGGTCTAACCAGAAATTTCTGACCGTCTAATTCCACATCACAGTCGTCTATCATTTCAGAAATTCTGGTGGACTTACCTATGGTAGTTTCTACATCGAAGGGCGCATCAACACTTCTACTACTACCAAGTAGCTTAGCACAGAAAGAAGTAGAGATAAACTTTTACTGGCACCAGAATCAAATAACACAGAAGCTAAAGTTTGGTTCACTAGAAACGTACCGGACACAACATCAGGGTTTGTCCTAGCCTCCTCCTATGTCATAGTGAATGCCCTGGCACTCGCCCTTGGTCCTTCTCCTCCAGTCTTCTTCACCCCAGAATCCTCAGCCCTCGGCTTCTTACAATCCCTAGTCATATAACCACTTTTCCCACACTTGAAACACCTCATACCCCCACAGTCTCTAGCCATATGACTAGGTTTCCCACACTTAAAAAATATGTTGATCCCCACTTTCAATCCCCCGAATGCTCTTTCCCACATTTTCCACACCTCTTCGATCATGCCCCTGATGTGACCACATGACGATCATCCACCCTTGCCTTCTTGTTACTCGTCAAGGCACCACCTCAACCAAACCTCTTCGCATTCCAACTCCGATCACCACCACCCTTCTTACTTGCCTCGACCACCACCACCTCTCGCTCATCATACAACCCTCCTGCCAAATCAACTGCCGACCTTAACGTGCTCGGTCCGGCAGTAATCATAAACCTACGGTTATCTGTCGGCAAGCCCTGAACATACCGCTTGATTTTTCGTGACATGGGTGTTACTTGGTCCGGCACAAGACGTACCATCTCATTGAAATTGGTGGTGTACTGCCGATGTGTCATCGTTCCCGCCTCCAGTGGCAGGAACTCTCTTTCCACCTTATACATTTTCCTGTGAGGCCAGAACTCCTCGATCACCAACTTCTTCAGCTCAGACCATCTCATCCTCCCGATTTCCTGACTACCCTTGGCGTGGACTATATTGTCCTACCAACACAGATCCGAGTCCACAAAAGAGTGGGTAGAAAACATTACCTTCTGATCCTCTCGGCACTCATTGATGTTCAAGACAGCTCCGTTTCTCTCACCCACCAATGAGCAGCAGCAGCAATGCTGTTACCATCAAAAGTAAGGGGTTTGCATCGTTGTAATGCCCCATAGTTACAGCCTCGTGCCGCCTCCGACGTAGGCTCTTATTCTTCCTCTTCTTCTTCATCGTCAGACAAAAACGTCTCAGTCTCGGGCTGTCTCCTTTTGCCCATAGGTTTACTTCTTTCTTTCCTCTCCCCCTCCTATACAACTTTAATCACTTCAGTCACTATAGATGGTAAGATCGTCTACATGACTTGATGAACTTTCTTCCACCACCGCCTCTTTTACTGAGGCTCTCAGATTGGCGCTCTCATCGCCACCCTCTGGATGAGGGGTCTCTGGTTCTTCTTGAACCACCTTTTCAACTCTTGGTCTTCCCCTCTTAGGTCACGGTTCAGCACCATGACCTCCACCACGTGAAGCTTTCGAAGATCTACCACCAGCCATTCACACGCACACTAAAAGATTCAAACACCAACACGGTCATTCAAGGGAACTGCTCAGTTTATATCAGGTATAGTAAGTCCCTAATTATAGTGGCCAGTTGTGATTAGCCACTTACTTTACTCTTCATACCCCAAGCATTACCTGTCCTCACTACATGAGTATTTAAATCTACAATCAACACATAAAGCACATAACATGCGCAAATAATACCGGTTAACATTACAAAAATACCTCATGGCACACAGCTACTCAGATTGGCATTCCTTCCCTTTTCGTCCCATTTTCAGTTTAAGTTTAGTTTATTTTGAAAGTTTACCCGTTTCACTTAAACTTTGACTCTGATACCATCTTGTAAGGCCCCGTTCCCGGGATGCTTACAGCTAGTAAATCATTGCATATAAAACGTATAACTTCACTTTTAACATTCATAAAACATTGCAGCGGAAATATAGAAATAACTTTTCATATCATTACAAATGCTTTTGCAAGTTAATACAATCGTTCATTTCAAAACATCATTCATTCGCATTACAATGCAAAAACATTAATCAAAAGAATGACATCCAAAAGAGCTGAGTAGCCGCTCCATGCCATCCTCAGCAACATTACCTGCCAACTAGAAACACATAAAAGTCAGTGTCGTTAAGTGAGTTCTAGTTTTCTAATAAAATATACTTTATCTTTTGTTTAGAAAACACCATCCATTTCCTTCCTTCAAATCATAGTTGTCTTAAAACGTGATCACACATTGTACATACACATAGATAATAGTTATTATATTCATCATCGTTCATTTCATACTTTTATTATCTTTCATTTTCATGTTGGTCCTATCATGTGCTTAACCCCCCTCTAGAGCACCAAGCAATTCATCTACGGTTAAGCGACAAGGACCCCATACATCTGGTCAATCACAAAGACTGAACCCCTGTGTGCATCCTCATGCGGGTAGCATACATTTGAGCTAACAACCCCTAATTGGGTGTGAACCTCCATACATATGCTTGATCACACGGATCAAGCCCCAATGTGCATTCTCATGGGGTATATAACCCGCACACGGTTGAGCTAACACTCCTTATTGAGTGTGAACCTCCATACATTTGCTTGCAAGACTTTCTTACGTTCGTTCATTCTTTAATGCATGCATTCTTCAATTTGTTCCACTTTTCATTATCTTCCACTTTACTTTACATAATACTTTTCATTTCGTTCATTAATATTTAACGCAAAGCCAAGGAAGATAATCATACAAATATGGAACATAACATACAAGGTCAACATCATCATATCGGCATCATACATGCATAACACATATCATACATACAAACAACATGCATAAACATACAACACCATACATCATCATACATCATCATCCATGCCCAACTTAACCTCTATGGCCTCAACAGTCATCTTACATGAACCCCCAAGAACCTTTCACGTCAAAACTTACATCTGCACTTTTCCCCGAAAGTCAATATATAAACTATGTTCTCTCGGGTACACAAGCCCTACTGGGCATATGGGCACCCTTCAGTCGCATGGCCTTCCAGGCGACTGAACTCATGCGGATGGACACCAGGCGAATGGACCCTATGCGAATGGAACCAATGCGGATGAACACAATGCGGATGAGTCCCATGCGAATGGAACTAATGCGGATGGACACTTATGCGATTAAGCACAAATACGGATGAACACCCTGTGCGAATGAAACTAATGCGGTTGGACACCTAGGCGAATGGACCCTAAGTCGCATGACTCCGATGCGAATGGCCCTCAGTCCTACGACACACAGGCGTATGGACTCCAGTCGCACGACTCACATGCTAATGAACCCCAGTCACACTCCTTTCGGCCGTATGGCCTCTAGTCGGTCGCTTAACCCTAGCTGTTGTAGAATGCAGTTCATCCCGAACCCAATCTACGATTTTCGGCCTCTAAACCGTTCGAAAATCATTCTAAGCCTAAAACAACCATCCTCAACCTTAGAAACACATACCACAACACCATACAAGCACACACAGCCCGAAATCAAACTCCACTGTCATAACACACAAACACATACACACGGGTCAAACACACACATTTCAAAAACGGGTTTTAGATGTGTACCATCCCCAAAATCATTCATAAATGTGTAAAAGAGGGGTCCTAAAACTCACCCAAACAATACTGACAAGTAGAGCTTCAATTCAACCCGCTACACTTCAACTTTCACGCTCGAATCCATATGAACCAAGCTTTTCTCCATTTTTCTCCCTTTTTTCCTTCTCTTCTCTCTTTGGCTGAGTTTTTGCAAGTATGGGGAGGGTGTGGGCTGCCCTGCCCTCTTATTCCTCTACTCATCCAATATTTCTCCCGTTTTCGTGACTTTGGTCCCCCGACTTTGGACTTTATTTCTTTTTTCTTCTTTAGTCAGTTTCAAAGAAATTATTCGGGTGTTACAATCCTTTTACACAACACTTGTGTCTCTTGGAAACTCTTATTGGGATAAAGGTCACCTAACCATTTTGGGAGAACTTGTGATTTGAGGTGAGGATACCATATTTGTGGGATAAAGGTCACCTAACCACTTATGTTGGAAAAATCACATGTGTGTGTAAGTAGGGTAACTGATTTGCAAACCATGTTTTTTGGATCACCTACAATGTGGTTTACAAAGGTGTTGATGGGATACACATGCTGACCACACATATGATGTTTAAGTCGATCCCATACCCTAGAAGTTGCAAAGGGTTGCAATTTTCAAAATATTGACTACCTTGTTAATTTAAATAATGGGATAAAGGTCACCTAACAACTATTTAAATGTAATGTTGGATTCTAGAATTTGAAAATTTTGTAAGACACTTAAAAGGGCATTAATTATTAAAATATGAATAACACTGAAAATACTAAAATTGAACTTTGTTAAATTTTGTAGATGGCCACCAAGAACAATGAAAATAATGATATCCCGTCTGCTCACTCACTATCACTAAGAACCATTCTCCCAAAGGAGCGTATAAACCATAATAACTTTATAGATTGGTTTTGAAACTTGAGAATTTTTTTCAAGCAAGAGAAAGGATCGTATATTTTAGATGATCCGATTCCCGATCAACCTAATGAGGAGGATGAGGCGGCCTATAATAATTGGGTGAAATACACTGAGGACTCGGTCCAAGTGTCTTCCCTCATGTTCGTAAGTATGACTCTGGATCTCCAATAGGATTATGAACATCATGGAGCATACGACATGATTACCCAGTTGAAGGAAACGTTCCAACAACAAGCGAGGGTCGAGCCCTTCGAAACAGTTTGAGCACTCCATGCATGTCGTATTGATGACACCCAATCTGTTTCATCTTATGTACTTAAGATGAAAAGCCACATTGACCGCCTCGAAAGGCTGAATTGTCCCATCTCGAAAGAGTTGGCTATGGATTTGATCCTCAACTCTTTATCAAAAAGGTTTGACAACTTTGTCATGAATTATAAGATGAAAGGGTGGGACAAGAACATAAGTGAGCTTCACTCTATGCTCAAAACTGCTGAGGCGACCATGGGTAGAAAGGTTTTATCTATTCACACCATCAATGAAGGTGGGAACAAGAAGAGGCATCAGCCCGCATCCAATGCAAATGTTGCCAAGGGAAAAGGGTACGTTAGGGGAAATAGGAAGGGAGTGGTTAGAGCGCCACCACCAAAACCAGCGGAGAAGAAGCAAAAGGTTTCTTCGAATGACCCATGCTTTAAGTGTGGGGAGATTGGACATTGGGCAAGAAATTTTCCAGTCCATCTCAAAGGGTTGCAAGCTAAGAGGGATGCCGGGCAAACCTCAGGTACAATTTTCATAATTCATATTGATCTAAATTTAATATCCTCTAACACATGGGTATTGGATACTGGATGTGGAACTCACATTTGCAACTTATTGCAGGGGTTCAAAAGAAGTAAGGACTTCAAGAAAGGGGATGTTAGCCTCTACATGGTGAATGGAGCAAAAGTTCAAGTTGAAGACCGAGGGGACTACATCTTGAAGCTTCCAAATGGTTTGGAAGGAATTTTGTGCAATGTTTTTTATGCTCCTAGTTTGACTAGGAACATTATTTCTGTTGCCCAATTTAGAAAATATGGTTATGTTTTAACATTTATTGAAAATGAAATTCATGTTTCTCTAAATGGTATATTTTATTTTAAAGCTATTCCTATAAATGGTATTTATGAACTGGTTCATGAAAACACATTATATGATAGCTCATTGTACCAAACCACCACCAAGAAAATCAAATTGGATTTGAGTGATATGTATCTTTGGCATTGCCGTCTTGGTCATATAAACAAGAAGCGCATATAAACACTTCAAAAGAAAGGTCTTTTAAAAGCAAGTGAATATGATTCATTTGATGTATGTGAATCTTGTTTACAAGGTAAAATGACTAAGGCACCTTTTAGTGGCAAATCCGAAATGGCAAAAGATTTATTAGGCATTATACATTCGGATGTATGTGCTCATTTTAAGCCAATGACTAGGTACCATGAATGATACTACATTACATTTACCGACGACTATAGTCGATATGGTTATGTCTACTTGTTAAGACACAAATATGAAGCTTTTGAAATGTTCAAAATCTTCTAGAATAAAGTAGAAAATCAACTCAGCAAGAAAAAAATTGGTGTGCCCGAGAGGAGAAATCGAACTCTATTAGAGATCATCTTATAAGTTGTGATATCGTCTCACAACTATCTCCACCTGGAACACCACAACACAATGGTGTGTCCGAGAGGAGAAATCAAACTCTATTGGATATGGTTCGATCTATGATGGCTAGAAGCTCATTGCCTCTATCATTTTGGGGTTTCACTTTGCTCTCAGGGGCTCGTATTTTGAATATGGCCCTAACCAGAAAGTGGAAAGGACACCTTTTGAAATATGACATGGAAGGGTTCCATCACTATCATATTTAAAAGTGTGGGGTTATGAGGCTTATGTTAACACTCCCACCTCAAACAAGTTAGAAAGTCATTGCACTAAGTGTATCTTCATTGGATATCCTAGAGATTCTATGGCATATTAGTTCTATGATCCATTGGAACATAAGGAGTTTGCTGCCAAGAAGGCTGAGTTCTTTGAAGCTAAGTTTCTTATGGAAGGAACTAGCAGTAGAACAGTGGATCTTGAGGAGGATCAAGAACCACAAAATACATGTTTGGTTGACACTAGCACTCAACATGAGGATGTTGAGGGTGATAAAATAGTTGATCAATACACACAAAACGTTCACAGATCTGATAAAATTGGTTATCCACCTGAAAGATAAGGATTTTTTTGTAGATGGATGCTATGTGGTAGATTCCGATGAACCAACCACTTATCATGATGCAATGTCCAATTTGGATTGTGACAAATGGCTTGAAGCCATGAACGTTCAGATGCAATCCATGTATGACAACCAAGTGTGGGACTCGGTTGAACCACCTCTTAACTCCAACATAGTTAGAAGTAAGTAGGTTTTCAAGAAGAAAACCAATATGCATGGAAACTTGGATACTTATAAAGCTAGACTTGTAGCGAAAGGTTTCACTCAAACTCAAGGGGTAGATTATGATCAGACCTTCTCGCCAATTGTAATGCTAAAGTCTATTAGGATATTATTTGCCATAGCTGCTCATTATGATTATGAGATTTGGCAAATGGATGTCAAAACCTCTTTTCTAAATGGATATCTTTAGGAAGATGTCTATATGGTTCAGCCTAAAGGTTTTGTCGATCAAAAACATCCTAACAAAGTATGCAAGTTAAAGAAATCAATCTATGGATTAAAGCAAGCATCAAGAAGTTTGACTCACCATTTTGATGAAGAGATAATCAAATTTGGGTTCATCAAAAACATTGATGAAGTATGTGTATATAAGAAAGCTAGTGGGAGCATCATCACTTTCTTAGTATTGTATGTCGATGACATCCTACTATTTGGAAATGACATTCCAACCTTGGAGGGTGTAAAAGCCTGACTTGGAAGCTGTTTCTCCATCAAAGATCTTCGTGAAGCCGCCTATATTTTAGGAATAAAGATCTATAGAGATAGATCAAGACGGTTGATAGTTTAAATCATAGTGCACAGATTGATAAGATCTTGAAAAGGTTCAAGATGGAAAACTCTAAGAAACGTATGATACTTATCCAAAGAGGAACGATTCTGAGTAAGACTCAATGTCCAAGCTCAAAGGATGATCAAGACAAAATGAAAGGAATCCCATATGCATCTGCTATAGGATCCATCATGTATGCAATGATATGCACTAGGCCGGACGTGTCATGCGCTTTGAGCATGACAAGCCGATACCAACAAAATCTTGGAAACAGTCATTGGATGGTTGTTAAGAACATACTTAAGTACCTAAGGAGGACCAAAGATATGTTCCTAATCTATGGATCTGGTGAGGAGGAACTTGTAGTAAAGGGTTACACGGATGCGAGTTTCCAAACTGATCAGGATGATTCACGATCATAATTGGGGTACATTTTCATCTTGAATGGTGGAGAAATCTCTTGGAAGAGCTCTAAGCAAGATGTAGTGGCATTATCAACTACAGAGTCAGAATACATCGCCGCTTCATTAGCAACTCAGGAAGCTGCATGGTTAAAGAAATTCATTGCCAATCTAGGGGTGGTCCCTTCCATTCAGGACCCCCTAGAAATACTTTGTGATAAAGAGGATGTGATTGCTCAAATCAAGGAACCCCGTGCACATCAAAAGACTAGGCACATTGAATGGAGATTCAACTACATAAGGGATGAAGTTGAAAAGGGAAAGATATGTATTCGCAAAGTTCACATGGATCAAAACATTGCGGATCCACTCACGAAGCTTCTTGAAAAGGAAAAACATGAAAATCATACTTGTGCCATGGGACTTTAATATTCAAGTGACTAGATTTGATCTTTAATTTTGTATTTAGATATTTTAACCCTTTATATTACTTGAATATATTATTTGGTTATAATGATTCAACAAATATTCCATTTTGCATGTTCAAAATCCATGAGTAAATCATTTACTCAGAACGTCCATAGTCGTTCATACTTATGGGAACAAGTATGAACGTAAGACTGTTAGGGGACCGTGTATGTACGGACTACTAACTGATTCTGCACGTATGCGAGATCAAATAGTGCGAAATCCTATTTGATTGGCGATCCAACCAGTGAGAACGAAGTTCAGGTCAATCTAACGATTAAAGAAACGTTGAGAACGATTAGAACAAGATCAACTGCGATCTATGAACTTGGAACAGGTTTTCTTGAGTCTCTGGATGGCTAGGGTACGATTATATGCGTAGGTATTCGAATTGTTACATTTTTCCACAAATTAGGTTGTATATATAGGTTAGAGTCTTCCAATCGTATGACTAAACCATTAGCATGGTTCAGTCGTGCGACTGAATCATGTGATTGATCCATCTGCACGACTGAAGGTTCAGTTGTGCGACTGAGTCAATCTTATGTCTCAATCATGCGCATGATCCAGCCTCCTGGTTCAGTTGTGCAACTGGTCCATTAGCATGAAGTATTCATGCGTATGATCCATTAGCATGGTCCATTCGCATGAGGACTTCATACGATCATGTTTGAACATGTTTCTTAATCATTATTGACTAAGAATTATGTACAACGACCACGAACCTATATAGTTAGTTCAATTTGTGTTATTACACAATAAACAATGAAATATTAAATATTAAAAGCATCAACCATATATTGTATTTCATTCATACTCATTCATTACATATATGTAAGACATGATAGACATTTTACATTAAGCTCCTAAACTAGGTACATATGTATCAACAAAGACTATTATGAACTTGGATTGGTAGATATTCATATGAATGAATATAGAGCAAAGGGTTGCTGCCAAAGTTCGTAGATATTTGTGGGATACAAATATTGGACTGACCTGCATCTCAAATATTACTATATGGAATCTTTCTGATTGATCATAAGTAATTTTGAGTAAAGGCGAATATCATTTGGTATCCTCTGACCTGAGATACATATTGGGTCTTGATATTTACTGAATATTATACTTTGACTTAGTTATTTGCTATTCTGAAACATGGCAGCACATAAGTCTGAGTTCAGGTATAATACAAGGTAATTGTGAGAGACGTATGTTGTCAAGATGGGATTTGTCCCTCTTATTCATTGAGAGTGAGATTATTAAACACCTTTTAAAGCCTTATATCTGCTGCACTTTTGAAGTTTAAATGGTTAAACTTTCTTTGATAAACTTGTAACAAAACCCAACACTTTCAAGGTCCAACAATACTCCCCCTAAGGATTGTATAGCCTATGTTCTTCAAGGGTTTGATGGTGGGTGAGGTTGTGTAACGCCCATTTATTTTTAAAGACAAAGAAAGAAGAATAAAGGGAAGGAAAAAGAAGGAAAAGAAATTAAGTCAGGGGTTAAAACTGACAAAAAGGACAAAACCTTTGAAAAGTTGGTGAATAAAGGTGATGGCCGCCCACTCTTGCATATAACCTTCCTGCTACGGGTTCTAGAGAGAGAAAGTGCAGAGTTTTTGGGTTTTGAAGAAGAACAAGAAGAAAGATTTAAATTCAAGGTAAGAATTCAGGGTTTTAAGTGTTCTTAACTGGCCTTGCCTCGGAGTATGCTTATGTGTGTTTTTATGTTCGGTTGTGTGTGATTTTAGTGGGTATATAGGCGGTTGAACTCAATTGCAAACGAGTTTGGAAGAAGCCACGCTCAAGAGCTACTAAGGTGAGTCCTAGAACCCCACTTTTACATGTTTTAACTAATTTTGGGGCTGGAAGTGCATGAACTTATGTTTTTATAAAACTGGGTTTTCACCCGTATGTTAAATGTGTGTACGTTGCTATTATGATGTGATATTGGGCTATGTTCATGCTTTTATATGTGATGGTTGTGTTTGTAAGGCTTAGAATCTAATACTTAAGCTTAGAACATGATAGATGATGATTGGGAACTAAAATATGATGTTTAGGCTCATATGTTTAAGTTTTATAATCTGCCCAAGTGTTCGAAAGAAATGCGGATGAGTAATGGAAGGTCAATGTGGATGAACAGTTAGAATATCTTGAGAATACTTCTTGGTATTGGATATGGGTTGTATCACTTTTGGATTACTGTTCATATCATAACTCAAGGATTAGTATGTATTAGGCATATGGTGAGGGTTTGAACTTTAATAATCTGCATCAGGAACATGAATTAATGTTTAAAACACTTTCACTCTTTTGAAATAACTTGATAAATGACATTCTTCTCATAATGAGTACTCCCTTGATTAAAGTCCGGCTAACTATTCGCTCAGTAGCCAGACACGGGTGCAAAATATCATCAGAAAAAATGTGAGCCCAAGTACTTCAAAAAGGGCATTTGATAGTTGTACAAGTCCCTGGATGAATTTGTAAAAAAGTGACCAAAGTTGATTTCTATACTCTTTTTTTTGCTTTCATGATCACAATGGACGTGCCTGTTGGTTGCAATCATTCATGTTCATGTTTTTCTATTCTTTTTGAATCATGTTCATCAACTGTTCATAAGCATTTCTTGCAAGACATCCGCATTTCTTGGCCAATCCACAATTGTTTACAAAGCATCCGCATTTGTTTGCAAGGCATCCGTATTTGATTTCAATGCATCCGCATTTAACTTCAAAGCATCCGCATTTGTGCTTAGACTACTGGCATTTGTTTATAAGTCAACCGCATTTGGTGTCAAGGCATCCGTATTTGGTGACAAGTCATCCGCATTTGGTGACAAGTCATCCGCATCTGTGACAAGTCATCCGCATTTGTTGCCAAGTCATCCGCATTTGGTGACAACACATCCTCATTTGTGTATAACACATTCGTATTTGATGAAACTTCATCCGCCTTTGTTTTTGTTTATCTGCATTTGTTTTCAGACTTGAACAAAAACAATTTCACACTGCAGTGCAGGTTGGGAAATCAGCTGTAGCTTCCATTTCTTCATCTTTTCTTTGTTTGTAATGATGACCGTGTTCAATTGCATTGAATTTTGAAGGAATAATCCAGTGAATGATTATATTTCTTCAAATCATACCATATTAGAACAGATCTTTGATTTTTCTTCTTGATTTTTGAGATGAACAAATTTGTTTTCTTCTATTTTTGATGTTAATCTTGTTCAATTTCATCGAATTCTGAAGGAATAATCATGAGCATGTTCAAGATTCTTCAAATCGTACCATGGTTGAACAAATTTGTTGGTTTTTCTTTTGATTTTGGGTATGAACAGGGACATGGTTCTTCATTTTTCTTCTTTTCATCATTGTTCTTGACACAATAAAGATGAGATCAGATCTGAAACCTAGATAAATCCAGCAACCAACAGCTCTGATACCATTTGGCTAAATCAATATTTCAGATTCATTGAGCTTGGATCTTAGGATTCATCTTGTTCAGATCTAGAAATCAAAATTAAGATGGGTGGACGTGTGTTAATCAAAGAACAAAGAGATGGATAATAATAATGTTATGATGTCATTGATGTTGATAAACAAGTTACAATGAGAATCATAGATGGCTGGTAAAATCAAACCCACCCAAAGGAGAGGATTTCTCCTTGGATGGTGATTTACACCATGAGAAACACACAAACAAAAGCCACACTTGCATAAATGCACTAGTGGGTCTATTTATACTAATATTACAACATATAATTTTGACTTTGTAATTGTCTTGATATTGACTTTGTCATGTTGAATTGTCTTCTTTTGTTGTAGTCAACTTGGTCTGTGAACTTGTACAATGAGATCTTCAGTAGGCTCTAATTATGATTTGGTAAGCTTCAGTTTATTCCATTATTGAATCCCAACACGGATGAACAGTTAATGCGGATGAGCATTAACCACAGAGTAAGTCAATGCAAATGTGTATTTGTTGAAATGCGGATGAACATATTGACTGGGGTTGAGTAAGAGTGAGATTCTTACTATGAATCGAATATGGTAATCAAGTCAGTGATTGAATGGCGTAAAAAAACAATCAAAGAACATTCAATGCAAGAAAGTTACTCATAAATGCTTTTGTATTGTATATATGAAAGTTGATAAATTACGGAGAATAATTACAATAAAAATTCTCTATCTATCAGCCATCACCTCATGTACGAGGTATCTATTCTATTTATAGGGAGACAAGATGCCTTTTACAAAAATGACTAAACTACCCATGACCTATTACATCAGAACTAGTCTAAGTCTTCATCCGCATCTTTGCTTGTTCATCCGCATTGACAAATACGGATGAGTTAACTTGATCAGCATTTCTTCACTTGAGCATCCGCATTAGTATGTTGGTCATTCGCATTCGTTAATGCGGATGAACAAATACTTATGCGCATTTGTTCGGTCATCCGCATTTGTCAAATTTGACTGAGCAAAGTCTTGTCCGTATTAACTTTTAGTCTTCCGCATTAGTCAATGCGGAAGAGTAAATACTTGTCTGCATTATGTCTTCTGCATTGACAAATGTGGAAGAAAATACTTGTTCTTTTCCTTAGCATAATTTCATCCGCATTTCTTCTTGGACTTAAGGGATTTCAACAGATCAATCATCAAATCACCCATTGAGTTGGCATGTATGATCCTTTCAGGGTGCAACAATACTCCCCAAAGGATTATACAGCCTAGTTTTCCTCAATGTTTGGGAGGTGATTGATGTTATGAGGATTCTGCTGGGTCTTCTGGGGGTAACATGAATGTGTAAGACCCCATTCCCGGGGCGCTCGTAGCTGGTAAATCATCTCACATAAAACATATACTTTGCATTTAATCATCAAAACATTGCAGCAGAAACATAAAACAAATGGCATTTCATTTCATCCTAAAAACTTTTGCAAAATAATGCATCATTTGTCGGTTACAAAATTACATTGTTGTATTACATCAAAAAAGCTTTATATAAATGGATGGCATCCAAAAGAGCTGAGTAGCCGCCTCGTGCTATCCTCAAAAACGTTTACCTACCAACTAAAAACGTATAAAAGTCAGCGTTGCTGAGTGAGTTCTAGTTTTATAGTAAAACATACATAAAATCGTTAATTATTTCCTTTTAGAGCCATACTATACGTTTCATACGTTCGTGATCATACATCATACGTACATATAGATAATATCATTATTATCTTCCATTACATTCGTTAACCTTCTTTCATTCATTACATCTTATGACATGTACATTACCCCGAACATTGTGCACGAAGCGGGTAACTGGGCCTGAGGTCCTTCATAGACCCCGAACATTATGCACGAAGCTGACTCCAGTACCTAGGGCAAGTACATTCACCATTCATCTTTTCTTTTTCATTCCAGATCAATGCCATATGCTCTACCCCGAATATTGTGCACGAAGCTGGTTACTGGGCCTGAGGTCTTTCCTAGACCCCGAACATTGTGCACGAAGCTGACTCTAGTACCTAGGGCAAGCAGCAAGGATCCCACACATATGGTCAATCACCAGGATTGGACCCCAGTGTGCATCCTTCTGGGATATCTAACCTGCACACAGTTGAGCTAACACCCTTCATGGGGTGTGGACCTCCATACATTTGCTTGCAAGACTTTTTACGTTCATTCATTCGTTAATGCATGCATTCATTAGTCATGTTCCTCTTTCATTATCTTTCACTTTACGTTACATAATACTTTTGGTTCATTCATTAACATAACACGTAAAGCCATGGAAGATAAACATACATCATCATAAGGAACATATCACATCATTCATACATCATCACACAGAGCATCATACATACATAACATACATCATGCATATTCATGCAACATCATCATCATCATCATCATCATAAGCATCAATCATAATGCATAACATGCCCCTCATACCATTTATGACCCCAAAAGTCAACTTATATAGTCCCCTGGGAATCTCCCAAGTCAAAGTCCCCTTTACACATTTTCCCCAAAAATCAGAAAAATATTCTAAGTCCTAGGCGCATGGGCACTATGCAGGCGCATGACACTATTCAGGAGCATGGGGAACACTTAGGCGCATGGGCCACTTTCAGGCGCATGAGCACTATACAGGCGCATAGGGAACACTTAGTCAAATCCAGCCTAGTTTCTAGGCGCATGGGTACTATTCAGGTGCATGAGCCACTTGGGCGCATGAGCACTATTGGGGTGCATGGCCCTACACTTAGTCATCCGACTAACATTTCCAGGCGCATGGGCTATACTTAGACTTTTCTAAGGCAAATTTTGGGCGCATGAGCTAATGTTTAGGTGCATGGCTTACACTTAATTCTTTCTAAGGCAATTTCAGGCGTATGAACACTTATCTAGGTGCATGAGCTTCCGTGAAACATGTTTCTAGGATGTTTTAAATCTTAATCATCAAACCCATCTATTCTAAGCATAATGTAGCTATTCTAAACATGAATAACATATAAATGTTCAAGAACCAACATCCAACATACACAACACATATGGGTATTCACACATACACTTTGTAAAATCATTTTTAATGCGTTTTCAGCCCCAAAAGTAGTTTAAATCATGTAAAAACCAGGGTCTAGAACTCACCTGGTGCAACTTGGGTGTTCTTCCTTTTAACCCGCTTGCAAAGAGTTCAAACACCTAAAAGCAACACCAAAAACACACACACCCAAGCACAAACACAACCCATAAGCACATAAACACATAACTGGGATAAAACCCAACATAAAAACCTTGAATTTTTACCTTGAATTCAGTTTTCTTCTTCCTCTTCTTCTTCAATCCAAGAGTATTCCCTGCTCTCTCTCTCTCTAAAATTAAGAAAAATGGTGAAGTGAGGTGAGGGTGGGCGGCCATACTCACTTTTACACCAACTTTTGAAAGTTTTGTCCTTTTCAGAAACTTTTAGTCCCTCCACTTGGACTTTATTGCGTTTCTTGCTTTTATTCTTTTTATCTTGACTTTTAAAATAACCGGGTGTTACAAGTCCAACCCCTTATATAGGTTTCGTCCTCGAAACCTGTTATTCCTTGAACATATGAGGATGATGCTGCCTCATCTCCTCCTCCGCCTCCCATGTAGACTCGATCCCTTCTTGTGCTTCCACTGTACATGCACAAGAGGAGCCACTTTATTTCTCAGCCTTTTCTCTTTACGATAGACGATTGCCACTGGTTGCTCTACGTAATTGAGTCGTTCGCCTACTTCGATATCGTCCAGTGGAACAATCATGTCTTCATCAGCTAAGCACTTTCTCAAATGAGATACATGGAATGTCGGGTGAATTCCACTTAACTAATCTGGTAACTCCAATCTATAGGCCACCTCTCCTACTTGAGAAATAATTTGGAAAGGTCCTATGTACCTCAGGCTTAGCTTACCTCGTTTCCTGAATCGGATAATTCCCTTCCAAGGTGAGACCTTCAACATGACCTGGTCACCCACCTGGAACTCGATCGGTCTGCATCGTTTATCAGCATACGACTTCTGTTTATCTTTGGTTGCCTTCATGAAGGCTTTAATCTTCTCAAGCTTCTCAGTCGTAGCCTCGATTACCTCGACGCTCCCCAATTCCTTTTGACAAATATCACCCCAACAAACGGGTGTTCTGCATCGCCTACCGTGTAGCATCTCATAAGGGGGCATACCAATGCTGGCATGATAGCTATTGTTATATGATAGTTGTTGTTGTACGAGAACTCAGCTAAGGGTAAGTGGTCATCCCAACCTCCCCCAAAATCAATCACACATGCTCGAAGCATGTCTTCCAATGTCTGAATGGTCCTTTCTGATTGACCATTAGTTTGGGGATGATAAGCCGTGCTAATATGTAACCTCGTCCCCATAGCGTCGTGAAATTTCTTCCAAAATTTAGATGTAAACCGGGTGTCGCGATCAGACACAATGGACACCGACACACCATGATGAGTTACAATCTCGATGAACAGGTCAGCCAACCCCTCGGATGAATATGTCTTGCGGATCGGTAGGAAGTGAGCACTCTTCGTCAAACGATCAACAATCACCCTATGGCGTCGTACCCTTTCAGAGTAAGTGGCAGCTTCGTAATGAAATCCATGGTGATGTGCTCCCACTTCCATTCCGGTATATCCAAAGGTTGGATCTTCCCATACGGCTTCTAATGTTCCGCCTTCACTTTCAAACAAGTAAGGAACCTACTCACATACTCCACCACGTCACGTTTCATACCCGGCCACCAATAATCTTTCTTCATGTCTTGATACATCTTTGTGGCACTAGGATGAATGGAGTATCGAGTCTTGTGAGCTTCATCCAAAATCCTCACACGTAGATTCCCAAAACAAGGAATCCACACTCGTCCAAATTGAGTTTTAACACCAAGTGTGTTTTCACCTAATTCCCCAACCAGACCTCTCATTCTTTCAGAGTTTAGATGATCTTCCTTCAGTGCCTCATCCTAAAACTCCTTGACTTGCTTCATTACATCAGAGGTCATGATCAGTTGGTATGATTTCACCCGAATTGGCTCGGGCCTCTCCTTCTAGCTAAGAGCATCAACCACCATGTTAGCTTTGCCCGCATGGTAATGGATCTCACAATCATAATCCTTTATGAGCTCCAACCATCGTCTCTGCTTCATATTCAGGTCCTTCTGCTTAAAGAAGTACTTTAAGCTCTTGTGGTCGGTGAAGATAGTGCCTCCAAATCTTTAGTGCAAAGACCACAACCGCTAGCTCCAAGTCATGGGTGGGATAATTGACCTCATGAACCTTCAACTGTCGGGATGCATAGGCTATAACCTTCCCTCTCTGAATTAATACACACCCTAACCACGAATAAGAAACATCTGAATAGACTACCAAATCCTCGCTTCCTTCGGGTAACGACAAGACAGGAACTTGAGTCAACCTCACCTTTAACTCCTCGAACACCTGTTCTTGAGACTGACCCCACATAAACTTTACATCCTTTCGGGTCAACTTGGTCAGTGGAGAAGCAATCTTGGAAAAGTCTTGGATGAATCTTCTATAGTAGCCTGCCAAACCCAAGAAACTACGAATCTTGGATGGCGTCTTTGGAGACTTCCATTGCATCACTGCCTCTACCTTAGCCGGGTCCACCATAATCCCATCGGGATTCACCACATGACCCCAGAACTGAACTTCACGCAACCAAAACGCGCACTTGGAGAATTTTGCATACAACTTCTCCCTTCTTAACGTCTCCTGAACCTCCCAAATGTGGCCGACATGCTCAATCTCACTCTTAGAATAAATAAAGATATCATCAATGAACACAATCACTGATTTATCCAACATAGGCCGACACACAAGGTTCATCAGATCCATAAAAGCAGCTGGCACATTAGTCAAACCAAAGGACATGACAAGAAACTCGTAGTGACCGTAGCGCGTACGAAAAGCTGTTTTAGGGATATCCTGCTCCTTCACTTTCAGCTGATGGTAACCAGATCGAAAATCTATCTTCAAAAACCAACTGCCACCTTGGAGCTGATCAAACAAATCGTCTATTCTTGGTAGGGGGTATCGGTTCTTCATCGTTAACTTGTTCAACTCTCGGTAGTCAATGCACATCCGCATACTACCATCTTTCTTCTTCACAACAATACCGGACCACCCCATGGAGAGATACTCGGTCTAACGAACCCCTTATCCAGCAGTTCCTGCAACTGCTCCATTAACTCTTTCATCTCAGTTGGAGCCAACCGATACGGTGCCTTGGCAACGGGTTGAGCATCGGGTATCAGATCAATTTGGAACTCAATCTCGCGATCCGGTGGCACACCGAGTCAGTCTTCCGGGAATACGTCCGGAAAGTCACACACAACTGGTACATCCGATAGTTGTGGTGTTGGCGCGTCCATGTCCTTTACGTAGGCCAAGTAGGCACTACATCCACACCTCATGCACTTCCCCGCCACTGCCATCGAAATCACTTTCGGGATCATCGCGACTCGATCGCCATAAACCGTCACCTTATCCCCGTTAGGTGCAGTCAATCAGATCATCTTCTTGTGACACAATATTTTTTTCATAGGTTGCTAACCAGTCCACCCCTAGTACTACATCAAATCCACCTAGGGGTATCACGTGTAACCTAGCAGCAAACCTATGGCCCTCTAGTTCTATGGCACAGTCCTCTATCACATCAGTAATTCTAGTGGACTTACCGATAGCAGTTTCTTCGTCGAATGGCTCACCAATACATCTACTCTTATTGGGAAACTTAACACCAAAGGCAGCAGAAATGAAACTCCTACTAGCACCAGAATCAAACAACACAGATGCAAGAGTTTGGTTTACTAGAAACATACCTGACACCATGTCGGGGTCTGTCCTAGCCTCCTCCCGAGTCATCATGAAAGCTCGGGCGATTGCCTTCTGTCCTTCTCCTCTAGCCTTCTTCACCCCGAACCCTCGGCCATTGGCTTCTTACACTCCCTGCTCACGTGACCACTTCCCCAGTAGTTGAAACACTTCATGCCTCCATAATCTCTAGCCATATGGTCAGGCTTATCGCACTGAAACAAACATTCAACCCCTATCTACACTCGCCACCGTGCTCCTTCCCGCACTTTCCACACTTCTTCAACTCAGCATCAGCTGTGACCACACATCGGTCACCTACCCTCGCCACCTTATGGTTTGGAGCGGCTCTACCATGTCCAAACTGTTTCCCGTTCCAGTTTCTCCCATCCCTACTCGTCTTATTCTCCTTAGCCACTACCACCTCACGTTCATCATATAGTCTACCAGCCAAATCAACCACCGACCTAAAAGTGCTCGGCAGGGCAGCGATCATATGCCTATGGATTTCCGCCGGCAGCCCCTAAATGTATCTCTTAATCTTCCATGACAGTGGTGTCACTTGATCGGGCACCAGCCGTGCCATTTCATTGAACTTTGTGGTCTACTCTTGGTGTGTCATAGTTCTCGCCTCCAGTTGCAGAAACTCTCTCTCCACCTTGTCCATTTCCCGGTTAGGAAAAATCTCCTCGATCACCAACTTCTTCAACTCCGACCATCTCATTCTCCCGATCGCCCGACTACCCTCGGCTTGGACTATATTGTCCTACCAGCATAGAGCCGAGTCTACAAATGAATAGGTAGCGAACTTAACCTTCTGGTCTTCTCGGCACTCGCTGATATCAAGTACCACCTCCATTTCCCTCACCCACTGGTGAGCAGCAGCGGCAGTGCCGTTTCCATCGAAACTAGGGGGTTTGAATCTCATAAACACCCCGTAGTTGCAGCCTTAGGTCGCCTCTGGCCCAGGTTCTTCTTCTTCCTCGTCCTCATCATCAGACGGAACCGTCTCAGTCTCGGGTTGTCTTCTTTCGCCCATAGGTCCACTCCTTTCCCTTCTCTCTCCCTCTCTAACTGCCTTTATCACTTCGGTCACCATAGACGGTAGGATCGTCTGCATGACTTGGTGCACTTCTTCCACAACCGCCTCCTTCACTGAGGCTCTTTGGTTAGCACTCTCATCTCCGCCCTCTCGATGAGGGGTTTCTGGTTCTTGATGAACCACCTTTTCGGCCCACAGCCTCCCCCTCGTAGCCCGTGGTTCAGCACCATGTCCACCACCACGTGAAGCTTTAGACGATCTACCACGGCCATCCCCTAACTCACACTGAAAGATTCAAACACAACACGGTCATTCAAGGGAACAGCTCAGCGTATGTCAAGTATAGTAAGTCCCTAATTATAGTGGCCAGTTATGATTAGCCACTTACTTTACTCTTCATTCCCCGACCATTACCTGTCCTGACTACATCAGTATTTAAATCTACATACAACAGATAACCACATACCATTCGCACATAAACCGATTATCATTACGAAAATACCCGATGGCACGCAGCTACTCAGATTGGCATCCCATTCCCATTCTGTCCCAACCTCAGTTTAAGTTAAGGTTTATTTTGAAAATTTACCCATTTCACTTAAACTTTGGCTCTGATACCAACTTGTAAAGCCCCGTTCCCGGGGCGCTCACAGTTGGTAAATCATGGCACATAAAACGTATACTTTGCATTAGTCATCAAAACATTGCAGCGGAAACATAAAACAAATGGCATTTCATTTCATCCTAAAAACTTTTGTAAAATAATGCATGTTTGTCGGTTACAAAATTACATTATTGTATTACATCACAAAAGCTTTAAATAAATGGATGTCATCCAAAAGAGCTGAGTAGCTGCCTCGTGCCATGCTCAGCAACGTTTACCTGCCAACTGAAAACATATAAAAGTCAGCGTTGCTGAGTGAGTTCTAGTTTTATAATAAAACATACATAAAATCGTTAATTATTTCTTTTCAAATCCATACTATACGTTTCATTCATTCGTGATTATACATCATACGTACATACAGATAATATCATTATTATCTTCCATTACGTTCGTTAACCTTCGTTCATTCATTACATCTTGTGACATGTACATTACCCCAAACATTATGCACGAAGCTGACTCTGCTACCTAGGGCAAGTACATTCACCATTCATCTTTTCCTTTTCATTCCGGATCAATGCCATATGCTATACCCCGAACATTGTGCATGAAGCTGGTCACCCGGCCTGAGGTCTTTTATAGACCCCGAACATTATGCAGGAAGCTGACTCGGTACCTAGGGCAAGCGGCAAGGATCCCACACATATGGTCAATCACAAGCATTGGACCCCAGTGTGCATTCTTCTGGGGTAGCTAACCCGCACACAGTTGAGCTAACACCCTTCATTGGGTGTGGACCTCCATACATTTGCTTGCAAGAATTTTTACGTTCATTCATTCGTTAATGCATACATTCATTAGTCATGTTCCTCTTTCATTATCTTTCACTTTACATTACATAATACTTTCTGTTCATTCATTAACATAACACGTAAAGCCAAGGAAGATAAACATACATCATCATAAGGAACATATCACATCATTCATACATCATCACACAAGGCATCATACAGACATAACATATATCATGCATATTCATGCAACATCATCATCATCATCATAAGCATTAATCACAATGCATAACATGCCCCTCATACCATCTATGACCCCAAAAGTCAACTTATATAGTCCCCCGGGAATCTCCCAAGTCAAAGCCTACTTTACACATTTTCCCCAAAAACCAAAAAATATTCTAAGTCCTAGGCGCATGGGCACTATGCAGGAGCATGGACACTATTCAGGCGCATGGGGAACACTTAGGCGCATGGGCCACTTTCAGGCGCATGAGCACTATGCAGGCGCATGGGGAAACACTTAGTCAAATCCAGCCCAGTTTCTAGGCGCATGGGTACTATTCAGGCGCATGAGCCACTTGGGCGCATGGGCCACTTGGGCGCATGAACACTATTGGGCTGCATGGCCCTACACTTAGTCATCCGACTAACATTTCCAGGCGCATGGACCACTGTTCAGGCGCATGGGCTATACTTAGACTTTTCTAAGGAAAATTTTGGGCGCATGAGCTACTGTTTAGGCGCATGGCTTACACTTAATTCTTTCTAAGGCAATTTCAGGCGTATGAACACTTATCTAGGCACATGAGCTTCCGTGAAACATGTTTCTTGGATGTTTTCAATCCTAATAATCAAACCCATCTGTTCTAAGCACAATGTAGCTATTCTAAACATGAATAACCTATAAATGTTCAAGAACCAACATCCAACATACACAATACATACGGGTATTCACACATACACTTTGTAAAATCATTTTTAATGCGTTTTTAGCCCCAAAGGTAGTTTAAAGCATGTAAAAACCGGGGTCTACAACTCACCTTGTGCTACTTGGGTGTTCTTCCTTTTAACCCGCTTGCAAAGAGTTCAAACACCTAAAAGCAACACCAAAAACACACACACCCGAGCACAAACACAACCCATAAGCACATAAACACATAACCGGGATAAAACACGACATAAAAACATAAAAACCATGAATTCTTACCTTGAATTCACTTTTCTTCTTCCTCTTCTTCTTCAATCCGAGAGTATTCTTTGCTCTCTGTCTCTAAAACCAAGAAAAATGGTGAAGTGAGGTGAGGGTGGGCGGCCATACTCACCTTTACACCAACTTTTGAAAGTTTTGTCCTTTTCGGACACTTTTAGTCCCTCCACTTGGACTTTATTACCTTTCTTGCTTTTATTATTTTTATCTTGACTTTTAAAATATCTAGGTGTTACAGAATGCAGCTTTAGTAGGATCTAGGATAGCTTTGATTGTATTCACAAAATCGGTTGCTTCTGATATCCTGTCTCTACTTAGCATATGAATCTTCATCTTGCTCATGTTGTAGATGGCTTCTATTGGCAGCTTCTTTAGTGAAATAAGCTCCTAAATAGAAATTGTAGAAAGACCATCTCTATGATTCAGTAAGCTCCCCCGACATCTACCTCAAGTTTTACAATATTCCCAAGCTGCAATGGGTCTTCTTCTTCTTTCTTTTGTCTCTTTTAGCTCTTATCTAATCATAGGCCAGCTTTAGCAGCTTGACGCACTTTAGAAGAAGTGCATATCTAATTCTCCCAATTTATTAATGGATGTATGATTCATCAAGCAATCTAACCTCATATCTGTTAAATAATCTGATTTTAGCTCCCTCCCTTCCTCCCCACTTCCTTTCAGTCGCCATCTCATAAGTTTTCTCATCATAGTACACATTTGAGATGGGTGTGGAGGAATGAGTACCAGACACCATTTTCCTCTTTAGTGATTTTATTGGCTTCACCTTTAGCTCAGGGAATACAATCACTTTTGCTTGCATCTTTTTGTTCTTCTTAAGGGGATTGACAACTGTTTTATCTTTTCTCATGCATATTGTCTTTAATGAATTGAAGTTGTCTGTTCTTCTGAACATCTAAGTATGTTCTCAAATTCATATCCCGTGAACATAGCTATATGATTGATCAGTTCAAGTTGAGCTAGTTCTTTTAAATCATGAATCTCTAGGGCATTTACAAGGGCTAAGTACTCTGTAAAGAATTGTACTAGCCCTAAGATCCTTTTCACCATGAACATATTCCATGTACTATCATATTTCCAAGCAATTATCTTTTGATCAACTTTGCCTTTAGGAGTACACACCCCTCTAATCAGCTCTGCCTTGGTCAATCCTTCTCGCGGTTTCAACTGAGATCGTTATGCAAACCATTCAGGGTACTTGTGTAGTACAGGAGCCAATAGTTCTTGGTCTTTTTGATTCAGCATCATGTCTTCAGCTGATACTCTATTTCTTGCTTAGTGCTTGATAATTCTTCTTCTAGCTTCTTACGTTTTTCTTTCTTCTCATTAATTAGTTGTAGAGTTACAACCCTTAATGAGTTGGTTTTCATGTTCCCAATCTTCCTTCTTGTGAACCCTTGACTTGAAAGATAGTCCTTCATTTCCTTATCTGACATACTATAAGGATCAAGAAATAGTGGTTCAGGTGGTAGGGAAGATTTCTTCATAGATGATAGTTTAGGCAGAGGAGCTTTCCTTGGAAAAGATCTTTCATACTTAGCAGATTTCTTCATAGGAGGCAATTTTGGTGTAGAATCCTTTCTAAGTGCTGATTTCTCATACTCAGTTTTAACACTTGGATCCAGCAGCTTGTTCACCTTTTCTTCTTCTTCCTTTATTCTTTCATATGTCATCCCAAACACTTCATCAGGATCATACCCATGATTGATCAAGAACATGGCTTTAATCATTAAATCATCAGTTTGTGCCTTAGACACCATTTCTTCAACTGGTTTTTCAGACTTTAATGGACTATCCATATCAACATCCTGTATAACATCACAGCCTCCAGCAATCTCTCCTTCTTCTAAATCAATCACACCAGCTAATTTCTTCAATTGAGCTTCAGTCTTCTCATGCTCTTAAAGAAATTCAGCAATTGCTGCCAGGCTTCTGGGGTCATCTTTTTATTTTTTTAAATGTTTCTTCTTCAACCACTGGTCTTTTACCCTTAGCCTTTTCAGCTAGATATTTTCTTTTTCTAGAGTAAGTTTGAAGTTGTGGGCTTGATGTTTCAGCTTTTTCTACCACTTCAAGTATCTTTTCAGGTGTGATTGGCTCTTGATCATTAATTTTAGTTTTCTCATCCTCTTTCTTTTCTATTTCTTTTTCCTGTTCTTTTTCCTTTTCACACATCTCTTTTATTGTTTCTTTCTGTTCTTCAGATAAAGACACTGCAGGGACAATCTGCATGGTCAACTCCTTCTCCAAAGGAACTGGTGATTTAGGGATGAACACAATAGGCTTTGAATCAGTCCTTTGATTGTTTACAAATTCCCAAAAGTCATCATCTGTACTGAAATTTTCAGATAAAACACTATCTAATGCACTAAAAAGTTTCTCAAATTCAACTTTCTCAGTGTGAGAATCATCTGTTTTTTCAAAGTAGATCACCATCTCTTGACTTTATTCCTCATGCCTTGTTTGACTTGTATCTTCTTCTTGTTCATTCTCAAATACAGCCTGATTTTCATCATTTTCAGCCTTTTCTTGTTCATTTTTCATTTCATCAGAAATAGCATTTCTTTAAATCTCAATTACCAGCTCAAGTTCAGAGATCCTTTTGTTTTGTCTTTGAAGCTCTTTTTCAAGACTAGAAATGAGTTCTGCTTGTTCCTTAATGATATTCTCTTGTTCCTCCATTGCTATGGTTTGAATAGCAAGAGTGTCAACATGACCACTGACTTCTTCTTTGGAATGGTTTAGTGAAGCTTTTAAGTACTCAATCTCTTTGTCTTTTTCTTTTCTTTCTGCTTCATATTTTTCTTTCAGCTCTTTCATTTCATTCTCTTTCTCATCAAGCTCTAAAATTCTGTTTTTAATTATTCCAGCTCTCCTATTTAAAGTCCTTTCCGTCCTTTCCACTTTCTGTATGAGCTCAGATATCAGTTCATCCTTTTCATCAGGCCTGTTGATATTAGATTTAGCATAGCTCTCTGAAGGAGCAGCCTCAGAAGTTGCTTTCTTTGTAGGGATTTGATCATGATGATCCTCCTCATCAGAAGATGATTTGGATGATTTAGAAGCACTAGTTGATCCTTCAACTTCAGTAGGGTGATCATGGGATGGCAAAGGTTGGTATGGTGATATAGGTGAGTGATGATGAGGTGATATTGGTAAAGGTTGAAGGGTTATTTGTGGTATTGGTTGTGGTGTTAGTTGTGGTGATGGTTGTGGAGTTAGTTGTGGTGATGGTTATGGAGTTGGTTGTGGTGATGGTTGTGGTGATGGTTGTGGTGATGGTTGTGGTGCTGGTTGTGGTGATTGTTGTGGTGATTGTTATGGTTGTGCTTGACCTTCTTGATTTATTTGCTGAATCATCCAAGGAAGAAGAGGTGAGTGAGCACCACTGTATAAGTTTCTTGGGTCCCTCTTCTTAATGTATTTGTAGGATCTTGCATCATAGTAAGGAATATCAAGCACTGGTCCTTCATTAACAATATCAGGGAATGATTCATTGATTAGTCATTGAATGAATCTTGGATACATTAGGAACTTGTATCTTCTCCCTTCTTGAATGTTTGAAATCAGGCCATTGAAAACATATGCAGACATATTAAATGGCATGTTGGTGCAAAGAGCCCAAATTGCAGAGGATGTGGGGACTGGAATGTAATTCCATCCTGTTTTTCTCTTGGACAGACAGTGTTGGAACATATGAATTAGGACTCTCCAAAGTAGATCAACTATTCCTTTAACAATCTGTTTTGCTTCATATCCTCCTTCATAACCAATTTCAGCAAAAAATGTGGTTATTTCTTCATCATCTAGCTTCAGAGGATCATAAGCATCACCACCAAATTGTAAGCATCTTCTAACAGAATCTTTAGTGATACTCAAAGTGAGCTCTTTGTTGATTCTCCTAGTTAATGTTCTAACACCATTAGCTTCAACTACTTAGCTGAGTTCCAGAAGGACCTGATGAGATTCTTATAGATTGTGGGTCTCATAATGATAGCATAGGCTACCCTTGTGGTAGATAAGAATCTGATCATATCTCTAAGTCCTTCAGCTTCAGGCATATCGGGGTTTAAATAACCACAGACATTATGGAGCTTGCTCCCTGTAAGATTTGCCATGTAATCCACACAAGTGACATGTGTGTTAGTTATTAGTTTGACTTTAAATGGGCAAGGATGACTGCTTGTCATTTCTGTTGCATTGTTGTCATAGCAAATGGTGAGTTTGTCATTTAACAATCACAGTTTCTATGTTTGAACCATTAATGAGATATTGTTTCATTGATTTGTTACAAATGTTTCATTTTTTTCAACATGCTCTGTTCTTACAACAAACATGAATATCAACGTTTTCATGATGCTAAGAATTTCTGTTGGTTTGCATGCTCATTGAAGTCGAAAAGCTGTATTATATTTTATCAATAAGACATGTTTTTGTGTTCTTCATTATCAGTTGGTTCATTGACTGATTTAGGTTTAACATTCTGAAACTTAGGTCTTGATTAAAATTTTTATGGAAGTTTCACCTTGTTTCCGATACAAATGTGGTTTCAGAATCGATAACAAGAGTCGATTGAGTAGAATCACATGAAAATCTTTGATTGTTTATGATGAAGATGATCGAAGATGGCGTATTGTATGTTTGCGCTCGTCTCACTATAAAGTCTGTCAAATTTGAAAAGTATTAAATGACCCGTTTAAATTCCTTTAAATAGTCAAATAATACATTTTGAAAGATTTTACAAGTTTAAGAGCAAATACGGTCACCACTGTAGCAAATGCGGAAGGGTTAATTTTTTTGACTTTTGGTCATCCGCATTTGTTAACTGTAGCAAATACGAAAGACAAACTTTTGACTTCGACTGTCCGCATTTGGCTACTGTTGTAAATGCGGAAGTTTTGTTTCTTAATTTTTATTCTCTCCGCATTTGTGTACTGTTGCAAATCCGGAAGTTAGAACTTGAAACCTTTGACTATCCACATTTGTGCTGTGGTAAATGCAGAAGAATAACTTGTGATTATGTTCATCAGCATTCACTGTAGCAAATGCAGTAGAGTTGTTACTTGTTTCATCCTATCCGTATTTGTACACAGTAGCAAATGCGATAGAACAAAGTCAATCAGCATTTGTGCGACTACACCGAATGCGGTTGACAACACGTGGTCAACATTGCACTGTAGCAAATGCGAGAGAGAGATGTTCATCTGCATTTGACTCCTGTAGTAAATGCGGTAGAGTAAAATCCACATTTACTTCACACACTAATGCGGTAGAGTAAAATCATTGTCCGTATTAGTTGCACATGAAAATATACTGTTTCCCACATTAGTTACATGCATGGGTTACCTTCACCCGCATTAACCAATGCACTTACCTGTATTAGCTTTTGAACTTAATAAAAAGTTAATGTGATTGAATTAATTATTCATCTTATGAAGATTTGTCCTTGATTATTTTTCTTATGAAGTTGACTATTGAAGTTGTCAATTCTTGCTTGGGTTGACTTGTATGTCACAACTGATACGAGTTTCCCAATTTTGATAGATTTTGGACTTATCATGCTTCTAAGAATCTGCATAAGCTGAGATATAATGGTATGACTTATTGCAACAACACCAACCAAAATTCTTTTTGTTTTGTTTTTCAAAGTTAAGTTAATAAACAAAAATTTGGACTTACTCAAAATATTACATTACTCCCCCTAAAGTTTATATCCAAATTGGATAGAAACTTTAAAGATTTAAAACCTTTTGAATATTATTTTGATTATTAATAATGAAGAGAATTATCTCTTTGTTGGGATCATATCAGTCTTACATTACACTTGTGCATCCTTTATGATAAAATGGACATGATCATGAACTTGAAGATTGAAGGTATGTTTGTCCTCTTAAACTCATACCTCGTTGATATTTTGATGCAAATGACTTTTATCATGTTTTGTTTGATTTAATTATTCAATGTGTACCTCACACACATAAGCATGGAACAATCAACCCTCCTTATACAATGCATGGTAGAACTTTTTCACAGCTTTTCTTATCAGGTTACTTAAGTTATGAAATCTCATTTTCACTGATCCTCATTGGGATTCTTTAAATTTGATCCTTTTTCATGATGATCCATATTGGGATTATTTTCACTTCACTTTGGAAGTTGATCCATGATAGGATTCTTTTGTTCATTCACTTGGAATGTATTACTTTGTTGATTCATCCAATTTTATATGTGTTCCACATTGGGAATCTTTTGGATCATAACATCTGCACTATGTGCAAGTTTCATTTAGGTCTTTGCTCAGCAAAACAAAGATGAAACATGATGTGGTGAAAGAGATTCATAAAGTATCATTACCTGGTGTGTTTAGGCTACTACACACACATGCATTCAGATAAGCCAATACACAACTGTACTTTGTGATAGTGTTTCACAATTGAATAAATCTTTAATTCATCACTGCATGTATCTTTTCTTCCAAGTTGAGACTACCAACATATCTAGTAAGTCATTTCAGTCTTTCATATTTTGAAATTAAGCACAGTGAATGATATAACGACTGTAAATATATCATTTCCCGGAGAATTCTTATCTTCATCAAACTGGATTTCTTTTTGTGGTTTTCTGATGTTTTTAATGTTTTTGATGTTTTTCATGGTTTTTACTCAAGGTTAATCATGCCAATTGACTGAATCAGAAATTCAAACCTACTAGGTTCAAATGCCTTGATAAACAGATGAGTTAATTGATTTTCAATCGGTACTTGAATCAATTTGATTAAACCTTTTTCAGCCCAGTCTCTCAAAAATAATATCTAATCTCAATATGTTTTGTTTTTGAGTGCTGAACTAGATTATTGGTTATGAAAGCAGCTGTTGTGTTGTTAATGTAAATTGGTGTGTGCAAGAAGTTAAAACCATAATAAAGCATCTAGTTTTGAATCCAAAGAACTTGAGAGCAACATGCTAATGCAGCAATATACTCAGTTTCTACTGTAGACACAGATACATTTGTATGCTTCTTGCATTGCCAGGATACTAGTTTGGGACCAAGAAATTGACAACCACCAGAAGTGTATTTTCTGTTGAAGTTGCATTCTCCATAATCACTGTCTGTGTAGGCATAGAGATTAAATTCTCCTTCCTTTGGATACCATAACCCAAGAGCTGGTTTGCCCTTCAGAATTCTGAATATCCTCTTTACTACGTTCACATGTGATTCTTTTGGATCAGCTTGATATCTGGCACACACACAAACACCAAACATAATGTTAGGCCTACTGCTATTAGATACATAAGTGAACCTATCATTGATCGATAGTGAGTCAGATCCACTATTTTCCTTCAGGGTTAGGTCCAATCTTCAGTTTAGTATCCACATGAGTTCTGATAGACTGACTGTCAACAAAGTGAAATTTCTTCAACATGGTTTCTACATATTTTGATTGGTTGATGAAGATTCCATGTGTTGTCTGTTGGACTTGCACCCCTAGAAAGAAGGTGAGTTCCCCCATAGCACTTATTTGGAACTTTGAGTGCATAAGGTCTTCAAATTCTTTGCAGAGTTGCTTGTTTATCGAGCAAATATAATGTCATCCACATAGATCGGGACTAACATCATGTCTTTTCCTCTTTTTCTTCTGAAGAGAGTCTAATCAATCTTTCCTCTTTCATACCCATGTTCAAGAAGAAAGGATGATAGAGTCTCATACCACTTTCTTGGTGCCTGATGAAGACCATATAGAGCTTTGTCAAGCTTGAAAACCCTGTGAGGGAGATCTGGATCTTCAATGCCAGGTGGTTGACTCACATAGACTTCTTCAGCAATCTTTCCATACAGGAAGGCACACTTTACATCCGTTTGATAAATTGTAAATTCCATGGACGTATAATATGCAAGAAAGATTTTGATTGCTTCTAGTCTAGCAACAGGTGCAAACACTTCATCGTAGTCGATTCCTTCTTCTTGAGTGTCTCCCTGTGCCACTAGTCTTGCTTTGTTTCTGATGATGATCCCTCTATCATCAGTCTTGTTCCTGTACAGCCATCTGGTACTGATAGGGTATTGTCCTTCGGGAAGATCTACCAGCTGCCATACTTCTTTTTTTCTTGAGTTGGAGCAATTCTTCCTGCATTGCTTCAATCCAACTATTGTCTTGAAGTGCCTATTTGATGCTTTTGGGTAGTGATTGACATAGAAAGCATGAGAACAAACAGATGTTTGCAATACTGGACTTGCTTCTTGTCACCCTCTGATTAAGATCACCAATAATGGTTTCAACTGGATGATTCTTATGTATTCTTGTGGTTGGAATGGTGTCACTAGCAATAGTGACATCAAGATTGGAGACATTCAGTTCATTACGGTCAAAGGAACATTCATCTTGTACTGTTGTTGAATTACGAAGATTGTCAACATCTATTTTAGTAACTGCTACACCTTCAGTAGCACTGAGATTGCTTGCATCATTTGATGTACCTTGTGTTTCAACTGGATGAGAAGCCTGTTTTTGATTTCTGATCTCATTTGACAAGTCATCTGAGTGAGATGGTACCAGGCTGGGACCTTCTTTAGAAGAAAAACTAAGTTTTGTGACAGTTGTCTGATGGGATCAGCTTGAAGAGGAACATCTTCATTCATGTGTTCATCAAATGTAGGTGGAATCAATGAATAATTATCTCTTCTTTCTACAGCTGATGAAGTATCACTTGAATGTATATTTCCTGCATCAGACAAGTGAAATTGGTTAAATGATTTTATAAATGTGGCAATATCAAACAACCAGCCAGGACCATTTGTAGATTTGGAAATGAATGTTCCTTGAATTGAACATTTGTAGATTCATCAATAATGTTCAATCTAGGATTGAACACTCTATAGGCCTTTGAAGCAAAAGAATAACCTACAAAGAATCTTTCATCTGACTTGGATGAAAATTTTCCCAAATGGTCTCGGGTGTTTAATATTGAGATTGGACAACCAAATGATTTGAGAAATCCAATAAATGGTTTCCTATGAAAGATCAGTTCATAAGATGTCATGTTACTTTCTTTAACAATCAGAGTTCGATTTTGCACAAAGCACGATGTGTTAACTGCTTCTGCCTAGAAGGTGATTGGCAGTTTAGCATCGGCTAGCATCGTTCTTGCTGCTTCAATCGGTGTTCTATTTCGCCTTTTAGCTACCCCATTTTGTTGAGGAGTTCTAGCTGCACTGAATTGATGTGCAATGCCTTTGATTGTACAAACGGAACTCATATTTTCATTCTTAAATTCAGTACCATTATCACTTCTTATTATTTTGACCTTAAGATCAAGTTAATTTTCAATTTTAGTGATAAACTCTTCAATGATTTGGGATGCTTCGTTTTTATGAAGTAGGAAGAACACCCATGTGAATCGTGAAAAGTCATCAATGATCACTAAACAATATTGTTTCTTTCCCATACTCATTACATGAGTTGGTCCAAACAGATCCATGTGAAGTAGCTTCAATGGAGTATTGTTAGTGTTCACTAGCTTGGTTTTGTGAGACGATTAGTGTTGTTTTCCTTTAAGGCACACTGAACATTGATCAATAAAATTGAATTCTTTTTGAGGAAGACCAATGACATGGTTTCCTTTGACTAACTTGTTCATATTTTAAAAGTTAGTGTGCCCCAAATGTCTATGCCAAAGCTATGACTCATCAAATGATGCTTTAGACAAAAGACATGTTTCTTCCTTAGGTGATGCAGAACACAGGTTTAAGACATATGTATTATTCTTCCTCAGAGTCTTTAATATAACCCATTCTTCAGGGATCTGAAATCCAGGTTTCAGAATGTAGCAATGAGTGTCTGTAAAGTGAGTGGAATATTTTTTTCTCGTAGATTTGAGACACGCTTAGCATATTGAAGTTCAGTTGTTCACAGTAGTTTACTCTGTCAAAGCTCAACATCCCGTTTGTCACGGATCCTTCTCCTGTAATTCTACCACCTTCTGAATCTACACCGAATGCCACAGTAGTTCCTTGTATGTGCTTGAAGTCATGAAGGAGGGAACGATCTCCAGTCATGTGTCGGGAGCATCCACTGTCTACGTACCATAAGCTATTAGACTTGTGTGGATGAACCTGCAAGCAAACAGAACTAACTAGAATAAGGAACCCAAGCCATGATGGTCATGGGTTTCCCGTTCCTCTTCATGATAGTGACCTCCTGGTATTTCCCTCTAAATTATGATTTGGATGGAGGTATCCTGGGAGATTTTTGTACTGAATGGGTAGAGTCATCTCGTCAACATCTACTGAGAATAATAAAATCATTGGTCTTTGTTTCTTTGTAAAAATTTAGCCCGTTTTTCATTATCAACATTAGATTTTTGTTTTGGAAGATTGAGTTGGTGTTTCAATATAAAATGATTTCTTTGATCCTTCCTCAATTCCTTCAAATTATTCTGTCATTTGTTGATCTAGGTGTCCTAGATTGAGTATTATGAAAATGAGGTCTGACGGAGTGGATCATAGTAGATGTTTTTGAGATGGGCTTGTGTTGGGGAATTCTCAACCCCTTCTGATTGAAGTGAGAATCAGATGTATTGTGATTGTTCATGTCACAGATTGAACAATACTTGTTGAAATAGCAATTTTTGGTGGAGTGATTGTTCATATCACACATAGAACAATATTGATTGAAGAAGCATTTATCTGTCTTGTGATTGAACATTTCACAAATGTCACAATACGTTTGTTTGTTTCTTGAATCAGATTTTTCCTTGTGTGACTCAACTGATATTTTCTTTTGATGAGTCACTTTCTTTTCTTTAGGTGATGAATCAGAATCAGCCCTTTTAGTAGTTTGCTTCACAACACTACTTTTGTTTAATTGTCTGGGTTGTTTATGTTCCTTCAACCTATTTCTTACTTCTTTCTCAAGCTTGTCAACATGTTCCTTGTATAGATATCAAACCAAACTCCCTGCCTTAATCTTGAAGACTGAGGGTTTGATGATTTTTATGTGTTGAACTTAGTGTTACAGTTTGTTTCTTTGGCAGTGAAACCTTTTCAGATTTGCTTGAATTTTTTGGAGATATAATCTCATTATCAGAACTACTCTCAGTAGTGGGTTTCACTATCTTCATATATTTCTTTTTCCTTGTAAAAAAGATGGTATGAATTTTATAAAAAGTACAATTGCTTTTACAGGGCTTGATGGTTTCATGACACTCACTGTCTTGTCTGAACACTCTTTGATTTTGATTGGGTGACCTAACTTGATTTTATCCTCATTGGTTTCAATATAAACATCAGGTTTGTTTTAAGGATTGGTCACCTGTTTCACTACAGATTTAGGTTCCATAGTTTTAGGTTCAATTGCTTCAGAGAGTGAGACGGATTCAGGCATGACAGTGTAGTTGTCATTGTATGGTGGAGGACATGAATTATACCCAATCCATGTCATGTCCTTTGGATCCTTTTGAGAATCAAGCATCTCTTGCAGCTTGACTGAAGACATTTTAAACTTTTCAAGTTTCACTTCAGTCATAGATTATTGAGCCTTAGATTGAGCTAACTTTTCAGTAAGTAGCTCATTCTCAGTTGCAAGAGTGTACTTCTCACCATGCAGTTTTTCTATGTCAGAGATGAGAGATTTAATTTTGATTTCAAAGTTTTTTATTTCTCTTTTCATCATCTCTAACTTTACCTTTTCTTCTTTGATTTTATCAGCCACTTTATGATTATGCTCCCTATACCCTTGTAATTCATTAATGCATTTTTCACTACAAAGGTTAGATTTTACCTCAGTAGGCATTGGAGATGGTCCATCATTGATGTGAGCCATAAGAGCATGATTTTGAAATTGAGGCTTGACTTCCTTTGCATACACACTCCAGTCACATACTCTATCTTGCTTCATCCCTAGAGCACTGGCTTAAGACTAACTGCTTCCATGAGCTTGATTTGTTAATTGGGGTGGATTCTGATATGATTGGTGTTGATGATACTGCTGCTGTTGGTTGTTTTAGTGAAAGCTTGAGTTAGGCTATGAGGATGATTGGCCTGAAGAGTTCCTTTAATAGTTGTTCTCTTGGGGGGCATTGCACTCTCTTGAGAAGTGGCTAGCCATGCCATAGTTGAAGCATTTCACCTTGGATTTATCATATCCAAGTTTTGTATTTTCATTCAGGCTCAACTTTCTTCCTTTTCTCAAGAATTTTTTAGCTCTCATTACAATCATGGTCATTTGCCATTGTAGATCCATTTCTTCCACATCATCTGGATCCATTTCCTCCAGATCTTCTTGAATTAGATGAGCAGAAGTGAGTCTTCCTCCCAAGTAGGCTTCAAAGCTTGCAACAAATGCATTGTAAGTTGCCTTTTGTTCTTCTGATCTTGAGTTTCAGGATTGGTTGAGGAGCAGCGGTGACTCTGGAAGTTTGAGAAGAGGTTGAAGGATGATTGATTGGTGGAGTTGTAATGAACCCAGTGTTGTTCATTTGATCTCTTGATGAGATAAAATCATCTTCCTTATTGATGAAGGCATTTTCCAAAGAATGAGATTCTGAGGGAAATTGTAAGCCTCAATCACTCTTGGTACACCAAGATTTCTGCTTCTCTCATCAAGTTCTAAAGCTTCAATTTCGACTATCATGATGTCTAGGGTAGTACTCTCAAGATCAAGAGTATTTTTTTAGCATGGTTACATTCAGTTTCCAACTTTTAGGGAGACTGTGAAGCATCTTTTTGTTTAATTCTTTAATCTTGTAAGTGACTCCCATGATTTCCAAGTCATTTACTAACTATACAAATCTGTGCAGTTGTTTAGATATTGATTCTCCCTTGGTGTGGTGGAATGTTTCATACTGGTTAATAAGCTTGTTTTTGTTGATTTCAGCCACCTCACTGCTTCCTTCACACATGATTTTGAGTGCATCCCACACAGCTTTTGTAGTTTCATACTTCTCCAATCTTTTCAGCACATCCATCTTTAGTGCTTGAGTCAGAATTGAGTAGGCTTTGAGGTCTATCTTGATTTTCTTGTAGTCTTCTTCATCTAAGGTCAGATCTTCAATGGGTATTCTAGCAGTTCTGTATATTGCAGCTTAATCTGCAGATAGAGTAACAGGGATGTGTGGCCCTTGCATATTGAGATCCAGAAGTCAGGATCTACACCTGTGATGTAATTCCTAAACCTGATCTTCCACTATTTAAACTCAGATTTATGTTTAAGCATTAGAGGTTTAGGTGTATGACCATATTCTGAGTAGCTGTTAGAATCCATTTTAACTATGTGTTTAACTGGTATAATATAGATTTAGATGATTATTAGGATTGATTAGTCCAACTAGTCCAAACAGTTCAAATGGAATTCAGAATCAGATCTGTGATGGTATTTGAGTTTCTTGCTATTGTGAGTATTTTGGTGAGTATGTGTTGACAAGAGTATTTTCTGTTGTTTTATAAGTAGAGAAGATGATATACTCTACTAGCAACTTGATTACCAGATAAATCGAATTCTATTCAATTCTTGTGCAGATCTGAAAGAGAATCGAGAGCCAAGGCTCTAATTCCAATTGATTGGGGTTGAATAAGAGTGAGATTCTTACTGTGAATCGAATATGGTAATCAAGTCAGTAATTGAATAACGGAAACAAACAATCAAAGAATATTCAATGCAAGAAAGTTACTTATAAATTCTTTTGTATTGTATATATAAAAGTTGATAAATTACAGAAAATAATTGCAACAAAAATTCTCTATCTATCAGCCGTCACCTCATGTACGAGGTATCTAATCTATTATAGGTAGACAAGATGCCTTTTACAAAATGACTAAACTACCCCTGACCTATTACATCAAAACTAGTCTAAGTCTTCATCCGCATCTTTGCTTGTTCATCCGCATTGACAAATGCGGATGAGCTAACTTGATCAACATCTTTTCACTTGATCATTCGCATTAGTATGTTAGTCATCCGCATTGGTTAATGCGGATGAAAAAATACTTATGCGCATTTGTTCGATCATCTGCATTTTTCAAATGCGGTTGAGCAAAGTCTTGTCCGCATTAACTTTTAGTCTTCCGCATTAGTCAATGTGGAAGAGTAAATACTTGTCCGCATTATGTCTTCTGCATTGACAAATGTGGAAGAAAACACTTGTTCCTTTCCTTAGCAGAATTTCATCCGCATTTCTTCTTGGACTTAAAGGATTTCAGTAGAGCAATCATCAAATCACCCATTGAGTTGGCATGTGTGATCCTTTTAGGGTGCAACACATATGGGAAATGCGGATGAGTAAAGTCAACGCGGATGAACAAATGCGGACGAGTAAAAAGAATGTGGATGAACGGAAACAAATGTAGATGAAGTAAAAGAAATGCGGATGAAGTAAAAGAAATGCGGATGAACACTTAGAAAACTTTCTGAGTTTTGGGGAAAAAGTGAAAGTTAGGCTTTCACTTGTGAGGTTCCTGGGGGCTATGAAAGTTGACTTTTTTAAGTCATCGATGAGGTGATGGGCATTGTATGATGATGTTATGATGTATGATTGATGCCTGTGCATGATGGTATGTATGGAGTATGTTATGTATGCATGATGGTATGTATGGTGTATGTTATGTATGTATGGTGCCCTGTATGATGATGTTGACTATTTATGTTGATTTTCCTTATTACGTATGTTTATTTACACATAGCTTTACGTTGAATGTTAATGAATGAAACGAAAGTATTATACAACCTAAAGTGGAAGATAATGAAAAGAGGAACGTGATGAATGAATGCGTGCATTAATGAAAGATGGAAAGTAAAGAAGGTCTTGCAAGCCTTGTATGTGGGAACATGCCTAATGAAGGGTGTTAGTCCAACGGTATGTGGGTTGGCTACCCCAGAAGGATGCATATCAGGGTCTTTTTTGTGATTGACCATTTGTATAGAACCTTTGTCGCTTACCCTAGATACTATGGCCAGGGTGTTGTGTGCCATGACGGGAGGTCTATGATAGACCTCGGCCCAGTATCAGCTTTATGCATGACAGCAGGTATAGCACATGACAATGGTACACCTAAACTTACCCTTGGTACTCTGGCCAGACTGCTGTGCGCCATGACAGGGGGTCTACGATAGACCCCGGCCCAGTACCAGCTTTTTGCATGATGGTAGGGTAAAGTTCATGGTTTTTGATGGAATGAAAGAAAGTAATGATGAACGTATGAATGAAAATAAGGAAGTATGAATGAATGGGAATGAAAGTAATAAAAGTGAATGATAATGACGTACGATGAATGAACGAAAGTTAATGAACGAATGATGAAGATAATAATGATTTTATCTATTTGTACGTATGATGTATGTTCACATGCAAAAGTAAAGAATGGTTTTAATGAAAGTAAAGTATGTTTTTTATAAAATTAGAACTCACTCAGCAACACTAACTTTTTATGCATTTTCTAGTTGGTAGGTGAGCATTGCTGAGGATGGCACGGGGTAACTACTTGGGATTTTGGATGGCATTCTTTTGTTAATGATTATGCATTGTAATGCGAACAAATGAAAATGTGTAATGAGTGTTTGTAATAATTTGCAAAACCATTTATTATGAAATGAAAAGTTATTTTAATGTTCCGCTACGATGTTTTTATGTTAGTTGAATGTAATTGTATGTTTTATATGCAATGATTGGCCAGCTGTATGCGTCCTGCGAACGGGACCTTACAAGTTGGTATCAGAGCCAAAGTTTAACTGAAACGGATAAATTTTCAAAATAAACCTAAACTTAAAATGAAAATGGGACGGAAAGGGAAAGGATGCCAGTCCGAGTAGCTGTGTGCCATCAGGTATTTTCTTAATGATAACCGGTTATATGTGCGCATCTTATATGGTTTATGTGTTCCTGGTAGATTTAGATACTAATGTAGTCATGATAGGTAATGCTTGGGGTATGAAGAGTAAAATAAGTGGCTAATCGCAACTGGCCACTGTAATTAGGGACTTACTATACTTGACATAAACTGAGTTGTTCCCTTAAATGACCGTGTTAGTGTTTGAATCTTTCAGTGTGTGTGTTAGAGGATGGCTGGTGGTAGATCATCTAAAGCTTCACAAGGTGGAGCTTGTGGTGCTGAACCACGGGTCACGAGACGAAGGCCTAGAGCCTAAAAGGTGGTTCATGAAGAACCACAGACCCCTCATCCAGAGGGTGGTGATGAGAGTGCTAACCTAAGGGGGCCTTAGTTAAGGAGGATATTATGGAAGATGTGCATTAGGTCATGCAGACAATCTTACCGTCTATGGTGACTGAAGTTATCAAGGCTATGAGGGAAGGAGAAAGGAAGGAAAGAAGTAGACCTACGGGAAAAAGTAGATAGCCCGAGACTGAGACGGTTCTGTCTGATGACGAAGAAGAAGAGGAAGAAGAAGAGCCTACGCCGGAGGCGGCACAAGGTTGTAACTACGAGGAATTTCAAAGGTGTAAGACCCCTACTTTTGATGGTAACGACGCTATTGATGCTGCTCACTGGTGGGTGAGAGAAATGGAAGCTGTTTGGAACACAGCGATAGTCAGGAGGATCAGAAAGGGAAGTTTGCTGCCCACTCTTTCGTGGATTCAGCTTTATGCTGGTGGGACAATATTGTCCAAGTTGAGGGTAGTCGGGCTATTAGGAGGATGAGATGGTCTGAGCTGAAAAAGTTGGTGATTGAGGAGTTTTTTCCTCATCGGGAAATGGAAAAGGTTGAGAAAGAGTTCCTGTAGTTGAAGGCGGGAACGATGACACATCAGCAGTACACCACCAAATTCAATGAGATAGCATGTCTCGTGCTGGACCGAGTGACACCTTTGTCATGAAAGATCAAGAGGTACATCCAGGGCTTCCCAACGGACATCCGCAGGCACATGATCGTCGCCCGGCCGAGCACGTTTACGGTGGCAGTTGATTTGGCATGGAGGTTGTATGATGAGAGAACCGTGGTGGTGGCCGAAGGTAGCAAGAAAGGTGGTGGCGACCAGAATTGGAGTGGGAAAAGGTTTGGTCGAGGTGGTGCCCCGACGAGTAACAAGTAGGCACGAGTGGATGACTGCCATGTGGTCACATCTGGTGTGGGGTCGAAGAAGTGTGGGAGATATGTAAAGGAGCATACTGAAGAATATAGGTTGGGATCAAACTTATGCTTCAAATGTGGGAAGACGGGGCATATAGCAAAGGACTGTTGTACGGTCCAATGTTTTAACTGTGGCATGGAGTGTCACACCCCAACCTTGACGGCGGAAACGTCGAGATGTGAGGGTTCCGATTGTTCACAGCCACATAACGCTATTTATTAAATCCAAATATATTAATCATAAGGTTCAATTGTAACATTACAAGCAAAAGTTCAACAAATGATACATTATGTACAACTACTACAAATAACATGATCAACCATTTTATCTCTAGGTCCAATTCTAGATGTGATAAGCTTCAAAGAGTAGAACACATACTTGAGGTATTCCTGAAACATGTTAAAAAATAAAAGGGGGTCAACATAAAAATGTTGGTGAGCATTCCATAGTTTTCAATACATAAGTATATAAAAGATGGCAATTCAAGTCATAAGTTAGTGAATAAAGTAATTAGGGATGTTATGAACAATGCAACAATCAAACCTCGACAAAAGTTTTACAAGTCTCAAACGTTAAAAGTATATACGATCAGCTAAGTGTACTCGGATCAACCAAGCAGGCTTGTCTTACCCATAGATCTATGACTTCGCTGGGCTAGCAATAGTTAATGATTGTACATATAACGCCATAACATGGTAACCACAAAAGCTCAACTAACCACAACTTTACAAGATGAATTGCCATAGGTTTACAAGTCTCAAATAAGTTTACAAGTGCAATGATAATATGTTAACATGTTTCACCCCAAAGTGTGAAAATAAGGAAAAGGGGTATGGAAATACTCACATTGATATATGCATTTCAAGATGATATAAAAGATTAAAAGATAATCCAAAGTATCCATCACAAGGCACCTAACATATGCATTACAAGTTTAAGGTTAATAATAAGGTTAACATACTAACAAGGATTAGAGTTTCAATAGTTTTAAGGGGTTTTTGCTAAGCATTAAGTTTTTAATGTAGTTATTTACATTTTGATTCCATTAGAAGGAATTATATAGGTTTATATGATTAAGTATTTTAGAAATGAAATTAGATAATAAGGATGTAATTAAATTTTAATAATTTTCTAAGAATAGTATATAATTTCCCAAATTTTAGAGATTAATAAAGATAATATTATGTCCATTATTATTTTAGATGATTTTTAAAATTATTGTATCAAGTCCATAAGCATATAAGTAATTATTTAATTATTGTTTTTAAAAGAAAACGTTTGTAATCAAGGGTTAACTTTAAATAAACATTTTAAGATAACCATGATTTTAAAGGAGTAACGTTTGAACCGAAACTAATTATTAGTTGAGACTCACTTTTAATAGGATTTAACCAAAAATAATGTTTCTTAAAAGTTTTTAAAACAAGTTATTTAATTTTTTTTAAATTACTAGAAAAATCAAGAATATTATTTGGTGTTCATGGAAATTTTTAAGGTTTGCAAAAACTATTTTTATATTTTTAAAAATTTTCTATAATTAATTTGAGGGCTAAAAAGGCCCAAAAAAATGTTTGAGGGTGCCCGGGTTCGAACCCGAGACCTCAAGGTTGCTAGTGAGTGTGTAACCAGTTAGACCAGGGCCGCAGCCGTGGTTTATCCCGGTTCTAAATCCTTTTAAACCAAATTAATAAAGTGCCCCAAAAATCCAAGAACCCTAGATTGTTCCGAAGCAAATTGAACATCAATTCACCAATGATAGTTGTAATAAGTTTAGGGCTTTTGTTCAACACCTCAAAACGCTTAGAAAAGTATGATTAATTTACCTTTTCTGGATTGGAACGATGATAGGTAATGTGAAGTGCATGTCGCGACCGAGAAGAAAGAGTTTCAGATGCAGCTGTTTGATGTTAATGAAATTAGCTTTGCAGTCAGCTTCTAGGATCGATAACGAGCAAAAGCCCTCTGTCAATTGTGATTAGTATAGCTTCAAACCTAGATCACGATTGAACCGTAGTCGCGAATGAAGATGACGGTCCAATTTGTTGTTTATAAGTTTGGTGAATGGAATTGGTGGTTCAGGTAGCTTCTCGAGATCAAAAGGAAGGTTTCCTTTAATTATGTGGTTTTAACTTGGTTCATTATGTTCGAACGATTCAATGTTTAAATCGGGTGTTTTAGTTTCGGTTTTAGGTGTTACAGGTCGACTAAACATAATTAAACAAGAATTACGATCGAAACCGATGGGGAATAGTTAATTATCGGTTTAATTTCATTTAAATCGACTGTTTTGGTGGCTTTTGACCATCGCCGGAGCGATGGCCGGAGGTGGTGGCCGTGATCGGGGTCAAAAGGGGAGAAGGGAGATGTGGGTTTTGACTGTTACCCAAATGGTCCCTGAAGTTTTAAGTCTTTGTTATTCATGTACAAACTTTATAGTTAAAGTTTCTAAATTAACAAATTAACCCCCTGTACTTTAATTATCCTTAATTTTTATTATCATTATAATTTTTATGGTTATTATTTCCATTATTATTATTGTAACCATTATTATTATTATAGTTTATTATTAGTATCATTATTATCATTATTATTATTATTATATAACCATTATCATTATAATCTTTCGATTTTAAGGATTAAAAACGAATTAAAGTAATGAGCATAAGTAACCCACGAGTTTCATAATAGGCAATCATAGACCTTACAGGATTAAACGACATTAACTTTTAATTACATAGAAAATACAGGATGTTACAGTCTCCCCAACTTAAAAGAATTTCGTCCCGAAATTAAGAATAAAAACTTAAATGAACAAAAGAAGCTATAATGAGAAGCAATTGTACAACAGCCAGTGATAGACGTTTGATTACGGTGAGATGGAACCTTACAAGTCTCTGACATAATGCATACCAATTTGAATTCTTCCGGTGAAATACGAGACGCTTTGAAACTTGGTATATGAAATGTCGAAAGACGATGATGAGTTACCGTGGTATGTTAGACTTATAAGCCACAACTTCTAGAATATAATCTCATAATAAAGCGATATATTGAAATCAATAAAAGACCATAATTGTAAGAAAAGTTAATCGTCGGGATTTAAGTATCCAAAAGTCACTATGTGAAACGATCTTTACGCATAACCTGTGAATATGTATCTCTCCTTTGACCAATCATCGGTCTAAGAATAATACGATAAGTTCACGATGATGGTTAGGAACATTATTAAAAGCAGAAAATGAATTGATCATCCAAATTAATGATCGATGTTTAACGACATACCACGATATACGACTATTTGAGATAGATACAAGCCAATTTCTCGACCCGTTAACCCACATGAGTCAATATGAAATTAGTTAATCGGTCTATAATGCATCATTTGTCATCATGGCACCTAAGATAAGAGGCACTTAGTGATGAAAAGTTAAACAGGATATTCATAGGAACACGAATGTTCGGCTTTGTCATATGTGAAAGTAAGACACTTGGACACATACCAAGTTATGTCTTCTCTTTTATGCCAAATCCATGACTACAAATTACGAAATTTTATGAACCGTTATATCCGCATCACAATGTAGGTAATAACAAGTCTCGTTAGTCGAAACTAAGATAGAGTTTTAAAGATTTCCAAGGTTAAGGGTTCAAAAGTGATTCAAGAAGTAACGCAAACAATAAGACATGCATTTGTAACCATGTTTTGCAAGGTAACAAATTTCAAATATAGATTGCATACGTAATCATCAAACCATAAGTACAGTCGAGAACATTCGTATGACTAGAAAGACATAACCACAAGTTGATAATCTTTATTAGTAGAAAGATTGCTTAAGAAGACTACCATCACACAAACATGTGTTGATGATATCTCAAAATGAAAGTTGATAATAAGGAATAAATAGTTCGATATAGCTAGATCAATTCAAAACATAAGGATAAAGGAAAAGAAATCAATTAAGAATTTAAATGCTCCAAGCTTGGAATCAAAATCAACCTAGGGTGATCGGGTCTCCTTTCAAGTTCAGAAATCATGCTTTGGCTTGATAGGTCCAAACACTAACATGGTTCACCCTTCAAGTTACTACATGTTTCTTGTCACTTGATTAAAACCTTGGTAAGTTGGAGATCAAGATATGAGAATAGTCATCAAGGTGTGGTTTTCACTCCTAACTTGATGGTGTATTCCCAAGGTATGATCATAACTTACCAATCAAAAAGTTCGATCCCAACTCCTTGTTTATCCACAGAAATAAGACGAGGTAACTCACCATTAAGGTAAGGGAAATCACTCCTATCTTAACAGTGAAGTTTTTAAAAAAAAAAAAAACAAAATATAACCAGATGGACTTCTTCATCAAAATCCAGAATTCCCTCCTACTTTGATGAAGTCGTCTCATTTGAACAAATACAATTCATTAAGATGATATTATCATCAAGGTATGGAATTCACGCCTATCTTGATGATTGAATTTCATAATAGCAAGAAAACAATCGAAGATTGACATTTGTCACCGAAGTACGGGTTTCAATCCTATTTCGGTGAGATCATGTCATTTGTGAAATGCCATTCAAAGAAAATAATTGAAGTCAATACTCGAGATAAGGAAATCACCCCGATCCAGAGGATGAAATTTTATAAATCATAATCGGAAACCATTTATCGAAACGAATAGAGATTCATCAAAGTAAGGGAATACCCCTATTTTGATGAGTTGGAATCATTTAGGAGATACGAGTGTTCTTAGTCATAGGTTGGCTTGCAAACACTTGCATCTCTCATGGTGCAGACGGTACGGAGTTAGACTTAACAACGAAAGGAAAATAATATCAATTAGAAACTCGGAAAATTTCAAGTTACATCAATATAACAAAAGGAAAAATCATGCTTACAAGCTTAAGATCAAAGTTCGAGATAGCGGAATTTATTATGATGGTGTTCAAATCTTGAATAATTTAAATCAGGAAGGCAAAATCAAGGACAAGAATGATTCGACATCATGATGAGATGTGAGCATTCGATTCACAATCGAGGGGAATATATGGACTTCTCAGGATATGAAATTCAGCCATAACCTTATTAAAGACACGCGTACCTATAAGCGGTCACTCACCTCAAGGGTTTCAAGTCAAGTAAACGGATTCAATGATCGAATCAGATCACTATTTTTACTTTGTCTAGACAAAGTATCCAAGATGTAAGAATTCCACCTACAGCATTTCATGTTCTTGGTTATGGGACACATCCTTAAGAAGACTTGAGGACCATAAGTAACGGTTTAAATTTTTGAAGTCCATTCGGTTTAAATCCCCAATATCTTTGGATATATTAAGAGTCATGCACACGTTGGTCAAGGTATAGAAATAGATACATGAAACGCCCAACATGTAGCGATGTTTAAATGTAGAAGTTGAAATGTAGAATGGGTTCAATATTAACAGGAACATTATATATGTTAAAAATGAGAAGATTTTGAAACTTTGGTGATAAACCAGTTCAAGAAAATCTAGGATTTTTAAGATACAATGAGGATGGTTCCATTTGGTAACACATTACCATTTGGAATCGTTGACACATCAAGGTAAATTGACCCATTTGCCTTAGAGATTTGAGTATATTGACCATAGTTTATCACTCATCCCAGAAATCCCCAGGTAAGCATAACCGGTCTCGCAATGAGATTTATACGATATGCTTGCCTTAGCCCGAAGGCCTTTTGCCAGGAAATCCAGAATACAGGTGTCTATGTGTCACACAAATTTATTTGGTTTATGAAATCAAAACCTTGATGAGATTTTCATAGATTAGACATAAAGTCTAAGGATTGAACCCACGACGATAAGTATAGACTCCACATGTCGTTGAGAATAAGTTTCGGAAGTTCATTTGTCAGGGAGTGTCAAAGAGTCAAGGTTAAGTTTAGGGAGACAAGTAACTAAGTTTAAGCATACATAAGGCAATCGTATGCTAAGGCATCAAGTTGCACAAAAGGCATGGCATTATGTAGCATGCAAACAATAAGTAAACACGAAAGTATAAGAATCTTTCTATGAGGTTCATGCAACTATAGTCTAGGTCACCATTTCTAATAACCTAAATCCCTATAGTTATGGGCTCTGATACCAATCTGTCACACCCCAACCTTGACGGCGGAAACGTCGAGATGTGAGGATTACGATTTTTCACAGCCACATAACGCTATTTATTAAATCCAAATATATTAATCATAAGGTTCAATTGTACCATTACAAGCAAAAGTTCAACAAATGATACATTATGTACAACTACTACAAATAACATGATCAACCATTTTATCTCTAGGTCCAATTCTAGATGTGATAAGCTTCAAAGAGTAGAACACATACTTGAGGTATTCCTGAAACATGTTAAAAAATAAAAGGGGGTCAACATAAAAATGTTGGTGAGCATTCCATAGTTTTCAATACATAAGTATATAAAAGATGGCAATTCAAGTCATAACTTAGTGAATAAAGTGATTAGGGATGTTATGAACAATGCAACAATCAAACCTCGACAAAAGTTTTACAAGTCTCAAACGTTAAAAGTATATACGATCAGCTAAGTGTACTCGGATCAACCAAGCAGGCTTGTCTTACCCATAGATCTATGACTTCGCTGGGCTAGCAATAGTTAATGATTGTACATATAACGCCATAACATGGTAACCACAAAAGCTCAACTAACCACAACTTTACAAGATGAATTGCCATAGGTTTACAAGTCTCAAATAAGTTTACAAGTGCAATGATAATATGTTAACATGTTTCACCCCAAAGTGTGAAAATAAGGAAAAGGGGTATGGAAATACTCACATTGATATATGCATTTCAAGATGATATAAAAGATTAAAAGATAATCCAAAGTATCCATCACAAGGCACCTAACATATGCATTACAAGTTTAAGGTTGATAATAAGGTTAACGTACTAACAGGATTAGAGTTTCAATAGTTTTAAGGGGTTTTTGCTAAGCATTAAGTTTTTAATCTAGTTATTTACATTTTGATTTCATTAGAAGGAATTATATAGGTTTATATGATTAAGTATTTTAGAAATGAAATTAGATAATAATGATGTAATTAAATTTTAATAATTTTCTAAGAATAGTATATAATTTCCCAATTTTAGAGATTAATAAAGATAATATTATGTCCATTATTATTTTAGATGATTTTTAAAATTATTGTATCAAGTCCATAAGCATATAAGTAATTATTTAATTATTGTTTTTAAAAGAAAACGTTTGTAATCAAGGGTTAACTTTAAATAAACATTTTAAGATAACCATGATTTTAAAGGAGTAACGTTTGAACCGAAACTAATTTATTAGTTGAGACTCACTTTTAATAGGATTTAACCAAAAATAATGTTTCTTAAAATGTTTTTAAAACAAGTTATTTAATTTTTTTTTAAATTACTAGAAAAATCAAGAATATTATTTGGTGTTCATGGAAATTTTTAAGGTTTGCAAAAACTATTTTTATATTTTTAAAAATTTTCTATAATTAATTTGAGGGCTAAAAAGGCCCAAAAAAATGTTGAGGGTGCCCGGGTTCGAACCCGAGACCTCAAGGTTTGCTAGTGAGTGTGTAACCAGTTAGACCAGGGCCGCAGCCGTGGTTTATCCCGGTTCTAAATCCTTTTAAACCAAATTAATAAAGTGCCCCAAAAATCCAAGAACCCTAGATTGTTCCGAAGCAAATTGAACATCAATTCACCAATGATAGTTGTAATAAGTTTAGGGCTTTTGTTCAACACCTCAAAACGCTTAGAAAAGTATGATTAATTTACCTTTTCTGGATTGGAACGATGATAGGTAATGTGAAGTGCATGTCGCGACCGAGAAGAAAGAGTTTCAGATGCAGCTGTTTGATGTTAATGAAATTAGCTTTGCAGTCAGCTTCTAGGATCGATAACGAGCAAAAGCCCTCTGTCAATTGTGATTAGTATAGCTTCAAACCTAGATCACGATTGAACCGTAGTCGCGAATGAAGATGACGGTCCAATTTGTTGTTTATAAGTTTGGTGAATGGAATTTGGTGGTTCAGGTAGCTTCTCGAGATCAAAAGGAAGGTTTCCTTTAATTATGTGGTTTTAACTTGGTTCATTATGTTCGAACGATTCAATGGTTTAAATCGGGGTTTTAGTTTCGGTTTTAGGTGTTACAGGTCGACTAAACATAATTAAACAAGAATTACGATCGAAACCGATGGGGAATAGTTAATTATCGGTTTAATTTCATTTAAATCGACTGTTTTGGTGGCTTTTGACCATCGCCGGAGCGATGGCCGGAGGTGGTGGCCGTGATCGGGGTCAAAAGGGGAGAAGGGAGATGTGGGTTTTGACTTGTTACCCAAATGGTCCCTGAAGTTTTAAGTCTTTGTTATTTCATGTACAAACTTTATAGTTAAAGTTTCTAAATTAACAAATTAACCCCCTGTACTTTAATTATCCTTAATTTTTATTATCATTATAATTTTTATGGTTATTATTTCCATTATTATTATTGTAACCATTATTATTATTATAGTTTATTATTAGTATCATTATTATCATTATTATTATTATTATATAACCATTATCATTATAATCTTTCGATTTTAAGGATTAAAAACGAATTAAAGTAATGAGCATAAGTAACCCACGAGTTTCATAATAGGCAATCATAGACCTTACAGGATTAAACGACATTAACTTTTAATTACATAGAAAATACAGGATGTTACAGTCTCCCCAACTTAAAAGAATTTCGTCCCGAAATTAAGAATAAAAACTTAAATGAACAAAAGAAGCTATAATGAGAAGCAATTGTACAACAGCCAGTGATAGACGTTTGATTACCGGTGAGATGGAACCTTACAAGTCTCTTGACATAATGCATACCAATTTGAATTCTTCCGGTGAAATACGAGACGCTTTGAAACTTGGTATATGAAATGTCGAAAGACGATGATGAGTTACCGTGGTATGTTAGACTTATAAGCCACAACTTCTAGAATATAATCTCATAATAAAGCGATATATTGAAATCAATAAAAGACCATAATTGTAAGAAAAGTTAATCGTCGGGATTTAAGTATCCCAAAAGTCACTATGTGAAACGATCTTTACGCATAACCTGTGAATATGTATCTCTCCTTTGACCAATCATCGGTCTAAGAATAATACGATAAGTTCACGATGATGGTTAGGAACATTATTAAAAGCAGAAAATGAATTGATCATCCAAATTAATGATCGATGTTTAACGACATACCACGATATACGACTATTTGAGATAGATACAAGCCAATTTCTCGACCCGTTAACCCACATGAGTCAATATGAAATTAGTTAATCGGTCTATAATGCATCATTTGTCATCATGGCACCTAAGATAAGAGGCACTTAGTGATGAAAAGTTAAACAGGATATTCATAGGAACACGAATGTTCGGCTTTGTCATATGTGAAAGTAAGACACTTGGACACATACCAAGTTATGTCTTCTCTTTTATGCCAAATCCATGACTACAAATTACGAAATTTTATGAACCGTTATATCCGCATCACAATGTAGGTAATAACAAGTCTCGTTAGTCGAAACTAAGATAGAGTTTTAAAGATTTCCAAGGTTAAGGGTTCAAAAGTGATTCAAGAAGTAACGCAAACAATAAGACATGCATTTGTAACCATGTTTTGCAAGGTAACAAATTTCCAAATATAGATTGCATACGTAATTCATCAAACCCATAAGTACAGTCGAGAACATTCGTATGACTAGAAAGACATAACCACAAGTTGATAATCTTTATTTAGTAGAAAGATTGCTTAAGAAGACTACCATCACACAAACATGTGTTGATGATATCTCAAAATGAAAGTTGATAATAAGGAATAAATAGTTCGATATAGCTAGATCAATTCAAAACATAAGGATAAAGGAAAAGAAATCAATTTAAGAATTTAAATGCTCCAAGCTTGGAATCAAAATCAACCTAGGGTGATCGGGTCTCCTTTCAAGTTCAGAAATCATGCTTTGGCTTGATAGGTCCAAACACTAACATTGGTTCACCCTTCAAGTTACTACATGTTTCTTGTCACTTGATTAAAACCTTGGTAAGTTGGAGATCAAGATATGAGAATAGTCATCAAGGTGTGGTTTTCACTCCTAACTTGATGGTGTATTCCCAAGGTATGATCACTAACTTACCAATCAAAAAGTTCGATCCCAACTCCTTGTTTATCCACAGAAATAAGACGAGGTAACTCACCATTAAGGTAAGGGAAATCACTCCTATCTTAACAGTGAAGTTTTTAAAAAAAAAAAAAACAAAATATAACCAGATGGACTTCTTCATCAAAATCCAGAATTCCCTCCTACTTTGATGAAGTCGTCTCATTTGAACAAATACAATTCATTAAGATGATATTATCATCAAGGTATGGAATTCACGCCTATCTTGATGATTGAATTTCATAATAGCAAGAAAACAATCGAAGATTGACATTTGTCACCGAAGTACGGGTTTCAATCCTATTTCGGTGAGATCATGTCATTTGTGAAATGCCATTCCAAAGAAAATAATTGAAGTCAATACTCGAGATAAGGAAATCACCCCGATCCAGAGGATGAAATTTTATAAATCATAATCGGAAACCATTTATCGAAACGAATAGAGATTCATCAAAGTAAGGGAATTACCCCTATTTTGATGAGTTGGAATCATTTAGGAGATACGAGTGTTCTTAGTCATAGGTTGGCTTGCAAACACTTGCATCTCTCATGGTGCAGACGGTACGGAGTTAGACTTAACAACGAAAGGAAAATAATATCAATTAGAAACTCGGAAAATTTCAAGTTACATCAATATAACAAAAGGAAAAATCATGCTTACAAGCTTAAGATCAAAGTTCGAGATAGCGGAATTTATTATGATGGTGTTCAAATCTTGAATAATTTAAATCAGGAAGGCAAAATCAAGGACAAGAATGATTCGACATCATGATGAGATGTGAGCATTCGATTCACAATCGAGGGGAATATATGGACTTCTCAGGATATGAAATTCAGCCATAACCTTATTAAAGACACGCGTACCTATAAGCGGTCACTCACCTCAAGGGTTTCAAGTCAAGTAAACGGATTCAATGATCGAATCAGATCACTATTTTTACTTTGTCTAGACAAAGTATCCCAAGATGTAAGAATTCCACCTACAGCATTTCATGTTCTTGGTTATGGGACACATCCTTAAGAAGACTTGAGGACCATAAGTAACGGTTTAAATTTTTGAAGTCCATTCGGTTTAAATCCCCAATATCTTTGGATATATTAAGAGTCATGCACACGTTGGTCAAGGTATAGAAATAGATACATGAAACGCCCAACATGTAGCGATGTTTAAATGTAGAAGTTGAAATGTAGAATGGGTTCAATATTAACAGGAACATTATATATGTTAAAAATGAGAAGATTTTGAAACTTTGGTGATAAACCAGTTCAAGAAAATCTAGGATTTTTAAGATACAATGAGGATGGTTCCATTTGGTAACACATTACCATTTGGAATCGTTGACACATCAAGGTAAATTGACCCATTTGCCTTAGAGATTTGAGTTATTGACCATAGTTTATCACTCATCCCAGAAATCCCCAGGTAAGCATAACCGGTCTCGCAATGAGATTTATACGATATGCTTGCCTTAGCCCGAAGGCCTTTTGCCAGGAAATCCAGAATACAGGTGTCTATGTGTCACACAAATTTATTTGGTTTATGAAATCAAAACCTTGATGAGATTTTCATAGATTAGACATAAAGTCTAAGGAATTGAACCCACGACGATAAGTATAGACTCCACATGTCGTTGAGAATAAGTTTCGGAAGTTCATTTGTCAGGGAGTGTCAAAGAGTCAAGGTTAAGTTTAGGGAGACAAGTAACTAAGTTTAAGCATACATAAGGCAATCGTATGCTAAGGCATCAAGTTGCACAAAAGGCATGGCATTATGTAGCATGCAAACAATAAGTAAACACGAAAGTATAAGAATCTTTCTATGAGGTTCATGCAACTATAGTCTAGGTCACCATTTCTAATAACCTAAATCCCTATAGTTATGGGCTCTGATACCAATCTGTCACACCCCAACCTTGACGGCGGAAACGTCGAGATGTGAGGATTACGATTTTTCACAGCCACATAACGCTATTTATAAATCCAAATATATTAATCATAAGGTTCAATTGTACCATTACAAGCAAAAGTTCAACAAATGATACATTATGTACAACTACTACAAATAACATGATCAACCATTTTATCTCTAGGTCCAATTCTAGATGTGATAAGCTTCAAAGAGTAGAACACATACTTGAGGTATTCCTGAAACATGTTAAAAAATAAAAGGGGGTCAACATAAAAATGTTGGTGAGCATTCCATAGTTTTCAATACATAAGTATATAAAAGATGGCAATTCAAGTCATAACTTAGTGAATAAAGTGATTAGGGATGTTATGAACAATGCAACAATCAAACCTCGACAAAAGTTTTACAAGTCTCAAACGTTAAAAGTATATACGATCAGCTAAGTGTACTCGGATCAACCAAGCAGGCTTGTCTTACCCATAGATCTATGACTTCGCTGGGCTAGCAATAGTTAATGATTGTACATATAACGCCATAACATGGTAACCACAAAAGCTCAACTAACCACAACTTTACAAGATGAATTGCCATAGGTTTACAAGTCTCAAATAAGTTTACAAGTGCAATGATAATATGTTAACATGTTTCACCCCAAAGTGTGAAAATAAGGAAAAGGGGTATGGAAATACTCACATTGATATATGCATTTCAAGATGATATAAAAGATTAAAAGATAATCCAAAGTATCCATCACAAGGCACCTAACATATGCATTACAAGTTTAAGGTTGATAATAAGGTTAACGTACTAACAAGGATTAGAGTTTCAATAGTTTTAAGGGGTTTTTGCTAAGCATTAAGTTTTTAATCTAGTTATTTACATTTTGATTTCATTAGAAGGAATTATATAGGTTTATATGATTAAGTATTTTAGAAATGAAATTAGATAATAATGATGTAATTAAATTTTAATAATTTTCTAAGAATAGTATATAATTTCCCAAATTTTAGAGATTAATAAAGATAATATTATGTCCATTATTATTTTAAATGATTTTTAAAATTATTGTATCAAGTCCATAAGCATATAAGTAATTATTTAATTATTTTTTTTAAAAGAAAACATTTGTAATCAAGGGTTAACTTTAAATAAACATTTTAAGATAACCATGATTTTAAAGGAGTAACGTTTGAACCGAAACTAATTTATTAGTTGAGACTCACTTTTAATAGGATTTAACCAAAAATAATGTTTCTTAAAATGTTTTTAAAACAAGTTATTTAATTTTTTTTAAATTACTAGAAAAATCAAGAATATTATTTGGTGTTCATGGAAATTTTTAAGGTTTGCAAAAACTATTTTTATATTTTTTAAAAATTTTCTACAATTAATTTGAGGGCTAAAAAGGCCCAAAAAAATGTTTGAGGGTGCCCGGGTTCGAACCCGGGACCTCAAGGTTTGCTAGTGAGTGTGTAACCAGTTAGACCAGGGCCGCAGCCGTGGTTTATCCCGGTACCAAATTAATAAAGTGCCCCAAAAATCCAAGAACCCTAGATTGTTCCCGAAGCAAATTGAACATCAATTCACCAATGATAGTTGTAATAAGTTTAGGGCTTTTGTTCAACACCTCAAAACGCTTAGAAAAGTATGATTAATTTACCTTTTCTGGATTGGAACGATGATAGGTAATGTGAAGTGCATGTCGCGACCGAGAAGAAAGAGTTTCAGATGCAGCTGTTTGATGTTAATGAAATTAGCTTTGCAGTCAGCTTCTAGGATCGATAACAAGCAAAAGCCCTCTGTCAATTGTGATTAGTATAGCTTCGAACCTGGATCACGATTGAACTGTAGTCGCGAATGAAGATGACGGTCCAATTTGTTGTTTATAAGTTTGGTGAATGGAATTTGGTGGTTCAGGTAGCTTCTCGAGATCAAAAGGAAGGTTTCCTTTAATTATGTGGTTTTAACTTGGTTCATTGTGTTCGAACGATTCAATGGTTTAAATCGGGTGTTTTAGTTTCGGTTTTAGGTGTTACAGGTCGACTAAACATAATTAAACAAGAATTACGATCGAAACCGATGGGGAATAGTTATTATCGGTTTAATTTCATTTAAATCGACTGTTTTGGTGGCTTTTGACCATCGCCGGAGCGATGGCCGGAGGTGGTGGCCGTGATCGGGGTCAAAAGGGGAGAAGGGAGATGTGGGTTTTGACTTGTTACCCAAATGGTCCCTGAAGTTTTAAGTCTTTGTTATTTCATGTACAAACTTTATAGTTAAAGTTTCTAAATTAACAAATTAACCCCCTGTACTTTAATTATCCTTAATTTTTATTATCATTATAATTTTTATGGTTATATTTCCATTATTATTATTGTAACCATTATTATTATTATAGTTTATTATTAGTATCATTATTATCATTATTATTATTATTATATAACCATTATCATTATAATTTTTCGAGTTTAAGGATTAAAAACGAATTAAAGTAATGAGCATAAGTAACCCACGAGTTTCATAAAAGGCAATCATAGACCTTACAGGATTAAACGACATTAACTTTTAATTACATAGAAAATACAGGATGTTACATGGAGGGCCACATGAGTAGAGACTATAGGAAGCCGATGGCTGATGGTTCTAGGGTGAAGAAGACTAGAGGTGAAGGACCAAGGGCGAGCGCTAGAGCATTACGATGACGCATGAAGAGGCTAGGACGGACCCTGATGTCGTGTCAGGTACGTTTCTAGTAAACCAAACTTTAGCCTTTGTGTTATTCAATTCTAGTACTAGTAAAAGGAATACGGATGAGTAATGTCAATATGGATGAACAAATGCGGATGAGTAAAAGGAATGTGGATGAACGGAAAAAAATGCAGAAGAAGTAAAAGAAATGCGGATGAAGTAAAAGAAATGCGGATGAACACTTAGAAAAGTTTCTGACTTTTGGGGAAAATGTGAAAGTTAGGCTTTGACCTGGGAGGTTCTCAGGGGCTATGATAGTTGACTTTTTAAGGTCATAGATGATGTGATGGGCATTGTATGATGATGTTGTGATGTCTGTGATTGATGCCTGTGCATGATGGTATGTATGGTTTATGTTATGTATGCATGATGGTATGTATGGTGTATGTTATGTATGTATGATGCCCTGTATGATGCCCTGTATGATGATGTTGACTGTTTATGTTGATGTTCCTTATTACGTATGTTTATTTTCCCATGGCTTTACGTTGAATGTTAATGAGTGAATAAAAGTATTATGTAATGTAAAGCGGAAGATAATGAAAAGAGGAACATGATGAATGAATGCATGCATTAATGAACGATAGAAAGTAAAGAAGGTCTTGCAAACCTTGATGTGGGAACACACCCAATGAAGGGTGTTAGTCCAACGATGTGGGTTAGCTACCCAGAAGGATGTACATCGGGGTCTTTCTTTGTGATTGACCATTGTAGAGAACCTTTGTCACTTACCCTAGATACTATGGCTAGGCTGTTGTGCGCCATGACGGGAGGTCTATGATAGACCTCGGCCCAGTATCAGCTTTATGCATGATGGCGAGTATAGCACATGACAATGGTACACCTGAACTTACCCTAGGTACTATGGCCAGGCTGCTGCGCGCCATGACGGGGGGTCTATGATAGACCCCCCGGCCCAGTACCAGCTTTATGCATGACGGTAGGGTAAAGTTCATGGATTTTGATGGAATGAAAAGAAGTAATGATGAACGTATGAATAAAAGTAAGAAAGTATGAATGAATGGGAATGAAAGTAATGAAAATGAATGATAATGACGTACGATGAATGAACGAAAGTTAATGAACGAATGATGAAGATAATAATAATATTATCTATTTGTACGTATGATGTGTGTTCACATGGAAAAGTAAAGAACGGTTTTAACAAAAGTAAAGTATGTTTTATTATAAAACTAGAACTCACTCAGCAACGCTAACTTTTTATGCATTTTCCAGTTGGCACGTGAGCATTGCTGAGGATGGCGTGGGGCAGCTACTTGGCATTTTGGATGGCATTCTTTTTTAATGTTTTTGCATTGTAATGCGAACAAATAAAAATGTGTAATGAGTGTTTGTATTAACTTGCGAATGCAGTTATTATGAAATGAAAAGTTATTTTAATGTTCCGCTACGATGTTTTTATGAAAGTTAAATGTAATTATATATTTTATATGCAATGATTGGTCAGCGGAAAGCGTCCCGGGAACGGGGCCTTACAGGTTGGGAAGATTCTGCTACGTCTTGTGGAGGAATAAGAGGTTCTGCCTGAGATGTATCAAGAATGGCCTTTATTATAGTGACAAAGTCATTGGCATAAGACATCTTCTCTATTTTTAGCACATGGATCTTCATTTGGCTCATAGTGTAGATGGCTTCTATGAGTAGCTTCTTTAGAGAAATGGGTTCCTATAGACACTGTGAACAACTCATCTCTATGAATCAATAGAGCTCCATCCACATCCACCTCTAACTTAACAATATTCCACAATTCCAGAGGAGTCTTCTTCTTCTTCCTCTGCTCCCTCTTGACATTGATTCTATCAAATGCCAATTTTAAAATCTTTATACATTTCAAAAGAAATGCATATCTTTTCTCCTATTTTATTTTTTATATCTCTGAATTGCCTTGTGTATATGTAGTATATAGGATTCATCTAACAATCTCACCTCATATCCATTAAACAACCTGATTTCAGCTTCTTCTATTCCTCACCAACTCATATGTCTTTTCATCATAGTAGACATTTGAGATTGGTTTGGAAGAATGAGTTCCTGCTACCATCTTTCTATTTAGAGATTCAGTAGGCTTCATCTTAAGTTCAGGGAATACCACCTCTTTAGCTCGTTTTTTCTTTTCTTCTCTAAGGGGTTGACAAAGGATCTATCTTTCCTCATGCAGATAGCCTTGAGATATATGAAGTTGTTTATTCTATTAAACATCCTCAGAATATCTTCATACTCATAAACCCTGACATAGCCTTGTGATTGATCAAATCTAAATTGGCTAGTTCTTTGAGATCAAGGATTTCCAGGGAGTTCACCAGAATCCTCTTAAGCATTAACATGTTCCAGTAACTGTCATACTTCCAAGAAGTTATCTTCTGATCAGTTTTGCTTTTTGGAGTAGACACACCTCTAATCATCTCAACAATGGTAAGCCCTTCTTGAAGTTTCAATTGAGAGGGCTTAGCAAGCCACTTTGGATTCTTGTGTAGAATAGGTGCTAGAGAGTCATGGTCTTTGTGGGTCAGTTGGATGTCTTGAGTAGACACTCTTGTTCTAGGCTTTTTATAATAATCTCTTCTTCAAGTTTCTTTAACCTTCTTTATTCTCATTAATCATCCTAAGTATAGCATCTTTTAGGGAATTTGTCCTCATGTTGCCCAATTTTCTTTTGGTAAATCCTTGGTTAGACAGATAGTCCTTCATTTCCTTGTCAGTCATACTGTAGGTATCAGGATATAGTGGTAGAGGAGTGGAATTCTGCTTTGCCTTTGAGAATGACTAGAACATCGGAGCTTTAGGAGAGAAAGAGTCTTTTCATACTTATTCTTATAAGTAGGGTCCAACAGTTTGTTTAACTTTTCTTATTCTGCCTTCATTCCCTCATAATTCATTATGAACACCTCATCAGGGTCATACCCATGATTTATCAAAAACATAGCCTTCACCATGAGTCATCACTTTGGGCTTTCTCTACCATCTCTTGTACTGACTCTCCTCTTTCATAGGGCTTTTATGAGCTAGTCGTTCATCAACCACATAGCCACCCTCTATTTTCCTTCTTCTAGATCAATGAATTCATCCTCCTTTTTCAATTGGGCTTCAGTTTTTTCATGCTGCTCTAAATATTCAGCAATTGCTGTAAGGCTTCTGGGGTCATCGTTTTCCTTTTTCTTGATTGGTTCTTCTCCTTCCATGGGTCTCTTTCCTTTTCCTTCTCAGCTAAATACTTCCTCCTTCTGTTATAGGTTAGCATTCCTAAACCAGATAAAGTTTAAGCCATTTTAGCTTCTTGAGGCACCTTTTCAGCCTCTGTTTTTTTCATTTTCATCAGTAACAACTACTAATTCTTCTCTCTTTGTTGCTCTTCACATAATCTTCTAATTAGCTCTTTTTGTTCATCAGTCAATGACATTGTAGGCACTATTTGCATACTCAATTCCTTCTCAATTGAGATAGGAGATGGAGGAATGACCACTATTGGTTCTTCATTTTTCCCTGATCAAAAGTGAACTCCAAAAAATTATTGTCTATGATAAATTCTTCTACAGAGAAGGAGTCAAGGGCTTTAATCATATCACTAACTTCAGCCTCTTCAGAATGAACTTCTTCTAGTTTGCTTGTATAGACCACCATCTCCCTGCTAGATTCATCACGTTTTGATTTACTAGTTTCTGCCCTTTCTCTATCTCAAAGAATTTCATCTTTTTGGTAGGAGGGGAGTTATCACCACTTTCCCTTGATGAATGTTTAGAACTATCATCTTTATCACTTTCCTTTTGACTTTTGTCTTCTACTTTTTCTCCTTTATCTTTCTCCATCTCAGCTTCTCTTTGATCATAACAAGTATCTCTAACTCAGATACTCTCTTGTTTAGAGTTTCTATCTGTTTCTGCAACTCTTTGATAATATCAGATTGATCTTCAATCATACCTTCTTGTTCTTCCATATCTATAGTCCGGATGGATAAAGTCTCAAGAGGACCACTTTTTCATCCGTTGAATGTTGGAGAGCTGCGTTTAAACTTTCAATCTCCTTTTCTTGTTCTTCCTTTTCATTCTCATACTTTTCTTTCACATCTTTCAACTCCTTCCCTTTCTCATCCAACTCCAAAAGTATATTTTGAATGATACCAGATATTCTATTAAGTAGTCTTCCCATCTTGGCTACTTTTTGTAGTAGTTCTGAAATCAACTCATCTTTTCATCAAGCTTGTTAACTGTTGATTAAGCATAACTTTCTGATGGAGCAGCCTCAGAAGCAACTTGCCTAATAGGCATCTGTCTTGGATGATCTTCCATCAAATGATGATTTGGATTCCTTTAAAGAGTAGGCAGAATCACCAAACTCAATAGGCTCAATAGTAACAAGAGTTGTTTGAACAGGTGATATGGGTGAGTGATGGATTGGAGATATATGAGGAGAGATGATGGGTTGTGCTTGTGGTGATAGGATTAGTGTGGGCATAAATGGTGAGGCCATATCAAAATCATGAAAAAAAAGGTCCATTGTGAAGGTCACCCCTTACATCCACTTGGGGTGACACTAACCTGTTTCCTTCATCCCTTTCAATAGCCTACTCAACAACAGTTTGTTGATCATGAGCAAGTTGTTCTTCTTCTTGATCAGGCTCGTCAACAGGAGCCTCTTGAGCTTGTTCTTTAGGATTTATCTATTATAACATCCAGGGCAATAATGGAAAGATGGTTCCACTATAAAAGTTCCTACGGTCTCTTTTCTTGATGTACTTGTAAGACTTGGCATTATAAAGAGAAATATCCAGCACAGGTCCTTCAGGTACAATATCAGGAAAAGCTTCTTTGATGAGGCATTGCCGGAACCTTGGATAGATCAGGAACATAGTCTTCTCCCTTCTTGGATGTTTGATACTAGACCATTAAACTCATAAGCAGACATGTTAAATGGCATGTTACTATATATAGCACATAGCAGAAGTGGTAATCACTAGAATGTCATTCCAGCATAGGTCCTTTAACAATTTGTTTACCTTCATATCCTCCCTCATATCCAATATTGGCAAAGAAAGAAGTAATATCATCATCTTCAAGCTCTAAGGGAGAGTTGGCATCATCACTAAACTATAGACACTGTCTCATAGTTTGTTTAGTGATGTTTAGACTATGATCATCATTTTTTCTTCCAAATAGAGTCCTTAAACCAACTATCTCTGTCATCTCAGTAGTGCTCCAAAAAGACCTTATGAATCTCTCATAAATGATTGGTCTAATAGTGATTGCATGAGCAACTTTGGTAGTGGATATAAATCTGATCATGTCTCTCAAACCTTCTACCTCGGGTACATCAGGGTCAAGATAACCGCTGATATTATAGAGCTTGCTCCAAGTGAGATTTTCCATGTACCCTACATTAGAGGCATATGAAATAGAAAGCTTGATAATACTCAACAGACTGTAGAACATGCATCAAGTGAAGTTTCTCATTTTGACTTGTTATGGTCAAAATTGAATGCTTATAGGTACTGTTCCCTAGGACTTGTACCTATACTTGATGTTATCATGAATAATCACTATTATTTTGTTATACAAGCTTGAAATGATCATTTTTGTTGTTTTTAACCCATTTTAACTCTTAGAATCAATATTTGTTTTCTCATTTTCAATCTTTTATTATGCTCTGTTCATGAGATGAACAAGGGGGTGAAAATCATGGTGAAAATCACGTGTTTGTTGTTATCTTCTTAGTCAACTTGTTCATTGCATTCGAAAATAATCAACCATTCTTAATCCAAGTTTGATTTTGAATCACCATTTTTGACCTAGGGTTCTAAGTTCATTACAGTTTCAATAATCCAACATTTTAGGTCATAAATTTCAAAGATTATCACCTTTTGTTTCATACTACAGTTGTAGAGAATCAAAACAAGTGACAAATGAGGTAAGATGAAAGTAGAACATAGGTTTGATGATGAAGATGATGAGTGATGAAGAATAGTGAATTTCGCTCGTCGAACTATAAAATCTATCAATTTAAAAAGTATTAAATGACATTTGAAATGGCTTTAAATAGTCAACTAATGTCTTCTACAAAAAAATATTATGCGGATGAGTTTTGTTCATTAACATTTGTGTACTATTACAAATGCAGAAGAGTACAAACTTAACAACATTAATTCACTGTAACAGATGCGATTGAACAAGGTAGTCAGCATTTGTTACTTTTACAAATGCGACTGGACAAAGTTAGATAGCATTCGTTCACTATAATAAATGTGGTTGAACAAATTTTGTCAGCATTTGTTACTATCATAAATGTGGCTAAACAAAGTTAGTCAGCATTTGTGTACTGTTACAAATGCGCTGTACAAAGTTAGTAAGCATTTGTTCACTGTAACAAATGTGGTAGAGTAAAATTCTTTATCCATATTTATTTCAACAAATGTGGCTACCAATGAAGATGTCTGTATTTATTGACTTCATCATGATGACAGAAGAGATTAAGCACTTGGTTTATCCATTTTGATACACATGAAGTGTTGATGTCAACCATATTAAAGAAATGCGGCAATGCAAAGGTGTTCCGCATAACAAATGCAGTAGAACACTTTTGTCCGCATAAGTTTTTAACATCAAACTTTATGTATACTTCTTTGACAAAAATGCGAAAGAGTTGTCTTGTCCGCATTAGTTTCACTTTGTTTTAATGACATAAACCTTTACCCGCACTAGTTATATGCATGGGTTACCTTCACCCGTATTAACCAATGCACATACCCGCATTAAGTTTTAAACTTAGTCAAAACTTAATGTTTCTGCAGAGATATTATTCTTTTTTATTTTTCTTTCTTGTTATGAAGAACTGTCTTTGATTGACTTGTGTCTTATGAAGTTGTTAGGGTTGTCAATTCTTGTCTTGGATTGACTTGTATATCAGAGATGACACTAGTTTCCTATTGTTTGACAGATCTTGGACTTCTTATGCTTTCATGAATCTGCATACTACACCAACACAAACAGTTCCTTTTTCTATTTGTTTTGAAGTTTTAAGAAAGTAATTAAGAAAGTAAATATCTATAAAAACTCATCAAAATTTTAAATTACCCCCCCCCTAAAGTTTATATCCATACCTAGATAGAAACTTTAAAGATTTAAAACATTTTAATATGAATTATTTTTTAATTTATTTTGTTTTTATGATTTAAGAATGAAGAGAAGTTTACCTTTTGTTGGGATCATATCAATCTTATATTACACATGTGCATTCTTTTGTAACAAAATGGACATGTTTATGAACTTATTGATTGAAGGTATGTTTGTCCTCTTAACTCATACCTGGTTAATATTTTAATGCATGTGATATTTATCATGTTTTGGTTTGTTTTATTATTTACAGAAGCATGGAATGATCAACCATCCTCATCTAATGTAAGGTAGAACTGTTTCATAACATGAATTACCAAGTCCATTAAGTTATGAGATCTCACTTTCACCGATCCTCATTGGGATTCTTTTACTTTGATCTTATGATTTGATCCATATTGGGAATATTTGAACTTAACTTTGGAAGGTGATGCACATTGGTATTCTTTTGTTCATTCACAAGAAATGTATTATTTTTGTAGATTCATCCAATTTGGATGTATTCCTATTGGGAATCTTTGGATCAATACATATGCACTATGTGCTTGATTCTTCAGGTCTTTGCTTAGAAAATTAGAGATGAAACTTGATGTAGGTGAATGAGATTCATAAAGTATCATTACCTGGTGTGTTTAGGTTACTACACACACATCTACTTAGATAAGCCAATACATTCCTGTACTCTAAGATGAGTGTTTCAACATTGAATAAGATTTTATTCATCACATTGTATATCTTCTCTTCCAAGTTGAGCCTACCCACATATCAGGTAAGTCATGTTAGTCTTTTATGTTTTGAATTAAGCACAGTGAATGATATAACAACTATAATTATATCATTTCCCAATGGTATATAGATCTTTCCTTCATCAAAATTGACTCCTTTTTGTAATTTTCTAAATTTTAAATTTTTTTTGATGTTTTGTTTGACTTTATTCAAGGTTAATCATGCCAATTGATTGAACTAGGAATTCAAACCTACAAGGTTCAAATGCCTTGGTGAATAAATCAGCCAACTGGTTTTCAGTGGGAACTTGAATCAATTTGATTTACCCTTTTCAGCACAATCTCTCAAAAAGTGATATCTAATTTGAACATGTTTTGTTTTTTAGTGTTGAATTATATTATTTGTAATAAAAACAGTAGTTGTGTTGTCAATGTGAATGGGAGTATGCAAGAAGTAAAACCATAATCAAGCATCTGGTATTGAATCTAGAGAAATTGAGAGCAACAAGCTCATGCTGCAATGTACTCAGCTTCTGTTGTTGAAACAGATACATTTGTCTGCTTCTTGAACTGCTAAGAGACCAGTCTTGGACCAAGAAATTGATAGCCACCAGAAGTGGACTTCCTATTGAAATTGCATCCCCCATAATCACTGTCACTGAAGGCATAGAGATTGAAATCTCCTTCCTTTGGATACCACAATCCAAGAGTAGGCTTTCCTTTGAGATATCTGAATATTCTTTTGACAACATTCACATGAGATTCATTAGGATCTGCTTGATATCTGGCACACACACAAACACCAAACATAATGTTAGGCCTACTGGCTGTTAAATACATAGGTGAACTGATCATGGATTGATAGTGAGTCTGATCCACTGATTTGACTTCTGAATCAGTACCTATTTTCACTTTAGTATCAATAGGTGTTCTGATGGACTGATTGTCAGCAAGGTGGAATTTCTTCAACATTGTTTCCATGTATTTCGATTGATTAATGAAGATTCCATCTGCTGTTTGTTGGACTTGAACTCCTTGAAGGAATATGACTTCTCCCATTGCACTCATTTCGAATTATGAATGCATGAGATATTCAAAATCTTTGCAAAGTAGCTTGTTTTTTGAGCCAAAAATGATATCATCCACGTAGATATGGACCATCAACATGTCTTTTCATTTTCATTTTCTGAAGAGAGTCTGATCAATCTTTTCTCTTTCATACCCATTTTCAAGAAGGAAGGATGATAGAGTCTCGTACCACTTTCTTGGGGGTTGGTGAAGACCATATAGGGCTTTATCAAGCTTGTAAACCTTGTGAGGAAATTCAAGATCTTCAAAGCCAGGGGGTTGACTCACATAGACTTCTTCAGCAATCTTTCCATACAAGAAAGCACACTTTACATCCATTTGATAAATAGTGAACTTCATGAATGCTAAGTATGCAAGAAAATTCTTATTGCTTCTAATCTGACAACAGGTGCAAACACTTCGTCATAATCAATTCCTTCTTCCTGAGTAACCCCTGTACCACCAATCTTACTTTGTTTCTGATGATAATTCCTCTATCATCAGTTTTATTTCTGTACATCCATCTGGTACCAGTAGGGTATTGTCCTTTGGGAAGATTTACTAGTTGCCATACTTCTTGCTTCTTGATTTGCAGTAATTCTTTCGGCATTGCTTTAATCTAGCTATTTTCTTGAAGAGCCTCTTTGATGTTTTTGGGTACTGTTTGACAAAGAAAGCATGAGAACAAACAGATGTTTGCAATACTTGACTTGCTTCTTATCACTCTTTCATTTAGTTCACCAATAATGCTTTCCACCGGATGATTCTTGTGTATTCTGGTGATTGGAATTGAGTCATCAGCAATTGTTACATCAACATTGGAGACATTCAGATCATCATGGTGAGAGGCACCTTCATCTTATACTATTGGAGAATTACAAAGATAAGCAGATTATGTTTATGTGACTGCTTCAGCATTAGCAGCACTTTGATTGCTTCCATCATTTGATGTTCTTTCTGTTTCAACTAGAGGTGTAGCTTTATATTTATTTCTGAACTCATTTGATGGGTCTTCTAAATGTGATGGTAACAAGCTGGGACCAGCTTCAGTTGAAACAATTCGATTTTGAGATAGTTGTCTGATAGGATCAGCTTGTAGTGGAACATCTTCAATCAGTTGTTCAGAAGAGGTTGGAAGAACCACTAGAAAGTCATTTCGTCTTTCTACTCTTGAATGAGGTTCAGCCGAAGGTATATTTCCTACATCAGACAAATGAAATTGATCAAAAGATTTTGTAAATTAGTTAATATCAAACAACCAGTCACAACAATTTGTAAATTTGGGAAATGAATGTTCCTTGAATTGAACATTTGTTAATTCATCAATAATGCTAAATCTAGGATTAAACACTCTTTAAGCCTTTGAAACTAAAGAATAACCTACAGAGAATCCTTCATCAGACTTAAATGAAAATTTTCCCAAATAGTCTTGGGTGTTTAATATTGAGACAAAACTACCAAATGACTTGAAAAATGCAATAAATGGTTTTCTTTTACAATTGTTCATAAGAAGTCATGTTGTTTTCTTTTACAATCAGAGTTCTATTTTGCACAAAGCATGATATGTTAACTACTTCTGCCCAGAAGGTAATTGACAGTTTCACATCGGCTCGCATTGTTCTTGCTGCTTCAATCAATGTTCTATTTCTTCTTTTAGCTACCCTATTTTGTTGCGGAGTTCTAGTTGCACTGAATTGATGAGCAATGCCTTTGGTTGCAGAAAAAGAACTCATATCATCATTTTTAAACTATATTCCATTATAACTTCTTATTGTGTTTGACCTTATGATCATGTTGGTTTTTAATTTTTGTGATAAAATCTTTTATTATTTAGGATGCTTCATTTGTATGAAGTAAGAAGAAAACCCATGTAAATCTTGAAAAGTCATCAATGATCACCAAATAATATTGTTTCTTTCCAATACTCATAACATGAGTTGGTCCCAAAATATCCATATGAAGTAACTTCCAATGGAGTATTGTTTGTGTTCACCAGCTTTGGATTGTGGGAAGATTCATGATGTTTCCCTTTGAGGCATTCTAAACTGTGATTAACAAAATGAAATTCTTTTTGGGGTAGACCAATGACATGGTTCCTTTGACCAATCTGTTCTTGTTTTTAAAGTTGGTGTGCCCCAAACGTTTGTGCCAAAGCTAAGACTCATCAAATGATGCTTTTGACACAAGACATGTTTATTCTTTTGGTTTAGCAGAATTCAGGTTTAAGACATAGGTGTTATTCTTCCTCGGGGTCTTTAGGACAACCCATTCTTTAGGAATTTGGAATCCTGGTTTGAGAATGTAGCAATGAGTGTCAGTAAGTGAGTTGAATATTTATTGTCAGAGATCTGAGACATGATAAGAAGATTGAAATTCAGTGTTCATAGTAGTTCACTATATCAAAGCTCAGCTTGATGTTGTGATATTTGTTTCTTTGAATCTTCTTCAACTCTTTTATGTTACCATGTCATTATCTGAGCTAGAAGTCCTAGATTGATTGTTATGAAAATGGCTTCTGATTTTCGGTTTGACATATGATATTGGTGAGATGGGTTTGTTTTGGGGAGTTCTCAACCTTTTTTTTCTTGAAGTAACAATCAATTTATTGTGATCGTTCACATCACAGATTGAATAGTATTTATTAAATAGCAGTTTTTGGTGGAATGATTGTTCATGTCACAGATTGAGCAATATTGTTTGAAAAAGCACTCTTTGTTTGTGATTAGACATTTCACAAATGTCACAATACATATGTTTGTTTCTTCATTCTGATTTTGCTGTAGCTGACTCAGTTACTTTACACTTTCTCAATTGAGTCACAATCTTTGGTTTAAGGGAACAACAACTAGTTTGTTTCACAACACTACTTTTGTTGACTGTTTGATGTGTTTTTGTTTTCTCAACCTTTTCTTGACTTCTTGTTCAAACTGATTGACATGCTCCATATTGCAGATGTCAAAACCTAATCCTTGTTTTGATTTTAGTGATTGAGGGTCTGACTGAATTTTAGCTTTTGAAATCAGTGAACTTTTACTTCTCTTTAGCAGTGAACCTTTGTCTGATTTGCTTGAATTTTGTGGAGATTTAATCTTATAATCAGAACTGCTTTTAGCAGAAGGTTTCACTAAAGCCATAACTTTCTTCTTTCCTTTTGAAATTTCAGGTATAAATTTCACAAATGGGACAATGGCTTTGATTGGGCTGGATGGTTTAATTACATTTGGTTTGTCTAGTTGTCTTGTCTAAACATTCCTTGATTTTAATTAGGTGAGCTAGTTTAATTTTTTCCTCATTTGTTTCAATGTAAACATTGATTTGTTTTGAGAATTTGTGACTTGTTTTACTATTGTTTTTGGTTCAATAGCATTAGGTTCATTTAGCTCTTTGAGTGTGATAGATTCAGGCATGATAGTGTAGTTGTCATTGTAGGGTGGAAGACAAGAATTATACCCAATCCTAGTCATATCCTTGGGATCTTTTTGTGAGTCTAGCATCTCATGCAGCTTGACTGAAGACATTTAAAACTTTTGAAGTTTCACTTCAGTAAGTGTTTGTTCAGCTTTCAATTGAGCTAACTTTTCAGTTAGATGCTCATTCTCAGCTGCAAGAGTGTACTTTTCAACATGCAATTTTTCATTATCAGAGATGAGAGAGTTTATTTAATTTCAAAGCCTTTAATTTCTCTTTTAAGCATCTTTGACTTGACATTTTATTCTTTTATTAAATCAGCCGGTTTATGATTGTGCTCACGATAACCTTGTAGTTCAGTATTGCATTTATAACTACAAAGGTTGGATTTTACCTTAGATGGCATAGGAGATGGAAAATCATTAATGTGAGCAATGAGTGCATGATTCTGAAATTGAGGCTTCACTTCTCTGCATACAGACTCCAATCACATACTCTATCTTGTCTGATGACAAGAGCATTTGAGGATGACTGACTGCTTCTATGAGCTTGATTAGTCAGTTGTGGCTGACTCTCATATGGTTGTTGATGTTGTTTATGATGATACTACTATTGTTGATTGTTAGAGTGAAAGCTTGTGCTTGGTTGTGGAGATGACTAACCCTGAGAATTTCTTTGGAAATTGATGTTGTTTTTTTTGGGAGCATTACATTCTCTGGACAAATGGCCAGTCATGCCGTAGTTGAAACACTTTACCTTGGATTTGTCATATCCAAGTTTTTTGTTTTCATTGACGATAAGCTTTCTTCCTTTTCTGAAGAACTTCTTGGCTCTCATTGCAATCATAGCCATTTGCCACTACAAATCCATTTATTCCACATCATCTAGATCCATTTTTTTCTAAATATTCTTGGATTAGATAAGTTGAGCCGAGTCTGCCTCCCAGGTAAGCTTCAAAGCTAGCAACAAAGGCATTTTAAGTTTCCTTTTTCTCTTATGATCTTCGGTCTTCAGGAGTAGTTGAGAGAGTTGCAGTGAACCATGTTGTAGATGATGTCCATGGATTGTTTGTTCATGGAGTAGCAATGAAACTGATTGTCTACACTTGATCTCTTGAGGAGAGAAAATCATCGTCCTTAATGATGAATGCATTTTCCACAGAGTGAGTGTCTGATGGAAATTTATAAGCTTCAATAACTTGAGGTCCACCAAGATTTTTGCTCCTCTCATCAAGTTCAAGAGCTTATATCTTGGCAATCATGATGTCTAAGGTGGTACTCTCCAGAGCAAGGGTGTTCTTAAGCATTGTAACATTTTGTTTCCAACTTTCTGGAAGACTGTGGAGCATTTTCTTGTTTAGTTTTTATACTTTGTATGTTACCCCTATGATCTCTTAATTATTCACGAGCTGCATAAATCTATGCAGCTGTTTAGAGATTGACACCCCCTGGGAGGGATGAAAGGTTTCATATTGATTAACAAGCTTGTCCTTGTTAATTTCAGCCACTTCACTACTGCCTTCATACATTATTAGAAGTGCATCCCAAACAGCTTTAACAGTTCCATACTTTTCTAGTCTTTTTAGCACATCTATTTTCAGTGCTTGAGTGAGTATAGAATAAGCTTTGAGATCAACTTTTATCTTCTTGTAGTCTTTATCATCAAGTGTGAGATCCTCAATAGGTATTTTTAAGGTTTTGTGTATTGCAGCTTGATCAGCACAAAGTGTCACAAGAATATGAGGGCCTTTACATATTGAAATCTAGTAGTCCGGATCTACACCTATAATATAGTTCATAAATCTGATTTCCATTGCTTAAACTCAGATTTGTGTTTAAGCATGGGCGGTTTTGGAGTACGACCAAGTTCAGAGAAATTATGTGAATCCATTTTTAATAAGTTGTTTTAACCTTTTTGTATAATGATTAGTTTGATTGTTAAGTTAAATTAGTCCATATAGTCCAAACAGGGTTATGTATAACCAGTTCTGTTGATGTTTATATGTTCCTGTTATAACAACTGTTCACGGGTTTGTTCTTGGAGATGAGTACAGATTAACAATGACTGTTGAAGAGATTTCTGTAGTTTACTAAGTAGAGGTAGTTGAACACTCAATTAGTAACTTAATCACTAGATCAATCAAGTTTTGCTCAGATCTAAACATATCTAAAAAAGAACCGAGAGCCAAAGCTCTAGTACCAATTGACTTTGTTTGAGTCAATGACCGAATATGATTATTGAGTTAATGATTGTAAGGCAGAATCAAACAATTAAGGAACATTGAATGCAAGAAATACTCATAAATGTTGTTTGTATTAATAAAGGCAATCGGTTACAATGAATGCTGGGATTTGCATTAAACAGTAACAAGAGACCTTGTAAACATAAGACTAAACAAAAGATTCTAATTGTCTAGAATGTGTATCAACAGTCACCTTACATACGAGGTTTTCTATTCTATTTATAGGCTGATAAAATGCCTTTTACAAAATGACTAAACTACCCCTAACCTATTCATTAGAGAACTAGTCTAAGTCTTCATAAGCATTTCTTTTGTTCAGCCGCATTGACTAATGCAGATGTGTTGATCTTGATCAACAATTCTTTTGGTCTTCAGTATTAGTGTTTGGCATCAGCATTGACAAATGCAAATGAACACACTTATGTGCATTTGTTTCCAGTCATCCGCATTAGTAAATGTCGTCATACAAATACTTGTGAGCATTTTTTTCCGGCTATCTGCATTTGTTAATGCGGAAGAACAAACACTTGTCATCATTTGTTCTATGTTCATCCGCATATACAAATGTGGTTAGCCGACACTTGTATTCTTCTTTGCACATTCTTGATCCGTATTTGTTCTTGGACTTGTGGGATTTCTAATAGCACAACCATCAACGCACCACTTGAATTGGCATGTATGATCCTTTTAGGGTCTAACATCTACGGAAGAGATTGAGACGGTAGAGAAGTAGTAGAAGTGTAACTTTTCGTATTTTCTATAAATAAAAAGTTCACGGCGTTATGTTCTTGTAACAACCTTACAGTCATTAATGAAACTAACTGGATGTTTATGTTTGGTTCTTTGTTAATTTTAAAAGTTAATAAAATAATTAATAAATAATAATAATAATAGTATGTATAATTTTTGCTTATTATTATAAAACTTAACATTTAGTTATAATAATAATAGTTAAAATAAGATAATAATAATAATAATAATATAATAATATAAAAGTTAAAGAAATAATAAGTTATAAAAACATTTAAAACTTAAAGTTTAATTAAGTCTAGTGGGTATTTATGTAAATTGAAAACATAAAATAGAAGTTTTATACATAAAATATAACTTAAAAGCTGGAGGGACTAAAGTTGTAAATAATTAAAACCCACACCCCCTCTTCTCTGAAACCCATCGTATTTTGACTACAAACTGTTCCAACCAGTTCGTGAACACGATTCGAGACCATTTAAGAACCTTAAGTATGTTTAAATGTCCGTTATGAACCCAAATAACCCGACTAATCGGTTACCTTTATCATTGAACCGTTCAACCATTAAAGCTCAATAATAATCGAATTAATTGGAACCTAAACAATGGTTTAATCAATCCTAAACTTCTACACAACATAATTCTATCTGAAACACAAAATCATCATATTCGAATTATCTTTCTCATCACGACCTGCTACCATAGTGTTCTTCAACTTTCAGTCCATCTTAACTAAAATTGATTGAGGGTTTTTGCATATCAATACCATTGGAAGCTCTGTCATCACGAATTCGAGTTTAATCATCATTATCATCTCGAACCGGTTTCACCAAAGTCGCGACTCGTTCTTCATCTTGTATCTTTGATTTTATTCAGTCCATGTAAATTAAACCTACACCCACACTCGATTTAGTGTTAGGAACAAAATCCCCATGATTGTTCATACGAGTAACATCGAATCGATGTTCAGTTTTGAATTTAACCATTCTTGGGTTCATGGGATTTTAGGGGTTTTATTTGACTTAAGTTTTTAAAAATTAAGAGCCAGCTTCTATCAGGCTTAGGCGCCCTTGCCTACTGGTCAACAACATATGCATCAGTCGTAGAGGTCCTGGGTTCGAACCTGGACACCCTCAACCATTTTTTATTGTTTTTCGTTAAATAAATAAATTACAGAAAATTTATAAATATTAAAAAAATAATTATATATCCTTTAATAAAATAATATAACAAAGGTCATTTTTAGGGTATTTCTTATAAAATAGATTTTAAATAATAGTTTAAATTAATAAATTATTATTGGGCAATACATTACTTTTACTTATAGTTTAATCATGCTCATTTTAAATAATTTTAAATAATTATAGAAATTACTTACACTTTATATTTAATTTTACCAATTATTATAAATGATTTAATTTCATTAATACCTAAATGGTATATATGTATGTATATATGTATATATATATGTATATATATGTATATATTATATATATGTATATATATATATATATGTATGTTTAACGCATAGAAACTCACCAACTTTCAAAATTTGACTTTATTTTTTACATATTTCAGGAAATGCCCAAGGTTGATTATATTTAAGTATCCTTACATCTAGGGTTGGACCTAGGAAATAAAAGGCATGTCTTGGAATCTTGGAAATTTGAACTTAGGTTATTTTATTTTTGTTGAGACTTTTGGTTGTAATGCTTCATTAAACTATGGTTAATCATATTTACATTTAAAGGTAGTGTTATGTGGCTGTGAACAATCTTAACCCTCACATCTCAACGTTTTCACTATTAAAATTGGGGTGTGACAATAAGAATGGAATACTTTAGGCAGTAGATGAGGAGGATGAGAATAACTAGAAGGAAGAAGAGGAGAAGGATGGAATAGTTGAAGAGGTAGACAAGGAATAGGAGAAAAAAGACAAAGAAGAGGAGAAGAAAAAAAGGAGAGAAGAACCCAAGGAAAAAGCTAACAAGGTTGTGATTCGGAAGATGGAGTTTGTAAAAGAAAAGTCATCATTTGAATCCAATCAACTATCTATCGACTCAAAACTCTCCTGCACGACAAAGCTTTATTCAAAGCATAATTGCAACAAAAAGAACCTCAATAGAAGCTAATATGTTAGAACCTCAAACTCTTCTAAAATAGAATCCTAACTATTTTATAAAGTCTATTTTTGAGGCAATTGAAATCCACAACAAGTGGTTCCCAAAAAAGAAAATAGACTTGACAACCCATGTTGATTATATAACAAAGAAGAAGATGGGTGGAGCTGAGGGAGGCAAGAACGAGAAGATGAAGAGGAGATACAAGAGATCAAGCCACTCAAGTGTCGATTCCAAGATAAATTAAGCACTTTTGAAACATTTGCTGAACAAGTCAGTAGTTTCAAACCAAAAGAATAAGAAGACACTTAAGATACCTTCACTTTCTTCAAATGGTTCATAGGGTCATAACAAGAAGGATGATGTCAAAGATCCAAGCAAAACCAAAAGAAAATCCTAGAAAAGAAAGACACCCCTAAAATCAACACAATCACAAACCCCCTCAACCCTAACCATTATATAGAACTACTAAAAACTTGAAGACTTAAGGCTAAACAGGCTTGGGCCCTATTCATCACTAACCAATTTGATTACATGTAGCATCATATACATGCTAAAACTAACTTGTATATTATGGATAGTGGATGCTCCTGGCATATGACATGTGACAGATCATGGCTGCTGAATTTAGAACCATATGATGGTGGATTTGTTGCCTTTGGAAGTGATACAACATGAGGATACATTATTAGCAGGGGGCAAATAGTAATGGCAAAGTAAGTTGACAAGTTGAACTATGTGAAAGAGATAATCTATAACCTACTGAGTATGTCTTAGTTATATCATACAAAAACATAGCACACTCTTCAAAGAGCATGAATGTATTGTCTTATCTCTAGGGTTTGAAATTCCAAATGACAAAATACTTTTAAGAGCTCCAACAAAGGACAATACGTACATGCTTTACATGTTAGTACCATAAACAATGTCCATCATCCATTACTTTCTCATTATGACTCATTAGATGAAAAGTCTAATGATCATTATATTACTAGGCAATTTCTTGAAAATGAACCAAACATGACAAATGCTAAAGACATAGTTAATTAGTCAAATGAACCAGTCAATTTATCTACCAAACTTCCTAAAATAAACTATTGAAATTTGAATCTATCTTAAAAACATCAAGTAAACCCAAGACTAAGAATTCCTAAAGAGCATCCAGTTAAGAATGTCCGTTGAAATGTAGATGCTAGTGTTAAGACAAGAAGAATGGTGAATAAATCAAACATTTGTTTGTTTTCATGCTTTCTTTCTCAACTGGAACCAAAGAAAGTTGATGAAGCCTTAAAGGATAACAGTTGGGTAGAAGCCATGCAAGAGGATCTTCTTCAGTTTGCTTGGAAAAAGTTTGACACTATGTGCACTTCCAAGGGGGGAGACTGCAAGAGGTACTAAAAGGATTTTTTCAGAAACAAGAAGGATGAAAGGGGTATTGTTATCAAGAACAAAGCAATACTTGTGGTACAAGGGTATACATAATAAGAAGGATTGATTATGATAAGATCTTTGCCTCTTTGACAAGACTTGAAGCAATAAGAATTTTTCTAGCATTTGCTACCTCCAAATACTTCAAGATGTTCCAGATGGATATCAAGAGTGTATTACTCTATGGTGAAATTGATGAAGAAAATTATGTCTGCCAACCTCCAGGCTTTAAAGATCCTAAGTATCCAGATCATGTATGCAAACTTGACAAAACCCTTTGTGGTCCTTATCAAGTCGTAACAAAATGGTATGAGACACTCTCTACCTTTCACCTGAAGAATGTATAGACCAGAGGATCCATAGATCAAACTCTCTTCATCAAAAATGTTAATTTGGATGTCATCTTGGTGCTAGTGTATTTAGTTGATATCATATTTAGGTCTAATAATGAGATGTTGTACAAAGCCTTTAAAAGTCACATGAAGTAAAAGTTTGAGATGAGTTCAATAGGAGAGCTCACTTTCATTCTAGGGCTGCAAGTAAAACAAATCTATGATGCCATTTTCATAAATCAATGTAAATATGTTCTAGACATCATAGTAAGATTTCAAGCTATTGATGCTAAAGTTGCTAAAAAACCCAATGTAAAAGACATATTCATTAACTCTTGATCTTAAGGGGGAAGTAGTTGATCAATAGTAGTTTATAGCCATCATTATATTTCTCATCTACCTCACAACTAGTGGAACAAATATCATGTTTGCCACATGCCTATGTTCAAGATTCTAAGCTACTCCAAAGGTGTCACATCTAATGGCTACTAAGAGAATTCTAAAGAATCTAAAAGTGAAACTTAAGTTGAGATTACAGTATCCTTAGAATACTTACTTCAATATCTATAGATATACATATAGTGACTATGGAGGATGCAACATAAATATTAAGTCCACCTTAGGAGGATGTCAAATTGTAAAAGGACGATTGGTTTCATGGCAATGCAAGAAACAAATATGTGTTTCCACATCGACTGTTGAAGTAGAAGTCATTACTGTATCAAGTTGTTGTGCTCAGTGTTGTGGATTCAAACTCAACTTAGAGATTATGGATTAACTTTCATGAACACTCCAATTAATATTGACAATAACAGTGTTATCTCCATCACCAACAATCCCATTCAGCATTTAAAGACTAAGCATATTGTCATGAGGTATCATTTTATTAGAGATTATACAGAAAAGAAAATCATTAAATTAATTAAGGTCCATACAAATAAACAGTATGCAAATTTATTCACAAAGGCTTTTGATGAAACTGGATTTAAATATCTTGTATCTATTATTGGTATGATGAACTTTGAATAATTAAATGATTTAATAAATGATAGCTGAAAAAGTTTATAAAGAAATGATTTTCTTGATAATATGGGTAAAACTATGTGCATGTGCCAAAATTTGCAAATTAGCAGATAAATAGGTATCTGTCAAATATCAACAGATAATTGGGTATCTATTAAATTATGCAAGTTAGCAAATAACTAGGCACAAAGGAGCATCTACTGAATAGGAAGATTCGGCAGATAGGATGATTTCGGCACATGTATTTGGAAATTACCTTTCGAACAATATACTAAACGCTTTGAAATCAATTCTTTTGATCACCTAAACAGCCTAAACAAATCAGATGTGCCATTCTGCACATTCTAATATGGATGATAATTTAGAAATGTTTACGTGATCCAAATGAAAAACATTTCTAAATGAAAGTTTTGTGGAACACTTTAATTTATCATTCTGTAAGCTTTCATAAATTTTTAATATTGTTTATGATTTTTAAAATGCATGTAAACTTCATCACAGATTTCTAAAATTCTAATTGTAGGACAATGTAAAAGATTTATGATTTTGACCTATTTTCGATCCCCAAATTGAAAACTTTCCAAAATGAAAATGTAACACCTAAAATTTTAATGAAAAGGAAATATAAGAAAGAAATGCAATTTAACACAAGTTGAGGTGTTAAATGTGTAAAAAGTAAAAAAATTCATATTATTTTGTAGAAAAAGTAACATGGCTGCCCATGCCATGTTACTTTCACCTTTTTCATCAGTTTTAGAGTGTGGGAGAAAGAGAGTTGAAAGCTTTCAGGATTTTAAAAAATAACCAGAAGAAGCCAAATTATAGGTAAGAATTTGGTGTTTTTAGTGTTCTTGGCTGGTTTTAACCTCGGGTTTATGCTTATGTGTGTTTGTTGGTGTTTAGTTGTGTGTTTGGTGGGTTTTTAGGTGTTTTAGGTCATAGTGCATTCGGGTTTGTGGAAGGCTATCCAAAAGATTGCTAAGGTAAATGTTTTAAAACTTGTTTGGGGCTGGAAATACATGTTTAAATGTTTTTATGATGTTGTGTGTGATTACTTGTATGTATGTGTGTGTGAATTGTGGGTGGGTGAAAGGTTAGGTTGATTTATGGTTATATTCATGTTAAGAGCATGGTAATGTTGCTTCACATGTTAGAATTAGGCTTGAAAATGTTCGGATGTGATTTTGGGAACTGAATTATGGTATTAGTTATGAGTTACTTGCCATGCGCCTAAGTCCCATGCACCTAAAAACCCATGCGCCCAAATAGTATCCATGTGCCTGAAAAGATGCCAAAATGTCTAAGTGTCCCCAAATGACCAAAACTCATATGCCCTAGTAGTGCACAGACGCCCAAGTGCCCGTGCGCCTAAATAGTGCTCATGCGCCCCGAATATTGCCCAAATTGACTAATTATAGGCCATGCGCCTGTATAGTGCTCATGCACCTAAAAGTTTCCCATGCGCCTAAGTGTTCCCATGGGCTTGGAAGGCCATGTGCCTGCATGTTCATGCACCTAATGACTTAGAATTATTTCTAAAATTTTGGGAAATGGAAGTTTTAGGCTTTGACTTGGGATGTTCCCTGGGGTGATGTATGATGATTATATGATGTCTTATGATGATGAGCGATGATGTTATACATGTTTATGTTATGTATATTTATATTCCTTATTATGTATATTTCTGAGGCTATGTGTGTTATGTTATTATCAATGAACATAAAGTTTTATGTTACGAAAGTAGAAATTAATGATGTTGAAAGTGGAACATAAGAAAGAATGAATGGAAGTAAGAATGAAAGTATGAAAAGTCTTGTAAGTAATATAAGGAGGTTCACACCTAATGAAGGGTGTTAGCTCAACTGTGTGCTGGTTAGCTACCCTGAAAGGATGCACACTGTTAGGACCTGGTATTTGAACGAAATACCGAATGATTAACGTGTAAACCAAACCAAATAGTCTGGAATCCTATTTGATTGGCGATCCAATGAGTGAGAACGCATGTGGAATGAATAAAGTATTGAATCAAACGTTAAGAATCGATTAGGAATCGATCTACATCGTTCTATGAACTTGGAGTATCAACTTAGAGACTTCTGGACGGCTAGGGTACGTCTAGAGTCGAAATAGAATGAATGCTCTTTGTACTGACTGGACCAAACAGATCCATGTGAAGTAGTTCAAGAGGAAGTCGATAGAATGAACTTTATTTTCCTTATGAGACTTCTTCGTCTGTTTGCCTTTCTTGCAAGCTACACAAAAATCAGGAAGTTGAAAATTTTTGACATTAACTCATCTCACAAGATCCTTCTGGATCAAGTGATTCATCTTCCGTTGATTGATGTGTCCCATTCTCCTATGCCAGGAGATGGAGTCCTTCTCAGTGGCTTTTGATAGAAAGCACTGAACTTCATGATCCGTTGTAGAAGCTGTTGAGAGATCCAAAACATAAAGGTCTTTATATCTTGAAGCTGTCGTCAGAACTTGGTCCTCCAGAATCACGTAGTCTTTCTTTAGGACGTAACACTTCTTGTTGTCGAATATGACTTTAAAACCTTTATCATAGATTGGGAAACAGAAAGTAAGTGGTTTTGAAGTTGTTGAACGTAGTTCACCTTATCAAACTTAACTTTCTGATTTCCAACTTCTCCTTGAGCTGTGATATAGCCTCCCTTGTTTCGAGCAAACGAAACATGCCCTCCCTTTATTTGCTTGACGTTTGATAAAAAAGCCCTATTTCCTGTCATGTGCTTGGATGCTCCGCTGTCTACAATCCACGTGTTGGTTTCAGCACTGTAGCGAACACCCTGCACATTCAATGCAAAACATTAGTTTAGGTTAGGAACCCAAGCCTTTACTGGCTTGGGTTTCCCAGAGGCATCACGCATCATGAATTCAACCCATAGACCCTTAGAGGGTGAGGGTAGCTCAGGTTCCTTTTTGTCATCATAATCAGACACAGAGGATGACTTCTCTTTCCATAAGCCAGATTTGTGCAATGCCTATTTGTGATAAACAGTCGATTGGCTAATGGGTTGAGCATTAAGTTCACTAGTTCTTCTAGGTGGAGTTAAAGAACTCCTCTTAGAATACCTAGGTTTTGAATCCTAAAGTTCAATCTTCTTCCTAGGTGTCTCATAGAAGGACAAAAGGAAGCAATGTGTCCACACTCTCCACAGTTGTAGCATGACCTGCTATCAACTTTATGATTAAACTTTCTTTGTGGAGATGTGTGTGACACCCTAGTAACATCACTTAGTTTGGGTTTTGACTCTGTTTCTTTTGATGTTTTCTTCTGTTTAACAAAATCAATTGTTTTAACATTTTTTTCCTTTTGGTTAACTGGTTTTTGACATGAAGGTTGTGAAAGATTAACATTAGTAGTCCTTTTAGATTCAGATTTGACTTTGTTTGACTCTGACTTTATATTAACCTTTTCAAATTCTTTTTTCCAGATTAACACAAGACATTTTACCCTTTGACTTTGAAGTGGCCTTCTTTTGTTTTGTTCCAAATTCAATTGATGAACATGAGGAATCTGGATCACTAACAAGAGGAGTAGACACCACATGATCCTTGATGGGGTTGTTATTTATTGGTCTACTCTTAGTGTTCATCAAGGTTTCAGGTGGCGGTGGAACCACTTTATAACCCAAACCCTCCCCGTTGTTACGCTCTCTCACTAAGTGTTGGACAATATGAGATGAACTTGTCCAACTGTGCAGTTTTTGCTTTAAAGAGTTAACTTCTACTTCTAAGACTGCTTTTTGTTTCTTAGTGTCTTCTAGGGAGTTAAGATAGTACCTAATGTCATTAGCTTGGTTAAATGCAACTACTTCAGTTTCCCTAAGTTGTTTAGTCAAAAGGTCTATCTTTTCTTTGTAACTATGCTCATTTTGTTTTAAAACTCTATTAGCCTCAGTGCACAGTTGCAAATCCTTTACTAAGTTATCATTATGATCTAATAACCTAGCAAATTTCTCATCTATGCTATCTCTAAAAGTATCACAATAAGAACAAGCATGAGTTTTAAACAGTTGGTCAGTGGTACTTACTTGAGGAGGTTTAGAAGAGTTAGCCATCAATGCAGCATGAGATGTCTCTGGTTCTGGTGATTCTGTCTTTGCTGTTGAAATCCCTTCCTCAGGCTTGTAGCTGACCTCAGTTGTAGTTGTCTGTTCAATATTTGACATCGCTATCTCAACTGCAATATCTCCCTCACTCGCGGAATCATCATCTAAATCTTCTACACTGGCAATATTAGATTCCCCTGGAGAGACAAACCGAAAGCTCCAGTCCTGTCCTTCATCATCATGAGCAGTCAAGGCTTTTGGATCCTTGCTTGATGCAGTAGAACTGCTAGCTTGCTTGTCTTGACGAGTGAAGGACGAGAATGGGTTCCCGTTCCTAGTCTTCTTTGGCTTCACACATTCTCTCTTGAAGTGCCCCTTTTCTCCACAGTTAAAGCAGGTCACTTTACTCTTGTCACAACCAAATGTGGTATCCTTAGTAGCAACCAAGTTCTGTCCGGTCTTTTTCACAAACTTCTTCGCCCTCCGGACAACACTAGCTATGGCCCACATAATATCCATCCTTTCTAGTTCCATTTCATCCACCTGCTCGTAGTCCTCATATGCCAGACGGCAGTTTCCAATCTTCCCAGCAACAAGTCCATCATAATAATGAACCACTGCTGCCAAAAGATCCATGTGCTCTCGAGCTACTTCCACAGTCACATTACCGAGGTTCTCGGTCTTCAGTCTAGTAGCATTCGCTTAAGTTCCAATGTAATGGGTACAAGAAGACCCTGACGTTCTGAACCTGAAGGAGAAGCTTGTGAAGGACCCGATGAGCTAGACAAAAATGCAGTCTGAAGAGGTTCTCCAGACGTCTTAGCTTGAGGCGTTGCATTGTACAAAGCTGGATTCTGAGTGTATGAAGACTTCTGAGCTCTGTACTTCATCCTAAATGCTTCTTCTCGCAGCTTTAGTATGAAGTCATTGATATCCAACTTTGCCAGCATCTCATTCTGTCTCAGATTTGACATAAATGAAGCCCACTTTTCCGGCAATCCGTCTGCGAAATTTGACACCTTTTCTTCCATGGTAGTAGCAACACCATGTGTATGCATTTCACTCATCAGATAGTAGAATCTATTAATAACATCGCCCAAACTCTCATTTCCCATCGATGAGAAGTTGTCAAATTCTTTCTTCAGTTCCTTAGCTTTAATTGCCTTCAGCGAAGCATTCATGTCGTATCTCTTTTCCAGCTCATCCCATAATTTCTTGGCCTGCTTATTCTTCGAGTACTGGTGGAAAATATCTTTAGGAATAGACTGTGTAATCAATGCATAAACTCCCTTCTCTGCATTATACTTAACTTTCTGAGCATCAGTCATCCCTCCCAAAGTAAGCTTTACCCCGTCTGCTCCCACCGGCATACTATACCCAATCTCGATAGCTTCCACGAATTGGATCCACTCCATTGAGGTAGATCTCAAAACGTTGTTTCCAGTAGGGAAACTCATCTAACGTTAAGAGTTTTGGTGGTTTATTATGATTCTCCACCTCACTCTTAAGCAACAGTAGGTTCTAGAACCTTGAGTCCTTGCCGGCAGTAAACGCTGACATCTGATCTTCCATCACGATTAACTTTTAAGTGTACTAAACAAACTGTCAAACTGGTGCGACTGGGTGATGCGAATGGGCTATCCGTGCGAATGAACTATGCGATTGGTTTAATCGTGCGGCTGAACTAAGCGATTGGTTCAGTCGTGCTAATGAAGCTGATGCGTATGAACACTGCGAACAGATGGTTCAGTCGTACGAATGGAGATGCGACTCAGTCCAATCGTGAGTCTCGTGTATGCGAATGAAGTCCAGTCATGCGAATGGCTCATTCGTGCGACTGAAGCTGCTGCTTTGCGAAAATTTCTAGGTTAAACTTGTTTTAGCCGTAAAAATTCGAAATTTCGCAAACCCTAATCGCCTAAGGCCGTAGAAAACGAAACTTGATGAGCCGGGAACGTCCAAAACAACTTTTGACACAAAAGATTGCATTTTTTAGTGTAAAAACACAAACTTTTTATCAATCTTGATTGAATCACATGTAATCAAGAGCCAGAGCTCTGATACCACTTGTTAGGACCTGGTATTTGAACAAAATACCGAATGATTAACGTGTAAACCAAACCAAATAGTGCGGAATCCTATTTGGTTGGCGATCCAATCGGTGAGAATGCACGTAGAATCAATAAAGTATTGAATCAAACGTTAAGAATCGATTAGGAATCGATCTACAGCGTTCCATGAACTTGGAGTATTAACTTGGAGGCTTCTGGATGGCTAGGGTACATCTGGAGTTGAAATAGAATGAATGCTCTCGTTTTTCCACGAATTGGGTTGTACTTATAGGTTAGTATTCTTCATTCGTGCGACTTAACCATTAGTATGGTTCAGTCATGCGATTGAACCATGCGGTTGATTCATCTGCACGACTGAGTGTTCAATCGTGCGACTGAGCCAATCTTATGTTACAATCATACGACTGATCCAGTCTCCTGGTTCAGTCGTGCGACTGAGTCATTCGTATAAAGTTATTCATGCGTATGGTCCATTCACATGGGCCTTTCGCATGAGAACTTCATTTTGTTAAGTTTGAATGTATTAATTAATATAACATTATTTGTAACAATTCAAACAACCACAAACCTAATTAACCAATTCAACATCGACTCATTAATGAAATATTAAACATTATAAATAACAAACAATCAATATCATTTCATTAATCATTCCAAACATTATATCAGAATCAGACAAACAAGATCTATTACATTCATATCATGATCTAGGGACATACATGTATCAACAAACTCCCCCTTGGACCTAGATCTCTCTAATGTCTTGTTTTCTTCATTACCTCCTCATACTTCTTGTACTTATCCTCTTTTGTGACTCCTGCATGAATCTCAAATGCAAAACAGAGTCTTATGACATTCTGGAACTTGAGGGCTTGTACTATATCCTGCGTATCATAGAACAGTGGCCACTTGTATAGAGTGTAGACATCATTAGCTGACAAGTTTGTAAGCCACATTGGGTAAATACCCTGATAGTATCCATTTGGCTCTCTTTGTTTAGGACTATGACCGCCTCTCCTGTCCTCCAATCGTGATACCACCACTTAAAGTGTGGAGTGAAGTCCTGTGGAATTTCCCTGAGTGGGATTCTAGACATCGTGCGCGGAGGATTCCACTTCAACACTATCTTTGGCTTTCCAGTAATGGCATCAACTTCAGACCTTCTGATGTACCTTGTAGGCTGTTGGGGTCTGAAGTTAACCCACCTGGTGTGTTACTCCTTCCTTAGGGCAGCCTCAAACCAGCCTGACATCTTTCTCGGGTCAGCATACAACAGCTTCAGTTTGGCCAACTGGTTGAGCTCAAAACCTGGTAGAGTCTTTAGATCATGTGGAAATCTAAAGTACTCTATGCCTTTTTCCCTCTTAACTGCATAGACGTTAAGGTCCTCAAAATATGCCCATGTTATAATCCTGCCTGACACCTTATGATGTTCTTGACTCTGTAGAGTTTGGTGTAGGCATCTTGTTGAGATGCAGCGCGTTGGGCTCTAACTTCTTCAAACCAGGCAGCCCACTCAACCTTTCGGATATCAGCATCATCATTTGAAGCTTGTGCCGTTCCCTCTGTCTTCTCTGACTCCTGCTCCATTTTGTCTAACACCTCAAACGTATCACTGACAGGGATTCACCCAGATTGGGGACCACATTTCCCTTATTGTCAGCATACTGAGGGTAGTGCTCTGTAGTGACATCTTCTATCTCTATTTCATCAACGTCGTTAAGCTCTTCATCACTTGTCGAGTTGCATGTTGGAGCATCCTTCACAATCTCATCGGGATTTAATTTGAAGATCTCAGCTAATTCCTCGTCAGTGAGATTATGAATGATTTCTCCTCCTCAGGAGTATACATAACCAATCTCCTAACAATACCCTGCATATCAAGAATCAACGTCAGTTGAGTCTTGACCTGTTGGAGGGGAGCATATCGTATTCATCTCTTTGGAGATCAGCATCTGCTTGATTTAAAACATTTAACACAGCAAACATTAGTTAATAATCAAGACAAAAATACATTAATCTTAATATAAACATCAAATACATAAGTTTAATACATGATTCAAGTACAAAAGCTATCCAATACATGATCATCTAATCATTACTTTTATCTTGAATCGCTGGATTAGCAGTAGGTGAGGCAGAAGAGGAAGCTCGTTGGTCTTGATTTCTTTTTGATCTTCTATCTTGACCCTGAGCTGAGGCAGATGCAGCTGCATCTCCTCCTTCATCATCATCATCCAAATTCCTCTACTCTATCCTCTCATCCTCAATCCCCTCATCATCCTCAGTCTCATCATCATCATCCTCATCATCAATCTCATCATCTTCGTCTCCCTCTTTAATCTTTAGTGGCTCGTCTTTAGATCCCTTAAGCTTTAGCATGATGGTCTTCTTAGCCTCCTCCAACTCCTCAATCCTCTTAGTAGATGTGACACTGTGCTCTTGGAGTTGGGCAATTTCGTGGCTCTGATACCACTTGTTAGGACCTGGTATTTGAACGAAATACCGAATGATTAACGTGTAGACCAAACCAAATAGTGTGGAATCCTATTTGATTGGCGATCCAATTAGTGAGCACGCATGTAGAATCAATAAAGTATTGAATCAAACGTTAAGAATCTATTAGGAATCGATCTACAACGTTCTATGAACTTGGAGTATCAACTTGGAAGCTTCTGGACGACTAGGGTACGTCTGGAGTCAAAATAGAATGAATGCTCTCGTTTTTCCACGAATTGGGTTGTATTTATAGGTTAGTATTGTTCATTCGTGCGACTGAACCATTAGTATGGTTCAGTCGTGCGATTGAACCATGCGGTTGATTCATCCGCACGACTGAGTGTTCAGTCGTGCGACTGAGCCAATCTTATGTTACAATCATACGGCTGATCCAGTCTCCTGGTTCAGTCGTGCGACTGAGTCATTCGTATGAAGTTATTCATGCGTATGGTCCATTCGCATGGGCCATTCGCATGAGAACTTCATTTTGTTAAGTTTGAATGTATTAATTAATATAACATTATTTGTAACAATTCAAACAACCACAAACCTAATTAACCAATTCAACATCGACTCATTAATGAAATATTAAACATTATAAATAACAAACAATCAATATCATTTCATTAATCATTCCAAACATTATATCAGAATCAGACAAACAAGATCTATTACATTCATATCATGATCTAGGGACATACATGTATCAACACACACTAAGGTCTAATCCTTGTGATTGACCATATGTATGGGACCCTTGTCGTTTGCCCCAGGTACTGGAATTAGCTTCGTGCACAATGTTCGGGGTCTATTTATAGACCTCAGGCCTAGTAACCATCTTTGTGTATAATGGTCGGGGTATAGCACATGGTATTGGCCCGGAATGTATGTAAGAATGATAACTAAGATACGAAATGTATGGTGAGGAAGACAATGAATTAGAATGAAAGATAACGATGACATACATTAAATGATGAATGAAAATTAATGAATGATGAGAAATGATAATAAGATTTATCTACTTGTACGTATGATGCATGATCGAATATGAAAATAAAGAATGGTTTTAACTGAAGTAAAATATTATATTTTTATAAAACTAAAACTCACTCAGTAATGCTAACTTATTATGTATTTTCTAGTTGGCAGGTAAGAGTTGCTGAAGATGGCACGAGGGCAGCTACTTGGCTTGTTTTGGATGGCATCCATTTTGTATAATGATAATGTTTTTGTGATGTAATGCAAAAATGATATTTCATAATTTAACAATGATGTATTATTTTGGAAAAGTGCTTATTAATATATGAAGTGGTTGTAGTTAATGATTCCGCTGCAATATTTTAGAAAATGTAGATGAATGTTTTATGTGCAATGATTGACCAATTGTGAGGGTTCCAGGAACGGGGCCTTATAAGTTGGTATCAGAGCCAAAGTTCAAGAGAAATGGGTAAATATTTTCAAAAAACTAAACTTAAACTAAGAATGGGATCAAATGGAAGGATGCCAATCTGAGTAGCTACGTGACATCAAGTATTTTTTTTAGTGTTAACCGGTATTATGTGAGCATTTTATGTGGTTTATGTGGTTTTAGTAGATTTAGATACTGATGTAGTCAGCATAGGAAATTCTTGGGGTATGAAGAATAAAGTAAGTGGTTAATCACAACTAGCCATTGTAATTAGAGACTTACTATACTTGACATAAACTGAGCTATTACCTTGAATGACCGTGTTGGTGTTTGGATCTTATAGCATGTTTAGAGGATGGCTAGTGGAAGATCTAAGGCTTCTCGAGGTGGAGGCCATGGGGACGTGGTGCTGGACCACGGGTCACGAGAGGAAAGGCTAAGGTTGCTGAGATGGTTCATGAATAGCCTGAGACCCCTCATCCGAAGGGTGGGGATGAGAGTACGAATTTGAGGGCCTTAATGAAAGAGGCAATTGTTGAGGAGGCTCACTAGGTCATGCAAACGATCCTACTGTCTGTGGTGACCGAAGTGATTAAGGCTGTGAGGAAAGGTGAGAGGAAGTAGAGGAATAGGCCCACAAAAGAGAGAGAGCGACCGGAGACTAAGACGGTTGTCTCTTGTGACGAGGTGGAGGAAGAGGAGCCTGTGCATGAGACAGCACGAGGTTGTAACTATGGGTCATTCCAAAGATGAAAGCCTCCTACTTTTGATAGCAATGGCATGGCTGCTGCTGCTCATCGCTGGGCAAGAGAGAAGTAGGTTGTACTCGATATCAACGAGTGTAGAGAGGACTAGAAGATGAAGTTTTCCACTCACTCGTTCGTGGACTCAGCCTTGTGTTAGTGGGACAATATTGTCCAAACTGAGGGTATCAGGGATCTTAGGAGGATAAAGTGGGCAGAGTTGAAGAAGTTGGTGATCAAGGATTTTTATCCTCACAGGGATTTGGACAAGGTAGAGAGGTAGTTCCTATAGTTGGAGGCGGGAACCATGACGCACCAACAATACACCACTAAGTTCAATAAGATGACACAACTAGTGCCAGATTAGGTGATGCCACTATCTCGAAAGATTAAGAGGTATATCCAGGGTTGTCGGCAGACATTTGCAGGCACATTAACACTTCCCGATCGAGTATGTTTAGGTCGGTGGTTGATCTGGCGAGTTGGTTGTATGATGAACGAGAGGTGGTGGTGGTTGACCTGAGTAAGAAAGGTGGTGGAGATCAAAATTGGAACAAGAAGAGGTTTGGGCGTGGCAAGTCCACCCCAAACAATAAGGTTGCGAGGGTGATGACCAGTGTGTGGTCACACTTGATGCGGGGTCAAAAAGGTGTGGTTAGTGTGGAAGAGAGCATACATGAGAGTGTAGGTAGGGGTCGAATGTATGCTTCAAGTGTGGGAAGCCTAGTAACATGGCGAGAGAGTGCAAGGTGGCGAGATGTTTAAACTATGGAGGAGAGGGCCACATGAGCAGGGACTGCAAGAAGCTAAGGGCTGAGAGTTCTAGGGCAAGGAAGAAGGCAGGAAATGAAGGGCAGAAGGCAAGCACCAGGGCATTCACGATGACCCATGAGAAGGTTAGGACGGAACCCGATGTTGTGTCAGGTACGTTTCTAGTAAACCAAACTCTACTTCTGTTGCTTTCTATACTAACCTGGCTGTTAGAAGTAGAATTATTGGTAAGCTCTTCGATGTAGAAACAGCTAGAGGTAGGTCTACCAGGAGTTTTGAGCTAATAGAAGGCTGTGACATAGAGTTACAACGTCATAAGTTTCCTGCTAGACTATTTGTGACCTTAGGTAGGTTCAATGTAGTCCTACGAATGGATTGGTTAGCGAGCTACGAGGAAAATACTGTATGTTGCAAGAAGATAATTCAATTGACAACACCGCGGGTGTTCAGTGACGATTTACAGTGATCGAGTCACTACGATTCCGAAGGTGATTTCGATGGCGGTGGTGGGAAAGTGCATGAGGCGTGAATGTAGTGCTTATCTAGCCTATGTGAAGGACGTGGATACACCAAAACTTCAATTATCCGATGTACCAATTGTGTGAGACTTTCTGAATGGGTTCCTCGACGATTTACTAGGTGTTACCAAACCATGAGATCAAGTTTTAGTTTGACTTGATACGCAGTGCTTAGCTTGTCACTAAGGCACCGAATCGTTTAGCTCCCTTCGATATGAAGGAATTGATGGAGCAACTGCAAGAACTGATGGATAAGTGGTTCATTAGACAAGTATCTCTCCTTGGAGTGCTTCGTTTTATTTGTCAAGAAGAAGGACAGTAGTATGAGGATGTGTATCGACTACCGTGAGTTGAATAAGTTGGCGGTGAAGAACCGGTACCCATTGCCAAGGATTGTTGACTTGTTTGATCTGCTCCAAGGTTCTAGTTGGTTCACAAGGATAGATCTGTGATCTAGCTACCATCAATTGATGTTAAAGGAGCAAGACATTCCTAAGACAACTTTTCGTATGCATTATGGACACTACGATTTTCTCGTTTTGTGTTTTGGTTTAACCAACGCACCTGCTGCTTTTATGGATCTAATGAATCAAGTGTGTCAGCCAATGTTGATAAATCAGTGATTGTGTTTTGATGATATCCTGATTTATTGAAAGACCAAAGAGGAGGATGCCGGTCATATTCGGGAGGTCTTAGAGATGCTAAGGAATGAGAAGTTGTATGCCAAATTCTCCAAGTTCATGTTCTGGTAACGCGAAGTTCAGTACTTGGGTCATGTAGTGAATCCTGAAGGGATTATGGTCGACCTGACTAAAGTGGAAGCTGTGATGCAATGGAAATCTCCAAGGACGCCATCCGAGATTCATGATTTCTTAGGATTGGCCAGATATTATAGGAGATTCATTCAAGACTTCTCTAAGATAGCTTCCATATTGACTAAGTTGACCGGTAAGTATGTGATGATTATATGGGGTCAAGAGCAAGAGAAGGCTTTTAAAAGTTAAAGACAAGGTTGACTCAAGCTCCTATCTTTTCCTTACCCGAAGGAAGCAAAGATTTGGTGGTCTATTAGGATGCTTCTTGTTGGTCCATTTGATCGATATGCAGTACCAATGAGATGATGATTTGTTTAATATCAGATACAATAAAGAGATAACAAAGATGAATAACACTAAGAACAACCACAATGTCAACAAATACGAACAATAACGATGAGTACAATCAATAATAACAAAGCAAAAATGTATTTCAGTGAATAAACTACTTACAAAGGTCTCTTGCAACAATGATAATCGATTAAGGTTTTTGCAAGACTACAGGCAAACCCTAAAAATATTAATCTCTCAATTGTGTGAAAATGATAAAACAATTTCACAAATTAAGTTAGATAGCACATAGTTTCGCAGGCAATGAAACTATAGTTTTGCCTAGTGAAGATGCAATTTTTCCTTGCAAAACGTTGGTCGAAACTGACCATGCAACGAGCAAAAGAACTAGCGAAGCTACAGTGTCACCGTGTGAAACTACTAGCGAAATTATAATTTTGTTGGAAACCTAAAAATTTTAAAATTTTAATTTGGTTTCCCTTTCTTTAAAAATATAAAATAAAAGTAAAATATATTTAAGAAAGAATTAAAATAAAGTAAACAAAATAAAAGAAATCAAAAGAATTTTTTTAAAACAAAATCAAAGAGTATAAAAGGATATGAAGGAGAAGCTGAAAAGATCTTCTGGAGAGTCAAAGTTTGGTGGGATTGTTGATATACTCGTCCTTTTAAGTCCATTCCTTCTTCGTTTCAACGAGTGCACTGCAACTACTGTTATCATGTTTTGGTTCTTTTTAAAGAAAACATAGAGTGACCCAGTCCCCATAGACATTTGGCAAAGAAACTTATATTGTCCTCATGATGTATTGAACAAATGACACGCTCTGCACGACTCTTCCTCTCAGAAGCAACATAGGTCTTATTTGAAAAGAAACAATGCCCTTATTGATATCAAATGATGAGAGCAATGGGTCTATACTTATGTATAACAAAGGAATTGATCAATTGAGTATTACAGATGAGAGCTTGTAACACCTGGATTTTTTTAAAAATTCAAGAAAGAAGAATAAAGTGGAGAAAAAGAAGGAAAGAAATAAGACACAAGTCTAGGGGTAAAAAGTGTCAAAAGGAAAAAAGTTTAAAATTTGATGATAAAGGCGGTATGGCCGCCCATATGTCACACACATCACAAAATTCTTGGATTCTTAGAGAGTGAGAGTAGCTGGAAGTAGAGAACTCTTGGTTTTGAAGAGAAACAAGAAGAAAAATGCATATTCAAGGTAAGAATTCAAGTTTTTATGGTGTTCTTAAACGGTTATGTCCTTGGGGTTTATGCTTATGTGTGTTTGTATGTGTTCGGGTATGTTTTTAGTGGGTTTCTAGGCAGTTGAACTCAATTGCAAACGAGTTTGGGAGAAGCCATACTCAAGGGCTGCAAAGGTGAGTTCTAGACCCCTATTTTTGGTTTTTAACTACTTTTAGGGCTGGAAATGCATAAACTTATGTTTTTATAAACTAGGTTTCGGACCCGTATGTATGACTATGTGCATGTTGATGTTATGAGGTGATGTTGGGCTATGTTCCTGCTTAATGAAGTTATGATGGTGTTCCTAAAGCTTAGAAGGCAAGACTTAAGCTTAGAACATGATAGATGGTGCTTGAGAACTGGGATCTGATGTTTAGAGCTCATATGTTTAAGTTTTAGCATCTACCTAAGTATGCAAAAGAAATACGGATGAACATAGAAAGTAAATGCGGATGAACATAGAAAGTCAATGCGGATGAACATAGAAAGTCAATGCGGAGGAACATAGAAAGTCAATGCGGATGAGCATTAATTGCCAAGGAAAGTCAATGCGGATGAACATAGAAAGTCAATGCGAATGAACATAGAACATCAATGCAGATGAACATAGAAAGTCAATGCGGATGAACATAGAAAGTCAATGCGGATGAGCATTAATCGCCAAGGAAAGTCAATGTAGATGAACATAGGAAGTCAATGCGGATGAACAGTCAATGCGGATGGACATTTTCCACTAAGTAGGAGAAATGCGGAAGAGTGGTGTGAAATGCGGATGAGTAGTAGGAAATGCGGATGAAGTAAATGAAATGCGGATGAAGGAAAGGGAATGCAGATGAATTATAGCAAATGCGGATGAGCTATAGCAAATGCGGATGAACTATAACAAATGCGGATGAACAAAAAGCAAATGCGGATGAACATTTAGAATAGTTTGACTTTTTGGGGAAAAGTGAGATTTAGGATTTGACATGAAATGTTCCCGGGGGCTCATGTAAGCTGACTTTTAAGGTCATAGAGATCATGTTGGGCATGTTATGGTGTATGTTTGATGCTTATGCATGATGGTAGGTATGATGTATGTTATGTTGCATGATGCCATGTAGGATGATGTTGACTGTGCATGTTTATGTTCCTTATTGTGATGTATGTTTAGCTTTCCCATGGCTTTACGTGTTATAGTTGTGAAAGAAATGATCAAGTATTACGTATCATAAAGTGAAAGATAATGAAAAGAGGAACATAATGATAGTGTGCATGCATTAATGAAAGAGAAAGTATAGAAAGGCTTGCAAGAAAAATGTACGGAGGTGCACGACTCTAAAATGTCGTAAGCTCAACTATGTTTGGTTTAGCTACCCTTAAGGATACACGCCGGGGTCCAATCTTTATGACTGACGAGTGATATAGTACATGGTTTATAGTGATTACTCACCCCGGTGCTGGTGCCAGGCTATGTGCGTTATGGAAGATATTTATGATCTTTGGCCCAGTATCTGCTTTATGCATACGTTTGGGGTGTAGTATACAAATGGGATCTTTGTCGCTTGCCTCGGTGCTGGTGCCAGACTATGTGCGTTATGGAAGTCATTTATGATCTTCGGTCCAGTACCCGCTTTGGGCATACGTTTGGGGTATAGCTGATAACACTAATCCAGAAAGAGATAAAAAGATAAAGAGATACAGAGATAATGAAAGAAAATGATGAATAGTAAAGACGATAATACTGGTTTTAACTATGTGTACGTACGATGTGTGATCATGTACGACGGTATAGTATGATTTAAAATAATGTAAAGTATGTTTTATTATAAAACTAGCACTCACTCAGCAACGCTGACTTTTTATGCATTTTCTAGTTGGCAGGTGAGCATTGCTGAGGATGGCGCGGGGCAGCTACTTGGCATTTTGGATGGCATTCTTTTGTTACTGTTTTTGCATTGTAATGCGAACAAATGAAAATATGTAATGAATGATTGTATTAACTTACAAAAGCAGTTATTATGAAAGAAAAAAAGTTATTTTAATGTTCCACTGTGGTGTTTTTATGAAAGTTAAATGTAATTGTATTTTTTGTGAGCAATGATTGGCCAATTGTAAGTGTCCCAGGAACGGGACCTTGCGGAGCTTCAGGTCTATACATAAGTATAACAAAAAAGATCATCATATTGTGCTGATGAGAGCTCCAGGTCAGTATTATTGTACAACATAGGAGATCATCACGCAAGGTCAATATTCACACATAGCAGAGGAGATAAGCAGCAGATAGAAGCAACAGGGAGCATCTTCGATACACAGATGAGAAAGCATATAGCTTTTGAGATATGGTGGAATGTTTTGATGCAAAGATACTTTAGATAAGAAAAACTAAAAATAGAGATATCATGTTCCCAACCCTTTTCGAACAAGGACTTGAGACTTTGTGAAGAGCAAAAATGTCAAGGGGATTATTTGAGTCATCAAGTTTCTTGCTCTTTTAATAAGCTACAAGATTATTGTTTACTTCGCTTTCTGGCATAACCTATCAAGCATATCCCACACATTACCGTTAACCTCATTTACATGTTCCAGGCTTCTTATTTTATTCTGCAAAGTAAACAAGAAGAACATTTAATATATAATCTCCCCCGAAATTTCTACGAATAAGCAAGATGTAGAAATTTCTTACTTGACTATATGTCACTATCGTCAACATATATTTTTTATATTATTTTATTATATTATAATATATATATTTTTTAAATTTATTATTAAATTTTTATGTAAAAAAGATGAAGAACGATGGAGCGGAAAAAACAAAAAGAAAATAAGTAAATAAAGAGAGAAGTATAAAAAATATGTATATAACATGGTTTGAAAGAAAATGGGTTTTAAAATAATATTAAACCTAAAATAGAGATCAATTCATAAAAAAAAGATTTATCAAATGTTTTATTGAAAAGAACTGCTTTTTGATTTTTGGTGTCAATGGGAATCATATCAATAAAACCCTTTTCCTGAGCATCACGGATCGCATGAATCTATGTCTCGATCTGCTTGGTTCGGGAATGATGAATAGGATTCTTGGCGATGCTAATGGCTGCTTTGTTGTCACAAAACAACGATGTGTGGTGAAAGTTGGTCCCATAGTCGATCATCTGGTGCTCTATCCAGAACACTTATGAACAATACCGGAGGCAGCAATGTATTCTGGTTCTCTGGTAGAGAGAGAAACAGTGGTTGTTTCTTACTTTTCCATGAGACTAGACAATTTCCCAAGTATTGACAACCTCCGGTAATCGACTTTCTTTTTAACCTACAGCTATTAGAATCACTATCAGATTAGGCATGTAAGTCAAAATTCCCCCATAAGGATACCAAATACCTAAACGAGAAGAGCCTTTAAGATAACGAAAGATTCGTTTTACAACCTTTTCATGAGACTCTTTCGGGGCATATTGGTACGGAGCACAATACCTACAGCAAAGGTGATGTCAGGACGACTTGCTATAAGATACATAAGGGAACTGATCATGGATCTGTAGAGATGAGGATCAACAGGTTTCCCGTTCTTGTCAGGAGTTAGGCATGTTTTAGCAGTAAATGGAGTCATTTCAAAAGAAGCGTCATCCATCTTGAACTTCAAAATTTCTTTAGTATACTTCTCCTAGTTAATGAGAATTCCCTCTTTCTTTTGTTCAATCTGAAGTCCAAGGAAAAAGCACATCTCCCCCATCATGCTTATTTTGAAGCGACTATGCATTACCTCCTCGAACTCCAGATACAAATTTGGATTGGTGGAGCCGAAGATAATATCATCGACATACACTTGTACAATCAGCATCTCACCATCCACTTCCTTCTTGAATAATGTCATATGGATGGTGCCACGAGAAGAACCATTGCTTAAGAGATACAATGTTAAAGTCTTATACTAGATCTGAGGTGCTTGATGAAGACCATAAAGGGACTTATCTAGCTTGTAAAATTTTTCAGGGAAGTGGGGATCCTCAAAATCTGGTGGTTGACACATATATATCTTCTCGTCAATGTCTCCATAAAGGAATGCACATTTGACATCCATCTGAAATTGTTTTCTCGTCAAGACTTTGGTGTAGTCAATCCTTTCTAGTTAAGCAAAGCCCTGGACCACCAATCTGAATTGTTTCTTACCACAAAGCCATGGTCATTGGGTTTATTCTTGAACACCCATTTCGTGCCAATTGGGCATTTGTCTGTTGGAAGATCAACCAGGGTCCACACTTTGAGTTTCCTCAACCGTTGCAGCTCCAATTGCATCGATTCAACCCAGCAATAGTCCTCAAGAGCTGCATGAACATTTTTTGGGACGATTTAGGATATGAAACAAGAGAATAGACAAACGTTAAACAAACCAGATTGAATCCGTGTCCGAACTCCATTGATGATAGATCTTATGATGTAATCATGTGGATGATCTTTCAAGGTTTTGAAATCAGTGGGCATGGGTAGGTTATTAGAATACGGTTGGCTAATGGGTTGTTGATGGGTAGATGAAGGTGAGGTTGATGATAATGTAGAGTCAATTAGAGAGATGGGTGATACCGGCTGAGATGAGGTAGATGTAGGTGATAAGGGAAGGGATGCAAAAACAGGTGGTGGTAGAAGGTCAAATGATGATGAAGAAGATGCAATATCAACTGATGTAGCATCGTTTATAGATATGGTGGGAGTGGCTTGAGGGATGACAGGTAATGGAGTTGGGGGAATGATATTATTTCAAACATTGGAGATAGACGCCTTGTAGAGATTGTATGAATAGGCTAATGCAACCCAAACACCCAAAGTCTCTCCTGCATGCATGCACATGGGTACTGAAGAAGAATGCTTCGGAAGTTTCACATAAGCAACATAATATTTTAAGTATGAAATCTTTCAAAGCCAAGACCAATATCTTCCGAAGCCAAAGATGAAGTCTTCCGAAGGTTTAGAGAAAAAAATCTTCTGAAGCCAACACTTGAAGACAAATTTCTTTCGAAGACTTTTAGTATACATGCTTTATCATATGTACTTTACATAAAGTTGGATACCTTTCCGCTGCAAATCTGTAAAGTCACCAACTTTCACAAGTTGGTGAAAAGGTCCATACTTTAGTAATTGTACATTGAGGTCTTGAGTTTGTAACTTTCTACTTCATGTACTTATCCTTTTGTAATAGATTAGGATGTGAGCTATGGCATGTAATAGTCACTAGTCAAAAGGCAATCTGCCTTTTGACTATACATATGATTTTGTTTGTGTCTAGTCAATTGTATCCAGCTGGCCTTCAAAGTATGGCCGGCTGTAGGATGTAGTATATGTTGGGTATTCTACCTTTGAAGAAATTGAAGGTTTCTAATATTATTGAATTTGAAGAATTGAAAAACAAAAGCAACAAAAATATTAGTCTAGGGTTTATCTTTTAATTATTGTAAATGCTAGATTAGTCTAAATATTAACATATATCATCATTGTAAAGAGTGAATGGTTCTCCATAAAATATGTGGGAATTAGTTCCATCACCTACAACATCATATCATCATCCTTCATGGATGGTGATTTCAACATCAAATCAATAAACGTCAAGAAATAAACACTTTTGTGTTCATCATTATTACATATTAGCATCGAATCATCAAGTTTTGTTATTACCAATTTGAATCCTAAGATCCATGCCCATTGTTCTTGTTCATATCAGGAACACACAATTGGTATTAGAGCTGGAGTTGATGGATTCATATTAATTTTGATGAGATTTCATGGTTAGATTGCTAAAATTATTGATGATTTGAAGAAAACTTGGAGAAAAAGTGTTGGACCCTTGAAAGGATCATACATGCCAACTCAATGGGTGATTTGATGATTGCTCTGCTGAAATCCCTTAGGTCGAAGAAGAAATGCGGATGAAATTCTGCTAAGGAAAAGAACAAGTGTTGTCTTCCGCATTTTTCAATGCAGAAGACATAATGCCAATGCGGACAAGTATTTACTCTTCTGCATTGACTATTGCGGAAGACTAAAAGTGAATGCGGACAAGACTTTGCTCATCCGCATTTGACAAATGCGGATGGCCGAAAAAATGCACATAAGTATTTGTTCATCTGCATTAACCAATGCGGATGACCAACATACTAATGTGGATGATCAAGTGAAGAAATGCTGATTAAGTTAACCCATCCGCATTTAGTCATTTTGATGTAATAGTTCACGGGTGGTTCTGATGTAATAGGTCAGGGGTAGTTCTGATGCGGATGAACAAGCAAAGATGCGGATGAAGACTTAGACTAGTTTTGATGTAATAGGTCAGGGGTAGTTTAGTCATTTTGTAAAAGGCATCTTGTCTGCCTATAAATAGAATAGATACCTCGTATATGAGGTGACAGCTGATAGATAGAGAATCTTTGTTGTAATTATTCTCTGTAATTTATCAACTTTCATATATACAATACAAAAGCATTTATGAGTAATTTTCTTGCATTGAATGTTCTTTGACTGTTTGTTTCTGCCATTCAATCAATGACTTGATTACCATATTTGATTCACAGTAAGAATCTCACTCTTACTCAACCCCAGTCAATTGGTATCAGAGCTTTGGCTCTCGATTCTCTTTCAGATCTACACAAGGACTGAATAGAATTCGATTGATCTGGTAATCGAGTTGCTAGTAGAGTATATCATATTCTCTACTTAGTAAACAGCAAAAACTACTCTTGTCAACACATACTCACCAAAATACTTACAACAGCAAGAAACTCATATACAATCACAGATCTGGTTCTGAAATCTGTTTGAACTATTTGGACTAGTTCGACTAATCAATCCTAAAAATCATTAAAATCTATATTATACCAGTTAAACACATAATGGATTCTAATAGCTACTCAGAACTTGGTCATACACCTAAACCTCCAATGCTTAAACATGAATCTGAGTTTAAACAGCTGAAATCAGGTTTAGGAATTACATCACAGTGTAGATCTTGATTTCTGGATCTCAATATGCAAAGGGCCACACATCCTTGTTACTCTGTCTGCAGATCAAGTTGCAATATACAGAACTACTAGAATACCCATTGAAGATCTGACCTTAGATGAAGAAAACTACAAGAAAATCAAGATAGACCTCAAAGCCTACTCCATTTTGACTCTGTTGGACCAAAAGAACCAATAAGCCAGATCAAAAAAACCTTAAGTCCTACAGACATGAAAACAACTGAAGTGGTCTACAATAGCTGAAGATAAAGTCTGAAGACAACTGCTGAAGACAAAGTCTGAAGACAAAGTCTAAAGACAACTGCTGAAGAAAAGGTCTGAAGACAAAGTCTGAAGACAAAGGCTGAAGACAAAGTTTGAAGACAAAGGCTGAAGACAACTGCTGAAGACAAAGTCTGAAGACAACTGCTGAAGACAAAGTCTAAAGACAAAGTCTGAAGACAAAGTCTGAAGACAAAGTCTGAAGACAACTGCTGAAGACAAAGTCTGATGACAAAGTCTAAAGACAAAGTCTGAAGACAACTACTGAAGAAAAAGTCTGAAGACAAAGTCTGAATATAACTGCTGAAGACAAAGTCTGAAGACAACTGCTGAAGACAAAGTCTGAAGACAAAGTCTGAAGACAAAGTCTGAAGACAAAGTCTGAAGACAAAGTCTGAAGACAAAGTCTGAAGACAACTGCTGAAGACAAAGTCTGAAGACAAAGTCTTAAGACAAAGTCTGAAGACAACTGCTAAAGACAAAGTCTGAAGACCAAGTTCTCAGAAGTTGTCACAACAGCTAAAGTAGTTCTCTTCAGTAGTTGTGATGGTTTACTTTTCAGTAGTTTGTAATCAGTAGTTTTATATTATGTAAAACATCTGAAGTTCTTACACTTCAGATGTTATAACTTCTGTAGTTGTAATGATAGCTTGTACTTAGCTTTTTGTGAAGGTCCTCAGTTGTTGTGGACATCTTCAGTAGTTTTGTTTACTTTCAGTTGTTTGTATAAATCAGTTAGCTGTCACTATCAAGTGACGTCAGCTGATGTCACATTCCTTTATAAAAGGAATGTTGACCTAATTTCTTTGTAACAAAAGCATGTGCGTGATTGAAAACATTCTCTTTGCAGAAAACTTTCTCCCTCAATAATCGTCACTGTTTGATTGAATATTCATATTATTCTTGCTTAAGTTTCGTCTAATTCTTGTACTATTCCACTGCAAATCTTAATCTAATTGATCAAACTAGATACCGATCCTTTCAAATGGTATCAGAGCTGGTTAATCATTGATGGATTTAACAATTGATCATTGAAACTGCTCTTTTGATATCTAAGTTTGATCGAATTAACAAATTTGCAAGAATTGGTTATAGAGTTTGATTTTCTGTTGCTTCCGGTGAATAATTTGAGATTCGTCTTGTTTCAACTGTGTTGTTGAGTTTTTGAGCTAGATCTGTTAAAATCTCATTGAACCTGTTTGAATTGGTGAAAATGGCTACATCAATCAATGATCCTCACAATACTGGCTCCTCAATAAAGCCTCCGATGCTTGTTAGGAGTGAGTATAACATTTGGCAACGCCGAATGCTCCATCACCTGTCTGTCAACAGTTCAGGTTGTTGGACATCTATGGTTCATGGACCATATAAGCCTATGGTGAGTAATCCGGAAACCAATGAGATGGTTCCAAGAAGAAAGAGCAATACTCAGATGAAGATCTGAAACTGTTTGAAATTGATGCTAAAGTCCATGGAATTCTAGCATGGCACTGCCTAATGAAATTTATTCTGGACTTATGCATCATGAAACTGCTCATGACCTCTGGGTTGCTCTGAAAGAACAATTTGGAGGAACTGATGAGGACTTGGCAAACAATAGAGAGATCCTTGCCCAACAATATCAGACATTCTCTCATAGAAAGGGTGAGTCACTGACTCAATAGTTTGAGCGATTTTCCTATTTGATATCTTAGCTGAAAATGGTTAAACATGAATATACAAACTGTCAGATAAACAACAGATTCCTCAGATCCCTGCCTGAGAGATGGGACACATATACTATTGTTTTACGCTCCAGTGCAAATCTGGACAATCTATCTCTCACCCAACTTCACGGGAAACTGTTAACATTTGAAAGAGAGATAGAACAGAAAAGGAAACTGGCTTCATCTAGGAAGCTCACTGATGATTTTGTACCAGGGAATACTGCTCTGGTCGGTCATGAGTTAGAATATGCTACATCAGAAAGTTCTTATGATGAGCATATAGATTTCTTTTCAAACAGTGGAGATCCTGCTTTTGTTGGTGTTGATAGTAATTCAAGGTGTAGTAGTGATAATTTGTGCTTTTTGATGGATGATTTGAAAGGAATTGCTGATGATGATCTGGAAGAGATGGATATTTTGAGCCAAATGGCATTAATCAATATCATATCTCAAAAAAATTACAAAAGGATTGGTAGAAAATTTCCTGGTCTCTCTGGAAAAATCAAAGTTGGTTTTGACAAGAGCAAGTTGAGGTGTCACAAGTGCCATAGACTTGGACATTTTGCAAGAGAGTGTAGATCATCTGGATCTAACTCTTCTGCACCCTTTGTGACCTTTCCATGCAATAGCTCACAAAACAAAGGGCAACATTCTACCAGTTCTAGTCATCATTCACAAATTCAATCATCTCCTGCATATTTTGTCCCTCAAGGTCAAATGCCATCTCCTTATCCCTGTTTTTACATGCCTCAGTCCAATCAGGTTCCAGTACCCATAGCTCAACAACCACATGCCCTACCTGAGCCTCAACCATCTCAATCAAATCAACATCTCAATCTCAATCACATCAAAGCTTTTTCACACCTGGAGTTGTTGACTGGAGTAGCTTACCAGATGATCTTTCTGGTTATTCTAAACAAGTGTTTTCCGATGCTGGTCAACATGGTGGTGAAAATCCTTTTGGAAATCTTGCTCTTATGGCCCTGGAGTCTACTGATGGTTCATGCTCAAATGCATCATCATCACAGGTACCACAGGTATCTTTTGAGGCTAAGGCCAAGTTGTGTTCTGAGTCATGCATAGTTGCTTTTGTCTCAATTAAAGAAGCAAATGTACCTTAATGAATCAAAATCTTGACCTAGAGAAAGTGATTTCCAAAAGAAAAGCTGAGTTTGTGTCTGTCTTAAAGGAAAAAGATGATGAGATTTACAAATTAAAATGTCAAATCACTGATGAAAAGGCAAAGGTAGAGGTCATTTAGAGAATCATAAGAATCTCAAAGAAACACTTGCAGCTACTCAAGTAGAGTGTGAACGCTGGGTAACATCCTGCAAGGGGTTTGAAATGCTTCTTAGTAAGCAAACAGCTTCAGATGTGAAGTTTGGGATTGGGTGTAATCACACTGTACCTCCTATAGATTTTACTTCCAAGACAAAAGTAAAATCTGAAGGTGAAAGCAATTCCCAAACCACATCATCATGTGTCTCATCCTCAAGTGATAATGCAAAATCAGAGGATGAAGTTAGTAATAGTACCTCAGCTAATCAATCTGCTGATAGTCTCACTGCTATAAACACATGATCAAAGAAAAGCTGAGCACTTCAGGTTGTCTCACAAAGTATTCAGAGTACTGAAGAGCAAGTGACAACACCTAAAGAACATTTCAAACCAAATGAAAACAAACATGGTTTGACAACTACTGAAGAGTCTATTAGGAAATCCAAAAGTACTTATAGAAAACTTCTGAAGAACAAGTCTTCAGTTGTTACAAATCCTTCAGTACTTAACATGAGTACTGAGAGGAAGAAAATACTGAAGAACACACCTTGAGTAGTTTCATCTTCTTCAGCAGTTGAACAACAGAAGATGAAGAAAAAGCCTTGGGAATATGTGGTCTATTCAATCATCTCACTGATGAATGTTGGTACAGAAAGGGTTCCAAATTCAACAAAGATAAATTATTAAAAGAAAATTAATAAAATGAAAGATGAATTTGAAACCAAGTTTGTGCCACAATCATCTCAATCTGATAACCCAAAGTTCCTACAAAAATCTAAAAAGAAGAAGGGGTTTATCATAAAACAGTAGAAAATATTCCTCATGGAATATCAAAACACTAGACTAAGTCTGTGTCTTTCAAAAAGGAGAACATAGCGAGTCATAGGAACCAACAAAAATAAGCACTGATGTGTCTGCTGAACTGAAAGCTTTAACAACCAATCAGACACAACTTGTTATGATGGTTCAACATCTGTTGGGGAGAGTTAACCAAATAGATGTACCTGTGATTAAACCACTGAAAAGGAAAACTAAGCCAAAATCCAAGGATCCTTTTCAGCACCATCTCCACCTTCAAAGGCTATGAATCATGACAAATCAGTTAGTATAAAATCTTTTGATGAGAACAGACCCAAAACCAACATGGTTTGGGTCTCAAAAGCTAACTAGTTTGTTGTGACAAATGCAGGGTTCTTCAGCATGCCATAGAAGCATCTGGTATGTGGACAGTGGAGGTTCTATGCATATGACAGGGAGCAGTTCTCTTCTTCATGTCTACTCTCAAGGAAAGAAGGGATTTGTATGTTTTGGTAATGATGCTAAGGGTTACAACATCGGCAAAGGCTTTGTGTCAAATAGTGAGATAAGATTTAATGATGTTAACCATGTGGAGAATCTCAAGTACAACTTGTTGAGTGTCAGTCAAATGTGGGATAAGGGCATGTTGCACTTTTCACCAGTCAGAACTGTTAGATTCTGTCTTCCAATGTTTTGAGAATGATTGACAAGATATTGGATGAATATACTCTCCTGAAGGCCAACAGGATTGGAAGAGTATATGCCTTAGACTATCAAAGAAAATTGATCTAAAAGGCCATCCATGTCTGTTCTCCAAGGCCTCTCCTCAGGAATCTGAATTATGGCACAGAAGGCTTGGTCATGTGAATCTTAAAAACATGAACCAGCTTATCCATCATGGTTTAGTGAGAGGTCTGCCATTAAAGGAGTTCAAATGTGATGAAAACTGCTCTTCTTGTTTAAAAGGAAAGCAACACAAAGTATCATTCCCTCTAATAGAAGAACCAAAGTCCAATGACTACTTGCAATTACTGCATATGGATCTCTTTGGTCCATTAAGAGTGATGAGCATGGTAAAGAAAAAAACACTGTCTGGTAATTGTGGATGATTATTCCAGATTTGCATGGACCTTCTTCTTACATTCAAAAGATGAGGCTGGTCAAATCATCATCTACTTTGTGTTGCATGTAGAAAAGCAGTACTCCTTTTCTGTCAAGTGTTACATCATTTGGCCCCTCTAATTTCCTTCTTTAAGCATTTGGGTGTCGCTGTTATATTCTTAACACAAAGGATCCACTTTTAAGTTTGAATCAAAGGTGATGCAGGGTACTTTGTTGGGTATTCATCTACTTGCAAGGCATACAGAGTTTGTAATTGCAGAACAAAGATAGTTGAAGAAACCTTACATGTAAAGTTTAATGAATCTCCAAAGGAGAAAATCCCACAAAACCCTATGGAGTTATTTGATTTGGACATACTACAATATGTTCCTTATCAGCCTCCAGCTGTTGCAGATTCTGTGAATCTATCATCTCCTACAACTAGTCATTCATCTGGTGATACAAATGCAAGTTTAGTGATCACCTGCCTGAGTCTAGTAACCTTGATGTTCCTGTAGCTTTAGCAATTCCATCCACAACAAATGCTGATGAGATCTCTGATTCCTCTACTTCATTTGAATTGCCATCTCATTCTAGGTTTCAAGAGTCTGGATCAACATCTGTTGCTGCTGAATTACCTACAAACACTTGCACAGATCTTATTGAGTACAAGAAGTAAAGAATCACCCCATGTCTCAGATCATGGTGAGATCAATGCTGGTGTTTCAACTAGAAGTCAACTGTCCAATTTCTGCTTTTATGCTCTCTTAATTAGTTAGCAAGAGCCAAAGACTATCATATTGCATTTAGAGACAATGGATGGGTTGAAGCCATGCAACTTGAGCTTCTTCAGTTTCAAAAGCAGCAAGTGTGGGAACTAGTTCCTCTACCCCAAGGTAAGTGTGCAGTAGGCACTAAATGGGTGTTTAGGAATAAAACTGATGAAAAAGGTCAAATTGTCAAGAGCAAGGCCAGACTGGTTGTACAGGGGTTTTCACAAGAAGAAGGTATTGATTATGATGAACCTTTGCCCCTGTAGCCAGACTGGAGGCAATCAGATTGTTCTTAGCTTATGCTGCTTTCCATAATCTTAAAGTTTTTCAAATGGATGTCAAAAGTGCATTCTTATATGGTAAAATAAAGGAAGAAGTCTATGTGTGTCAACCACCAGGTTTTGTTGGACCAAAAGAACCAATGAGCCAAGATCAGAAAACCTCTAAGTCCCACATGGTATCACAACAACTGCTGAAAGACTCATCAGCAGTTTGACAAGTGCTGAAGACTTCAACAGCTGAAGATCAAGTGCTGAAGACTTCAACAGCTGAAGAACTAAAGTGCTGAAGTACAACAACTGAAGAACACAAGTGCTGAAGCTAAAAGACCAAAGTACTGAAGTACAACAGCTGAAGAGTTTACAAGTGCTGAAGATCAACAACTGATGTACAAAGTCTGAAGACAAAGACTGAAGACATCAGCTGATGATATCTACTGAAGTCATCAGCTGATGAAACATCTGAAGGTCAAAGTCTGAAGATCAAGTACTGAAGCGTCAGTAGTTTGTCACAACTGCTGAAGAGTACTTCTTCAGTAGTTGTGATATCAGTAGTTTTATATTTCTAGTTTCAGTAGTTTTATGTTTCAGTAGTTTTGTAAAACGACTGAAGAGCTTGTTCTTCAGTCGTTGTAGTTTCAGTAGTTTTATATTCTGTACTTAACACTCTGATATGTTCTCAGTAGTTGTGAACATCTCAGTAGTTTGTTAAGAGTTAGTTATTTTTGTATTAGATCTACCAGTTGTCACTTTCCCGTGATAACATCAGCGATTGCACTCTATAAAAGGAGTGTCAACCTATTGTAATAATTGAGTGAATGACGGGAATGATATGAATGATTTGATTAGAAATATTCTATAAACATTCCTTGAGTCAGAAATATATATTCTGTCACTATAACCGTATGTGCTCTTAATGCATACAAGTATCGATTACTTGCTACAATTTGTCTAATTCATGTTCGTATTCCGCTGCTTTGAACTCTAATACATCAAACTTGTGATCGCTGATCCTGTCAAATGGTATCAGAGCAGGTTAATCATTGATCGATCTAATAATTTATCATTGAAACTGCTATTCAAGATCTAAGTTTGATTGAATTAGCTTTTGTTTTTGCAAAAAACGGTTATAGAGATTGAATTTTCTGTATTTCTGGTCATTCATCCTGAGAACTTTTCTTGGTTTTCATTGAGTTTGTTGTGGTCTGTGTAAAACTTTTAAAAGCTTGAATTAAATGTTTTTGAACTGAAAATGACCACTCCCTCCAATGATCCTCACAATACTGGTTCCTCAACCAAGCCACCAATGCTGGTTAGGAATGAGTATAACATATGGCAACGACGAATGCTCCATCACCTGTCTGTTAACAGCGCAGGTTGTTGGACATCAGTGGTACATGGTCCATACAAGCCTATGGTGAATAACCCGGAAACCAATCAAATGGTTCTGAAGAGGAGGGAGCAATACTCAGATGAGGATAAGAAGTTGCTTGAAATTGATGCAAAAGCCCATGGAATTCTAGCCATGGCACTACCAAATGAAATCTATTCTGGGCTAATGCATCATGAAACTGCCCATGACCTCTGGAATGCCTTGAAAGAACAATTTGGAGGAACAGATGAGGTCTTGGCAAATAATAGAGAAATTTTGCCCAACAATATGAGACATTCTCTCATAGAAAGAGTGAGACACTGACTTAACAATATGAGCGGTTCTCTTGTTTGATCTCTGAACTAAAAATGGTCAAACTTGAGTACACAAATATTCAGATGAATAACAGATTTCTCAGATCACTGCCTGAGAGATGGGACACATATACTATTGTCCTACGCTCCAGTGCAAGTTTGGACAAACTATCTCTCACCCAACTCCATGGGAAACTGCTCACGTTTGAGAGAGAGATAGAACAGAAGAGAAAGCTGTCTTCAGCTGGAAAGCTCACTGAAGACTTTGTACCAGGCAACACTGCCTTGGTTGGTCATGAGTTAGAATATGCTTCATCCGAATGCTAGTATGATGAGCATATTAATTTCTCTTCAAGCACTTCTGATTCTGCATTTGTGAGTGTTGATGGTCAGTTACTGGGTGTAATAATGACAATCTATGCTTCATTATGGATGATCTCAAGGGGATTGCTGATGATGACTTAGAAGAGATGGATATTTTGAGCCAAATGGCCCTGATAAATATCAGATCTCAGAAGTTCTATAAAAGAACTAGAAGAAAATTCCCAGGACTCTCTGGCAAAACCAAAGTTGGTTTTGACAAGAGCAAGTTGAGGTGTCACAAATGCCAAAGGCTTGGACACTTTGCAAGAGAGTGTAGATCAACTGGATCTAACTCCACTGCACCCTTTGTGACTTTTCCTGGCAATAGTCAACAACACAGAGGGCAACATCCTGTCACTTCTAGTCATCATCCTCAACAACAATCTCCGGCATATTTTGTTCCTCATGGTCAAATGCCGTATCCGTACCCTTGTTATTACATGCCACAGTCAAATCAAGTTCAAGTTCCTATGGCACCACAACCTCATGCACTACCAGAACCTCAGCCATCCCAATCTCATCAACAAACTCAACCTCAACAACACAGCTTCTTCACCCCAGGAGTTGTTGACTGGAGCAGTTTACCAGATGACATGTCTGGTCATGACCAACTGTTCTCAGGTGCTGGTCAACATGGTGGTGACAGTCCTTTTGGGAATCTAGCTCTTATGGCTTTGGAGTCTGCTGATACTTCATTTTCTAATGCCTCTACACCTAAGGTATCACAGGTATCCTCTGAGGCAAAAGCCAAATTATGTTCTGAACTATGCATAGCAGCATTTGCTTCCATTAGAGAAGCAAATGTAGCTTTAATTAATAAGAACATTGAGCTAGAACAAATAATTTCCAAAAACAAAGCTGAATTTGAGTCTGTACTTAAAGATAAAAATGATGAGATTTACAAACTGAAATGTCAAATAATTGATGATAAGCTAGAGAAGAGGTACTTCTAGAGAAGTACAAAGATCTCAAAGAAACCCTTGCAGTTACCCAGGTAGAGTGTGATAGATGGGTACAATCATGCAAAGGTTTTGAAATGCTTCTTAGTAAGCAATCTGCTTCAAATGTGAAGTTTGGAATTGGTTACAATCACACTGCTCCACATACAGATTTTACCCCAAGAGCAGAGGAAGAATCTGATGGTGAGAGTGATAACCATCCATCACATCATGTGATCTACTTTCTGATGCAGCACAATCAGAAGTAGCAGTCAGCATCAAGCCCTCTTTGAACCTATCAGCTGATGTTGATGGTTCAAATGCTGACACTCACATGATTAATGAGAGGATCAACTCGGGAGTTAATTCTGAAGGTCCTGAAAGGACTAGAGAGCAGGATTTAACACCTGAAGTTCAAACTTCAACTGCTGTCAGTACTGAAGAGAAGAAGACTGTCAGTAGAAAGAGTTTGAAGACTACTAAAGAGGCTGTCAAGATAGCAAACAATGCTTCCAAAGCATTGAAGAACAAGTCTTCAGTTGCTTCACCCTCTTTAGTTGATGATCAACCTAAGATGAAGAAGAAACCATGTGAAGTATGTGGTATGTTCAATCATCTTACAGATGATTGTTGGTACAAAAGAGGTTCCAAACTCAAACAAAAAGAAGAAATTAAAGAGAAAATGGTAAAAATGAAAACTGATTTTGAGACTGCATTTGTATCAGCAACATCAAATCCTGTAACCTTTAAGTCCTCAAAGAAATCCAAAAAGGAAGGGGTTAAACAGGTGACAGCTGAGGGTGCTTAGAAGAAGAAGGTGCAACATAGGAACTTATCAAACTCCACTGGCAATGTGTCTGATGAGCTGAAAGCTTTATCACAAAATCAGACACAGCTGGTTATGATGGTTCAACATCTGTTGGGTAGAGTTAACCAACTAGATGCTCCTATGTTGAAACCACAAAAAGGAGGTCCAAGCCAAAGGACTCCTCTTCTACACCATCTTCTTCCTCTCAGGCTGTTGTTTTAAAATAACCTGTTAGTTTACCATCTATTGATGAGACCAGGCCCAAAACCAAAAAGGTTTGGGTCTCTAAAACTAACTGATTGTTTATTATTGCAGGGTTCTTCATATGCCAAAGTAGCATCTGGTATGTGGACAGTGGGGATCTATGCACATGACTGGGAACAACTCTCTTCTTCATGACTACTCTCAAGGAAAGAAGGATTTGTTTCTTTTGGCAATGATGCTAGGTGTTACATCATTGTAAGGGTTTTGTCTCCAATGGAGAAATCAAATTTGATGATGTTAATCATGTGGAAAATCTCAAGTACAATCTCTTGAGTGTTAGTCAAATGGTGATAAAGGCCATGTTGTCTCTTTCACCAGTCAAAACTGTAGGATTTTCTGTCATCCAAAGTTTTGCACTTGATTGACAAGTGTTGGATGATCACACTCTCCTGAGAGCCACAGGACAGGAAGAGTGGTATGCCTTAGATCTTTCCAAGAAAATAGATCTCAAAGGCAATCCTTGCCTATTGCAGGATCGTTCAAGGGCTTGAACACAATTACAACACAACAACACAATGAGGAGATTAACTAAACTTAATCAAACAGTGAACTGGGTAACCAAGGTGATGCAGAGAACACAAGTAAAGCAAGAGACAGAACAAGAGAGTATAGTTTTCAAGGTAGCAGTATATTGCTTTCTCAAGTTCTTTTACAAGTGTTACAAAGCATTACCGAAAGATACAAGAACTTGGAATACTTATACTACAACCTACAGCCGGCTATACTATGAAAGCCAGCTGGATACAATTGACTAGACACTAACAAAATCAATTGTAGGATCAAAAGGCATATCTGCCTTTTGACCTTGTGACTATGACATGCCATAGCTCACATCCTTATACATTAAAAAGGATAAAGTACATAAAGTGGAAAGTTTCAGACTCAAGACCTCAATGTACAGTTACCAAAAGCATGGACCTTTTCACCAACTCTTGTAAGTTGGTGACTTATCAGAGACGCAGCGGAAAAGGTGCTTTATGGAACAGTACATCAGATAAGCATGTGTACTAAAAGTCTTCGGAAGAAATCTGTCTTCATAGGTTGAAGCTTCGGAAGACTTTGTCTCTTCAAGCTTCGGAAGACTTCATGTTAGGCTTCGGAAGATATTGGTCTTGGCTTCGGAAGATATTACACTTAGAGTATTTTCTAATGCTTTGTGTAATTCTTCCGAAGCATTCTTCACTTCAGTACTTAGTGCATGTTGCTGAAACACTTAGGCAGTTTTGGGTTGCATCAGACTTCAGGAATCCTTACAAACTCCCCCTAGGCTGATGCTACCAAAACACCTAGAAGATCTTTAAATGTTTGTAGTCTTCAGAATAATCAATACCATCCCCTTTCTTCATTTGATGGTCAGGATCATCAAGACTCTCATAGTATCTTCTCATTTCAAAGAGATCATGCAGAGGTAAGTTGATTATGTCTTGCCATGAGTAGACATTTTCAACACCTTGATCTCTGATAACATTCCATCTTTCTGGATTGGTAGAGTAAGTCCAGGATAAGATGGGTGTCTCGGTTGCTAGAGGAGCCACTTGCATAGGAGTTGATTGGGCTGCCTCATCATGCACTTCCTCAGGTTGATCTGATTCACCCTGGGGAGTAGAGGTAGATGACTTTGGCTTCTTCTTTTTAGTCTTTGGTTTAGAGGCCATTTTCTTCTTCCTCTTTAATGTCTTTAACTGAGAAGACTGGTCTGCAGCACCATGTTGATCATCAGTGTCTTTCTCAGTTGGGTGTTCCTCCCTCACAGGTTCAGAAGGAGAGGAGTTTGACCCTGTCTTGGATCAGAAGATGAAGTTTGCTGAGGCTCAGCTGGAGGTTCTGGTTCAGGTGTCTCTGGTTGTTCAAACTTGACCTCCACTTCATGTGGGACTTGACTTGGAAGAGAGTGCAAATCAATGAGTTCACCACTTTTAATCTTCTGCTTGATTACCCTTATATGCTCATCCATTGTAGATAGAGACATGGGACCAAGTCTCCTTCCGGAGAATCCATATGACTTCAAGAAGCTCATCATTCTTTGTCTGTCAGCAGACTTCTTTGCATTCTTTTGAATGATGGCTCTTGACTTTGCAGCTTCTTCCCTTAGCTTCCTTTTGGTTGTTTTTTTCTTTCTTTGACTAACTCAAGCTCAACTTGCTTTAAGTACTCGAACTCAATGAAGTCATAGGGCAAGGGAAGAAGTGTATTTGCTTGATAGAAGCCTGTGGCACTCAGGTGGTTTATCATTTTGATTCTATCCTCTTCTTTATCTACCTAAGGTTCTTGTGGAGCCACATCTTCCTGTGCAGGACTTTCTTGAACTGAGAGAGAGTGGGAGTATGCTTGTGAAGTCTTTTCTGTCTCCTCTCCTCTTTGAATGGAGAATTAACCTTGCATCCTCTTTCTCCTTTATCTCTCTTGACACTTCCATGTCAGCCAGTTCATTCAACTCTTCTAAGGGGAGGGAGATGATTTCATCAACATCATAGTTCCTGGTCTGTAAATAATTAATCCTGACTGCCCTTTGTTCATCATTTTGAGTATTTGGTCTGGGGGCAGCCCTGATTGCAGCTTGCATGAATTTGATGACCCAGAAGAACTTTCTCCCCTTAGCCTCCTTTTCCTCTCTCTCTCTTCCTCCTCAATTTCCTCAGGAGTCATTTTCCTTTCCCTTTGTCACCAACAGACCTTTGTGACTCAGGGTGGATTGAGGCTTGGCCTTCATTGCTTGGTGTAGCTTCCATGCTCTGGCCAGAGAGAGGCTGAGAGACACCTTCACCAGCAGGTGTCTCAGATGGAGTTTGGACCTCTGCAATAGTGTTGATGGTGAGACAGGGGTCTCAGGTTCTGCCACTGGGCCTTCAGCCAAGGTTTCCCCTATGAAACTAATCTTAGGGTCCACCTCAGCATCCAGTTGACCGATGACATTGCCTGATTGCCTAAGTCTCCTTCTTAGAGAGAACTCTGCAAGGATCCTGTCTTGGATTCTTTGAGCCAGCCTGTCAGCTTGTCTAGATTTGCTTGGGTTGACAAGTGGCATGTTGACCAAATCCAGTCCTTCATAGAAGCTCAGGCTTTGGAACTGAAAGACTTCTTGTTGACCTTGAACTCTATGAAGTATGAGGGCTCTTCTGTCATCATCATACCTCCATCTGATAATGTAGTTGCCAGTTCCATGTGGTGGAGATGAGACAGCCCTTGGTATACCTTCCTCAAAGAGACTCCTGATGAGAGAGTCTATAGAGTCCACATTAATGTGAACTTGAGGAAGTTGCTGAGAATGCACAACAGCAAGTGAGGATGGTGAGTCCTCTATGTCCATTCTCTTTAAAGAACTCCCAGGTTCTGTGGTTGTGATAACTTTCTCCCCCTTTTTGGTAGCATCACCCACTTGCATAGGTGAGCTGGAGGATAAATCAGTCACTCCACAGGTTCTTGTGTTCCTGGTTGAGCTCTCCTTAAAGGTCTCTCAGCTAGTTTTTCCTGCAGATATGAAATCTGGAGTTGCTGATCATTGACCCTGTTTTGCAGGGTAGTCACCTGAGATTCCAAGTGACTAACCTTAGAGACTAGATAGGTGCATGTTTGTGACAATTGTTGTACCTTTCTTAAATTCCCCTCATCTTCATCAGAAGAATCACTGGGGGATGAGAGGATTGGACCAAAATCCTTCTCTCACCACCAGCTTGAGTTTCTTGGCTGCTGGTTTTCCTCTGCTCACTGGCAACCTCAGTTAAGATGCCAATGGGCTGAGTTGCCATGGTTGAGGTCTTAATGATGTAATCACTTTCAAAAGTGAGAGCCTCTTCCATATGGACATCCTGAACAGGTTCAGATGTGTCCACCTCAGTAATAGGTGACTGATGAGGGATAGACTGAGGAGAGTCAGAGGTACTCATCTCTCTTTGAGTAGGGGAGGAGAAGAGAGACTCATGGTACTCACTGAATCCTAAGTCTTCATCAGTGTAAAAGGATAGGTTGGGAATTGGTTGGTTTAGATCCAAAGGCTGGGGATGGTAGCTGTCCCCTGAAGGTTGTTCACTTGAGTGTTGAGACTCAGAGTGAAGGCTTACAGTTGTTGGGCTAATGAGCTCATCAGGTTGAGCTTGAGGAACCTCAGCCCTGATAGGTAAAGTAATGGGAGTGGTTTGCTCCTCAGGAGAAGTGGGAGCTCTGGAGTCCACTTCTTCCTGTAAGGTTGAGTATTTGGGGGCCTGCACAGACTCAATAGCCTGAGCAGGGGTTCGTTGGGATTTTCTTTTGTAGGTGATGAATATTGGAGATTGTGAAGAGGGTAGGAGAGCAGTAGGTGTGGGTTCAACACTAGCTTGGACTGCTATGTTGTCACCTTGAGCAATGAGCTCTAACATTTTTGGCACTAGGGCTGTTTCTACCCCTGAGAAGCCTACAGTTGGCTTCTTCATAATTTTAAAGATGCCGGGCTTCATCTGTCCCAGTTTAAGAATATTGCCTGTTTCCCTCAACTGTGAGCCCAGTTCACAGTTAAGAATGTGTTGAACATATCTAGGAAACATGTAATATTCTAAGGAGTCTAAGTTTGAAAGTAAATTAGTATAAACAAATTGTGAATACCTGAACTTGACCCCCTGAACCATCCCATGAACTATAAAGGAGAGATCCTCAGGAATCTGGTCCCATCCACCATGCTTGTTTGATAAGCTGTGGATAACCACATGGAGCAGGTATTTCCACTGGGATGAGACCTTCCCTTTCCTGAAGGTCTTTACAGAGAAATCTCCTTCATAGCCCATCTGCTCGAAGGAATGATTAACCGCTTCTTTTGGAAAGAACACTTCACCTGCTTCATCATCCAGCTGAAGATGTCGGTTGATGATGGCCGGAGTGATGAAAATTGTTCTCCCCTGCACTGTGGCAGACAGTGCCTTCTCCCCATCCATAATGACCTCTTGGCAGGTCTTCCAAATTCAAGCAAATGATCCTCATATAGAGGAGGATCAATGGTTAGGGAGGTGAAGTAGTGAGACAAAGACAAGAAACGGCAAACCTCTGAGAAATGAGGATCTTTGTCAGAGCATAACAGAGCAACCTGATTGTGTTGTCTGTGTAGCTGCATGGCAAAGTGAGGATCATTTCTGTGTGTAAGGTCAGCCATTGTGAGGTAGCTCAGAGATGAAGAGAAAAGAATGGGAAGTAAATTTCAGAGAGAAAGCTTTGGGTTTTAGGTATGGAAGAAAAGCAGATGATAGAAGAGGGGGGAACCGTTGGGTTTATATGAGAGAGAAGGATTTCAGATAAAGTTTAATGAAAGAGGATAAACTTTGAAATCCGTATGTCGGTCCCACCTCTGAAAAAGTAGTTTACCTTTTTGCTCAAAAAGTAGTTTTCTTGGAATTCGAAAAGCTTCCGAAATAATTTGTCTTCGAAGTTTGATTGAAAAAGCTTCCGAAGCTAAAGTGACTTCGGAAGAATTTTCCTGAGAGTCTTAAAGATTTATGCTTCGAAGAGAAATAAACTTTTGGATGCTTTGTATAAGAATGAACAAAGCTTCCGAAAGTAATTTTTGCTTCGAAGGAAAAAGTCCTTAAAAATGAATAAGTGTCTAAGTTGAGAATTTTAAGCTTCGGAAGATAAAGTTTGACTTCTTCCGAAGGTAAAATTTCTTAGACAGTCATTTATTTTGAAGACATATTTTTCTTCCGAAGGTAAAATGTTATCTTCCGAAGTGTCAGAAATTTTCAAGAATCCAAGGAAAGTCTTCAAAAAGAGTTTTTCATTCAAAGAAAACATGAGCTTATGAAAGTGATGAACTAGACAACTTAGGACACACATATTTTAAGAAGAAATAATTAGAATTAGTTTTTTAAAAATCTACTCAAAGTTAATCATCCCAATAGCTGATATTAGATATTAAATCTCTGTTCATCAAAAGCTTTTGTGAACAGATCAGCATATTGTTTCATCTGTGTGAATTTGACTAGTTTAATTAACCCCTTTTCATAGTTATCTCTTATTAAATGATACCTGATGTTGATGTGTTTGGTCCTTGAGTGCTGCACAGGGTTCTCAGTGATAGAGATAGCACTGTTGTTGTCTATGTGGATAGGAGTCTCTTTGAAGTTAAATCCGTAGTCTAGCATCTGATTTTGAATACAAAGCACTTGAGCACAGCAGCTTGCAGCAGCAATGTATTCAGCCTCAGCAGTTGATGCAGACACACAGGTTTGTTTCTTGCATTGCCATGAGACAACCCCTCCACCAAGGATTGACATCCCCCAGATGTAGACTTTGCAGTCATGTTGCAACCACCATAATCACTGTCTGTAGGCATACAGATTGAAGTTAGAATTCTTTGGATACCATAAACCAAGTGTTGAAGCACCTTTGAGGTATCTTAAAATCCTTTTCACAGTGATTAAGTGAGACATCTTAGGATTAGCTTGATATCTTGCACAAATACATGTAGCAAACATGATATCAGGCCTGCTAGCTGTAAGATACATAAGAGACCCAATCATAGCCCTGTATAAGTGCTCATCTACACACTCCCCCTCAAGATCTGGACCAAGAGAGTGGTTTCTCTGCTATGGGTGTCTTAGCAGTCTTACAATCAGTCATGTTGAACCTCTTGAGTATATCTTGAATATACTTTGACTGACTTATGAAAATGCCATCTTCAACCTGCTTCACTTGAATTCCCAGAAAGAAATTAAGTTCTCCCATTAACTCATTTCAAATCTATCTTTCATCAGCTTTTCAAAGTCTTTGCAGAGCCTTGAATTGGTTGAGCCAAAGATGATGTCATCCACATATACTTGAACTAGCAGAATGTCGTTTCCTTGTCCTTGATGAAGAGAGTTCCATCTATAGTACCTCTCCTGTAACCATGTTTACAGAGATACTCAGACAGTGTCTCATACCACTTCCTGGGTGCCTGATGCAGCCCATAGAGAGCTTTGTCAAGCTTGCAGACATAATCAGGATGATCAGGATCTACAAAACCAGGTGGTTGTTTGACATAAACCTCCTCATCAATCACTCCATATAAGAAAGCACACTTTACATCAAGTTGGTAGACCTTGAAGTTCTTGGATGCAGCAAATGCCAGGAATATCCTAACAGCTTCTAGTCTAGCTACAGGAGCAAAGACATCAGTGTAGTCAATCCCTTCTTCTTGTGTGTATCCTTGAACAACTAGTCTAGCCTTGTTCTTGATGATGATTCCTCTATCATCCTTTTTATTCCTAAAACCCATTTGGTTCCAATGGTAGTCTTCCCATGAGGAAGAGGACAAAGGTTCCAAACTTTCTGTCTTTTGAATTGAAGCAGCTCTTGTTGCATAGCTTCAACCCAACTTCCATCCTTTAGAGCCTCCTCAACTTTCTTTGGCTCTAACTGGGATAGAAACAAGAGTGAAGACAAACATTTGCTTCATGGGTTTGCCCTCTTGTCTTTACCCCGGAGATAACATCTCCAATGATGTTTGTAGTAGGATGAGACTTGTGGATCCTTAGCTGAGGGATCACAGCAAGTTGCTGAGATAGATCCAAATTTGAGAAATTTAGATCTGGTCTTGAAGATTGATCCTCCACATTATCACACTTATCAAGATTAACTTGATCCAATGAGTGTGTGACATCATTGATGTTATCATCTATGGTATGGTTATTAGCATCAAGAGATTCTTGATCACTTTCACCATCACCATTGTTATCTTCTGCAATGAGGGTCTTTATCTGGTTGAGAGGCCTCTGAACTGGAATTTGAAGGCATGCCAGATGTATCAGCTGGATTTGTCATTGTTGTGCTGATAGAAATCTCATTTGCTGAAGTGGTTCCAACTGGAGCTGAAGGTTTTCCAAGCTCAAATCTTGGATCAGGATCACCTGTATTTAAATTTTCTGCAGATCCTGAAACATGCTCACAAGATTTATTAAAACAGTTGGTAACTAAATCAAGATCAAATAGCCAATCCGGACCAGAACCAGCCACACTGGGAGTGTGCTCATTGAAAGTCACATTGGCTGACTCCTCAATGATTCTAGTTCTGAGATTGTATACTCTATAAGCTTTAGCTTGAGAAGAGTATCCAATGAAGTGTCCATCGTCTGATTTCTCAGCAAACTTGGCAACTTGATCTTTGGTATTCAAGATGGTGCAGGGACATCCAAATGACCTGAGAAAGCCAATGAAAGGTTTCCTCTTGTGCCAAAGTTCATAAGGAGTCTTACCATGTGTCTTAACTACTAAGACTCTGTTTTGCACATAGCAGGCAGTATTACCGCCTCTGCCCAGAAGGTGATAGGCAGTTTAGAGTCAGACAACATAGTTCTTGCAGCTTCAATTGTCCTGTTTCTCCTCTCAGCAACTCCGTTTTGCTAAGGAGTCCTGGGAGCACTGTATTGTCTTGTAATACCCTTTTCATCACAAAATGTATCAAGCATTTGGTTTTTGAATTCAGTTCCTTGATCACATCTTATGGTTTGACCTTGTGATCACATTGATTCTCAATCTTTAAGATGAAATTCTTTAGAATCTCAGGAGTCTCATCTTTAGTTCTAAGAAAGAAAACCCAAGTGAATCTTGTAAAATCATCTGTGATCACTAGACAGTATAAGGTCCTTCCTAAACTCATTACACTGGTGGGGCCAAAGAGATCCATATGTAATAAGTGTAGGGGAGTAGTGATGGAGTTCCTTTCCTTAGGCTTGTGAGATACCTTGTGTTGCTTCCCTTTCAGGCATGCAACACAATGATCATCACTTGTAAACTCTTTCTTTGGCATTCCAGTTACCAGATCATGTTTGATTAATTTATTCATATTCTTAAAGTTTACATGGCACATTCTTTTATGCCATAGGAAAGACTCATCACTATTTGCTTTAGATAGAAAGCATGAAACTTCTCCAGAGGGAGATGTTTCTTGCAAATCCATCTTGTACATGTTCCCTTTCCTGGGGGCTCTGAGCAGAATATGCTCATGAGGAATGACCACTCCAGGTTTGAGAACAATGCACTCATGCTCAGTGAACAGCATGTTATGACTCTGATCACAAAATTGAGATACACTCAGAAGATTGTACCCAAGCTCCTTAACAAAGTTTACCTTCTCAATGCTGAGCTTACCATTTGTGACCTTGCCCCTTCCATAAATGTAACCACCTTCATTTCCTCCAAAAGCAACTGGTCCTCCATCAATTTCTCAAAATTATGAAGTAAAGACCTATTGCCTGTCATGTGCCTGGAACAGCCACTGTCAATTATCCAGACATTCTTGTTTGTCTTGAGCTGTTCCTGCACAAAGAAAATGATTAGTTACATTTGGAACCCAAGCCTTACTTGTCTTGGGTTCAGTAAGTGTAATAGAAGGTAATGCAACAGTAATAGATCCTATGGTTGTACAGAGGGGATCTTCGGCTGTTGTTGATGGAGAACCTCAGTCATTTGGTCTTTCTTAGACTTCCACACCACCTTTGGAGTCTTGGACTTGACCTTCAAAACCTTAGAAGCTTTTGGAGCTTCACAAGTTTTAATGACTGATACTTCGGAAGAATCTACAGTCACTGCAGTAGACTTTAGTACTTCGGAAGAATTCCTTTCTTCCGAGACCAACTTTGCTTCCGAAGGTAATTTTCCATTTACCTTCTTCTTTGATTTGGAGCTTCCGAAGGAAACAGACTTTCCTTCCGAAGCTTGAGACTTCTTGAGATTCTTTGAAGTCTTTGTATTGGTCATGTGGATAGTACTTTAGGATTGTATGGACAATCCTTGGCAATATGAGAAGTACTTTCACACATAACACACAGCATTTTCTTCTTCAAAGAAATCTCCTTTTGAGAGCAAGACTGGCCTTGGTCACATCCCTTTTTCACCTTCATCTTGGTAGATTCAGATACATTCCCTTGGGCTGTGAACTGTTCTTGGAATTTGATGGTCCAGCTGTGCAGCAGTGGTACACAGCAGCTCAGTCTTCTTCTTGTACTGAGATGATTTGAACATGAACCAGAACTCTTGGATAAGAGGCTTTGGTGGATGTCTTCAGTCCTTATTGCTTTGAAACCTGCAGAGATGAACACTTGTTTCTACTTAGCATCAAAGGTAGCCTTGATTTCTTGAGCCTTCTTTGCTTTCCTTTTGCTCTTCCTGATCAAGTTCTTTCTCTTGGACTTGGTCATCACAGTTAATTTCTTCTCCTCAGAAGGATAGTGGCCCTTGGAGGAATCCTCTTCTTCACTCTTTCTCAGAGGGATTCCTCACTATCACTTCTTCATCATCCTCACTTACTGGATCTATGAGAGGAAGCTCATCTTCACAAGTTCCACACCTAGGAGATCTTACAGACAAGATTGTGTGTGGAGGAGCTATCTCATTTGATCCCAGTCCCTGTCTATTTTGATAACAAACCTTATTGTGTAGGGATGAGGATATCATGTTCTTGAAGGTCTCTTCTTCAAGAACACTTTTCTCTGCCAGGGCTTTGCTGATCACAAGCTCAGCCTGGCACTTAGTCAACTTAGTGATGAGATCTTGGATCTGAGTTTTAAAATCTGTATGTTCATGTTTTAGTACTGAAATAGTTTTCTCCAAGTCTTCTATCTTTAACTTGTAATCATTTTCAGACTTTCTAAAGTCAGATTTTAATATGTTTAATGACTCAAGATCAGATCTCATCTCTAGGTTGTAGGACCTGTATCTATTTACTTTAGCAATGCATTCAGGGGAGCAAAGATGTTCTAATACCTTGGCTTCATCATGATCAGCCATCAATGCTTGGTTTGGAGAAGCATCCTCCACCTGAAAACTCCAGTCAAATCCTCCCTCTTCAACAGCAACCGCAGCATGTTGCTTTGTCTTCTCAGCCTGAGGGGTATTGTTGGTGTAGTTTGGTCTGAGTTGTGTTTGACCCCCATTTGCTCTGGGTGCCTTACACTCCCTGGCGAAGTGACCCATAAGGTTACAATTGTAACACTTAACTTTGCTTTTATCCAACCCAAACTTACCACTGGTAGCATTGCTTGGAAATTTTCTTTTCCTGTCCTCTTGTAGAACTTCTTGGCTCTGTGAGTGAGAAGAGCCATCTGCTGAACTATCTCCATGTATTCCAGGTCATCTGGATGGATACAGTCTAGATCTTCAAGAGTGAAGAGATAATTTCCACAGCTTTCATCTGCAGACACAAAGGCTTGAGAAGAACTTGTCTCTTGGAATGGGCTTCCTTGAGTAAAGTTCTCCCTTGGTGTCTCCTGGAAGGTGATGAAAGGACCCTTTTGTGAGTTGTCAGGGTAGCATAGAGATGATGTTGGGGTTCTATGCTGTCCCTTTCAACCACATGAAGGGCTGAACCCATTTGATTGTTAGAGTTGCCAGATGAACCTTGTAAGTTCATTTCCATCTGGTATCCACTGAGAATCCCATATAACTCTGTCAGAGTAAGAGTTTTAAGGTTCTCAGTCCTCTTGATTACCACACAATAGTGTCCATTGCCTAGGAAGTGAGGACATGAACTTCCTTACAATGTCTCTGTTCTCAAGAGGAACTCCTCCATCCACAAGGGTATCCACAATCTCAACATACCTGAAGTATTGTTGGGTCATGGTTTCACCTGTTTTAAAGGTGAAATTTTCAAACTGCTGCTTCAGAAGATCTTTCTTGTTCTCCTTGGCTTCAGAGGAGCCTTCATACATCAGCTTCAGTGCATCCCACAGCTGTTTAGCTGTTTTGCACTTCTTAAAACCTCTGTACACAGAGTTTGGGATAGCAGTTTGAAGAGCAGTCATGGCCTTCCTGTCAATCTCTACTCTTTTCTATCTTCATCTGAGTAGTTGGCCACATCTTTAGGAATCATACCAGCACCGGTAGCAGAGGGGTGCTAGGTATGAAAGGTCCATATTCAACAGATTCCCACATTCTTGAGTCAAGAGACCTGATGAAGCCTTCCATCCTCATGCACCAGGTGTCGAAGTCATCAAGAGTGATCAATGGGGATTTGTTCATGGTTCCAGTCTCCATATCAGTCTTTGAGATGGAAGCCATTTGAAAAAGTTTAGTTTTTGTGTGTGTGAGGGATCTTAAGATGGTTAGATCTTATATCACGAGCCTGAATGCTCTGATACCAATTGCAGGATCGTTCAAGGGCTTGAACACAATTACAACACAACAACACAATGAGGAGATTAACTAAACGTATTCAAACAGTGAACTAGGTAACCAAAGGTGATGCAAGAACACAAGTAAAGCAAGAGACAGAACGAGAGAGTATAGTTTTCAAGGTAGCAGTATATTGCTTTCTCAAGTTCTTTTACAAGTGTTACAAAGCATTACCGAAAGATACAAGAACTTGGAATACTTATACTACAACCTACAGCCGGCTATACTATGAAAGCCAGCTGGATACAATTGACTAGACACTAACAAAATCAATTGTAGGATCAAAAGGCATATCTGCCTTTTGACCTTGTGACTATGACATGCCATAGCTCACATCCTTATACATTATAAAAGGATAAAGTACATAAAGTGGAAAGTTTCAGACTCAAGACCTCAATGTACAGTTACCAAAAGCATGGACCTTTTCACCAACTCTTGTAAGTTGGTGACTTATCAGAGACGCAGCGGAAAAGGTGCTTTATGGAACAGTACATCAGATAAAGCATGTGTACTAAAAGTCTTCGGAAGAAATCTGTCTTCATAGGTTGAAGCTTCGGAAGACTTTGTCTCTTCAAGCTTCGGAAGACTTCATGTTAGGCTTCGGAAGATATTGGTCTTGGCTTCGGAAGATATTACACTTAGAGTATTTTCTAATGCTTTGTGTAATTCTTCCGAAGCATTCTTCACTTCAGTACTTAGTGCATGTTGCTGAAACACTTAGGCAGTTTTGGGTTGCATCAGACTTCAGGAATCCTTACACCTATTTTCCAAGCCTCTTCTCAAGAATCTAAACTGTGGCACAGAGGCTTTGTCATGTTATCTCAAAACAATGAATCACTTACCCACATAGTTTAGTTAGAGGCTTACCAATAAAGGAGTTCCACTGCGATGAAACTGCACGCTTGTTTAAAAGGAAAACAGCACAAAGTCTTCATCCCTCCTATTGAAGTGCCTAAGTCCACTGCCTGCTTGCAATTACTGCATTGGATCTATTTGGTCCTGTGAGAGTAATGAGCATGCTAGAAGAATACTGTCTGGTAATTGTGGATGATTACTCCAGATTTGTATGGACTTTCTTCTACATTCAAAGGATGAGGCTGCTCAGAAGATTATTCACTTTGTGTTGTATATTGAGAAGCAGTATTCCCTTCCAGGCAAGTGTATTAGGAGTGACAAGGAACTGAATCAGAAATCATACACTTGATGACTTCTATCTTTCAAAGGGGATCAAAAGGCAGTTTAGCATCCCAGGACTCCAGAACAAATGGAGTAGTGGAGAGAAAGAACAGGACCCTCATTGAAGCTGCAAGGTCCATGCTGGCTGACTCAGGTTTGCCACTGACCTTTTGGCTGAAGCTGTTAACACAGCTTGCTATGTGCAAAATAAGTTTTAGTAAATCAGAGGTTGATGAAGACTCCATATGAAGTTCTCCATCATTTGGCTCCTCTGATTTCATTTTTCAAAGCATTTGGGTGTCCCTGTTTTATTCTCAACACAAAGGATCAACTCCATAAATTTGATCCTAAGGTGGATGCAGGGTATTTTGTTGGTTTTCATCTACTTGCAAGGCATACAGAGTCTTCAATTGCAGAACAAAGATGGTTGAAGAAACTCTACATGTTAAGTTCAATGAATCTCCAAATGACAAGATTCCACAAAGCCCTGTGGAGTTATTTGATTTGGACATACTGCAATATGTTCCTTATCAAACTCCTGCTGTTGCTCCTGTCAACAGTTCACCACCTGGTGGTACTGCTGATGATGATGATGATTGTAGTACTCACCTCTTCAGTTTAGTGATCAGCTGCCTGATTCAGCTAGACCTGATGTTCCTGTAGCTCCAGTAGCACCATCCACAACAAATGCTGATGAGATTTCTTCGAATTCAACTTCCTTTGAATTACCATCCACTGATTGGTTTCAAGGAAATGATTCACCATCACCATCTGTTACTGCTGAGCCTGCTAGAACACTTGCACAGATCTCAATGTGTATCAAGATCTGAAGAATCACCCTATGTCTCAAATCATTGGTGATATCACTGCTGGAGTATCAACAAGAGTCAATTGTCAAATTTCTGCTTCTATGCTCTCTTCATCAGTCAGCAAGAGCCAAAGAATTATCACATTGCTTTAAAGGACAATGGATGGTTGATGCCATGCAGCTTGAGCTTCTTCAGTTCAAGAAACAGCAAGTGTGAGAACTGGTTCCTCTACCTCCAGGTAAGTGTGCAATAGGCACTAAATGGTGTTTAGGAACAAAACTGATGAAAATGGGCTTATTGTTAAGAACAAGGCCAGACTGGTTGTTTAGGGTTTGCACAAGAAGAAGGTATTGATTATGATGAACCTTTGCCCCTGTAGCCAGACTGGAAGCAATTCGATTGTTTTTAGCCTATGCTGCTTATCAAAACCTTAAAGTTTTTCAAATGGATGTCAAAGTGCATTTTTGTATGGAAAAATTAAAGAAGAGGTTTATGTATGTCAACCTCCAGGCTTTGAGGACAATAAACATCCTAATTGGGTGTATAAGCTTGATAAGCTCTTTATGGGTTAAAACAAGCTCCTAGAGCCTGGTATGAGACATTATCAAACTTTCTTCTGGAAAATAATTTCACTAGAGGCTCCATAGATAAGACTTTATTCATTAAGAAAGCTGGGCAGCATAATCTACTTGTTCAAATTTATGTAGATGATATCATTTTTGCATCCTCTGATCCAAAGTTGTGTGATGCCTTTACAAAGTTGATGCAACAGAAGTTTGAAATGAGTGCCATGGGAGAATTACAGTTCTTTCTGGGGTTGCAAATCAAACAAAGGCTGATGGAATTTTCATTCATCAGTCCCAATACACAAAAGATCTTTTGCAAAAGTTTGATTTACAAAACTGTAAGCCCTGTTCTACCCCCATGTGCAGCACCACACAACTGGATACAGATCAGAAAGGTAAAGTGGTTGATGAAACACTTTATAGATGTATGGGTCCTTGATGTATTTAACAGCTTCTAGACCAGATATTATGTTTGCTACATGTGTTTGTGCTAGATTTCAGGCTGCACCTAAAAGTCTCATCTGATTGCAGTCAAGAGGATCTTTAGATATCTGCAAGGCACTCCATCTCTAGGTTTATGGTATTCTACTGGACATTCTGGTAAATTAGTTGCTTTTTCTGACAGTGACTTTACAGGGTGTAAGTTGACCAGGAAATCAACTTCTGGTGGATGTTAATCCTAGGCAACTGCTTGATTTCTTGGCAGAGCAAGAAACAGACCTCAGTTGCTACATCAACTGCTGAAGCAGAGTACATTGCTGCTGCAAGTTGTACATCTCAGGTACTCTGGCTTCAAAACCAACTTTTGGATTATGGCATTACAGAGACTAAGACTCCATTGTTAATGGATAGTGCTTCAGCTCTTTGCATTGTCAAAAATCCAGTCCAGCACTCTAGGACCAAACATATAGAGATCAGACATCATTTTATAAGGGATTGTTTTGAAAAAGGTCTGATTGATCCTAAGTTTGTGCCTAGTGCTGATGAGCTTGCAGACATTTTCACTAAGCCTTTGGATAGTTCAACTTTCCAAAACCTGGTGTTAAGGCTTGGTATGCTGCAGCTAGAATAAGTGACAACTACTGATGATTTCAGTAGTTATTACTGGTGATCATTGGTACCCGTCACATATAAGTACTGATGAGTCCTTTTCCCTTCAGTAGTTTTTATAACTACTGATGGCTAAATGTCTCATAAGTACTAAAGTACTTTATCTGTTCCAAACTACTGATGTAGTTATAACTACTGATGTAGTTGCAACTACTGAAATCAGTAAAAACAGATAAGTACTGATGTCCTATGAAACAACTGAAATCAGCCAAAAAGGCTGATGAATGTGTTGAGGACAGTATGAAACAGCTGACAAGCTAAGAATTGACGAAAACAGCTGAAGAGAACTTTCTCTTCAGTCGTTTCTACAACTGCTGTTTCATTCTAAACAACTAAAGCAAAACCATGCCTTCAGTAGTTTTATAACTACTAATGACTAATACCAAGTCTTCAGTTGTTTACAACAGCTGATGACAAAACCACTGTCCTCAGTAGTTTCATAACTACTGATGACGAACACCAAGTCCTTAGTTGTTTCAATCATCTGAAGTTAAAACCACGGTCTTCAGTAGTTTTCTAACTTCTGATGCCTAACACCACGACTTCAGCTGTTTCAACGTCTGAGAGGATAATACCATGTCAACGGTCGTATAAAACTACTGATGACTAACACCACATCCTTCAGTCGTTTTCTTACCCGTACCCTATAAATATCCCTGACCTAAGCCTTCAATGCTTCATCTTCTTCAAACCTAACATTCCTCTCCAAAACTTCCCTCTTCTCCATGGCGTCCATGCAAATTAAACCGCGACACAACTGTGTTGCTTACCTTACTAAATCGCCTATCTGGGCTAAGTTCGATACTGCTATCGATCTTATGGTTCAGTCCCAATACAATACGGCATTTCTTCTGAATCCCATACTACATGCCGAATCCCTTCAACAATTTTGGATGAACGTTACTGTTACCACTGGGGAGAACAACACACCATCTCTCCAGTCGGTCGTCAACAACAAAGAAGTAGTCATCACTCCTGCAGTTATCCGCCAAATTCTTCATCTGGATGATGCTATCTCTCCTGCTGGATATCCGAAGGGCACCACAGATCTATCCTTTGCCCAACATGGATATCAAGGCAATCTCAGTGCCTCCACTATCCTGAAGAAACACTTTAATGACACTGAGCGCCTAATTTTTCACATGGTGAATGTATGTTTGGCTCCTAAGACGTCGTCTTGGGATCAAATGTCGACAAAATGGCAGCAGGTAATGTATTCTATTCTTGAGCACCAACCGCTAAACTTTTCAGAAATAATATTCTCGGAGCTCAAGGACATGGCTCAAAAACTAACTGCCAACCGTTGGATACTATATCCACGGTTCATAATGGCCATCATTACAAACCAGCTTAATGCTGAGGGACTTGTTGGCTTGGGAGTCCCTGCTACGGCTGTTCTGCCGGAAGTATACTCCCGGCACAACTCTGACCAGACACTCAAAATGGCTGCCATGCTGCGAAAACCCACGCAGCTGGAACCCATAGCGACCACCTCCAAATCAATAGTCCCCACCAAACCCACCAAAAAGAAATCCAAAACGGCTACTCAGGGAATTGAGTCCCCTGAGGATGCCCCTGCAACACAAACGTAGGATATATCCACTAGTCCAAACCCCCTAGTGGATACAATGACTCTTCCAGCCATAGCCGCTCAGGCTTCCTCTCAACAGGAGCGTGCAGCAACCACACAAGGGGTACCTACATATCTGGGATCTTCCTCACTTGAGGATTGCCATTGAAGAGCACCAACCTCCCCAGGTGCACACTGCTTCCATCCCTTCACCCCAAACAACCGCCCCTCACAGCCCAACTTTAATAGTTGCACAAGTGCTGACTCAACTGCACTCCTCACCCCCTCCTCAGAAACCACTTACTACTGGGAACACCTCTACAATTGAGGGGGATGAACACAGTGCACTTGAAAACCCACAGCACAGGGGTTTACCACTTCTATCTCCTGGTGTAGACAAGGAGCTTAGAATATCTAGTGAGGCTGCCACCTCCTCTGACTCACACATGATCAGAATGAGGCTGGTAACATTGCTAAGACCTCACTAGAGGCACAGCTGATGATGGACACTGTCCTGAGGCTGGAAGTCCCCAGTACCAAGCACAAGGGCACATGCAACAACTGGTCTACACCCAGTGCATGTAAATCCTGCTCTAAGCAGGAGGTCAGATGATTCAGCTTCGGCTGATGATGACCTGGGCTTTTTTACGATGTTCTTGCCCAGAACACAATCCTTGAAGAGAAAGTCAGTAGGCTGCAAAACCTACTTGATCAACTCTCACAAGGAGAAAGACCATCTGCCTCTACCCACCCACAGATGGCACCTTCACTTGAAGGTTCCCCAAACACTGAGCCACTCCAAACTCAACCACCTGCCTCTATTCAGGCCCTATTCTCAGGAACAGAACCCTCCTGAGCAAATAGGTGCTGTACTTCAAAATTCCCTCCCTCTCATCACACCTATAATCACTGATATTGTGACTAAAGCCATTGATGAGAGGCTTTCCTCAACTTTACAACCCTTGATTGATGCTGCTGTACAAAAGACTTTTTCTGCGGTACAAACCCCTTCCTCCAATGCATCAAAAAGGGGGAGAGTACTGCAGTGAAAGAAAAGAAGAGGAAAAGAACATAGGAAAAGAAGGAAGAGAAGCAAGCCCAAGAGGAGGAGAAAGAAAAGCAACCTCTGCTCACTTACAAGCGAAAGAAAAGTGTTGATGATCATACTGCTGAAGACAAATCCTTGGAGGAGCTGGTAAAAGAAGCTGACACTACACACAGCCGATCCATGGATAAAATAATTGAACAACTCTTCAGGCAGGGGTTTGACACAGCCACACTGGATAGTGAGATCAGAAGGTTGGAAGTCCAAGAGATTCAGACCCGATGGGCTGGGTATGATGCTCTGGAAAAAGAGAGATTGGAAATAATGATCCGCTTTATTGCAAAATACTTAGGAAGATCGTTAATGGAGATTCGCGCGTGGACCAGGGACAGTATTCTGGCTATAGCCACCAGAATCTGTCTGTCTGAGCAATTCAACAAAGGGATTATTATGGAAGCCCTTGATGAGGCTGGGGCTGGTAAAAGGTTAGAGATGGCTAAACTCACAAAGGCGAAACTAACTACAAAGATGCTGGATCAACCTTCCCTTCCACCCACTCAAACAGAGCCTATCCTCAAATCTCCCAACCAATCTCTAAGCCAAAATCCAAACATCTCATTCTCCAAAACCAATTCCTTCACCAACCCAACCATCATCCAGTGATGCACCCAGAAGGAGGAGAAGGGTGCTGAGGATGGAAGAAGAAGAAGAAGAGGAGGATGAAGATGATAGTCTGCCACTCTCTGCTGTTCTAAAGCTACCAAAACCCCGAAGTCAACCCATGATCACACCTGACTCTCAAAGGGAAATGGTCAGAGTCAAGATAGAAGAAGAAGAACAGCAGAAACAGCACGATGAGCAACTGTTGAAGATGGTTGACAAGGAATTTCCTCAGTCATCATCTATTCAAGCCATGAAAGGGCATGCTCAAAGGCTGTACACTCTCAGGCACACTTTTCAGTATCAGAAGGAGAGAGTGAGAGTATGGCCAGACCCCAGGGTGAGTTCTAGAATCCATAAAAGAACTATTCCACACAGATACAATGGCCAGGTACGAAAAACAATAGATTCTACCATCATGTTGGCCATTGTAGTCTCACCTTGGGAAATCATTGATGAATTCAAGAAAGCTCACCAAGCAAAGAAGACCCCTCAAGCTTTACTAGAAAACAAGATGATTAAGAAGGGGTTGTTATATAAAAAGCTTGAAGACATCCAGAAGAATGAGCTCCAGTTACTCCTTGAAGGCAACCATCCTGATGAATTTGTATATAGGGAGGTAACTACGGTGGAGCTGAAAAATGGCAGGACCATGAAGTACTTATCAGAGTACTATGGTCCAGAGTTCTTCTTCGAAGGAGGAGTAGAAGAACTCTCTCAGGAGGAACAAGTCATTCTCCTTGAGGCTTATGTTCGAGAGTCATACAGACTCATTATGGGGAAGTAAATCTCATGAATGGGATCACAACTCTGTGTCCAGTTCCCCAAAACAAAGTTCCCATTCATACCCTGCCAAACAAATATCTGAGATTTCTTCCCAGGCCGGAGCTTACATGGGTCATCTTCTCTACTGATCAAGAAGGAAAAAGACCAACATTTTGCCAACAATAAGTGGGATAATAAATAATTTAGAGGTTTTGGCTGCATTGGTTCAGGGGGAGTTTTTTGGACCAAAAGAACCAATGAGCCAAGATCAGAAAACCTCTAAGTCCCATATGGTATCACAACAACTGCTGAAAGACTCATCAGCAGTTTGACAAGTGCTGAAGACTTCAACAGCTGAAGATCAAGTGCTGAATACTTCAACAGCTGAAGAACTAAAGTGCTGAAGTACAACAGCTGAAGAACACAAGTGCTGAAGCTGAAAGACCAAAGTACTGAAGTACAACAACTGAAGAGTTTACAAGTGCTGAAGATCAACAACTGATGTACAAAGTCTGAAGACAAAGACTGAAGTCATCAGCTGATGAAACATCTGAAGGTCAAAGTCTGAAGATCAAGTACTGAAGCGTCAGTAGTTTGTCACAACTGCTGAAGAGTACTTCTTCAGTAGTTGTGATATCAGTAGTTTTATATTTCTAGTTTCAGTAGTTTTATGTTTCAGTAGTTTTGTAAATCGACTGAAGAGCTTGTTCTTCAGTCGTTGTAGTTTCAGTAGTTTTATATTCTGTACTTAACACTCTGATATGTTCTCAGTAGTTGTGAACATCTCAGTAGTTTGTTAAGAGTTAGTTATTTTTGTATTAGATCTGCCAGTTGTCACTTTCCCGTGATAACAGCAGCGATTGCACTCTATATAAGGAGTGCCAACCTATTGTAATAATTGAGTGAATGACGGGAATGATATGAATGATTTGATTAGAAATATTCTATAAACATTCCTTGAATCAGAATATATATTCTCTCACTATAACCGTATGTGCTCTTAATGCATACAAGTTTCGATTACTTGCTACAATTTGTCTAATTCCTGTTCGTATTCCGCTGCTTTGAACTCTAATACATCAATCTTGTGATCGCTGATCCTGTCAGGTTTTGAAGAACATAAACATCCAGATTGGGTGTATAAGTTTGATAAGGCTCTTTATGGGTTAAAACAAGCTCCTAGAGCCTGGTATGAAACATTGTCTAACTTTCTTCTTCAAATTAATTTCACTAGAGGCTCCATAGATAAAACTTTGTTCATTATGAAAGTAGGCATGCATAAGCTCCTTTTTCAAATTTATGTAGATGATATTATTTTTGCATCCTCTGATCCACAGTTGTGTGATGCCTTTACTAAGTTGATGCAACAAAAGTTTGAAATGAGTGCCATAGGAGAATTACAGTTCTTTTTGGGTTTGCAAATCAAACAAATGGCTGATGGAAGTTTCATTCATCAGTCCAAATATACAAAGGATTTGTTGAAAAAGTTTGATTTTCAAAATGGTAAGCCCTGTTCTACTCCCATATGCAGCACCAGACAACTGGATGTTGATCAGAAAGGTAAAGCAGTTGATGAAACTCATTACAGATGTATGATTGGTTCCTTGATGTACCTTACAACTTCTAGACCAGACATTATGTTTGCCACTTGTGTCTATGCTAGATTTTAGGCTGCACCTAAAGTATTCCATATGATTGCAGTCAAAAGGATCTTTAGATATTTGCAAGGAACTCAATCTCTAGGACTTTGGTATTCCACTAGGCACTCTTGCAAATTAGTTGCTTTCTCTGATAGTGACTATGCAGGGTGTAAATTAACCAGAAAATCAACCTCTGGTGGATGCCAATTTCTAGGCAATTGTTTGGTTTCTTGGCAGAGTAAGAAACAATCTTCAGTTGCTACATCCACTGCTGAAGCAGAGTACATTGCTGCTGCAAGTTGTACATCTCAGGTACTCTAGCTTCAGAATCAATTACTGGATTATGACATTACAGAGACTAAGACTCCTTTATTGATGGACAGTGCTTCAGCTCTTTGTATTGTTAAGAATCCTGTCCAGCATTCTAGGACCAAACATATTAAGATCAGACATCATTTTATCAGGGATTGTTATGAAAAAGGTCTGATTGATCCAAAGTTTGTTCCTAGTGCTGATGAGCTTGCAGATATATTTACTAAGCCTTTGGACAGTGCAACTTTCCAAAATCTTATGCTAAGGCTTGGTATGTTGCAGCTTGAATGATTTGACAAGTACTGATGATCTCAGTTCACAAGTACTGATGAGCATTAGTATACAACTGTCAAAAATAAGTACTGATAAGTTATTTTATCTTCAGTAGTTTTCATAACTACTGAAGACTAAGTTACTTAAAAGTACTGAAGTACTTTATTTGTTGAAAAGTACTGATGTAGTTACAACTACTGATGTGGTTACAACTACTCATGTATGTTCTAACAGATAAGCACTGATGAACAATGAAACATTTAAAAATTAGATAATGTGCTGAGTAAGTTTTAAGGTCAAATGAAATAACTGAGATCTGTGAATTGACAACAACAACTGATGAGCAATTTTACTCTTCAATTGTTTCAAACAACCATTGTTTCATTTCAAAACAACTGAAGCCAAAACCAAGTCTTCAGTAGTTTCAAACTGCTGATGACTAACACCAAGTCTTCAGTTGTTTACAACATTTAAAAGTTAAAACCATGTCTTCAGTAGTTTTCTAAAAACTGATGACTAACACCAAAACTTTCAGTTGTTTTCTTTCAGCCGTTTCATAACCTATAAATACCTAACCCTAACTTCAAACTTTTCATAAGTCGTTTTCCGAACGTTCATCTTCCGTTAATGGCGACCATGCAAATCAAACCACGACACAACGGTGTTGCCTACTTCACAAAATCGGCCTTTTGGACTAAGTTTGATGCTGCCATTGATCTGATGGTTGATTCCCCATATCAAACTGCTTTTCTTCTGAATCCAACCATCTATCCCGATACCCTTCGCCAATTCTGGACAAATGTGACTATCCATACTGGTGAGAATGATGTCGCGATCACTCTCCAGTCCTTTGTAAACTAGAAGAAGGTGGTAGTCACTCCTGCTATCATTCACCAAACCCTAGATCTAAATGATGCCACCTTTGTCACCAAATACCCAAACGGCACCACTGATCTATCATTCATCAACCATGGATATGAGGGTGACCTAAGTGCTACAACCATTCTGAAGAAGCACTTCCATGATGCTGAATGCCTAATCTTTCAGATGATCAATGCCTGCCTTGCCCCCAAATCCTCTTCATGGGATCAAATGTCATCTAGGTGGCAGCAGGTATTGTATTCTATCCTTGAATGCCAAAACTTAAATTTTTCTAAAATTATATTTTTGGAATTAAAAGATCTGGCAATGAAACCTGTGGCTAACAAATGGATATTATATCCAAGGTTTCTTATGGCCATAATCATAAATCAATTAAAATCTAATGGCCATGTTGGCCTTGGAGACCCAGTTGTGGTAGTTTTGCCAGAGGTATACTCCAGGCACAACTCTGACCCACACCTCAAAGAGGCTGCCAAACTGCTAAAACCCAAGCTGAAGGAACCCACAGCCTCATCCTCCAGATCCAAAGTCCCCTCCAAACCATAATCCAAAAAAACCAAAAAGGCTACTCAGTGCGTTGAGTCCCCTGATGATGCCCTTGCAACACAAAGGCAGGATGAAACTACGGGTATTAATCCCCCTGTAGTTTCCATGACTCTACCAGCTGAAACCGCTGAGGTATCCTCTCAACAGGATCCTGATGCAACCAAAAATGGGGAAACCACATTACTGGAATCTCTCTCACTTGAGAAGATTGCCATTGAAGAGCACCATTCACCCTAGGTGCAATCCTCTTCACACTTACTTCCACTAAAGCCACCCCTACAAGCCCAACTGTGGTGATTGCACGAGTGCTGACTCAAATACATTCCTCTAACCCTCCCCAGAAACATATTACCACTGGGAAAACCTCAACAGTTGAGGGAGAGGATTATAATATGGCTAATAACCCACAGCACACAGATTACAGAGTTCAATCTCCTTGTGTAGAGGAGGAGATTCAAACATCTGGTGGGGCTGCCTCTTCTCCTGTTTCAGCACATGAACAGGATGAAGGTGGTATCATCTCTAAGACCTTACAAGAGGCAACTGCTAATGAAGGACATAATCTTAAGGCAGGAAGTCCCCCGTTCCAAGAAATAGAGGCACATGTGAATACTGATCTACACTCAGCACATGTTCATCCTCATTTAATTAGGAGGTCAGATGATTCAGCAAAGACTGATGATGACCTGGGCTTTTTCTTTGATGTTCTAGCCCATAACACCATTCATGAGACTGAGGTATGCAGACTACAAGAACTGCTTGCCAAAATGTCACAAGAATCAAGTCCATCTGCCCAAATTCACCCACAGATGGCAGTTTCTTCTAAAGCTCTCACAAACACTGAGCCACTCCCAACAACTATGCCACCAGCCTCTGATTCAGGCACCATTTCTCAGGGATAGAACCCCTCTGAGCAAATGGTTGCTGCCTTTCAATCCTCCTTACCTCTTATCACTTCCATCATCACTAACATTGTGCATCAAGCCATTGATGAAAGACTTTCCTCAAATCTTCAAACCTTAGTTGATGGTGTTGTTTCTAAGAGACTTTCTAACATTCAAACCCCTGAACCTAGTGCAATCAAAAAGGGGGAGTCTATGTCAGTGAAAGTAGACAAAAGAAAGAGAGTTGAAGAGGAAGAAGAAAAAGAGAAGAAAGAAAAGGAGTTGATCACATGCAAGAGAAAGAAGAGTGCTGAACAGATTGAGGAGGAGAAAAAGTTAGAAGAACTGATCAAAGAAGCTAATGAGCAACATAGCAGATCTATGGATAAGATCATTGATCAACTCTTCTGACAAGGTTTTGACACAGCCAAACTTGACTCTGAAATAAGAAGGCTAGAGATTCAAGAGATTGAACATAGATGGGCAAGTTGGAGTGAGAAAGAAAGGGAAAGGCTGGAAGCTATGACAAGATTCATATCAAAGCATTTGGGAAGATCAATCATTGAAGTGAAGTCATGGTCTAGAGATAGTATTTTGGAGATAACCACCAGAATCTGTTCTTCTGAAGCATTCAACAAAGGATTGATCATAGAAGCTCTTGATGAAGCTGGTGCTGGGAAAAGGTCTGATATGGCAAAGTTATCCAAAGCTTCACTCACAACCAAGATGCTAGAGCAGTATGCACAATCTCCTACACCAAAACAACCAACTTCACAACCTCAAAACCAACTCCTTTACCCAAGAAACCTACTCAAACCACTACCAATGATGCACCCAAGAGGAAGAGAAGGGTGTTGAGGATGGAAGAAGTAGAAGAAGATGATGAGGATGATAGTCTGCCAATCTCTGCTGTTCGTAAAATAAAGATGCCTGAGCCCAAAAGTCAACCAACAACAATCACATTTGACATCCAAAAGCAAATGGTAAAAGTCAAAATTGAAGAAGAAGAACAGCACAAACAACATGATGAGCAGCTGTTAAGGATGGTTGATAAAGAATTTCCTAAGTCTTCATCCATACAAGCTATGAAGAAACATGCTCAGAGGTTGTATGCTCTCAGATTCACATTTCAATATCGGAAAGAGAGAGTGAGAATTTAGCCTGACCCCAGAGTGAGTGACAGAATTCATAAAAAGAAGATTCCAAGTATATACAATGGTCAAGGAAAGAAGATTGTAGATGTTGGGATAAAGCTGGCCATTGTAGTGACACCCTGGGAAATCCTTGATGACTTCAAGAGAGCTTACAAGTCTAAGATGACTCCACAAACTTTACTAGAAAACAAAATGGTAAAGAAGGGGTTGATCTACACGAAGCTTGAAGAAATAAGAAGAAATGAGCTCCAGTTGTTACTTGAAGGCACTCATCCTGATGAGTTTGCATAGAGAGAAATAAATACTGTGGAGCTGAAGAGTGGAAAGAATGTTAAGTACTTATCAGAGTACTATGGGCCTGAGTTCTTCTTTGAAAGTGAAGTTGAAGAACTCATAATGGAAGAACAAGTTGTATTCCTTGAGGCCTATGTTAGAGAGTTTTACAGACTCATCATTGGGAAGTAGGTCTCGTGGATGGGATAACAGCTCTGTGTCCAATTCCCCAAGACAGAGTTCCCATTCATCCTTTGCCAATCACACTTTCTGAAACCTCTTCCCTGGCCTGAGCTTAATTTGAAGATTTCTGAGCTGATCCAGAAAATGTTTCTGCCAATAAGTGGGCCAATAATCTTAAAGGTCTTGGCTGCATTGGTTCAGGGGGAGTTTGTTGGACCAAAAGAACCAATGAGCCAGATCAGAAAAACCTTTTAAGTCCTACAAACATCAAAACAACCGAAGTGGTCTACAACAGTTGAGGACAAAGTTTGAAGACAAAGTCTGAAGACAACTGCTGAAGACAAAGTCTGAAGACAAAGTCTGAAGTAAAAGTCTGAAGACAAAGTCTAAAGACAAAGTCTGAAGACAAAGTCTAAAGACAATGCTGAAGACAAAGTCTGAAGACAAAGTCTGAAGACAAAGTCTGAAGACAAAGTTTGAAGACAACTGCTGAAGACAAAGTCTGAAGACCAAGTTCTCAGAAGTTGTCACAACAGCTGAAGTAGTTCTCTTCAGTAGTTGTGATGGTTTACTTTTCAGTAGTTTGTAATCAGTAGTTTTATATTATGTAAAACATCTGAAGTTCTTACACTTCAGATGTTATAACTTCTGTAGTTGTAATGATAGCTTGTACTTAGCTTTTTGTGAAGGTGTCCTCAGTTGTTGTGGACATCTTCAGTAGTTTAGTTTACTTTCAGTTGTTTGTATAAATCAGTTAACTGTCACTATCAAGTGACGTCAGCTAATGTCACATTCCTTTATAAAAGGAATGTTGACTAATTTCCTTGTAACGGAAGCGTGTGCGTGAATGAAAACATTCTCTTTGCAGAAAGCTTTCTGTCTCTATAACCGTCACTGTTTGATTGAATATTCATATTATTCTTGCTTAAATTTCAACTAATTCTTGTACTATTCCGCTGCAAATCTTAATCCAATTGATCAAACTAGATCCCGATCTTTTTAGACTCAAGCACTTAAGATGGATGTGCTGAAAAGATTGGAGAAGTATGGAACTGCAAAAGTTGTGTGGGATGCACTCAAAATCATGTGTGAAGAAAGTAGTGAGGTGGCTGAAATCAACAAGACAAGCTTGTTAATCAATATGAAACATTCTACCACACCAAGGGAGATCAATATCTAAACAACTGCCCAGATTTTTACAGTTAGTAAATGACTTGGAAATAATGGGAGTCACTTACAAGATTAAAGAATTAAATAAAAGATGCTTCACAGTCTCCCTGAAAGCTGGAAACAGAATGTAACCATGCTGAAAAATACTCTTGATCCTGAGAGTACTACTTTAGACATCATGATAGCCAAAATTGAAGCTTTAGAACTTGATGAAAGAAGCTGAAATCTTGGTGGACCAAGAGTGATTGAGGCTTACAAATTTCCATCAGAATCTCATTCTGTGGAAAATGCCTTCATCACTGAGGAAGATGATTTTATCTCATCAAGAGATCAAATGAACCACGCTGGGTTCATTGCAACTCCACCAATCAATCACCCTTCAACCTCATCTAAAACTTCAGAGTCACTGCTGCTCCTCAAACCAATCTTGAAGACTCAAGATTAGAAGAACAAAAGGCAACTTACAATGCATTTGTTGCAAGCTTTGAAGCCTACTTGGGAGGAAGACTCACTTCTCCTCATCTCATTCAAGAAGATCTGGAGGAAATCGATCCAGATAATATGGAAGAAATGGATCTACAGTGGCAAATGGCCATGATTGCAATGAGAGCTAAGAAATTCTTCAGAAAAGGAAGAAAGCTGAGCCTGAATGAAAATACAAAACTTGGATATGATAAATCCAAGGTGAAATGCTTCAACTGTGGCATGGCTGGCCACTTCTCAAGAGAGTGCAATGCCCCCAGAGAAACATCTATCAAAGGAACTCTCCAGGCCAATCATCCTCATAGCCTAACTCAAGTTTCCACTCCAACAACCAACAGCAGCAGTATCATCACCACCAATCATATCAGAATCCACCCCAACTGACGAATCAAGCTTATGGAAGCAGTCAGTCTTCAGCCAGTGCTCTAGTGATAAAGCAAGATGGAGTATGTGACTGGAGTGTGTATGCAGAGAAAGTCAAGCCTTAATTTCAAAATCATGCTCTTATGGATCACATCAATGATGGACCATCTCTAATGCCTACTAAAGTAAACTCTAACCATTGTAGTGAAAAATGCATTAATGAATTGCATGGGTATGGGGAGCATAATCACAAACTGGCTGATAAAATCAAAAAAGAAAAGGTAAAGTCAGAAATGATGAAGAGAGAAATAAAAAACGTTGAAATCAAAATTAAATCTCTCATCTCTGACATAGAAAAACTGCATGGTGAGAAGTACACTCTTGCTTCTGAGAATGAGCTACTTACTGAAAAGTTAGTTCAATCTAAGGCTCAACAATCGATGATTGAAGTGAAACTTGAAAAGTTTCAAATGTCTTTAGTCAAGTTGCAAGAGATGCTAGATTCCTAAAAGGATCCAAAGGACATGATAGGGATTGGGTATAATTCATGTCTTCCACCATACAATGACAACTACACTATCATGCCTGAATCTGTCTCACTCTCTGAAGCAATTAAACCTAAAACTATGAAACCTAAATCTGTAGTGAAACAGGTGACCAATCCTCAAAACAAACCTGATGTTAATATTGAAACAAATGAGGATAAAATCAAGCTAGGTCACCCAATCAAAATCAAAGAGTGTTCAGACAAGACAATTAGTGTCATGAAACCATCAAGCCCTGTAAAAGCAATTGTACCTTTTATAAAATTCATACCATCTGTTTTACAATGCAAAAGAAATATGTTAAGACAGTGAAACCCCCACTGAGAGTAGTTCTGATAATGAGATTATATCTCCATAAAATTCAAGCAAATCAGAAAAGGATTCACTGCAAAAGAAACAAACTGTAACACTGAGTTCAACACATAAAACTTCATCAGACCCTTAGTCTTCAAGATTAAGGCAGGGAGTTGGGTTTGATATCTGTAACATGGAATATGTTGACCAGTTTGAGAAAGAAGTAAGAAATAGGTTGAAGAAACAGAAACAGCCCAGACAATTAAACAAAAGTAGTGTTGTGAAGCAAACTACTAAAACAACTGATTCTGATTCATCCCATAAAGAAAAGAAAGTTATTCAGCAAAAGAAAATATCAGCTTAGTCACTCAAGGCAAAAAATGATTTAAGAAACAAAAAAATGTATTGTGACATTTGTGAAATGTTCAATCACAAGATAGATAAATGCTTCTTCAATCAATATTGTTCTATCTGTGATATGAACAATCACTCCACCAAAAATTGCTATTTCAACAAGTATTGTTCAATTTGTGACATGAACAATCACAATACATCTAATTGTTACTTCAATCAGAAGGGGTTGGGAATTCCCCAACACAAGCCCATCTAAAAAACATCTACTATGATGCACTCTGTCAGACCTCATCTTCATAATACTCAATATAGGACACCTAGATCAACAAATGACAGAAATAATTTGAAGGAATTGAGGAAGGGTCAAAGCAATCATCTTATAATGAAACACAAACTTGAACTTCCTAAGCAAAAACCTATTTTTGATAATGAAAAACGGGCTAAATTTTTACAAAGAAATAGAGACCAACGATTTCATTATTCATCTGAATCCTCAGTAGATGTTGATGAGATGACTCAACCCATTCATTACCAAAAATATCCCAGGACACCTCTATCCAAATCACAATTTAGAGGGAAATACCAGGAGGTCACTATCATGAATAGGAACGGGAAACCCCAGACCATCATGTCTTGGGTTCCTTATTCTAATTAGTTCTGTTTGCTTGCAGGTTCATCCACACAGGTCTAATATTCTATGGTACGTAGACAGTGGATGCTCCCGACACATGACTAGAGATCGTTCCCTCCTTCATGACTTCAAGCACATACAAGGAATTACTGTGGCAATCGGTGGAGATTTAGAAGGTGGTAGAATTATAGGAGAAGGATCTGTGACTAACGTGATGCTGAGCTTTGACAGAGTGAACTACTGTGAACAACTGAATTTCAATCAGCTAAGCGTGTCTTAGATCTGGACAAAAAACAGTCTACTCACTTTACAGACACTCATTGCTACACTCTGAAACCTGGATTTCAGATCCCTAAAGAATGGGTTGTCTTAAAGACTCCGAGGAAGAATAATACATATGTCTTAAACCTGTGTTCTACATCACCTATGGAAGAATCATGTATTTTGTCTAAAGCATCATTTGATGAGTCATAGCTTTGGCATAGACATTTGAGGCACACTAACTTTAAAAATATGAACAAGTTAGTCAAAGGAAATCATGTCATTGGTCTTCCTCAAAAAGAATTCAATTTTATTGATCAATGTTCAGCGTGCCTCAAAGGAAAACAACACAAATCGTCTCACAAAACCAAGTTGGTGAACACTAACAATACTCCATTGAAGCTACTTCATATGGATCTATTTGGACCAACTCATGTAATGAGTATGGGAAAGAAACAATATTGTTTAGTGATCATTGATGACTTTTCTGTTAGGAACTGGTATTCGAACAAAATACCTAGTGATTACCGTGTAAACCAGATCAAATAGTGTGGAATCCTATTTGATTGGCGATCCAATCAGTGAGAACACACGAAGAATCAATAAAGAATTGAAACTAATGTTAGAAATCGATTGGGAATCGATCTAATGTGTTCTACGAACTTGGAGAACGAATTGCAAGGCTTCTGGACTGCTAGGGTAAGTCTGGAGTTGTAATTGAATGAAATTCCCCCGGTTTTTCCATGAATGGGGTTGTATTTATAGATTAGTATTGTTCATTCGTGCGACTGAACCATTAGTATGATTCAGTCGTGCGATTGACCCATACGGTTGATTCACCCGCACGACTGAGTGTTCAGTCGTGCGACTGAGCCAATCTTATGTGTCAATCATACGACTGATCCAGTCTCCTGGTTCAGTCCTGCGACTGAGTCAATCGTATGAAGTTATTCATGTGTGTGGTCATTCGCATGGGCCATTCGTATGAGAACTTCATTATGTTAAGTTTTAATGTACTAATTAATAAACATTATGTGTAACCATTCAACCAATCACTAATCTAATTAACCAGTTCAATATCAACTCATTAATGAAATATTAGACATTACAATCACAAACAATCAATATCATTTCATTAATCATATCAAATTACATCCGAATCAGATAAACAAGATCTATACATTTCATATCATGATCTAGGAACATACATGTATCAACAAACTCCCCCTTGGACCTAGATCCCTCTAATGTCTTGTTTTCTGCATCACCTCCTCATATTTCTTGTACTTGTCCTCTTTTGTGATTCCCGCATGAATCTCAAACGCGAAGCAGAGTCTTATGACATTTTGGAACTGGAGGGCTTGTACAATATCTTGCGTATCATAGAACAGTGGCCACTTGTATAGCGTGTAGACATCATTTGCTGACAAGTTGGTAAACCACATTGGGTCGAATACCCTGATCATATCCATTTGGCCCTCTTTGTTTAGGACTATGACCGCTTCAGCTGTTCTCCAATCGTAGTACCACCACTTAAAGTGGCATTTCCCTGAGTGGGATTCTTGACATTGTGCATGGAGGACTCCACTTCAACACTATCTTCAGCATCAACCTCAGACCTTCTGATATACCTTGTAGGCTGTTTGGGTCTGAAGTTAACCCACCTGGTGTGGTACTCCTTCTTTAGTGCAGCCTCGAACCAGCCTAACATCTTTCCGGGTCAGCATACAAAAGCTTTAGTTTGGCCAGCTGGTTGTGCTCAAAACCTGGTAGAGTCTTCAAATCATGTGGGAATCTGAAGTACTCTATGCCCTTTTCCCTCTTAACTGCATATACGTTAAGATCCTCAAAATACGCCCACGCTATGATCCTGCCAGTCACCTTATGATGTTTTATGACTCTGTAGAGTTTGGTGTAGGCATCCTGTTTCGGTGGAGCCTGTTGGGCTCTAACTTCATCAAAACACGCAGCCCACTCAGCCTTTCGGATATCGACATCATCATTTGAGGCTTGGGCCGTTTCCTCTACTTTCTCCGACTCTTGCTCCATCTTGTCTAACACCTCAAAAATATCACTGACGAGGATTCACCCAGATTAGGGACCACATTTCCCTCATTGTCAGCGTACTGAGGGAAATGCTCGACAGTGACATCTTCAATCTTGATTTCATCAACATCATTGAGCTCTTCATCACTGGTCGAGTCGCATGTCGGAGCATCCTTCACTATCTCATCTGGATTGAGCTTGAAGATCTCTACAAGTTGCTCAATGGATAGGTCGTGAATTATTTCCCCTTCTTCAGGGGTATACTCACCGACCTCCTTACGATCCCTTGCAGATCAAGAATCATTGTTAGCTGAGTCGTGACCTGCTGAAGGGGGGCAACATCAAACTCATCCCTTTGGTAATTTGGATCTGTTTGATTTACACATTCAACATATCAACCATTAGTAATTAATCAAATAAGAAATGCATTAAACATAATTTAAACATTTAATACATAGGTTTCAATACATGATTCAAATACAAAAGTAATTAAATACATAAACATCTAATCTTTACTTTTGTCCTGTATCATCGTCTCGTCACTTGGTGGAGCAGAGGAAGAAGCTGGTTCGTCTTGATTCTTCTTAGACTCTTTTCTTGACCTGAAGCAGAGGCCGATGCAGCTGCATCTCCTCCTACTTTATCATCATCATCATCCTTCTCGTCTATACTTTCTTCTTCTGTCCCCTTATCCTCCTCTGTCTCATCCTGATCATCCTCATCATCATCTTCATCATCTCCGTCTCCCTCTTTGATCTTCAAGGGCTCCTCCTTAGATCCCTTTAGCTTTAACATGATCGTCTTCTTCGCCTCCTCCAACTCCTCTATCTTCTTGTTTGATGTGACACTATGTGCTTGGAGTTGGGCTATCTCATGGCTCTGAGCAACCATCTGTTGGGCCTGCTCCTCTATCACTCGAGCCTGCTCTTCTATCTGGTGAGACTGAGCAGTAGTAAGATTAGCAAGCTGGCAGATCTGAGCCGCCTTCTCCTCATGCAACTAATAGGCGCATCACCATCCTGTTGAGCGCAGACAGCTGTTCCTCTACCCCAATTGGAGGTAGAGGTGATCCATAAGTATGAGATGGATGGGCTGAGGATCCAGCTTGGTGGGTAGTGGTGGTGGTGGCTGTAGTGAAGATGGGTCTGTGAAATAGTGGAGGTGATGTGGGAGTGAAAGATATGGTGGTAGATGGAATCTGTACAGTGGTGGGAGGTGTGGTGGTGGTAGTAGTAGCTGTGGTGGCTGTGGGTGGCTGTGGTGGTAATGAAGTGAGTCATCTTTTCTTCTTCTTCTGACCATGGGGCTGAGCCATCCTTTTCTTCCTCGTTCCCATTGAGGTGGATGCTCCCCCTACAACCTTGCTAGCTGACTCCGGTGCATAACTTGGATCAGTGGCTGTCTCTCCTGAGTCTCTTGGGCGTTCACCAACTGCGCCTTAGCCCATGTTTGTGGAACAACCTTGCTTCCCACAGTACGTGTCAGGGCTCCTCTTCCGACTCCTCTTCCTCCTCACCAGGAACAAAATCCTGATGGAAACCAGCAGACTCGGCTATGTCTCCAGCTAGGGCGGACACTGGAGGTATAACATCAGAAACTGAGCCTCTCAGTGGAGTAGGCATATCATCCCCAGCGTCCCCACTATCGTCATTATTAGAGTCATGCTCTGGGAGCAGTAGCCTCTCGTCATCAGAATCACTCTCATCATGACGCCATTTGCGTCTCCCCGGCGCCACATATCTCTCATTGGCCAAATGGCCAATCAACCTCTTCACCTAGGGCTTCACTTGCTTGCCCCTATACACCCTCATCCGACCCAAGGTCATGTCATCCATAATCTCCAAAGCAACTGCATCATGACTCTCCTTGGGAAAAAGTGGCAGCTTCTCGTTGAGGATCAACTGTAGAAACCTGGCGTACATACAAAATCCTTCCTTCCCTTTGCCTCCAGGTTCTCCACCAAATAAGAGAAGATCATACTCGAAAAGCTAAAAGGGTGGTTCAGCACCAGTGCCACGTAGGCATTCTGAATCTGGTCTGATAGATCATCGAACCCACCCCTCCTCGAAGCAATGCACTTTAGGATCACATGCGCCAAGTACTTGTACCAGGGGCACAGGTTGCTCTTGTTGAGCACACTCGAGTTTATGTCCCCAGCATACTTGATCCTGAGGAAACAGCCTCTCACAGTTAGTGGATGTAATCTGGTGGGGTGATTCGTATCGTCCCCAAACTCAAGAACTCTCTGGATATCAGCAGCAGTAACCTCGATATCATGACACTGAATGGAGCTCCGTATACAGTACGGCTCACGAGAGCGATCAACTGAGGCATTCTCCCAGAATGCCTGGTGTAATGACCTGTAGGGCGTGCAAGTGTAGATATAGCCTTATGTATCCGGGAATGTCTAAGAAAGCTATAATCTCTATGAACTCAGCCCCGTTCCGAGTAGTATGATCCAAGTGAGCACATATGTTGTGCTTTGGATTAACGGACCATCTATCAGCCATTTTCCTGAAACACAAGACATAGAACCAATAGTACATAGTACATCAAAATTCAGTTCTAAGTGTAATGTTTAAATTCATTCTGATTCATTCGTACTAATGAATCATGTGACTGAAATCAGTCGGTTGTTCTGTCATGCGACTGAGCTCGTTCGGGTGAATGAGACATGCGACTGAGTTCAATCTGCTGACTGAGTCTGCGATTGTTCAGTCAGCCGACTGAGCTCATTCGCATGGTTCATTTGGCCGATTATCTAATCGCAAGTTTCAATCGTGCGATTAGAGTTCATCCGGATGACCAGTCGCCTATCCCACTGTTCAGTCGCCTGTGGTTTGAATCTTGACCAAACAACAGATTTAACATGCGTTACCGGTTCAATAGACTCGCCATTTAGTCACTAATAACCTATTAAACTTAATTTTAACATTTTGCTTAGTTTATGTTGGTTATTAGGTCATTTTTCAGTCCGGTTCTTGTTTTACCGAATATCACAAATTTGGGTTCCATTCCTTTTGTTTTCGGTGCGATATCAATGCCATCTACCTGTATATAAATCAACGAACGTCAGAAGATCAACAGCAATGTGAAAACAAGGTCTAGAGAAATGTTTGTAGAGTAACGGTACTTGGTGCGATTTAGGAGCGATTAAGGGTGATGAGTGGAATGCGATCAACTATGGCCCTTTAAATACTGAAGCTGAGTTCAATCGGCCGACTAGTCTCATTCGCTCAGTTCATTCGGGCGACTGAGGCTCCGTCGTGCGATTGGCCCAGTCAGTCGCATTCAGTTGGCCGACTGAGTCTCATTGGTCGACTGACTCATTTGTGCCCTTTCATTCACACCTTCAGTTAACCGACTGAGTCTCAGTCGGTCGACTGACTCATTCGGACCCTTTCATTCGGTCGAATGGATCATTCTGATAAGCCATTCGGGTGAATGGCTCAATCTCATGTCCAGTCGTGAGAATGGGATCCATTCGCATGGTTGGTCCATACTTATGATCCAGTCGTGCGAATGGGTGACACTTATGAACATTTACACTTAACCTTTTTACCTGTTGAACTTAACATCGAGCATTTGATCATCTCAGACATGATAATTTTAACTTGAAAAACTTTTGATCACCTCAGACGTGATCCTTTTACACAATTTAGTCACCTCAGACGTGACCCTTTAAACTTTGAAACCACATGTGGTCATCTCAACATGACCCTTTTAGTGAGTTGACCCCTACTTACGATTTTCATGATATAGTCCCGAACAAACAAACTAAAATGGCTAACTAACTAGAAATTTGAACTAAATACAAAATAAAACTTGTTTTTGACTTTTTATGAGATAAATCCTAAGATAGACTTCTACTGGATTTGGTTCTAGAATAGGAGCTTCAATTTAGTTGACCACACCTGGAATAATTCAATTTTGGAATCATACAGGCAAGTCAAATCATTTGCGATTTGTTATCAAAACCTTTTGATGCTTATTCTTGGTTTTCATCCAGAGTCGTTAGCACCTTTTAGGAAATCATACTGGAACTATTAGATTACCACATTGATTTGAACTTTCAGAATTGCAGCCATAATGATGTCAATATGTTTGTCCTCTTAAATCCATACACAGACTTTTGACAAGACTGGTGATAGATTTAGGTTTAATTACTTCAACTAACATTTGTGGATCCCACACTTATATGGTAATCAACATTCCTCAGGAGCTTTTGAGCGGTCTACGGGTATTTTTACAAGAAGAGACTATTCTTAGAGCTTTCAAAGAGAAGCCAATCCTGGTCAGTGCCATCGCACAACAGAGAGGCGGCAAACAACAATGAATTCTAGAATATCTAGGTTATGCTTATCCTCAGGTTAGTGCCATCGCACAGCAAAGAGGCACACAACCTATCTCCTTGTTAGAGAAGCTTAATTTTATTTTGCACAAAATCCACCAACAACATAAGTCATTAGCTTGATAGCATGTTTCTTTCATTTTTTCGTGCTTTGCTCTATTTATGGTCATCCGCACACATTTGTGGCGTTTACATGCTCATTACCCCTTATTGGAATATTATTGATTGTGTTAACCCGTGATAAGATGGAAGCCCACAGTCAGTTGAACAACTTAGTTTGATCTTGAGATCACCAGTCAGGTCTAATGATCTATTGTGTTGAATCTACCGACATATCAATTGTGGTCTAGCAACATCTAGGTCTACTCTCGTTGTGTTACCTTAGGAGTTACCAGTTTTTCTATCATCTTCCCTTTTATATTGCTTAGACTACATAGACTTATACTTTGAATTTTTGCATCTTTTCTAAATTATTTTTTAAAGTCCCTCTGATTTGTTCCTGTGTACTATCATATTCCAAAGGGTTTGAATCGGTATCACAGATACGGTCTACCTTATATCAGCTTTCCACTCCTTCTCCCTCGTTTTTTTTATTATTATTTTTTAATATTACTTGCTGACTTATTCTCCCCCTAAAATACTAAAATCAATATTGGTTTAATTACTTTAGGATTCTAATAAACAACAAAATAACATGAGTTTAATTTAAACAGACTAAAATAAACAAATAAAATAAAATAAAAAAGAAAAATTAACTAAACTACATCGGACTACATATGATCATCATCAGGAATAACATCACTTTTCTTTTTAACGTCGTTGACCTTTAGCAAATATTGAAAACGTGATTTATTAAAGGCTTTAGTATAGAGGTCAGCACATTGAAAATCAGTATTAATTTGTACCACATCTATTAAGTTCATTTCAAAACAGTCTCTTATGAAATGGTACTTAATACCGATGTGTTTGGTCTTTGGATGTTGTACCGGATTTTTAGTTACTGCAATTGCAGCAGAGTTATCAACAAAAATAGGAGTAGAAGAAAACTTTAAACCGTAATCCCGCATTTGCTGTTGAATCCAGATGATTTGTGAACAGCAACTTGCAGCAGCAATGTATTCGGCTTCACAGGTTGACAAGGCAACCGATGTCTGCTTCTTATACTGCCAGGTAACTAATCTTCTCCCAAAGGATTGACACCCTGCTGATGTAGACTTGTAATTCATCTTGCAGCCCCCGTAATCCGACTCACTATAGGCCGTGAGCTCAAAGTCATCATCATGTGGATACCACAACCCAAGTGTGGGTGTACCCTTCAGATAACGAAATATCCTCTTGACCCCGATTAGATGGTTGACCTTAGGCTTAGCCTGATATCTAGAACATAAACATGTAGCATACATGATATCAGGTCTTGAGGCAGTGAGATACATGAGGGATCCAATCATTCCTCGGTACATTGTGGCATCTACAAGATCTCCATTGTCATCAGGTGTTATATCGTGATTCGTAGCAAGTGGAGTCCCAGCAGCAGAAGCATTCTCCATGTCAAAACGACTGAGAATGTCTCCTACATACTTGGTCTGATGTATAAATATCCCATTTGGAGTCTGATCCACCTGTAACCCGAGAAAGAACTTCATCTCCCCCATCACACTCATCTCAAATTCTTTCTTCATAACTGCTTCAAACTCTTTGCATAATTCTTCGTTCTTTGAACCAAAGATTATGTCATCGACATAGATTTGTACTAGCAGTAGGTCTCCATCTTTTTCTTTGATGAACAGTGTGCAGTCAATAACTCCCCTGTGAAAGCCGTGTTTCACAAGATGAGTTGAGAGTTTCTCATACCAGGCCCTAGGAGCTTGATGAAGCCCGTATAAAGCCTTGTCAAGTTTGTAAACTCTATCCCGATGATAAGGATTTTCAAATCCCTCAGGTTGACTGACATACACTGTCTCTCGAATTTCCCCATGAAGGAATGCACTCTTCACATCTAATTGGAAGACTTTAATCTTCATGTACGATGCATAGGCAAGGAAGATGCGAATGGCTTCCATCCTTGCCACGGGTGCAAACACTTCATTGTAGTTAATTCCCTCAACTTGGTGAAATCCTTGAACCACCAGTCGAGCCTTGTTCCTGATAATGACCCCTTGGTCATCCTTCTTGCATTTCAAGACCCATTTGGTGCTAATGACCTTAGCACATTTAGGTCTATCAACCAGAGTCCATACTCCTAACTTCTTGAATTGAAGAAGTTTTTCTTGCATGGCACTCACCCATGCCTCATCGTTTAATGCATCACTTACGTATTATGGCTCAAACAGCGAGACAAAACATCGATAAGCACCATCATGAATGTAACCCTTTTCCATAACAGAGGCATAATCAGCTGAGTATAGCTGATTTCGGGTTTGTACTCCTTATCTGACATCCCCAATGACATTATCCAAGGGATGATAGACGTTTAGACGTGATCCTGGAGTAGTAGGAACAGCTACCTCAGAGCCAAGATTATGAACATTTGGTTCTATATCTGATATAGAAGGAGTTTGAGGTTCCGAAGTCGAAGGTGCATCACCGTTAGATGCTTGTGGACTTTCAGGAACTGAAACCTGTTGATCCTGACTGTTCTGGTCGTCTTCTTCAGCTTCATCTTCAGAGGAGGAGTCACTGTCGTCGACTACTCCCCCTGACTGAGTAGATGATTCTCCCTGTGAGCTAGATGTTGGTGTATTCAAGATATCATCCATCATCCGTGTAGCTAACTCGTCATCCGAGGAGAGAGAGGGATGTTGAAGGACTTGAAGAATCCATCATAGTCGAAAAAGTAGGCGGGGCCTTTGCCAGTAGGTGGTGTGGTATATCTCTGAACGTCAACATTACACCACACTTCTACTAGACTCGTTGAGTTGTTGTAAACCCTCTTATTCGGTATGTTGTATCCTATAAAGATTCTTTCATCTGCCTTCTCGCTGAATTTACCTTCTAGTGTTTTCTTCAGAAGTATGCATGGCGCGCCAAATGGTTCGAGATACTCCAAATTCGGTTTGCGTCTTTGTAGTAGCTCGTAACATGTCTTTCTGTGGTGCTTGACAATCAGAACTCGATTCAGTGTATACATGCATTAGCTACTGCCTCATTCCAAAATAGGATAGACAGTTTCGAGTCTGCCAGCATAGTCCGTGCAGTCTCTATCAAGCTTCTGTTCTTTCTCTCAGCAACACCATTCATCTGAGGCGTGTATGCAGAAGTGAATTGATGCACAATTCCCTTTTCCTTGCAGTAATCCGCCATCCATTGATTCTTGAATTCAGTTCCGTTGTCTGAGTGTACTTGTCTCACCTTAGCTTGTAGAGAGATTCCAGTGTGGTCACTCACTCCTTGAATGACTCAAATGTTTCTGATTTGGACATTAGAAACATTACCCAAGAGAATCTTGAGTAGTCATCAATAACCACAAAACAGTACAAGTCGCCTGCAATGCTCTTTGTACTGACTGGGCCAAACAGATCCATGTGAAGAAGGTCAAGAGGAAGTTCCATTGAATGAACTTTCTTTTCATTATGCGACTTCTTCGTCTGTTTGCCTTTCTTGCAAGCTACGCAAAAATCAGGAAGTTGGAAGTTCTTGACGTTAACTCCTCTCACAAGATCCTTCTGAATCAAGTGATTCATCTTCCTTTGACTAATGTGTCCCATTCTCCTATGCCAGGAGATGGAATCCTTCTCAGTAGCTTTAGATAGAAAGCACTGAACTTCATGATCCGTTGTAGAAGCTGTTGAGAGATCCAAAACATAAAGGTCTTTATATCTTGAAGCTGTCATCAGCACTTGGTCCTCCGGAATCACGTAATCTTTCTTTAGGACGTAACACTTCTTGTTGTCGAATATGACTTGAAAACCTTTATCACAGATTTGGGAAACAGAAAGTAAGTTGTTTTGAAGTTGCTGGACGTAGTTCACCCTATCAAACTTAAGTTTCTGATTTCCAACTTCTCCCTGAGCTGTGATATAGCCTCCCTTGTTTCTAGCAAACGAAACATGCCCTCCTTTTATTTGCCTTACGTTTGATAAAAGAGCCCTGTTTCCTGTCATGTGCCTAGATGCTCCGCTGTCTACAATCCACGTGTTAGTTTCAGCACTGTAGCGAACACCCTGCATATACAATGTAAAGGATTAGTTTAGGTTAGGAACCCAAGCTTTACTGGCTTAGGTTTCCTAGAGGCATCACACATCATGAATTCCACCATTGACCCTTAGAGAGTGAGGGTAGCTCAGGTTCCTTCTTGTCATCATTACCAGACACAAAGGATGATTTTTCTTTCCATAATCCAGATTTGTGCAATGCATGTTTGTGATAAACATTCGACTGGCTGATGGATTGAACATTAGGTTCGCTAGTTCTTCTAGGTGGAGTTAAAGAGCTCCTCTTATAAGACCTAGGTTTTGAATTCTGAAATTCAATCTACTTTCTAGGTGTCTGATAGTAAGGACAAAAGGAAGCAATGTGTACACACTCTCCACAGTTGTAGCATGACCTGCTATCAACTTTATGATTAAACTTTCTTTGTGGAGACGTGTGTGACACTCTATTAACATCACTCACTTTAGGTTTTGACTCTGGTTCTTTTGATGTTTTCTCTTGTTTAAAAAAGTTAACCGTTTTAACATGTTTAACATCCTTTTTCTTTTGGTTAACTAGTTTTTGACTTAAAACATGTGAAAGATTAACATTAGAAGTCTTTTTAGGTTCTGATTTGACTCTATTTGACCCTAACTTTAAGTTAACCTTTTCAAATTCTTTTTCCAGATTAACACAAGGCAATTTACCCTTTGCCTTTGAAGTGGTCTCCTTTTGTTTGTTTCCAGATTCAATAGATGAACATGAGGAATCTAGATCACTAACAAGAGGAGTAGACACCACATGATCCTTGATGGGGTTATTATTTACTGGTCTACTCTTAGTGTTCATCAAGGTCTCAGGTGGTGGTGGAACCACTTTGTATCCCAAACCCTCCCTGTTGTTTCTTGCTCTCACTAAGTGTTGGACTATGTTGATGAACTTGTCCAACTGTGCAGTTTCTGTTTTAATGAGTTTACTTCTACTTCTAGAACTGCCTTTTGCTTCTTAGTGTCTTCTAGGGAGTTTAGATAGTACCTAATATCATTAGCTTGGTTAAATGCAACTACTTCGGTTTCCCTAAGCTGTTTAGTCAAAAGGTCTATCTTTTCTTTGTAACTATGCTCATTTTGTTTTAATACTCTATTAGCCTTAGTGCACAGTTGCAAATCTTTTACTAAGTTATCATTATGATCTAATAACCTAGCAAATTTCTCATCTATGCTATTTCTAAACGTATTATAATCAGAACAAGCATGATTATCAAAGATTTGGTCAGTGGTACTTACCTCAGTTGGTTCAGAAGAGTTAGCCATCAACGCAGCGTCACATGTCTCTGGTTCTTGTAATTCTGTCTTTTCTGTCTTTGTTGTGGTAGTCTCCTCTTTAGGCTTGTGGCTGACCTCAGTTGCAGTTGTCTCTTCAATATTTGACATTGCTATCTCAACTGCTAGATCTCCTTCACTCGTGGAATCATCGTTAATGTCTTCTACACTTGCAATGTTTGATTCCCCTGGAGAGACAAACCTAAAGCTCCAGTCCTGTCCTTCATCATCATGAGCAGTCAAGGCTTTTGGATCCTTGCTTGATGAAGTAGAACTAGTAGCTTGCTTGTCTTGATGAGTGAAGGACGAGAATGGGTTCCCGTTACCCGTCTTCTTTGGCTTAACACATTCTCTCTTGAAGTGCCCCTTCACTCCATAGTTAAAACAGGTCACTTTGCTTTTGTCAAAGCCAAATGTGGTATCCTTAGTAGCTACCAAGTTCTGTCCGGTCTTTTTCACAAACTTCTTCGCCCTCCGGACAGCACTAGCTAAGGCCCACATTATGTCCATTCTCTCAAGCTCCATTTCGTCCACCTGCTCATAGTCCTCGTCTGCCAGATGGCAGTTTCCAATCTTCCCAGCAACAAGTCCATCATAAGAATGAACCACTGCAACCAAAAGATCCATCTGTTCTCGAGCTACTTCTACAGTCACATTACCGAGGTTCTTGGTCTTCAGTCTAGTAGCATTTGTTTCAGATCCAATATGATGGGTACAAGAAGACCCCGACGTGTCTGATCCTGAAGGAGAAGCGTGTGAAGGACCCGATGAGCTAGACACAAATGCAGTCTGGAAAGGTGCTCCAGATGTCTTAGCTTGAGGCGTCGCATTGTACAAAGCTGGATTCTGAGTATGCGAAGACTTCTGAGCTCTGTACTTCATCCTAAGAGCTTCTTCTCGCAACTTTAGAATGAAGTCATTTATATCCAGCTTTGCCAGCATTCCATTCTGTCTCAGGTTAGACACGAATGAAGCCCACTTTTCCAGCAATCCGTCTGCAAAGTTAGTAACTTTTTCTTCCATGGTAGTAGCCACCCCATGTGTATGCAGTTCACTCATCAGATGGTAGAATCTATCTATAACATCGTCCAAACTCTCGTTTCCCATCGATGAGAAGTTATCGAATTCCTTTTTTAACTCCTTAGCTTTGATTGCCTTCAACGAAGCATTCCCGTCGTACCTCTTTTCCAGCTCATCCCATAGTTTCTTGGACTGCTTATTCTCTGAGTACTGGTGGAAAATGCCTTTAGGGATAGACTGTGTAATCAGTGCATAAACCCTCTTCTCTGCATTATATTTAACTTTCTGAGCGTGTGTCATCCCTCCTAAGGTTAGCTTTACTCCATCGGCTCCCACCGGCGTACTATACCCAATCTCGATAGCTTCCCACAGATTCGGATCCCCTCCATTGAGGTAGATCTCAAAACATTGTTTCCAGTGGGGAAACTCATCTAACGTTAAGAGCTTTGGTGGTTTATTATAATTACCCACCTCACTCTCAAGTAACAACAGGTTCTGGATCCTAGAGTCCTTCCCAGCAGTAAATGCTGACATTTGTTCTTCCATGGCGAATAACTTTAAGTCTACTAACACAAACTGCCAACTAGTGTGACTGAAGCATACAATTGGGCTATCCGTGCGAATGAACAATGCGATTGGTTCAATCGTGCGGCTGAACTAAGCGATCGGTTCAGTCGTGCGAATGAAGCTCATGCGTATGAACACTGCGAACGAATGGTTCAATTGTACGAATGGAGATGCAACTAGGTCCAATCATGCGTCTGAGCAATGCGAATGAGATCCAGTCGTGCGACTGAAGCTGCTGTTTTGCGAAAATTTCTAGGTTAAACGTGTTTTAGCCGAAAAAATTCGAAATTTCGCAAGGTCTAATCGCCTAAGTCCGTACAAACCAAACTTTGATGAGCAGGGAACGTCCAAGATCACTTTTGACGCAAAAGATTGCGTTTTTAGTGCAAAAACACAACCTTTTTATCAATCTTGATTGAATCACACGTAATCAAGAGCCAAAGCTCTGATACCACTTGTTAGGACCTGGTCTTCGAACAAAATACCTAGTGATTAGCGTGTAAACCAGATCAAATAGTGCGGAATCCTATTTGATTGGCGATCCAATCAGTGAAAACACACGAAGAATCAATAAGAATTGAAACTAACGTTAGAAATCGATTGGGAATCGATCTAATGTGTTCTATGAACTTGGAGAACGAATTGGGAGGCTTCTGGACGGCTAGGGTAAGTCTGGAGTCGTAATTGAATGAAATTCCCCCGGTTTTTCCATGAATTGGGTTGTATTTATAGGTTAGTATTGTTCATTCGTGCGACTGAACCATTAGTATGATTCAATCATGCGATTGAACAATACAGTTGATTCACCCGCACGACTGAGTGTTCAGTCGTGCGACTGAGCCAATCTTATGTGTCAATCATACGACTGATCCAGTCTCCTGGTTCAGTCGTGCGTCTGAGTCAATCGTATGAAGTTATTCATGTGTGTGGTCCATTCGCATGGGCCATAAGCATGAGAACTTCATTATGTTAAGTTTGAATGTATTAATTAATGAACATTATGTGTAACCATTCAAACAATCACTAATCTAATTAACCAATTCAATATCAACTCATTAATGAAATATTAGACATTACAAATCACAAACAATCAATATCATTTCATTAATCATATCAAATTACATCCGAATCAGATAAACAAGATCTATTACATTTCATATCATGATCTAGGGACATACATGTATCAACATTTTCACAATTCACATTGGTGTTCTTCTTACTTCATAAAAATGAAGCATCTCCAATCATTCAAGAATTTATCACTAAAATGAAAATCAACTTGATCTTAAGGTCAAAATAATAAGAAGTGATAATGGTACTGAATTCAAAAATGAAAATATGAGTTCCTTTTGTGCAACCAAAGGCATTGCTCATCAATATAGTGCAGCTACAACTCCTCAACCAAATGGGGTAGCTGAAAGGCGAAATATAACACTAATTGAAGCAGCAAGAACGATGCTAGCCGATGCTAAACTGCCAATCACCTTGTGGGCAGAAGCAGTTAACACATCGTGCTTTGTGCAAAATCGAACTCTGATTGTTAAAGAAAGTAACATGACACCTTATGAACTCATCTTTCGTAGGAAACCATTTATTGGATTCCTCAAATCATTTGGTTGTCCAGTCTCAATATTAAATACCTGAGACCATTTGGGAACATTTCCATCCAAGTCTGATGAAGGATTCTTTGTAGGTTATTCTTCTGTTTCAAAGGCTTATAGAGTGTTTAATCCTAGATTGAACATTATTGATGAATCTACAAATGTTCAATTCAAGGAACATTCGTTTCCCAAATCTACAAATGGTCCTGACTGGTTGTTTGATATTGACACGTTTACAAAATCATTTGACCAATTTCACTTGTCTGATGCAGGAAATATACATTCAGGTGATACTTCATCAAATGTAGAAAGAAGAGATAATTATCCATTGATTCCACCTACATTTGATGAACACATAAATGAAGATGTTCCTCTTCAAGCTGATCCCATCAGACAACTGCCACAAAACCTTAGTGTTTCTTCTAAAGAAGGTCCCAGTCTAGTACCATCTCACTCAGATGACTTGTCAAATGAGATTAGAAATCAAAAATAGGCTTCTTATCCAGTTGAAACACAAGGTACATCAAATGATACAAACAACCTCAGTGCTACTGAAGATGTAGCAGTTACTAAAACAGAAGTTGACAATCTTCATAATTCAACAAAAATACAAGATGAATGTGCCTCTGACCATAATGAACTGAATGTCTCCAATCTCGATGTAACTATTGCCGGTGACACCATTCCAACCACAATAATACATAAGAATCATCTAGTTGAAACCATTATTGTTGATCTTAATAAGAGGGTGACAAGAAGCAAGTCCAGTATTGCAAACATCTGTTTGTTCTCATGCTTTCTATGTCAAACAGTACCCAAAACATCACAGAGGCACTTGAAGACAGTAGTTGGATTGAAGGAATGCAGGAAGAATTGCTCCAATTCAAGAAGCAAGAAGTATGGTAGCTGGTTGATCTTCCCGAAGGACAATACCCTATCGGTACTAGATGGTTGTACAGGAACAAGACTGGTGATAGAGGGATCGTCTTCAAAAGCAAAGCAAGACTAGTGGCACAAGGATACAATCAAGAAGAAGGAATCGACTATGACGAAGTGTTTGCACCTATTGCCAGACTAGAAGCTATCAGAATCTTTCTTGCATATTCTACGTCCATGAAATTTACTATTCATAAAATGGATGTAAAGTGTGCTTTCCTGTATGGAGAGATTGTTGAAGAAATCTATGTGAGTCAACCACCTGGCTTTGAAGTCCAGATTCCCTCATAGAGTTTACAAGCTTGGCAAAGCTCTGTATGGTCTTCATCAAGCACCACGAAAGTGATATGAGACTCTATCATCCTTTCTTCCTGAACATGGGTATGAAAGAGGAAAGATTGATCAGACTCTCTTCAGAAGAAAAGAGGAAAAGACATGCTGTTAGTCCAGATCTATGTGGATGACATTATATTTCGCTCGACAAACAAGCAACTCTCAAAGAATTTGAAGACCTTATGCACTCAAAGTTCCAAATGAGTGCTATGGGGGAACTCACCTTCTTTCTACGGGTGCAAGTCCAACAAACAGCAGATGGAATCTTCATCAACCAATCAAAATATATAGAAACCATGTTGAAGAAATTTCACTTTGTTGACTGTCAGTCTATCAGAATTCCTGTGGATACTAAAGTGAAGATTGGACCTGACCCTGAAGGCAAATCAGTGGATCAGACTCACTATCAATCAATGATAGGTTCATTTATGTATCTAACAGCCAGTAGGCCTGACATTATGTTTGTTGTTTGTGTGTGTGCCAGATATCAAGTTGATCCAAAAGAATCACGTGTGAACGTATTCAAGAGGATATTCAGATATCTGAAGGGCAAACCAGCTCTTGGGTTATGGTATCCAAAGGAAGGAGAATTTAATCTCTATGCCTACACAGAAAGTGATTATGGAGGATGCAACTTCAACAAAAAATTCACTTCTGGCGGTTGTCAATTTCTTGGTCCCAGACTAGTATCCTGGCAATTCAAGAAGCAGACAAATGTGTCTGTGTCCACAGCAGAAGCTGAGTATATTACTGCATCAGCTTGTTGCTCTCAAGTTCTCTGGATTCAAAACTAGATGCTTGTTATGGTTTTAACTTCTTGCACACACTAATTTCTATTGACAACACAACTGTTGTCTTTATAACTAATAATCCAGTTTAGCACTCAAAAACAAAACATATTAAGATTAGATATCACTTTTTGATAGACTGTGCTAAAAAAGGTTTAATCAAATTGATTCAAGTACCAACTAAAAATAAATTAGCTGATTAGTTTACCAAGGCATTTGAACCTAGTAGGTTTGAATTTCTGGTTCAGTCAATTGCCATGATTAACCTTGAGTAAAAACCATGGAAAACATAAAAAGAATTAAAAACATCAGAAAACCACAAAAACAAATCAAGTTTGATGAAGAAAAGAATTCTCCGGGAAATGATATAATTACAGTCGTATATCATTCACTGTGCTTAATTTCAAAATGTAAAAAACTGAAATGACTTACCAGATATGTTGGTAGGCTCAACATAGAAGAAAGTATACATGTAGTGATGAATTAAAGACTTATTCAGTTATGAAACACTCATCACAAAGTACAAGTATGTATTGGCTTATCTGAATGCATGTGTGTGTAGTAGCCTAAACACACCAGGTAATGATACTTTATGAATCTCTTTCACCACATCATGTTTCATCTTTGTTTTGCTGAGCAAAGACCCGATGAAACTTGCACATAGTGCAGATATTATGATCCAAAAGATTCCTAGTGTGGAACACATCAAAATTGGATGTATCAACAAAGTAATACATTAAAAGTGAATGAACAAAAGAATCCTATCATGGATCACCTTCCAAAGTGAAGTGAAAAGAATCCTAATGTGGATCAACATGAAAAAGGATCAAATTAAAAAATCCCAATGAGGATCAGTGAAAATGAGATTTCATAACTTAAGTAACCTGGTAAGAAAAGCTGTGAAAAAATTCTACCATGCATTGTATAAGGAGGGTTAATCATTCCATGCTTATGTGTGTGAGGTACACATTGAATAATTAAGTCAACTAAAACATGATAAAAGTCATTTGCATCAAAATATCAACTAGGTATGAGTTTAAGAGGACAAACATACCTTCAATCTTCAAGTTCATGATCATGTCCATTTAATCATAAAGGATGCACATGTGTAATGTAAAACTGATATGATCCCAACAAAGAGATAATTCTCCTCATTATTAATAATCAAAATAATATTCAAAAGATGTTAAATCTTTAAAGTTTCTATCCATATGTAGATAAAACTTTAGGGGGAGTAATTTAAAATTTTTGAGTTAAGTCCAAATTTTGTTTATTAACTTAACTTTGAAAAACAAAATAAAAAGAATTCTGGTTGGTGTTGTTGCAATAAGTCATACCATTATATCTTAGCTTATGCAGATTCTTAGAAGCATGATAAGTCCAAGATCTATCAAAATTGGGAAAGTTGTATCAATTGTGACATACAAGTCAATCCAAGCAAGAATGGACAACTTCAACAGTCAACTTCATAAGAAAAATCAATCAAGGACAAATCTTCATAAGATGAATAATCAATTCAATCACATTTACTTTTGATTAAGTTCAAAAGCTAATGTAGGTAAGTGCATTGGTTAATGCGGGTGAAGGTAACCCATGCATGTAACTAATGCGGGTAACAATATATTTTCAAGTGCAACTAATGCGGACAATGATTTTACTCTACCGTATTAGTGTGTGAAGTAAATGTGGATTTTACTCTACCGCATTTGCTACAGTAGTCAAATGCGGATGAACATATCTCTCTCGCATTTGCTACAGTGCAATGCTGACCAAGTTTTGTCAACCGCATTTGGTGTAGTCGCACAAATGCTGATTGACTTTGTTCTATCGCATTTGCTACTGTGTATAAATACGGATAGGATAAAACAAGTAACAACTCTACCGCATTTGTTATAGTGAATGCTGATGAACATAATCACAAGTTATTCTTCCGTATTTACTACAACACAAATGCGGATAGTCAAAGGTTTCAAGTTCTAACTTCCACATTTGCAACAGTACACAAATGCGGAAAGAATAAACAATAAGAAACAAAACTTCTGCATTTAAAACAATAGCCAAATGTGGACAGTCAAAGTCAAAAGTTCGTCTTCCGTATTTGCTACAGTTAACAAATATGGATGACCAAAAGTCAAAAATTAACACTTTCGCATTTGCTACAGTGGTGACCATATTTGCTCTTAAACTTGTAAAATCTTTCAAAATGTATTATTTGACTATTTAAAGGAATTCAAACGGGTCATTTAATACTTTTCAAATTTGAGAGACTTTACGAGCGCAAACGTACTGTACACCATATTCGATCATCTTCATCATAAACAATCAAATATTTTCGTATGATTCTACTCAATCGAATCTTGTTATTGATTCTAAAACCACATTCGTATCGAAAACAAGGTGAAACTTTCATAAAATTTTAATCAAGACCTAAGTTCCAGATTGTTAAACCTAAATCAGTCAATGAACCAACTGATAATGAAGAACACAAAAACATGTTTTATTGATGTAACTTAATACACCGTTTCGACTTAATGAGCATGCAAACCAATAGAAATTCTTATCATCATGAAAACCTTGATATTCATGTTTGTTGTAAGAACAGAGCATGTTGAAAAAATTAAACATTTGAAACAAATCAATGAACAATATCTCATTAATGGTTCAAAAATAGAAACTGTGATTGTTAAATGACAAACTCACCATTTGCTATGACAACAATGCAACAGAAATGACAAGCATTCATCCTTGTCCATTTAAAGTCAAACTAATAACTAATGCACATGTCTCTTGTGCAGATTACATGGCAAATCTTACATGGAGCAAGCTCCATCATGTCCGCGGTTATTTAAACCCTAATGTGCCTGAAGCTGAAGGACTTAGAGATATGATCAGATTCTTATCTACCACAAGGGTAGCCTATGCCATCACTATGAGACCCACAATCTATGAGAATCTCATCAGGTCATTTTAGGACTCAGCTGAGGTAGTTAAAGCTGATGGGGTTAGAACATTAACTAGGAGAATCAATAATGAGCTCACTTTGAGTATCACTGAAGATTCTGTTAGAAGATGCCTACAATTTTAAGATGATGCTAATGATCCTTTGGAGCTACATGATGAAGAAATACCACATTTTTTGTTGAAATTGATTATGAAGGAGGTTATGAAGCAAAACAGATTGTTAAAGGATTAATGGATCTACCTTGGAGATTCCTAATTCATATGTTCCAACACAATCTGTCCAAGAGAAAAACCGGATGGAACGACATTCCAGTCCTCACATCCTCTGCAATTTGTGCTCTTTACACCAACAGGCTGTTTAACATGTCTGCATATGTTTTCAATGGCCTGATTTCAAACATCCAAGAAGGAAGAAGATACAAGTCCTGATGTATCCAAGATTCATTCAATGTCTAATCAATGAATCATTCCCTGACATTGTTAATAAAGGACCTGTGCTTGATATTCCTCACTATGATGCAAGATCCTACAAATACATTAAGAAGAGGGACCCAAGGAACTTTTATAGTGGTGCTCACTCACCTTTTCTTCCTTGGATGATTCAGCAATTAAATCAAGCAGGTCAAGCTCAACCATCACCACAACCATCACCACAACTATCACCACAACCAACTCCACAACCATCACCACAACCATCACCACAACCATCACCACAAACAACACCCTAAACAACCCCTCAACCTTCACCTATATCACCTCATCTTCAATCTCCAATATCACCACCACATCAATCACCTATGTCACCATACCAACCTTTGCCATCCTATGATCACCCTGTTGAAGTTGAAGGATCAACTAGTACTTCTAAATCATCCAAATCATCTTCTGATGAGAAGGATCACCATGATCAAATCCCTGCAAAGAAAGAAACTTTTGAGGCTGCTCCTTCAGAGAGCTATGCTGAATCTAATATCAACAGGCCTGATGAAAAGGATGAACTAATATCTGAGCTCGTATAGAAAGTGGAAAGGATGGAAAGAACTTTAAATAGGAGAGCAGGAATCATTAATGATAGAATTTTATAGCTTGATGAGAAAGAGAATGAATTGAAAGAGCTGAAAGAAAAATATGAAGCTCAAAGAAAAGAAAAGACAAAGAGATTGAGTACTTAAAAGCTTCACTAAACCATTCTAGAGAAGAAGTCAGTGGTCATGTTGACACTCTTGCTATTCAAACCATAGCAATGGAGGAACAAGAAAATATCATTAAGGAACAAGCAGAACTCATGTCTAGTCTTGAAAAACAGCTTCAAAGACAAAACAAAAGGATCTCTGAACTTGAGCGGGTAAAAGAGATTCAAAGAAATGCTGCTTCTCATGAAAAGAAAGATGAACATGAAAAGGTTGATGATGAAGAAACAAGAAAAGGTTGATAAGGATGATAACAAGTCTGTTTCTGAAAATGAAGAACAAGAACGTGATACAAGTCAAACGAAGCTTAAGGAACAAAGTCTAGAAATGGTGGTATGCTCTAGAAACACAGATGATTCTCACACTGAGAAAGCTGAATTTGAGGAACTTTTTAGTGCATTAGACAGTTTTTCATCTGAAAAGTTCAGTATAGATGATGACTTTTGGGAATTTGTAAACAATCAAAGGACTGATTCAAAGCCTCTTATATTCATCCATAAGTCACCAGTTCCTTTGGAGAAGGAGTTGACCATGCAGATTGCCCCTCCTGTGTCTTTATCTAAAGAACAGAAAGAAACAATAAGAGAGATGTATGAAAAGGAAAAAGAAAAGGAAAAAGAAACAGAAAAGAAAGAGGAGGAGAAAATTGAACCTAATGATCAAGAGGCAATCACACCTGAAAAAGTACCTAAAGTGGGAGAAAAAGCTGAAACTTCAAGCCCTCAACTTCAAACTTACTCAAGAAAAAGAAAATATTTAGCTGAAAAGGCTAAGGGTAAGAGACCAGTGGTTGAAGAAAAAACATTTAAGAAACAAAAAGATGACCCCAGAAGCTTGTCAGCAATTGCTGAATTTCTTGAAGAGCATGAGCAGGCTGAAGCTCAATTGAAGAAATTAGCTGGTGTACTTGATTTACACAGAATGTTGATATGGATAGTCCATTAAAGCCTGAAAAAACAGTTGAAGAAATGGTGTCCAAGGCTCAAACAGATGATTAAATGATTAAAGCCATGTTCTTAATCAATCATGTATATGATGTAGATGAAGTGTTTGGGATGACATATGAGGAATGAAGTAAGAAGAAGAAAAGGTGAACAAGCTGCTGGATCCAAGTGTTGAGACTGAGTATGAGAAATCAGCACTTAGAAAGGATTCTGCACCATAATTGCCTCCTATGAAGAATTCTACTGAGTACGAAAGATCTTTTTCAAGGAAAGCTCCTGTGCCTAAACTGTCATCTATAAGGGTTCACAAGAAGGAAGATTGGGAACATGAAAACAAACTCATTAAGGGCTGCAACTCTTCAACTGATTAATGAGAAGAAAGAAAAACTTAAGAAGCTAGAAGAAGAATTATCAAGCACTAAGCCAAGAAATAGAGTATGAGCTGAACACATGATGTTGAATCAAAAAGACCAAGAACTACTGGCTCCTGTACTACATAAGTACCCTAAATTGTTTGTAGAACCATCTCTGTTGAAATTGCAAGAAGGATTGACCACTGCAGAGCTGATTAGAGGGGTGTCTACTCCAAGGGCAAAGTTGATCAAAAGATAATTGATTGGAAGTATGACTGTACATGGAATATGTTTATGGTGAAAAGGATCTCAGGGCTAGTACAATTCTTTACAGAGTACTCAGCTCTTGTAAATGCCCTAGAGATTCATGATTTAAAAGAACAAGCTCAACTTGAACCGATCAATCATACAGCTATGTTCAGGTGATATGAATTTGAGAACATATTTAAGATGTTCAGAAGAACAAACAACTTCAATTCATTAAGACAATATGCATGAGAAAAGATAAAACATTTGTCAATCCCCTTGAGAAGAAGAAAAAGATGCAAGCAGAAGAGATTGTATTCACTGAGCTAAAGGTGAAGCCAATAGAATCACTAAAGAGGAAAATGGTTTCTGTTACTCATTCCTCCACACCCATCTCAAATGTGTACTATGATGAGAAAACTTATGAGATGGTGATTGAAAGGAAGTGAGGAGGAAAGAAAGGAGCTGAAATCAGATTATTCAGTGGATATGAGGTTAGATTGCTTGATGAATCATACATCCACTACATATACACCAAACACTTCAGGGAATTAAATAATAAAGTGGGAGAGTTAGATATGCACTTCTTTCTAAAGTGCATCAAGCTGCTAAAGCTAGCCTATGATCAAATAAGAGCTAAAAGAGACAAAAGAAAGAAGAAGAAGACACCATTGCAGCTTAGGAATATTGTAAAACTTGAGGTTGATATGGGGGGGGAACTTACTGATTCATACAGATGGACTTTCTACATTTTCTATTTGGGAGCCTATTTCACTGAAGAAACTGCCAATGAAAGCCATCTACAACATGAGTAAGATGAAGATTCATGTGCTAAGCAGAGACAGGATGTCAGAAGCAATAGATTTTGTGAACATGATCAAAGCTATACTAGATCCTACTAAAGTTGCATTCATTTTACCCCTAGAAGACCCAACAGCATCGTCACAACATTAATCACCCCCAAACATTGAGGAAAACTAGGTTGTATAATCCTTAGGGGGAGTATTGTTGGACCCTTGAAAGGATTATACATGCCAACTCAATGGGTGATTTGATGATTGCTTTGCTGAAATCCCTTAAATCCAAGAAGAAATGCGGATGAAAATATGCTAAGGAAAATAACAAGTGTTTTCTTCCGCATTTGTCAATGCGGAAGACATAATGCCAATGCGGATAAGTTTTACACTTCTGCATTGACTAATGCGGAAGACTAAAAGTGAATGCGCACAAGACCTTGCACATCCACATTTGACAAATGCGGATGGCCGAACAAATGCGCATAATTATTTGTTCATCCACATTAACCAATGCGGATAACCAACATACTAATGCGGATGATCAAGTGAAGAAATGCTGATCAAGTTAACTCATCCGCATTTGTCAATGTGGATGAACAAGCAAAGATGCGGATGAAGACTTAGACTAGTTCTGATGTAATAGGTCAGGGGTAGTTTAGTCATTCGGTAAAAGGCATCTTGTCTGCCTATAAATAGAATAGATACCTTGTACATAAGGTGACAGCTGATAGATAAAGAATCTTTGTTGTAATTATTCTCTGTAATTTATCAAGTTTCATATATATACAATACAAAAGCATTTATGAGTAATTTTCTTGCATTGAATGTTCTTTTATTGTTTGTTTCCACCATTCAATCACTGACTTGATTACCATATTCGATTCATAGTAAGAATCTCACTCTTACTCAACCCCAGTCAAAAAGTTAGTGTGTTCTTTATGAGCAATCCAATTATTTGGATTCATCAACATAGTGCTATAATAACAATTTCATCAAGAATTCAACAATCAATTCAATGATACACGATCCGATGCAAACCATCCAAGAAATCAAAGTTTGGAGGTTGCCGAGTAGGTAGCTTGCGATCAAATAGAAGAGGATTCCATAGGTAGCCTTTGCGAATTCAAAAGGATGTCGTAGGTGGCCTTTCTCGGCCGAATTAGGGTTTGCAAAAGTAGGGTTGCGAATGAGTTCATGGTGTATGGGCTTATTAACATAATTGGGTTTGTTACTTGGATTTCATCATTAAACAAAAAAACAACAGTTGGACTTGGTCTCAAGTGTTGAAGATTGGGCTTATGATCAACAAAACAAAATCAAGGTGCGTATTTGGGCTCTCATCAAACAAAAAGAATGTGACATCGAGTTACAAAATATAGTTGTGCCAAAGTTTTGAAGACCTCGCTTCCGCATCAATAACAAAATTTTTGGCTTTGAAAAACTATTCAACAAAAACAAGATCAAACTTCGTTTCACATCGGAAATCTACAATTTAGGGGGAGTATTGTTGGGTATTCTACCTTCGAAGAAATTTAAGATTTCCAATATTATTGAAGTTGAAGACTTGAAGAACAAAAGCAACAAAAATATTAGTCTAGGGTTTATTTTGTAATTATTGTAAATTCTAGATTAGTACAAATATTAACATATATCATCATTGTAAAGAGTGAATGGTTCTCAACAAAATATGTGGGAATGAGTTCCATCACCTACAACATCATATCATCATCCTTCATGGATTATGATTTCAACATTAAATCAATAACCATCAAGCAATAAACACTTTTGTGTTCATCATTATTATATTTTAGCATCGAATCATCAACTTTGTTATTATCAATTTGAATCCTAAGATCGATACTCATTGTTCTTGTTAATATCGGGAACACATAGTATATGTATCTCAAGTACTTGTAACTTTCTAATATGCTTTGTAACATTTGGAATAGAACTTGAGAAGGCAATATACTACAATCTTGAAAATCATCTCGTAGTGTATTTTGCTATCTTGTTCTGTCTAATATTTACTTGTGTTCTTAGCATCATTACTAGAGGTTAACCAGTTTCACTGTTTGATTAGTTGTGTTCTTAAGAAACTCTCCTCTTTGTGTTGTTGTGTTATATTTGCATACCCTTCAACGGTCTTGCATTTGGTATCAGAGCATTCAGGCTCTTGATATAAGATCTCACCATCTTAAGATCCCTCACACACACAAATACATAACTTATGAAATGGCAGATGTTTCCAAATCTGATATGGAAACTAGAACCATGACAAAGTCCCCACTAATCACTCTTGATGACTTTGACACCTGGTACCAAAGAATGGAAGGTTTCATCAGGTCTCTAGACTCAAGAATGTGGGAGTCTGTTGAAATGGACCTTACATACCAAGCACCTCTTCTGCTACTGGTGGTGGTATGATCCCCAAGGCTATGGCTGACTACTCAGATGAAGATAGAAAGAGAGTAGAGATTGACAAGAAGGCCATGGCAGCCCTTCAGACTGCTCTTCCAAACTCTGTGTACAGAGGTTTCAAGAAATTCAATACAGCTAAGCAGTTGTGGGATGCATTGAAACTGATGTATGACAGTTTTTCTGAATCTAAGGAGAAAAAGAAGGATCTCTTGGAGTAGCAGTTTGAAGATTTCACCTTCAATGCTGGCGAAACCATGACTCAATAATACTTCAGGTATGTTGAGATTATGGATATCCTAGGTGGATGGAGGAGTTGCTCTTGAAAACAGAGACATTGTAAGGAAGTTCATGTCCTCACTTCCTAGGCAATGGACACACTACTATATGGTTATCAAGAGAACTGGAAATCTAAAAACTCTCACTCTAATAGAGCTGTAAGGGATTCTCAGTGGCTACCCGATGTAGATGAACATGCAAGGTTCATCTGGCAACTCCAATAATCAAATAGGTTCAACCCTTCATGTGGTTGAAAGGGATAGCATAGAACCCCAACATCATCTCATATGCTACCCTGACAACTCACCAAAGGGTCCTTTCATCACCTTCCCGGAGACACCAAGGGAGAACTACACTCAAGGAAGCCCATTCTAAGAGACAAGTTCTTCTCAAGCCTTTGTGTCCACTGATGAAAGTTGTGACAGCTTTCTTTTCACCCTTGAAGACCTGGACTGTATCCATCTAGATGATCTGGAGTACTTGGAGATAGTCCAGCAGATGGCTCTTCTCACTCACAAAGCCAAGAAGTTCTACAAGCTGACAGGAACAATGTTTCCCATCAGTGCAACTAATGGAAAGTTTGGACTGGACAAAAGCAAAGTCAAATGTTACAACTATAACTTGATGGGCAACTTTGCCAAGGAATGTAAGGCACCCAGAACAAATGGTGGCCAAGCACAGTTGAAGGGATCGAGATCTAGTTTGATCAATTAGTTTAGGATTTGCAGCGGAATAACACACGAATTAGATTAAATTCTAGCAAGAATAATATGAATATTCAATCAAACAGTAACAGTTATAGAGAGAGATTTTTCTGCAAAAAGAATGTTTTCATTCATGCACAAACTTCCCATGGAGGGAAATTAGGTCAACATTCCTTTTATAAGGAATGTGACATCAACTGATGTCACATGATAATGACATCAAACTGATTTATGCAAACAACTGAAATTAAACAAAACTACTAAAGATGTCCACAACAACTGAGCACACCTTCATTAAAAGCTAAGTATAAACTAACATTACAACTACTAAAGTTATAACATATGAAGTATAAGAACTTCAGATGTTTTACATAACATAAAACTACTGATTACAAACTACTGAAATGTAAACCATCACAATTACTGAAGAGAACTACTTCAGCTGTTGTGACAACTTCTGAGAACTTGATCTTCAGACTTTGTCTTCAGACTTTATCTTCATACTTTGTCTTCAGACTTTGTCTTCAAACTTTGTCTTCAGTTGTTGTAGATCACTTCAGTTGTTTTGATGTCTGTGGGACTTAAGGTTTTTCTGATCTGGCTCATTGGTTCTTTTGGTCCAACAAACTCCCCCTGAACCAATGCAGCCAAAACCTTTAAAATTATTGAGGTCCCACTTATTGGCAGAAACAAAATCTGGATCAGCTCAGAATTCTTCAATATAAGCTCAGGCCAGGGAAGAGATTTCAGAAGGTTTGATTGGCAAATGATGAATGGGAACTCTGTCTTGGGGAATTAGACACAGAGCTGTTACCCCATCCATGAAATCTACTTCCCAATGATAAGTCTATAAGACTCTCTGACATAGGCCTCAAGGAAAACAACTTGTTCTTCCATTGTGAGTTCTTCAGCTCCCGTTCAAAGAAGAACTCAGGCCCATAGTACTCAGATAAGTACTTAATATGCTTTCCATTTTTCAGCTCCACAGTTGTTATCTCTCTGTATGCAAACTCATCAGGATGAGTGCCTTCAAGCAATAACTGGAGCTCGTTTCTTCTTATTTCTTCAAGCTTCTTGTAGATTAACCCCTTCTTTACCATTTTGTTTTCTAATAAAGTTTTTGGAGTCATTTTAGACTTGTAAGCTCTCTTGAAGTCATCAAGAATTTCCCAGGGTGACACTACAATGGCCAACATTATCACAGCATCTACAATCTTCTTTACTTAGTCGTTGTATCTGCTTGGAATCTTCATTTTGTGAATTCTGTCACTTACTCTGGTGTCAGGCCAAATTCTCACTCTCTTTTTCTGATATTGGAATGTAAATCTGAGAGCATACAACCTCTGAGCATGTTTCTTCATAGCTTGTATGGATGAAGACTTGGGAAACTTTTTCTCAATCATCCTTAACAGCTGCTCATCATGTTGTTTGTGCTGTTCTTCTTCTTCAAGTTTGACTTTTACCATTTGCCTTTGGAAGTCAGGTGTGATTATTGTTGGTTGACTCCTAGGCTCAGGCATTTTTATTTTGAGAACAGTAGAGAGTGGCAGACTATCATCCTCATCATCATCTTCTTCTTCTTCTATCCTCAACACCCTTCTCTTCCTCTTAGGTGCATCATTGGTAATGGGTTCAGTAGGTTTCTTAGGTAAAGGGGTTGGTTTTGAGGGTTGTGAAGGTGGTTGTTTTGGTTTGGGTGATAGTGCAGGCTGCTCTAGCATCTTGGATGTGAGTGAAGCTTTGGATAATTTTGCCATATCAGTCCTTTTCCCAGCACCAGCTTCATCAAGAGCTTCTATGATCAATCCGTTGTTAAATACTTCAGAAGAACAGATTCTGGTGGTTATCTCCAAAATACTGTCTCTGGACCATGACTTTACTTCAATGATTGACCTTCCCAGATGTTTTGATATAAATCTTGCCATAGTTTCCAGCCTTTCTCTTTCTTTCTCACTCCAACTTGCCCATCTTTGTTCACTTCTTGAATCTCTAACCTTCTGATCTCAGAGTCAAGTTTGGCAGTGTCAAATCCTTGTCTGAAGATTTGATCAATAATCTTATCCATAGATCTGCTATGTTGCTCATCAGCTTCTTTGATCAATTCTTCTAACTTTTTCTCACCTTTAGTCTTTTCAGAGCTTTTCTTCCTTTTGTAGGTGGTCATCTCCTCTTCTTTCTGCTCTTTTTCTGCTTCCTCTTTAGCTCTTTTTCTTTTGTCTACTTTTATTGACTTAGACTCCCCCTTTTTGGTTGCATTGGGTTCAGGGGTGTGAATGTCAAAAAGTCGCTTAGAAACCGCAGCATCAACTAAAGATTGAAGAGTTGAGGAAAGCCTCTCATCAATGGCTTGATGTACAGTGTTTGTGATTATGGAAGTGATGAGAGGTTCTGTCCCTGAGAAATGGCACCTGAAGCAGAGGCTGGTGGAAAATTTGTTGATAGTGGCTCAGTGTTTGGGATAGTTTCAGGAGAAACTGCTATTTGTGGGTGAATGTGGGCAGATGGACTTGATTCTTGCGACACTTTGGCAAACAGTTTTTGTAGTCTGCAAATCTCAGTCTCAAGAATAGTATTGTGGGCTAAAACATCAAAGAAAAAGCCCAGGTCATCATTAGTCTGTGTTGAATCAGCTGACATCCTGATGAAAGCAGGATGAACATGTGCTGAGTGTAGATCAGTATTCACATGTGCCCCTATTTCTCGGAACTGGGGACTTCCTGCCTCAAGATGATGTCCTTCATTGGCAGTTGCCTCTGGTGAGGACTTAGAAATGATACCATCTTCATCCTGATCATGTGCTAAACAAGGAGAAGAGGCAGCCTCACCAGATGTTCTAATCTCCTCCTCTACATAGGGAAATTAAACTCTGTAATCCCTGTGCTGTGGGTTATCAACTACATTATAATCCTCTACCTCAACGGTTGAGGTTTTCCCAGTAGTAATAGGTTTCTGGGGAGGGGTAGAGGAATGTAGTTGAGTCAGCACTTATGCAATACCACAGTTGGGCTTGTAGGGGTGGCTTCAGTGGGAGATAGGTGTGAAAAGGATTGCACCTGGGTGATTCAACTCTGTAATCCCTGTGCTATGGGTTATCAACTACATTATAATCCTCTACCTCAACGGTTGAGGTTTTCCCAGTAGTAATAGGTTTCTGGGGAGGGGTAGAGGAATGTAGTTGAGTCAGCACTTGTGTAATAACCACAGTTGGGCTTGTAGGGGTGGCTTCAGTGGGAGATAGGTGGGAAAAGGATTGCACCTGGGGTGAATGGTGCTTTTCAATGGCAATCCTCTCAGGTGAGAGAGATTCCAGTAATGTGGTTTCCCTATTTTTGGTTGCATCAGGATCCTGTTGAGAGGATACCTGAGCAGTTTCTGCTGGTAGAGTCCTAGAAACTACAGGGGGATTACTACCCATAGTTTTAACCTGCCTTTGTGTTGTAGGGGCATCATCAGGGGACTCAACTCCCTGAGTAGCCTTTTTGGTTTGTTTGGAATGAGATTTGGAGGGGACTTTGGATCTGGAGGATGAGGCTGTGGGTACGTTCTGCTTGGGTTTTAGTAGTTTGGCAGCGTCTTTGAGGTGTGGGTCAGAGTTGTGCCTGGAGTATACCACTGGCAAAACTACCACAGCAGGGACTCCAAGGCCAATAGGGCCATCAGATTGTAACTAATTCATGATTATGGCCATAAGAAACCTTGGATATAATAGCCATCTATTAGCTACAAGTTTCATTTCTAGATCTTTTAATTCTAAAAATATAATTTCAGAAAAATTAAGCTTTGGTGTTCAAGAATAGAATACAATACTTGCTGCCACCTAGATGACATTTGATCCCATGAAGAGGTTTTGGGGGCAAGGCAAACATTGATCATGTGGAAGATTAGGCGTTAAGCATCATGGAAGTGCTTCTTCAGAATGGTTGTAGCACTTAGGTTGCCCTTATAGCCATGGTTGATGAATGAGAGATCAATGGTGCCCTTCGGGTATTTGGTGACAAAGGTAGCATCATTCAGATCTAGCGTTTGGCGAATGATAGCAGGAGTGACTACCACCTTCTTCTGGTTTACAAATGACTGGAGAGTGATCGCGACATCATTCTCACCAGTATGGATGGTGACATTTGTCCAGAATTGACGAAGAGAGTCGGGATAGATGGTTGGATTCAGAAGAAAAGCAGTTCGATATGGGGAATCAACCATCAGATCAATAGCATCATCAAACTTAGTCCAAAAGGCCGATTTTGTGAAGTAGGCAACACAGTTGTGTCGTGGTTTGATTTGCATGGTCGCCATTAATGGAAGATGAACATTCGGAAATCAATTTATGAAAAGTTTGAAGTTAGGGTTAGGTATTTATAGGTTATGAAACGGCTAAAAGAAAACAGCTGAAAGTTTTGGTTTTAGTCATCGTTGTTAGAAAACAACTGAAGACATGGCTTTAACTTTCAGATGTTGTAAACAACTGAAGACTTGGTGTTTGTCATCAGTAGTTGAAAACTACTAAAGAGTTGGGTTTGGCTTCAGTTGTTTTGAAATGAAATAGCAGTTGTTTGAAACAATTGAAGAATAAAATTACTCATCAGTTGTTGTCGTCAATTCACATATCTCAGTTGTTTCATTTGACCTTAACACTTACTCAGCAGATTCTATTTTTTAGATGTTTCATTGGTCATCACTACTTATCTGTTAGAACAAACTTCAGTAGTTGTAACCACATCAGTACTTTGCAACAAATAAAGTACTTCAGTACTTTTAAGTAATTTAGTCTTCAGTAGTTATGATAACTGCTGAAGATAAAATAACTTCAGTACTTATTTGTGACAGCTGTGTAATGATGCTCATCAGTACTTGTGAGCTGAGATCATCAGTAGTTGTCAATAATTCAAGCTGCAACATACCAAGCCTTAGCACTAGATTTTGAAAAGTTGCACTGTCCAAAGGCTTAGTAAATATATCTACAAGCTCATCAGCACTAGGAACAAACTTTGGATCAATCAGACCTTTTTCATAACAATCCCTGATAAAATGATGTCCGGTCTCAATATGTTTGGTCCTAGAATGCTAGACAGGATTCTTAACAGTACAAAGAGCTGAAGCACTGTCCATCAGTAAAGGAGTCTTAGTCTCTGTAATGTCATAATCTAGTAATTGATTATGAAGCCAGAGTACCTGAGACGTACAACTTGCAGCAACAATGTACTCTGCTTCAGTAGTGGATGTAGCAATAGAGGTTTGTTTCTTACTCTGCCAAGAAACTAAACAGTTACCTAGAAATTGGCATCCACCAGAGGTTGATTTTTTGGTTAATTTACACCCTGCATAGTCACTATCAGAGAAAGCAACTAACTTGCAAGAGTGCCTGGTGAAATACCAAAGTCCTAGAGATTCAGTTCCTTGCAAATATCTAAAGATTCTTTTGTCTGCAATCATATGGGATTCTTTAGGTGCAGCCTGAAATCTAGCACAAACACAAGTTGCAAACATAATGTCTGGTCTAGAAGCTGTAAGGTACGTCAAGGAACCAATCATACATCTGTAAAGAGTTCCATCAACTACTTTACCTTTCTGATTAGCATCCAGTTGTGTGGTGCTGCACATGGGAGTAGAACAAGGCTTACAGTTTTGTAAATCAAACTTTTTCAACAAATCCTTTGTATATTTTGACTGATGAATGAAAGTTCCATCAGCCTTTTGTTTGATTTGCAACCCCAGAAAGAACTGTAATTCTCCCATGGCACTCATTTCAAACTTTTGTTGCATCAACTTAGTAAAGGCATCACATAATGTGGATCAAAGGATGCAAAAATAATATCATCAACATAAATTTGAACAAGGAGATTATGCAAGCCTCCTTTCTTAATGAACAAGGTTTTATCTATGGAGCCTCTAGTGAAATTATTTTGAAGAAGAAAATTGGATAGTATTTCATACCAGGCTCTAGGTGCTTGTTTTAGTCCATAAAGAGCCTTATCAAGCTTATACACCCAATCTGGATGTTTATGATCTTCAAAACCTGGTGGTTGGCACACATAAACAACTTTTTTTATTTTACCATATAAGAATGCACTTTTGACATCCATTTGAAAAACTTTGAGATTATGAAAGGCAGCATAAGCTAAAAACAATCTGATTGCTTCATGTCTGGCTACAGGGGCAAAGGTTTCATCATAATCAATACCTTCTTCTTGTGAAAACCCCTGTACGACCAGTCTGGCCTTGTTCTTGACAATTTGGCTTTTTTCATCAGTTTTATTCCTAAACACCCATTTAGTGCCTATGGCACACTTACCTTGGGGAAGAGGAACCAGTTCCCACACTTGCTGCTTTTGAACTGAAGAAGCTCAAGTTGCATAGCTTCAACCCATCCATTGTCTCTTAATGCAATATGATAATTCTTTGGCTCTTGCTGACTGATGAAGAGAGCATAGAAGCAAAAGTTGGACAATTGATTTCTAGTTGAAACACCAGCATTGATGTCACCAATGATCTGAGACATGGGGTGATTCTTTAGTTCTTGATACTCAATAGATCTGTGCAAGTGTTTATAGGTGATTCAGCAGCAACAGATGGTGATCCAGATTCTTGAAACCTAGAATGAGATGACAATTCAAATGAAGTAGAGGATTCAGAGATCTCATCAGCATTTGTTGTGGATTGAACTGCTGAAGCTACAGGAACATCAAGTTTAGTAGACTTAGGCAGTTGATCACTAAAACTTGCATTTATACCAACAGATGGATAACAAGTGGCAGGAGATGATGTATTCACAGAATCTGCAATAGTTGGAGACTGATAAGGAACATATTGCAGTATGTCCAGATCGAATAACTCCATAGGGTTTTGTGGGATTTTCTCCTTTGGAGATTCATTAAACTTGACATGCAAGGTTTCTTCTACAATCTTTGTTCTGCAATTAAAAACTCTGTATGCCTTGCAAGTAGATGAATACCCAACAAAGTACCCTGCATCCACCTTTGATTCAAACTTCTAAAGTAGATCCTTTGTGTTGAGAATATAACAGGGACACTCAAATGCTCTAAAGAAGGAAATCAGAGGAGCCAAATGATGTAACACTTCATAAGGAGTCTTCATCAACCTTTGATTTACCAATACTCTATTTTGCACATAACAAGCTGTGTTAACAGCTTCAGCCCAAAACCTTAGTGGCAAACCAGAATCAGCCACATTGACCTTGCAGCTTCAATAAGGGTCCTGTTCTTTCTCTCCACCACTCCATTTTGTTAAGGAGTTCTAGGAATGCTAAATTGCCTCTTGATTCCCTTAGAGAAATAAATTTCATCAAGTGTGTGATTTCTAAATTCTGTGCCATTATCACTCCTCACACACTTGACAGAAAGAGAATACTACTTTTCCACATGCAACACAAAGTAGATGATAATTTGACCAGCCTCATCTTTTGAATGTAAGAAGAAAGTCCATACAAATCTGGAATAATCACCATAATTACCAAATAGTATTTTTTCTTTGCCATGCTCATCACTCTTACTGAACCAAAAAGATCCATATGCAGTAATTGCAAGCAGGCAGTGGACTTTGGTTCTTCTATTGGAGGGAATGATACTTTATGTTGCTTTGCTTTTAAACAAGCAGAGCAGCTATCATCCCATTTGAACTCCTTTAATGGCAGACCTCTCACTAAGCCATGAAGGATCAGCTGGTTCATCTTTCTAAGATTCACATGACCAAGCCTTTTGTGCCAAAGCTCAGATTCCTGAGGAGAGGCCTTGGAGAACAAACATGGATGGCCTTTTAGATCAATTTTCTTTGATAAGTCTAAGGCATATACTCTTCCAATCCTGTTGGCATTCAGGAGAGTATGTTCATCCAATATCTTGTCAATCATATTCAAAACATTGAAAGACAGAATTCGAAAGTTCTGACTGGTGAAAAGTGCAACATTCCCTTTATCACACATTTGACTGACACTCAACAAATTGTACTTGAGATTCTCCACATGGTTGACATCATCAAACCTTATTCCACCATTTGAAACAAAGCCTTTACCGATGATGTAACCCTTAGCATCATTACCAAAAGATACAAATCCCTTCTTACCTTGAGAGTAGTCATGAAGAATAATCTGCTCCCAGTCATATGCATAGATCCTCCACTGTCCACATACCAGATGCTTCTATGGCATGTTGAAGAACCCTGCATATATCATAACAACTAGTTAGCTTTTGAGACCCAAACCTTTTTGGTTGTGGGTCTGTTCTCATCAACAGCTTTTATACTAACTGATTTGTCATGATTAACAACCTTTGAAGATGGAGATGGTGCTAAAAAGGATTCCTTTGATTTTGGCTTAGTTTTCCTTTTCAGTGGTTTAATCACAGGTACATCTATTTGGTTAACTCTCCCCAACAAATGTTGAACCATCATAACAAGTTGTGTCTAATTGGTTGTTAAAGCTTTCTGTTCAGTAGACACATCAGTTCTGTTTTTGAATGGTTCCTGTGAGACATCATGTCCTCATTTTTGAAAGACACAGACTTAGTCTGTTGTTTTGATACTCTTTGAGGATTAGTTTCAGCTGTTTTATGATAACCTCTTTCTTCTGTTTATATTTTTGTGAAGACTTTGGTTATCAGGTTGAGATGTTTGTGGCACAAACTTGGTTTCAAATTCATCTTTCATTTATTAATTTTCTTTTTAATGATTTTATCCTTGTTAAATTTGGAACCCTTTCTGTACCAACATTCATCAGTGAGATGATTGAATAGACCACATATTTCACATGGCTTTTTCTTCATCTCTATTGATCAGCTGCTAAAGAAGATGAAACTACTGAAGGTGTGTTCTTCAGTACTTTCTTCCTCTCAGTAATTATGTGAAGTTCTGAAGGATTTGTAACAACTGAAGACTTATTCTTCAGAGATTTCTATCAGTACATTTACATTTCCTCATAGATTCTTCAGCAGTTGTCAAACCATGTTTGGTTCGATTTGGCTTAAAATGTTCTTCAGGTGTTGTTACTTGCTCTTCAGTACTTTGAATACCTTTTGAGACAACACCTGAAGTACTCAGCTTTTCTTTGATCATGTGTTCATCAGCAGTAGGACCATCAGCAGACTGATTAGCTGAGGTACTATTACTGACTTCATCCTCTGATTGTACATTATCACTTGAGGATGAGACACATGATGATGTGGTTTGGGAATTGATTTCACCTTCAGATTTTACTGCTGTCTTGGGAGTAAAATCTGTAGGAGGTTTAGTGTGATTATATCCAATCCCAATCTTCACATTTGAAGCAGTTTGCTTACTGAGAAGCATTTCAAACCCCTTGGAAGATGTTACCTAGTGTTCACACTCCACTTGAGTAGCTGCAAGTGTTTCTTTGAGACACTTGTGATTTTCTAAAATGACCTCTACCTTAGCCCTTTCATGAGTGATTTGGCATTTTAATTTGTAAATTTCATCATCTTTTTCTTTTAAAACAAACTCAAACTCAACTTTTCTTTTGGAAATCACTTTCTCTAGGTCAAGATTTTGATTAATTAAAGCTACATTTGCTTCTCTAATTGAGGCAAAAGTAGCTATGCATGACTCAAAACACAACTTGGCCTTAGCCTCAGAAAATACTTGTGGTACCTGTGATGATGAAGCATTTGAGTTTGAACCACCAGTAGACTCCAGGGCCATAAGAGCAAGATTTCCAAAAGGATTTTCACCACTATGTTGACCAGCACCAGAAAACATTTGTTCAGAATAACCAGAAAGATCATCTGGTAAACTACTCCAGTCAACAACACCAGGAGTAAAAAAGCTTTGATGTGATTGAGATTGAGATTGAGATTGTTGGCTTGATTGAGATGGTGGAGGCTCAGGTAGGGCATGTGATTGTTGAGCTATGGGTACAGGAACCTGATTGGACTGTGGCAAGTAAAAATAGGGATAAGGATATGGCATTTGACCTTGAGGAACAAAATATGCAGGAGATGATTGATTTTGTGAATGATGACCAGAACTGGTAGAATGTTGCCCTTTGTTTTGTGAATTATTGCTTGAAAGGTCACAAAGGGTGCAGAAGAGTTAGATCCAAATGATCTACACTCTCTTGCAAAATGTCCAAGTCTATGGCACTTGTGACACCTCAACTTGCTCTTCTCAAAACCAACTTTGGTTTTTCCAGAGAGACCAGGGAATTTTCTACGTGTCCTTTTGTAAAATTTTTGAGATCTGATATTAACTAATGCCATTTGGCTCAAAATATCCATCTCTTCTAAATCATCATCAACAATTCCTTTCAAATCATCCATCAAAAAGCAGAGATTGTCACTATTACATCCTGAATTACAATCAATACCAGCAAAAGCATGATCTCCACTGTTTGAAGAGAAATCAATATGCTCATCATAGGAACTTTCAGATGTAGCATATTCTTACCCATGACCAACCAGAGTAGTATTCCCTGGTACAAAATCATTAGTGAGCTTCCCAGATGAAGTCAATTTTCTTTTTTGTTCTATCTCTCTTTCAAATGTTACTAGTTTCCCATGAAGTTGGGTGAGAGATAGATTATCTAGATTTGCACTGGAGCATAGGTAAATGGTATATGTGTCCCATCTCTCAGGCAGGGATCTGAGAAATCTGTTGTTCATCTGACTATTTATATATTCATGTTTTACCATTTTCAACTCAGATATCAAACAAGAGAATCGCTCAAACTGTTGAGTCAGTGACTCACCCTTTCTATGAGAGAATGTCTCATATTGCTGGGCAAGGATTTCTCTATTGTTTGCTAAGACCTCATCAGTCCTCCAAATTGTTCTTTCAGAGCAACCCAGAGGTCATGAGCAGATTCATGATGCATAAGTCCAGAATAGATTTCATTAGGCAGTGCCATGGTCAGAACTCCATGGGCTTTAGCATCAATTTCAAACAGTTTCAGATCTTCATCTGAATATTGCTCTTTCTTCTTCGGAATCATTTCATTGGTTTCCGGATTACTCACCATAGGCTTATATGGTCCATGAACCACAGATTTCCAACAACCTGAACTATTAACAGACAGGTGATGGAGCATTCGTCATTGCAATATGTTGTACTCACTCCTAACAAGTATTGGAGGCTTTGTTGAGGAGCCAGTATTATGAGGATCATTGATTGATGCAGCCATTTTCACCAATTCAAACAGGTTCAATAAGATTTTAACAGATCTAACTCAAAACTCAACAACACAGTTTGAAACAAGAAGAATCTCAAATTGATTCACAGGAAGAAACTATAAACATACTCTATAACCAATTCTTGCAAATTTGCTAATTCGATCAAACTAAGATATCAAAAGAACAGTTTCAATGATCAATTGTTAAATCGATCAATGATTAACCTGCTTTGATACCATTTGATGGGATCGAGATCTAGTTTGATCAATTAGATTAGGATTTGCAGTGGAATAGCACACGAATTAGACGAAATTCTAGCAAGAATAATATGAATATTAATCAAACTGTAACGGTATAGAGAGAGAGTTTTTGATGGGTTTGATAGAACACAAAATAAACAAGTTTAACCTTTTAAACTTTCTGAAAAACGCAGCGGAAGTATAGCATAATAACATGTTTATAAACTGAAAATTTCATGTTCTTAATGATGTTTTAAGATGGAAAAAACAAACCCAAATCAAAAGGATCTTTATATGTGAATGAACAAGCTATGAACATATGTTAAACTACATAAAATCACAGCTTCAATGAGCTGTGATAACTACCTTATTCAGCAGAAAAACGACCAAAGAAAGGGAGATTTTGGATGCTAAAATCGATCAAGACTTCAAGTGTAGAGTCCTCAAGCTTGTATACCCAAAGCCCTTTGCTAAACACCTTCTTGTTAGGAAGAACACTACACCAAAATCACTCCAAAACTCCTCCAATACTGCTGCTTGGCCAAAAGTTTAGAGAGAGAGTGAGGAGTTTTTGGTCTATTGCATGTGAAGAGATTGGATGGAGATCAAGGAAATCAAGACTTGTTAATGTGTGTGGTGTTCAAGGCAAAAGGTCCAATAATAAAACAAAGGGGGCGGCTGAAAGTTTTGATCCAAAAGGGTTTCCACCTTTTTTTAAATTGAACACATACACACAAGTTAATGGTCTTGTAACTAGACATACAATTAACCATTTATTGTATGTACAAGTTATATAACTTATACAATTAATCATTTAACTTATAAGTTATAATCTCTCATTATTATTTGGTGTCATCTAACCAATTTAAATAACACATCAAATAATATATTGAACAAATCCTAATAAGTTGTTCCCTCTCATATGCAACTTATTTAGAAAACCCATTTTCTAAATTGGTGTAAATATTTAATTGCATGATCATATCATCAATTGAATATTAATTGGTGTTTGCTAAGCTTGTTATTGGGTATAACCCGACATGGATCATAACGTACTAACCGCATCAATATTCTACGTGTCTTGGGCATATAGAATGCTACAATGTCCCCCTTGCCCAAGATTCATAGAACATTGATGCAAGCAGTAAATATCGCCTAACAACGGTTTACTACCCTTAATACGCATGAATTATGGCCATTCAATAATAATTCCATTTAAGTATCCAACTTGAAATGATTTAGGTGAATTAATCATCTATCCTTTTGTTATTGATGTCATGTTAAATCCAAGACACAGAATGATAATTCCTTGTTGATTTAACTTAATCAGGCCTTAGACATCTAACTCTCAACCAGTAAGAGGAACAAATTCCATCTTGACCACATACGTTTTTCACAAACACCTCGTGTCATACCTGAACATACCCTTATGTACTGTCCACTATTTCAGGACAGTGAAGAATAAGCTCAACGTATAACACATGGTGAATATCAAAATCCAATATGTGTCTCGGGTCTGAGGATACCAAATGATATTCGGCTTTACTCAATTTACTTATGATCAATCAATAAGATTCCATGTAGTAAAATTTGAGATGCGGGTTAGTCCATATTTGTATCCCACAAATATCTATGAACCTTGGTAGCAACCCATTGCTCTGTATTCATCCTTATGAATATCAACCAATCCAAGTTCATAATGGTCTTATCCTTAATACTTGTTCCCACAAGTCTGAACGACTACGGACATTTAGAGTAAACAATTTAGTCATGGATTAAACATGCTAAATTGGAACATTAATTGAAACATTATAATCAAATAATTTTATTCAAATAATAAAGAGTTCCGTATATCCGAATACAAAATTTATAGATCAAATCCAATCACTAGAATATCGAAGTCCCATGGCACAAGTATGACCTTCATGCTTTGCCTTTTCAAGGAGCTTCGTGAGAGGATCCGCAATGTTTTGATCCGTGTGAACTTTGCGAATACATATCTTTCCTTTTTCAACTTCATCTCGTATGTAGTTGAATCTTCGCTCAATGTGCCTAGTCTTTTGATGAGTACGGGGTTCCTTGATTTGAGCAATCGCACCCTCGTTGTCACAAAAGATCTCTAGGGGTCCTAAATGGAAGGGACAACCCCTATATCGGCAATGAACTTCTTCAACCATGCAGCTTCTTGAGCTGCCAATGAGGCGGCGACGTATTCTGATTCTGTAGTTGATAGAGCCACCACATCCTACTTGGAGCTCTTCCAAGAGACCGCTCCTCCATTCAGAATGAAAATGTATCCCGATTGTGATCATGAATCGTCACGATCGGTTTGGAAACTCGCATCCGTGTAACCTTTTACAACGAGTTCCTCATCACCGGATCCATAGATTAAGAACATATCTCTTGTCCTCCTTAGGTACTTAAGTATGTTCTTAACAGCCATCCAATGACTGTTTCCAGGATTTTGCTGGTAATGGCTTGTCGTGCTTAAGGCGCATGACACGTCCGGTCGAGTGCATATCATCGCATACATGATGGATCCAATAGCAGATGCGTATGGAATTGCCTTCATTTTATCTTGCTCATCCTTTGAGCTTGGACATTGAGTCGTACTCAATATCGTTCCTCTTTGAATAGGTACGGTACCTTTCTTAGAGTTCTCCATCTTGAACCTTTTCAAGATTTTATCAATATATGCACTTTGATTTAAACCAATCAACCGCCTTGATCTATCCCTATAGATCTTTATTCCCAGAATATAGGCGGCTTCACCAAGATCCTTAATGGAAAAACAACATCCAAGCTAGGTTTTTACACCTTCCAAGGTTGGAATGTCATTTCCAAATAGTAGTATGTCATCAACATACATACTAGGAAAGTTACTGTGCTCCCACTAGCCTTCTTATACACACAAGCCTCATCAGCGTTTTTGATGAAGCCAATTTCTTTACCTCCTCATCAAAACGGTGATTCCAGCTTCACAATGCTTGTTTTAATCCATAGATTGATTTCTTTAACTTGCATACTTTATTAGGATGTTTTGGATCGACAAAACCTTCAGGCTGAACCATATAGACATCTTCCTCAAGATATCCATTTAGGAAAGCGGTTTTGACATCCATTTGTCAAATCCCATAATCGTAATGAGCAGCTATGGCAAACAGTATCCTTATAGACTTTAGCATCGCAACAGGTGAGAAGGTTTATCATAATCAACCCCTTGAGTTTGAGTGAAACCCTTTGATACAAGTCTAGCTTTATAAGTATCCAAGTTTCCATGCATATCGGTTTTCTTCCTGAAAACCCACTTACTTCCAACTATCTTGGAATTAAGAGGTGGTACAACAAGTTCCCAAACTTGATTATCATACATGGATTGCATCTCAACGTTCATGGCTTCAAGCCATTTGTCACAATCCGAATTGGACACTGCATTATGGTATGTGGTTGGTTCATCTGAATCTATCACATAGCATCCATCCATGAAAAATCCATATCTTTCAGGTGGATTACTAGTTCTACCACTTCTCCGAATGTCCTGTGTGTATTGATCAACCCCTTGATCCTCCTCAACATCCTCATGTTGAGTGCTGGTTTCAACCAAACGTGCATCGGGTTGTGGTTTTTGATCTTCCTCAAGATCCACTGTTCTACTGCTAGCTCCTTCCATAACGAACTTTGCTTCTAAGAACTCACCCTTTCTGGCAACAAACACCTTTTTGTTCCAGTGGATCATAGAAATAATATCCCATAGAATCTCTAGGATATCAAACAAAGATACACTTGGTGGATTGGACTTCTAATTTGTTTGGGGTGGGAGTCTTACATAAGCCTCACAACCCCAGACCCTTAAGTATCATAGGGATGGAACTCTTCCATGCCATATCCAAAAGGTGTCCTCTCCACCTTTTTGGTTGGGGCCATATTTAGAATACGGGCCACGGAGAGCATAGCGAAACCCCAAAATGATAGAGGTAATGTGCTTTTAGCCATCATAGATCGAACCATATCCAATAAGGTTCGATTTCTCCTTTCAGACACACCATTATGTTGTGGTGTTCCAGGTGGAGTGAGTTGTGAGACAATCCCACAACTCCTAAGATGATCTTGAAAAACATCACTTAGGTATTCACCTCCTCTATCGGTACGGAGAACTTTAATTGACTTGTTGAGTTGATTTTCTACTCATTCTTGAAGATTTTGAACATTTCAAAAGCTTCATCTTTGTGCCTTAGTAAGTACACATACCCATAGCGACTATAATCGTTGATAAAGGTAATGAAGTATCTTTCACCATTCCTAGTCATTGGTTTAAAAGGACCACATACAACCGAATGTATGATTCCTAATAAATCTTTTGCCCTTTCGTTAGTTCCACTAAAGGGTTCCTTAGTAATTTTTCCTTGTAAACAAGATTCACAAACATCAAATGAATCACATTCATTTGTTTTCAAAAGACCCTTCTTTTGAAGTGTTTGTATGCGTTTCTTGTTTATATGACCAAGACGACAATGCCAAAGATAGGTATCATTCAAATCCAATTTGAGTTTCTTGGTGATAGTTTGGTACAATGTACTACTTAAGGTATTTTCATGAACCAATTCATAAATCCCATTGATGGGAATAGCTTTAAAATAGAACACATCATTTAAAGAAACATGAATATCATTTTCAACAAAAGATAATACATAATCATAATGTCTTAATTGGGATACAGAAATAATGTTCCTAGTCAAACTAGGAGCATACAAAACATTCTTCAAAATAATATCCAAGCCACTTGGAAGTTTTAGGATGTAGTCCCCATGAGCTTCAACTAAGACTTTAGTTCCATTGCCCATGAAGAGGCTTACATCCCCTTGATTGAAGTCCCTACTTCTTGTGAACCCCTGTAACAAATTGCAAATATGAGTTCCACACCCGGTATCTAATACCCATGTGTTTGAAGATGTAACATTAAGATCAATATAAATCATGTATGTTGTACCTGAGGTCTGCCCGGCATCCCTCTTTGCTTTCAACTCTTGGAGATGGATGGGACAATTCCTTGCCCAATATCCAATCTCCCCACACTTGAAGCATGGGTCATTAGTAGCAACCTTTTGCTTCTTCTCTTGTGGTTTGGGTGGTACCCTTACCACCCCTTTCCCCTTTCCCCAAACGAGTCCCTTACCCTTGGAAACCTTTGCCTTGGGTGCGAGATAAGGCCTTTTCTTGTTCCCACCTTCATTGATGGTGAGAACGGGTAAAACCCTTTTACCCATGGCTACCTCGGCCGTTTTGAGCATTGAGTGAAGCTCACCAATGCTTTTGTCCCAAGCATTCATGCTGTAGTTCAACACGAATGTCTCGAACTTCTTGGTAAGGCCATTAAGGATCAAATCCGTGGCCAATTCCTTCGAGATAGGACAATTAAGCCTCTCGAGGCGGTCAATATGACTTTCCATCTTAAGTACATAATATGAAACAGATTGGTTGTCGTCCATACGACATGCATGGAGTGCTCGAACCATTTCGAATCGCTCAACCCTTGCTTGCTGTTGGAACGTTTCCTTTAGCTGGGTTATCATGTCGTAAGCTCCGTGATGTTCATACTCCTTTTGGAGATCCGGAGTCATGCTCGCTAGCATGAGACAAGACACTTGTACAGAGTCCTCAGTGTACTTAAGCCAATCGTTGTAAGCCTCCTCATCATCCTCAGTAGGTTGATCGGGGATAGGGTCGTCTAAAACATATGATCTTCTCTCTTGCTTGAGTATGATTCTCAAGTTTTGATACCAATCAATAAAGTTGTTATGATTTAGACGTTCGTTTTGGAGGATCGCTCGTAATGATTGGTTGGACGCGGATGAGTTATCATGATTGTCATTATTTGTGGCCATCTACAAAATTTAACAAAGATCTATTTTAGTATTTTCGATATTGCCAATTTTTAATAATTAATGCCTTTTAAGGTCATTTTTATATTAAAATCTAGATCCCAACATTACATTTAAATTGTGGTTAGGTGACCTTTATCCCACGATTTAAATTAATAAGGTGGTCAACGTTTGACGATTGCAACCATTTGCAACTTCTAGAAATATGGGATCGACTTGAAACATCATATGTAAAGTCGGCATGTTAATCCCATCAACACCATTTGGAAACCACACCGTAGCTGATCCATTTGACATGGTTTGCTAATCAAGATACCCTACTTACACCTACGTGTGAATTTTCCAAAATAAGTGGTTAGGTGACCTTTATCCCACAAATAAGGCATTCTCACCTCAAATCGCAAGTTCCCTCAAAATGGTTAGGTGACCTTTATCCCACTAAGAGTTCCCAAGTGACTCAAGTTTTGTGTAAAAGGACGGTGTTGATCTTGTTTAAAATTTTAGAGATTTCATAATACAAGTTTTAGAAAACTCTATGTACTTGTATTTGCATGCTTTCAAATACAAGGTACCCTATGGTCCTTTGATTAGAACCAATTTTAATCTTTAAAATCATTAAACCATTTTAATAACCTTCTATTACTTTTAATGATTAAGAACTACCAATTATCAGCTTGTAATGTTTTGTTAATGAGTTTGTAATGTATGACAAAATATCAACCAAACAATCAAACAAGCATAAACATACAAACATGAGTGCATAACCACAGCCACTAAGTTGACAACACTTGTTTGCCATCACAAGTGTCATCATAAGGTCTTTCCTAAGGGTTGGTAATGACACATTATATTTGTCCATGGACTCCCACTTGAATCCATATCCAAATACTTCAAGGTCCATGTTTTTGATGTCCATCTTTGGGTCTTGATCTTGTGCATCTTCCTTTTACAAAATTGTATCCTAATACATTTTTTCTAATAAAAGAAATGCATCTAATCTATTAATTACATAACCAAATGAACAATTAATTACAACCCAAATAATAAACATAAAAATTACAACCCAATTGAATGAATAAAAACCAACCATTCCAATCATCCAAATTAAAAGGCCAAAGGCTAGGTTATGCACACTAACATCCGATGATCATATCATTCAAACATATAATGAAACCCCACTTAAAACCACCAAATTTCAGCCAACATAAACTGAAATTTTGGGTTTTGAACATTGTCCAAACAATCAACATTTCATAATATATATCTTTCAAGGTCTAATCACTAGCATGTGTGATATGACATTGAAAGTTTGGGGAATCATTCATACAAAATATAGCAGCCCAAAATCAGCCTATAATAAGTTGATAATACTCCTTTAAAACCGATTTTAAAGACTAAGAACAAGAAAGTTATCCACATAACCGGGTCTTGATGCCATTGATGGGTTTGATAGAACACAAAATAAACAAGTTTAACCTTTTAAACTTTTTGAAAAACACAGCGGAAGTATAGCATTATAACATGTTTATAAACTGAAAATTTCATGTTCTTAATGATGTTTTAAGATGGAAAAAACAAACCCAAATCAAAAGGATCTTTAATATGTGAATGAACAAGCTATGAACATATGTTAAACTACATAAAATCACAGCTTCAATGAGCTGTGATAACTACCTTATTCAGCAGAAAAACGACCAAAGAAAGGGAGATTTTGGATGCTAAAATCGATCAAGACTTCAAGTGTAGAGGTCCTCAAGCTTGTATACCCAAAGCCCTTTGCTAAACACCTTCTTGTTAGGAAGAACACAACACCAAAATCACTCCAAAACTCCTCCAATACTGCTGCTTGGCCAAAACTTTAGAGAGAGAGTGAGGAGTTTTTGGTCTATTGCATGTGAAGAGATTGGATGGAGATCAAGGAAATCAAGACTTGTTAATGTGTGTGGTGTTCAAGGCAAAAGGTCCAATAATAAAACAAAGGGGGCGGCTGAAAGTTTTGATCCAAAAGGGTTTCCACCTTTTTTTTAAATTGAACACATACACACAAGTTTAATGGTCTTGTAACTAGACATACAATTAACCATTTAATTGTATGTACAAGTTATATAACTTATACAATTAATCATTTAACTTATAAGTTATAATCTCTCATTATTATTTGGTGTCATCCAACCAATTTAAATAACACATCAAATAATATTATTGAACAAAATATCCTAATAAGTTGTTCCCTCTCATATGCAACTTAAGAAAACCTATTTTCTAAATTGGTGTAAATATTTAATTGTATGATCATATCATCAATTGAATATTAATTGGTGTTTGCTAAGCTTGTTATTGGGTATAACCCGACTTGGATCATAACGTACTAACCGCATCAATATTCTACGTGTCTTGGGCATATAGAATCCTACATTTTCTACAAAAAGAATGTTTTCATTCATGCACAAACTTCCCATGGAGGGAAATTAGGTCAACATTCCTTTTATAAGGAATGTGACATCAGCTGACGTCACATGATAGTGACATCAAACTGATTTATACAAACAACTGAAATTAAACTAAACTACTGAAGATGTCCACAACAACTGTGGACACCTTCATTAAAAGCTAAGTATAAACTAACATTACAACTACTAAAGTTATAACATCTGAAGTATAAGAACTTCAGATGTTTTACATAACATAAAACTACTGATTACAAACTATTGAAATGTAAACCCACACAACTACTAAAGAGAACTACTTCAGCTGTTGTGACCATTCTGAGAACTTGATCTTCAGACATTGTCTTCAGACTTTGTCTTCAGACTTTGTCTTCAGCAGTTGTCTTCAGACTTTGTCTTCAGACGTTGTCTTCAGACTTTGTCTTCAGACTTTTTCTTCAGCTGTTGTAGATCACTTCAGTTGTTTTGATGTCTGTGGGACTTACAGGTTTTTCTGATCTGGCTCATTGGTTCTTTTGGTCCAACAACAGTCCAGACCAAACTACACTGACAAAGCTACCCAAAATGACAAGCCAAAGCAGAAAGCTATAGTTACTATTGAAAAAGGAGGACTTGGATGGAGCTTTCAGTTGGAAGATGCTTCTCCAAACCAAGCCCTGATGGCAGATCATGATGAAGCCAATGTATTAAAACATCTCTGTACCACTGAATGCATTGCTAAAGTTAACAGATACAGTTCCTACAACCTAGAAATAAGATCTGATCTTGAGTCTTTAAACATTTTAAAAGCTGATTTTAGAAAGTCTGAATGTGATTATAAACTAAAGATAGAGGACTTAGAGAAAACCATTTCAGTTCTAAAACATGAGCATACAAATTATAAGACTCAGATCAAGGATCTCATGACTAAGCTGACTGAGTGCCAGGCTGAGCTTGTGATCGGCAAAGCCAGGGTAGAAAAGTGTGTTCTTAAAGAAGATACCTTCAAGAACATGATATCCTCATCCCTACACAACAAGGTGTGTTATCAAAACAAGTAGGGACTAGGCTATAACGAGATAGCTCATCCACACATAATCTTGTTTGTAAGATCACCTGGGTGCGGAACTAGAGAAGATGAGCTTCCTCTCATAGACCCTTTGAATGAAGAGGATGAAGAAGTGATAGTGAAGAATTTCTCTGAGAAGAGTGAAGAAGAGGAATCTAAGAAGGGTCACTATCCTTCTGAGGGGAAGAAGAAGATTGTCATGACCAAGTCTATGAGGAAAACTTGATTAGAAAGAGCAAAAGAAAAGCTAGGAAGGCTCAAGAGATCAAGGCCACTTTTGATTCTAAGCAGAAACAAGTTTTTGTCTCTGCAGGATTTGAAGTGGTGAAGACTGAAGACATCAACCTAAACTCTTTTGCTAAGAGTTCTGGTTCATGTTCAAATTATCTCAGCACCAAGAAGAAGGTTTATTTGTTGTGTACCACTGTTACACAACCTGGACTATCCAACTCCAAGAACAGTTCTCACCCCAAACGGATTGTCTCAACATTTGCAAAGATGAAGGTGGAGAAGGGATGTGATCAAAATCAGTCTTGCTCTTAGTAGAAAGCTCTTTGGAATAAGAAGATAGAATGTGTCATGTGTGAAAGTACCTCTCATCTTGCTAAGGATTGTCCATAGAATCCAAAAGGTACTCTTCATATGACCAAGAAAAAGACTTCCAAGAGTTCCAAAAATATTATAGCTTCAGAAGGAAAATTTGTTTCCTTCGGCAGCTCCAAAATGAAGAAGCAGGCAAGTGGAAAATTGCCTTTGGAAGAAAATTTGGTGTCGGAAGAAAGGAATACTTCCGAAGCATTGAAGTCTGCTACAGTGTCTGTAGAATCTTTCGATGGTCCAGTCATCAAAACTTCCAAAGTCTCAAAAGCTTTCGAAGTGTTAAAGGTCAAGTCCAAACTTCCAAAGGTGGTGTGGAAGTCTAAGAAAGACCAAGTGACTGAAAGTTGTCCATTAACAACAGCTTAAGATCCTCAAAGCACAACTATAGGATTTATTACTGTTGCATTATCATCTACTTCTTTTACTGAGCCCAAGACAAGTAAGGCTTGGGTTTCCAAATGTAACTAATCATTTTCATTATGCAGGAACTGCTCAAGACAAACAAAACTATCTAGATCATTGACAGTGGATGTTCCAAGCACATGACAGGCAATAGGTCACTACTCCAGAACTTTGAAAGGATTGATGGAGGGCAAGTTGCTTTTGGAGGAGATGAAGGTGGTCACATTTCTGGAAGGGGTAAGGTTACAAATGGTAAGCTCAACATTGAAAAGGTAAACTTTATCAAGGAGCTTGGGTACAATCTTTGAGTGTATCCTAATTTTGTGATTAGAGTCATAACATGCTTTTTACTAAGCATGAGTGCATTGCTATCAAGCCAGGGTGGTCATTCCTCATGAGCAAATTCTGCCTAGAGCCCCCAGGAAAGAGAACATGTACAAGATGGACTTGTAAGAGATATCTCCCTCTCGAGAAGTTTCATGTTTTCTATCTAAAGCAAATAGTGATGAGTCTTTCCTATGGCATAAAAAGAATGTGCCATGTAAACTTTAAGAACATGAATGAACTTATTAAGAATGATTTGGTAACTGGAATGCCAAAGAAAGAGTTTACAACTAATGATCATTGTGTTCCATGCCTGAAAGGGAAGCAACACAAGGTATCTCATAAGCCTAAGTAAAGAAACTCCATCACTACACCCCTACACTTGTTACATATGGATCTCTTTGGCCCCACCAGTGTAATAAGTCTAGGAAGGACCTCTTATTGTTTGGTGATCACAAATGACTTTACAAGATTCACTTGGGTGTTCTTCCTTAAAACTAAGGATGAGACCCCTGAGATTCTGAAGAATTTCATTCTAAAGATTGAGAATCAATCTAATCACAAGGTCAAAACCATAAGATGTGATCAGGGAACTGAATTCAAGAACCAAATCCTTGATACATTTTGTGATGAAAAGGGTATTATAAGACAATACAATGCTCCCAGGACTCCTCAGCATAATGGTGTTGCTGAGAGGAGAAACAGAACATTATTTGAAGCTGCAAGAATCATGCTGTCCGACTCTAAGCTGCCCATCACCTTTTGGGTAGAGGCAGTCAACACTGCCTGCTATGTGCAGAACAGAGCTTAAGTGGTTAAGACTCAGGGCAAGACTTCTTATAAACATTGGTACAAGAGGAAACCTTTCATTGGTTTTCTCAAGTCATTTGGAAGTCCTTGGACCATCTTGAATACCAAAGATCAAATTGCCAAATTTGCTGAGAAAGCAGATGATGGACACTTCATTGGATACTCTTCTCAAGCTAAAGCTTACATAGTATCCAATCTTAGAACTAATAATTGTTTAGAAGTTAGCCAATGTGACTTTCATTGAACACACATCCTATGTGTCTAGTTCTGGTCCTGATTGGCTGTTTGATTTTCATTTAGTTACCAACTATTTTAACAAATATTGTGAGAATGTTTTAGGATCTACTGACTGGGTAAGTAATATTGAGATTCTTACAAAGAATCAAATATGGTAATCAAGTCAATGATTGAGTGGCGGAATCAAACAATCAAAGAACATTCAATGCAAGAAAAATTACTCATAAATGCTTTTGTATTATATATATGAAAGTTGATTGATTACAGAGAATAAATGACAACAAAATTATCTATCTACCGGCTGTCACCTCATGTACGAGGTCATCTATTCTATTTATAGGCAGACAAGATGCCTTTTACAAAATGACTAAACTACCCCTCAACTATTACATTAGAACTAGTCTAAGTCTTCATCCGCATCTTTGCATGTTCATCCGCATTAACAAATACGGATGAGTTAACTTGTTCAGAATTTCTTCACTTGATCATCCGCATTAGTATGTTGGTCATCCACATTGGTTAATGTAGATGAACAAATACGTATGCGCATTTGTTCGGTCATCCGCAGTTGTCAAATGCGGATGGGCAAAGTCTTGTCCGCATTGTTTCTTGGTCTTCCGTATTTGTCAATGTGGAAGAACAAATACTTGTCCATATTTGTTTTATGTCTTCCGAATTGACAAATACGGAAGACAACACTTGGTTTTTCTATGCAAGATCTTCATCCGTATTTATGCTTGGACTTGTGGGATTCTAGCAAAGCAATCATCAAATCACTCGGGGAATTGGCATGTATGATCCTTTCAGGGTGCAACAATACTCCCCCTAAGGATTATACAGCCTATGTTCTTCAATGTTTGGGAGGTGATTGATGTTGTGAAGATTCAGCTGGGTCTTGTGGAGGAAGCAAAAAATGCAGCTTTTGTTGGATCCAGAATAGCTTTGTGCAGGATCGTTGAAGAGTAATAGTTACAACACAACAACACAAAGAGGAGATTAACTAAACTTTAATCAAACAGTATACTGGATTAACCAAGATAAGATACTAAGAACACAAGTAATGCATGAGACAGAACACAAAGAACACAAGTATTTGGTTTTCAAAAATGGAGTATATTGCCTTCTCTATGTTCTATTACAAGTGTTACAAAAGCATATTCTAAAGATACAAGAACATAAGATACTTATACTACATCCTACAACCGACTATACTTTGAAAGCCAGCTGGATACAATTGACTAGACAAAAACAAAATCAATTGTAGAGTCAAAAGGCAGATTGCCTTTTGACTTGTGACTATGACATGCCATAGCTCACATCCTTATCTATTACAAAAAGGATAAAGTACATAAAGTAGAAAGTTACAGACTTAAGACCTCAATGTACAGTTACCAAAAGCATGGACCTTTTCACCAACTCATGTAAGTTGGTGACTTGCAGAGGTGCAACGGAAAGGTGTCCAGCTTTATGGAATAGTGCATTAGATAAAGCATGTTACTAAAAGTCTTCGGAAGAAATCTGTCTTCAAGAGTTAAAGCTTCGAAAGACTTTGTCTCTGAGGCTTCAGAAGACTTCATGTTTGGCTTTGGAAGATATTGGTCTTGGCTTTGGAAGATTTCACACTTAGAGTATTTTTCTGTTTTATGTGTGAAACTTCCTAAGCTTCTCCTTTAATGCACTTGTGCAGCATGCAGGAAAGACTTAAGATGTTTAGGTTGCATCAGCCTCTTCATTAATCTCTAAAAACTCCCCCTAGGCTGATGCTACCAAAACACTTTGAAAACTTCAGATATTAACAGTCCTCATTAGGATGATCACCATTCCTTTCTTCATAAGATGAACAGGATCCTTCAGGCTGTCAAAGTGTCTTCTCATGTCAAAGAGGTCATGCAGAGGCAACTGAAACATATCTTGCCATGTATAAATATCTTTAATGCCTTGATCTCTAATAACATGCCATCTTTCTGGATTTGTGGTGTATCTCCAAGACAAGATGGATCTTCCTATTTCTAGAGGAGCTATTTGAATTGGAATTGGTGTATCTTCCTCTGGTTACACATCCTTAGGCTGTTTTGATTCATCCTGAGGTTTAGAAGAGGATGCAGGATTCTTCTTCTTCTTAGGCTTTGGTCTAGAAGCCATCCTCTTCTTTCTCTTTCTAAATTTTAACTAAGAAGACTGGCCTACAGCACCAGATTGATCTTCACTATCTTTCTCAGTTGAGACTTCCTCTCTCTCAGACTTAGAAGGAGAGGGAGGTTCACCCTGCTGTGGATTAGAAGATGAAGCTTGCTGAGTTTCAGTAGGAGGTCCAGTTGTGTTGTCTCTAGTTGTTCAACCTTAACCTCCACTTCAAGTGGAGCCTGACTTGGAGTGGAGTGTAAGTCAATGAGCTCTCTACTCTTAATCTTCTGCTTGAATACCCTGATATGCTCATCCATAGTGGATAGAGACATGGGTCCAAGTCTCCTTCCAGAGAATCCATACAGCTTCAAGAAGCTCATCATCCTCTGCCTATCAGCAGACTTCTTCATGCTCTTTTGGATGATGGCTCTTGATTTTGCAGCTTCTTCCCTTAGCTTCTTCTTAGTTGTCTTTCTATCCTTGACTAACTCAAGCTCAAGTTGTTTTATGTACTCAAACTCAACATAGTCATAGGACAAGGGAAGGAGTGCATCTGCCTGATAGAAGCTTGTGGCACTCAGGTAGTTAATCATCTTGATTCTGTCTTCTTCTTTATCTACCTGAGGTTCTTGTTGAACCACATCCTCTTGTTCTGGACTTTCTTGAACTAGGGAGAGGGTAGGCATACCTTTGTACAGTCTTTTTCTTTTTCTCTCTTCTTTGACTTGTACTAGAAGTTCTGCATCTTTTGCCTCCTTCTTCTCTCTTGACCTTTCCAGGTCAACCAGTTCATTCAACTCATCCAAGGGAAGAGAAATGACAATATCTATGTCATAGTTCCTAGTCTGCAGATAGTTAATCCTGACTGCCCTTAACTTATCATTTTGAGTATCTGGTCTGGGGGCAGCCCTCATTGTAGACTCCATGAGTCTTGAAGACTCAGTAGAGGAACTTTCTCCCCTTAGCCTCCTTTTCCTCTCTCTCTCCTCCTCCTCAATTTCCTCAGATGACATCTTTCTTTTCCCTTTGTCACTCACAGACCTTTGTGACTCAGGGTGGAGAGAGCTTTGGCCTTCATTGCTTGTTGCAGCATCTGAGCTCAGGCTAGAGAGAGGTTGAGAAGCACCCTCACCAGTAGGTGTCTCAGAAGGAATGTGGATCTCTGCAACAGTTGGAGATGATGAGACAGGGCTCTCAGGTTCTGTCACTGGGCCTTCAGTCAAGGTTTCCCCTATGAAGCTAATCTTAGGGTCTGCCTCAACATCCAGTTGACCGATGACATTGCCTGATTGTCTAAGTCTCCTTCTTAAGCTGAACTCTGCAGTCATCCTATCTTGGATTCTTTTAGCCAGTCTGTCAGCTTGTCTTGATTGGCTTGGGTTGACAAGTGGCATGTTGACTATATCCATACCTTCATAGTAGTCCAAGGTCTGAAAATTGAAGACTTCTTTCTGTCCTTGAACTCTTATGATGATTACGGCCTTTCTGTTATTGTCATACCTCCACCCAATGATGTGATTGGAAGATGGTGAAGGTGACATAGCCCTTGGTATCCCATCCTCAAACGGACTCTGTATGAAGGAGTCTGTGTAGTCCACATCAATGTGAGCTAGAGGAGGTTGCTGAGAATGCACAGTTGCAAGTGAGGATGGTGAGTCCTCAATGTCCATTCTCTCTGATGAACTCCCAGGTTCTGTGATTGTCATGACTTTCTCCCCCTTTTTGGTAGCATCACCCACTTGTATAGGTGAGCTGGAAGATAGGTCAATCACATCCACAGGTTTTTGTGTTCCTTGTTGAGATCTTCTTAAGGGTCTCGCAGCTAGTTTCTCCTTAAGATATGAAATCCAAGTTGCTGATCATTGATCTGTTGTGTAAGGTAGTCACCTGAGATTCAAGGTGACTGACCTTTGAGACTAAGTAAGTGCATGTTTTAGACAGTTTTTGCACCACTAGTCTCAGATTCCCCTCATCTTCATGAGAAGATTCATTCGGGGATGAGATGATTGGACCAGAGTCCTCTCTCTCACCACCAGCTTGAGGTTCTTGGCTGCTGGTTTTCCTCAGCTCACTGGCAGTCTCAGTTGAGATGTCAGTGGGCTGAGTTGCCATGGTTGAGGTCTTAATGATGTAATCACTTTCAGAAGTGAGAGCCTCTTCCATATGGACATCCTGAATAGGTCCAGGAGTGTCCACCTCAGTTGTAGGTGACTGATGTGGGATAGATGTAGGAGACTCAGGAGTACTCATCTTTCTTTGAGTAGGGGGAAAGAAAAGAGATTCATTATACTCACTGAAACCTATATCTTCATCAGTATAGAAGTCAAGGTTGGGAGTTGGTTGGTTGAGATCTGTAGGCTGGGGATGGTAACTGTCTCCTGAAGGTTGATCACTTGAGTGTTGAGACTCAGAGTGATGGCTTAACGCAGTTGGGCTAATGAGCTCATAAGCTGAGCATGAGGAACCTCAGCACTGATTCTTGAAGAGATGGGAGTGGTCTACTCCTCAGGAGAAGTGGGAGCTCCAGTGTCCACTTCTTCCTGTATGGTTGAGTATATAGGGGCCTCCATAGACTGAATAGCCTGAGCAGGGGTTCGTTTGGATTTTCTTTGGTAAGTGATGGTGATTTGAGGCTATGAGAGTGGTTGGGAAAAAGAAGGTGTGGGTTCAACACTAGCTTGTGCTACTAGGTTGTCACCTTGAGCAATGAGCTCTAACATTTTTGGGACTAGGGTTGTTTCTACCCCAGAGAATCCAACAGTAGGCTTTCTCAGTATTTTAAAGATGTCGGGCTTCATCTATCCCAATTTGAGAATGTTACCTGTTTCCCTTAACTGTGAGCCCAGTTCATAGTTAAGAATGTACTGGACATATCTAGGAAACATGTAATACTCTAAGAAGTCTAAATTAGCAAGTAAATTTGTATATACAAACTGAGAATACCTAAATTTGACCCCCTGAAGCATTCAACAGATTATGAAGTAGAGATCCTTAGGAATCCGGTCCCATCCACCATGCTGTTTGATAAGCTGTGGATGACCACATGGAGCAGGAATCTCCATTGGGATGAGACCTTCCCTTTCCTAAAAGTCTTTACAGAGAAATCTCCCTCATATCCTATCTGCTCAAAGGAATGATTGACAGCTTCCTTTGGGAAAACACCTCACCTTCTTCATCATCCAGCTGAAGATGTCTGTTGATGATGGCCGGAGTGATGAAGATGTTCTTCCCTGCACAGTGGCAGACAGTGCCTTCTCGCCGTCCATAATGTCCTCTTGGCAGGTCTTCCAGAATTCAAGCAATTGATCCTCATAGAGTGGAGGATCAATGGTTAGGGAGGTGAAGTAGTTTGATAGAGTTAGAAAATGGCAAACCTCTGAGAAATAAGGATCTTTCTCAGAGCTTAACAGAGCAACCTGATTGTGTTGTCTATGTAGCTGCATGGTAAAGTTGGGATCATTTCTGTGAGCAAGGTTGGCCATTTTGAAGTAGCTTAAGGACGAAGAAAGAAGAAGAAAGAAATTTTAGAGATAAATATGGGGTTTTAGGTTTGGAGGAAGAACATATGATAGAAAGAGGGGGAAACCGTTGGGTTTATATGTTAGAAGGATTTCAGATAAAGTTTAATGAAAGATGATAAACTTTGAAATCCGGATGTCGGTCCCACCTCTGAAAAAGTAGTTTACTTTTGCTCAAAAAGTAGTTTTCTTGGAAGTCAAAAAAGCTTCCGAAGGTTAATTATCTTCGAAAGTTTTAATTAAAAAGCTTCCGAAGCTAAAATGACTTCGGAAGAATTTCCTGAGAGATTTGAGAATTTTGCTTCGGAAGAGAAATTAAAACTTGAATGCTTTGTATATAAACCAAAAAAGCTTCCGAGAGTTAATTTTGCTACGGAAGTAAATGGTCCTTGAAAATAAGTAAGTGTCTGAGACAAGTATTTAAGCTTCGGAAGATAAATTTGAGCTCTTCCGAAGGTAAATTTCTTAGACAGTTATTTATTTTGAAGGCATGATTTACTTCCAAAGTTAAAAGCGTAACTTTCAAAGTATCAGAAATTCTCAAAAGTCTAAGGAAAGTCTTCAAAAAGAAATTTTCATCCAAAGAAAACATGAGCTTATGAAAGTGATGAACTAGACAACTTAGGACACACATAATTTTTAAGAAATAATAAGAATTAGTTTTAAGAAAAGCTTACTCAAAGTTTATCATCCCAATAGCTGATATTAGATATTTAAATCTCTATTCATCAAAAGCCTTTGTAAATAGATCATCATATTATTCATCTGTGTGAACTTTGACTAGTTTAATTAATCGCTTTTCATAGTTATCTCTTATTAAATGATACCTGATATTGATGTGATTTGTCCTTGAGTGCTGCACAGGGTTCTCTGTGATTGAGATAGCACTGTTGTTTTCTATGTGAATGGAGTCTCCTTAAAGTTTAACCCATAGTCCAACATCTGATTTTGAATCCAAAGTACTTGAGCACAGCAGCTTGCAACAGCAATGTATTCAGCTTCAACAGTTGATGTAGAGACACAAGATTGTTCTTACATTGCCATGAGACAACCCTTCCACCAAGAAATTGACATCCTGCGGATGTAGACTATGCAGTCATGTTGCAACCACCATAATCACTATCTGTATAGGCATACAGATTGAAGTCAAATTCTTGGGATACCATAGGCCAAGTGTCAATGCACCTTTGAGGTATCTTAGAATCCTCTTGACAGTGATAAGGTGAGACATCTTAGGGTTGGTTTGATATCTTCCACAAATGCATGTAGCAAACATGATATCGGGCCTGCTAGCAGTAAGATACATAAGAGACCCAATCATAGCCCTGTATAAGTGCCCGCATACACACTCCCCCTCAAGATCAGGACCAAGAGAGTGGTTTCTAGCTATGGGTGTCTTAGCAATTTTACAGTCAGTCATATTGAACCTCTTGAGTATGTCCTGAACATATTTTGACTGACTTATGAAGATGCCATCTTCAACTTGCTTCACTTGAATTCCCAGAAAGAAATTGAGTTCCCCCATGGCACTCATTTCATATCTGTCTTTCATAAGCTTCTCAAAGTCTTTGCAGAGCTTTGGATTAGTTGAACCAAAGATGATGTCATCCATATATACTTGAACTAGCAATATGTCTTTTCCTTGTTCTTTGATGAAGAAAATCCCATCTATAGTACCTCTCCTGTATCCATGTTTACAAAGATACTCAGATAGCGTCTCATACCATTTCCTGGGTGCCGGATGCAGCCCATAGAGAGCTTTGTCAAGCTTGCAGACATAATCAGGATGATCAGGATCTACCAAACCAGGTGGTTGTTTGACATAAACCTCTTCATCTATCACTCCATACAAAAAGGCACACTTCACATCAAGTTGAAAGACCTTGAAGTTCTTGGATGCAACAAATGCCAGGAATATCCTAACAGCTTCTAATCTTGCCACTGGAGCAAAGACATCAGTGTAGTCAATCCCTTCTTCTTGTGTGTATCCTTGAACAACCAGTCTAGCTTTGTTATTGATGATGATGCCTCTATCATCCTTCTTGTTCCTAAACGCCCATTTGGTTCCAATTGTAGTCTTCTCAGAAGGAAGAGGACAAAGGTTCCAAACTTTCTGGCCTTTTGAATTGAAGCAGCTCTTGTTGCATAGCTTCAACCCAACTTCCATCCTTTAGAGCTTCATCAAATTTCTTTGGCTCTATCTGGGATAGAAAACAAGAGTGAAGACAAACATTTGCTACATGGATTTGTCCTCTTGTCTTTACCCCTGAGACAACATCTCTAATGATGTTTGTGGTAGGGTGAGACTTGTGGATCCTAAGCTGAGGGATCACAGCAAGTTGTTAACAAAGATCTAAATTAGAGAAATTTAGATCTAGCATGATGTTTCTCCCACCACATCAGCACACTTTTTAAGTGAAACTTGATCTAAGCAGTGTGTGCCATCATTGACGTTCTCATCAATGGTGTGGTTAGTGGCATCAAGAAATTCTTGGTCACTGTCACCACCACCATTGTTGTCTTCCATAGTTGAGGTGTTCTTATCTGGTTGTAAAGTCTCTGAGTTGGAATTTGAAGGTATACCAGATGTATCAGCTGAGTTTGTCATTGTTGTGCTGATAGAAACCTCATTTGCAGAAGTGGTTCCAACTGGAGCAGAAGATGTATGACTTGAGGATCTTCTTAGCTCAAATCTTGGATCAGGATCATTGTATTTAAATTTTCTGTAGATCCTGAAACATTTTCACAAGATTTGTTAAAACATTTGGTAACCAAATCAAGATCAAACAACTAATCTGGACCAGAACCAGCAACACAGGGTGTGTGTTCATTGAAAGTCACATTGGCTGACTCCTCAACATTGGCTCACTCTATAAGCCTTAGCTTGGGAAGAGTATCCAATGAAGTGTCCATCATTTGATTTCTCAGCAAACTTGGCAATTTGATCTTTGGTATTCAAGATGGTGCAAGGACATCCAAATGACCTGAGAAAACCAATGAAAGGTTTCCTCTTATGCCAAAGTTCATAAGGAGTCTTGCCATGAGTCTTGACCACTAAAACTTTGTTATGCACATAGCAGGCCGTGTTGACTGCCTCTACCCAGAAGGTGATGGGTAGTTTAGAGTCAGACAACATGGTTATTGCAGCTTCAATCAGTGTCATGTTTCTCCTCTCAGCAAGACCATTTGGCTGAGGAGTCCTAGGAGCACTTAATTGTCTTGTAATACCCTTTTCATCACAAAATGTATCAAGGATTTGGTTCTTAAATTCGGTTCCTTGATCACATCTTATGATCTTGACCTTGTGATCAGTCTGATTCTCAATCTTTAACATGAAATTCTTCAGAATCTCAAGAGTCTCATCCTTAGTTCTAAGGAAGAAAGCCCAAGTGAATCTTGTAAAGTCATCTGTGATCACCAAACAGTATAAGGTCCTTCCTAAACTCATTACACTGGTGGGGCCAAACAGATCCATATGTATCAAGTGTAGGGGTGTAGTGATGGAGCTCTTTTCCTTTCAGGCATGCAACACAATGGTCATCACTTGTAAACTCTTTCTTTGGCATTCCAGTACCAAATCGTGCTTAATTAATTTATTCATGTTCTTAAAGTTTACATGGCACATTCTTTTATGCCATAGGAAAGACTCATCACTATTCGCTTTAGACAAAAAGCATGAAACTTCTCCCGAGGGAGAGGTTTCTTGCAAATCCATCTTGTACATGTTTCCTTTCATGGGTGCTCTAAGCAGGATATGCTCATACCAGGCTTAAGAACTTTGCACTCATGCTTAGTAAAGAGCATGTTATGACTCTGATCACAAAATTGAGATACACTCAGAAGATTGTATCCAAGCTCCTTAATAAAGTTTACCTTTTCTATACTGAGCTTACCACTTGTGACCTTGCCCCTTCTAGAAATGTAACCACCTTCATCTCCTCCAAAAGCAACTGGTCCTCCATCAATGCTTTCAAAGTTCTGGAGTAGTGACCTATTGCCTGTCGTGTGCCTGGAACAGCCACTGTCTATGATCTAGACATTTCTGTCTGTCTTCAGCTATCCCTACACAAAGAGAATGATTAGTTACATCTGGAAACCCAAGCCTTGCTTTTCTTGGGCTCATTTGCAGAAGGTAATTCAATAGTAATAGATCCTATGGTTGTACTAAGATGATCTTGAGCTGTTGTTGATGGAGAAATCTCAGTCGCTTGGTCTTTCTTAGACATCCACACCACCTTTTGAGTCTTGGACTTGACCTTCAAAACTTTAGAAGCTTTTGGAACTTCAGAAGTTTTGATGACTGAACCTTCAAAAGATTCGGCAGACACTGCAACAGACTTCAGTGCTTCGGAAGAACTCCTTTCTTCCGAGACCAATTTCTCTTCCGAGGGTAGTTTTCCACTTCCCTTCTTCTTAGACATGGAGCTGTAGAAGGAAACATGTTTTCCTTCTAAAGCTTGAATCTTCTTAGAACTCTTTGAAGCCTTTGTTTTGGTCATATATTGAAGGGACAATCCTTGGCAATGTGAGTGGTACTTTCACACATGACACATTTCATCTTCTTCTTCACAAGAGCCTTTTCTTTGGAATAGGACTGTCTTTGGTCACATCCCTTCTCCACCTTCATCTTTGCAGATGATGAGACAATCCTCTTGGGCTGAGGACTGTGCTTGGAGTTTGATGGCCCAGGCTGTGCAGTAGTGGTACACAGTAGATCAGTCTTCTTTTTGCTACTGAGATGAGTTTAAAAAAACCCAAAACTCTTAGCAGAAGAGTTTTGGTTGATGTCTTTAGTCCCTACCACTTTAAACCCTGCAGAGATAAAAACTTGTTTTTGCTTAGAGTCAAAAGTAGTCTTGATCTCTTGAGCCTTCCTTGCCTTTCTTTTGCTATTTCTGATCAAGTTCTTTCTCATGGACTTGGTCATCACAGTCTTCTTTTTCTACTTAGAAGGATAGTGGCCCTTCTTGGAATCCTCCTCTTCACTCTTTTCAGAGGGATTCTTCACTATCTCTTCTTCATCCTCTTCACTCATAAGATCTATCAGAGGAAGCTCATCTTCACAAGTTCCACACCTAGGAGATCTTACTGACAAGATTGTGTGTGGAGGAGCTATCTCATTGGATCCTAGTCCCTGCCTGTTTTGATAGCACACTTTGTTGTGCAGAGATGAGGATATCATCTTCTTGAAGGTCTCTTCTTCAAGAACACTCTTTTCTACCCTGGCTTTGCTGATCACAAACACAGCCTGACACTCAGTTAACTTGGTTATGAGATCTTTGATTTGAGTCCTAAATCTATGTGTTCATGTTTTAGAACTGAAATGGTTTTCTCTAAGTCCTCTATCTTCAGTTTATAATCATTTTCAGACTTTCTAAAATCAGATTTTAAAATGTTTAAGGACTCAAGGTCAGATCTTAGTTCCAAGTTGTAGGACCTATACTTGTTAACTTTAGCAATGCATTCAGGAGTATAGAGATGTTCTAATACCTTGGCTTCATCATGATCAGCCATTACTGCTTGGTTTGGAGAAGCATCTTCCACCTGAAAGCTCCAGTCAAAGCCTCCTTCTTCAACCGCAACAGCAGCTTGCTTCTTTGACTTCTCATTCTGGAAAGCTTTGTCAGTGTAGTTGGTCTGGATTCTGTTTAGCCACCATTTGTTCTAGGTGCCTTACACTCTCTGGCAAAGTGGCCCATCAAGTTACAGTTGTAACACTTGACTTTGCCTTTTTCCAATCCAAACTTTCCACTGGTTGCATTGCTTGGAAACTTCCTTCCAGTTCCCGTGTAGAACTTCTTGGCTTTGTGAGTGAGAAGAGCCATCTGCTGGACTATTTCCATATATTCCAGATCATCTGGATGGATACAGTCCAGGTCTTCAAGAGTGAAAAGAGAGTTGCCACAACTTTCATCACAAGACACAAAAGCTTGAGAAGAGCTTGTCTCTTGGAATGGGCTTCCTTGAGTGTAGTTCTCCCTTGGTGTCTTTGGGAAGGTGATGAAAGGACCCTTTGGTGAATTGTCAGGGTAGCATAAGAGATGATGTTTGGGTTCTATGCTATCTCTTTCAATCACATGTAGGGCTGAACCCATTTGATTATTGGAGTTGCCAGATGAACCTTGCATGTTCATCTCCATCTGGTAGCCACTGAGAATCCCATATAACTATGTCACAGTAAGAGTTTTAAGATTTTCAGTTCTCTTGATCACCACACAGTAGTGTGTTCATTGCCTAGGAAGTGAGGACATGAACTTCCTTACAATGTCTCTGTTTTCAAGAGAAACCCTTCCATCCACTAGGGTATCCACAATCTCAACATACCTGAAATATTGCTAAGTCATGGTTTCACCTGTTTTGAAGGTGAAGTTTTCAAACTGCTGCTTCAAGAGATCCTTCTTGTTCTCCTTGGCTTCAGAAGAACCCTCATACATCAGTTTCAGTGCATCCCATAGCTGCTTGGCTGTTTTGCACTTCTTGAAACCTCTATATATAGATTTTGGAATGGAAGTTTGAAGAGCTATCATGGCTTTTTTGTCTATCTCTACTCTCTTCCTATCTTCATTAGAGTAGTTAGCCATATCTTTGGGAATCATACCAGCACGAGTAGCAGAAGGGGTGCTGGGTCTGAAAGGTCCATTCTCAATAGACTCCCACATGCTTGAATCAAGAGACCTGATGAAACCTTCATTCTTAAACACCAGGTATCAAACTCATCAAGAGTGATCAGTGGGGACTTGTTCATGGTTCCAGTTTCCATATCAGTTTTGGAAATGGCTGCCATTTGAAAAGTTTAGTATTTGTGTGTGTGAGGGATCTTAAGATGGTGAGATCTTATATCAAGAGCCTGAAATGCTCTGATACCAAATGCACGATCGTTAAGGGTTATAGTTACAACATAACACACAAAGAGGAGATTAACTAAACTTTAATCAAACAGTAAATTAGATTAACCAAGATAAGATACTAAGTACACAAGTAACGCAAGAGACAGAACACAAAGAACACAAGTATTTGGTTTTCAAGAATGTAGTATATTGCCTTCTCTATGTTCTATTACAAGTGTTACAAAAGCATATTCGAAAGATACAAGAACATGAGATACTTATACTACATCCTAAAGCCGGCTATACTTTGAAAACCAGCTGGATACAATTGACTAGACACAAACAAAATCAATTGTAGAGTCAAAAGGCAGATTGCCTTTTGACTTGTGACTATGACATGCCATAGCTCACATCCTTATCTATTACAAAAAGGATAAAGTACATAAGGAGAAAGTTACAGACTCAAAACCTCAATGTATAGTTACCAAAAGCATGGACCTTTTCACTAACTCATGTAAGTTGGTGACTTGCAGAGGTGCAGCGGAAAGGTGTCCAGCTTTATGGAATAGTACATCAGATAAAGCATGTTACTAAAAGTCTTCAGAAGAAATCTGTCTTCATGAGTTGAAGCTTCGGAAGACTTTGTCTCTGAGGCTTCAGAAGACTTCATGTTTGGCTTCAGAAGATATTGGTCTTGGCTTCGGAAGATTTCACACTTAGAGTATTTTTCTGTTTTATGTGTGAAACTTCCTAAGCTTCTTCTTTAATGCACTTGTGCAGCATGCAGGAAAGACTTAAGATGTTTAGGTTGCATCAGCCTCTTCATTAATCTCTACACTTTGATCATGGTTACAAAATCTGTTGCTTCTAACATTCTGTCCCTACTCAGCACATTATCTTCATTTGGCTTATGTTGTAGATGGCTTCTATTGGTAACTTCTTCAATGAAATAGGTTCCCAAATAGAAATAGTAGAAAGACCATCTCTATGAATCAGCAAGCTTCCAACCATATCCACCTCAAGTTTTACAATATTCCTAAGTTGCAAGGGTGTCTTCTTTTTCTTTCTTTTATCTCTTTTTATATTGATACGACCATAGGCTAATTCAATCAACTTGATGCACTTTAGGAAGAAGTTCATATCTTGTTCACCAGCTTGTTATTGATTTCCCTGAAGTTTCTTATATAGATATAGTGAATGTAAGTTTCATCAAGCAGTCTTACTTCATATCCACTAAATAATCTTATTTCAGCACCCTCCTTTCCTCCCTACTTCCTTTCAATCGCCATCTCATAAGTTTTTTCATCATAATACACATTTGAGATGGGTGTGGAGGAATGAGTACCAGACACCATTTTTCTCTTCAAAGCTTCTGTTGGTTTCACCATTAACTCAGGAAACACAACTTCTTCAGCTTGTATTTTCTTCTTCTTCTCAAGAGGATTAATAAAAGACTTATCTTTTCCTATGCAAATAGTCTTTAATGAATTGAAATTGTCAGTCCTTCTGAACATTTTGAGTATGTTTTCAAATTCATATCCTCTGAACATAGCTGAATGATTGATTAGTTCCAATTGAGCTAGTTCTTCTAAATCATGGATCTCCAGGGCATTTACTAGAGCTGAGTACTCAGTAAAGAATTGCACCAGCCTAGAGATTCTTTTTACCATGAACATGTTCTACATGCTGTCATACTTCCAGGCAATTATTTTCTAATCAACTTTGTCTTTGGGAGTAGACACCCCTCTGATTAACTCAGTATTTGTTAATCCTTCTTGTAATTTCAATTGAGATTGTTCTGCAAACCATTTGAAGGGTTTGCTAGAACACAAAATCTAAGTTTACCATTTAAACTTTCAGGAAACGCAACGGATATAAATATAGCTTTAAAACCCATTTTAAAGACTGAAAATTTCATGTTCTTAGTGATCTTTTAAGATGTAAAACAAACCCAAATCAAAAGGATCATTATATGTGAATTAACGAGCTATAATATGAGTAAAACAATATATAAAATCACAGCCACAATGAGCTGTGATTACTACCTCTTTGAGCAGCAAGAAAACGACCAAAAGTGAGAGATTTGGGATGCTAAAATCGGCCAAGAACTCAAGTGTAGAGGTCCTCAAGTGTCTATACCCCAAGCCCTTGCAATACACCTTCTTGTTAGGTAGATTATCACCAAGAACACAACAAAGCTTGCTCTTCAAAAACTCCCAAGGAATCTGCCAGGTTCGAAACTTTTGAGAGAGAAAGAGAGAAGTTTTGTTGCATGCAATGAGAGTGGGTTGTTGAGAAGTGAAGTGACCTAGACTACTTAATGTGTGTTATGTTCAAGACCAATTTTGGTCCAATAGAAATCAAAGGGGGGGACGGCCAAGGAGGTTTAAATTGGGTTCCCTCCTTCAAATATCACACATTAAAAGTCTTGTTAACTAGACATACAAATAACAATTTAATTGTATGTACAAGTTATATACAACTTATACAATTACCATTTAACTTATAAGTTGTAATTTCTCATTATTATTTGGTGTCATCTAACTAATTTAAATAACACTTCAAATAATATTATTGAACAAAATCCTAATAAGTTGTTCCCTCTCATATCAATTTATTTAGAAAACCCATTTTCTAAATTGGTGTAAATATTCAATTGCATGATCTTATCATCAATTAAATATATTAATTGGTGTTTGCTAAGCTTGTTATTGGGTATAACCGACTTGGATCATAACGTACTAACCACATTAATATTCTAACTGTCTTGGGCACACAGAATCCTTCACCATTCTGGGTATTTGTGAACCACAAGAGCCAACAATTCTTGATCTTTCTGATTTAGCATCATGTATTGAGCAGTTAATATAGATCTTGGCTTCTTTTCATTGATCATTTGAAGAGTAGTAGCCCTTAATGAATGGAGTCACCATCAATAGATACATCAATATTAGAGACATTCAGTTCATTATGGTCAGAGGCACATTCATCTGGTACTGTTGTTGAATTATGAAGATTGTCAAATTTTGTTTCAGTTCCTGCTACATCTTCAGCAGCACTGAGATTGCTTGCATCATTTGATGTCCCTTGTGATTCAACTGGAGGAGTAGCCTGTTTTTGATTTCTGATCTCATTTGGCAAGTCATCCGAGTGAGATGGTACTAGGCTTGGACCTCCTTCAGAAGAGACACTAAGGTTTTGTGACAGTTGTCTAATGGGATCAGCTTGAAAAGGAACATCCTCATCATGTGTTCATCAAATGTAGGAGGAATCAATGGAAAAATATCTCTTCTTTCTACAGCTGATGAAGTATCACTTGAATGTATATTTCTTGCATGAGACAGGTGAAATTGATCAAATGATTTTGTAAACGTGTCAATATCAAACAACCAGTCGGGACCATTTGTAGATTTGGGAAATGAATGTTCCTTGAATTGAACATTTGTTGATTCAACAATAATGTTTAATCTGGGGTTAAACACTGTGGAAGCCTTTGAATTAGAAGAATAACCTACAAAGAATTCTTCATCAGACTTGGATGAAAACTTTCCCAGATAGTCTTGGTGTTTAATATTAAGACAGGACTACCAAATTATTTAAGAAATCCAATGAATGGTTTTCTATGAAAGAGCATTTCATAAGGAGTCATGTTGTTTTCTTTGGAAAGTAGAGTTCGATTCTGTACAAAGCATGACGTATTAACAGCCTCTGCCTAGAAGGTGATTGGTAGTTTAGCATCACTAGCATCATTCTTGCTGCTTCAATCAGTGTTCCATTTCTCCTTTCAGCTACCCTATTTTGTTGAGGAGTTCTAGCTGCATTGAATTGATGAGCAATGCCTTTGGTTGCGCAAAAACTAATACTTTTATTTTTGAATTCAGTACCATTATCACTTCTTATTATTTTGACCTTAAGGTCAAGTTATTTTCAATTTTAGTGATAAATTCTTGTATGATTTGGGATACCTCGTTTTTATGAAGTAAGAAGAAAACCCATGTGAATCGTGAAAAGTCATCAATGATCACTAAACAATACTGTTTCTTCCAATACTCATTACATGAGTTGGTCCAAACAGATCCATGTGTAGTAACTTCATTGGAGTATTGTTAGTGTTCACCAGCTTAGTTTTGTGAGACAATTTGTGTTGTTTTTCTTTGAGGCACGTAGAACATTGATCAATAAAATGAAATTCTTTTTGAGGAAGACCAATGACATGGTTCCTTTGACCAACTTGTTCATGTTTTTGAAGTTTGTGTGCCCCAAACGTCTATGCCAAAGTTGTGATTCATCAAATGATGCTTTTGATCGATTCGAATGATTTCAGCATCTAGTTTGATCGATTCGAATGATTTCAGCAGCGGAATAGAGTACCAACTAGCACAATTCGAGCAAGAATACCAAAGATATAGCAATGAATAGAATTAGTTATAGAGAGAGAAAGTTTCTGCAAAAGGAATATTTCATTCAATCACACGCTTTTGCATGGCTTTCGCAAAATTACAATTTAGGTCATTCTTCCTTATATAAGGAAAAATGACGTAGGCTGATGTCACTTGATAGTGACATCTAACCGTTATTTAACAAACTACTGAAACACTAAAACTACTGAAGATGTCTAACAGCTGACATCTTCTTACAAGAAGCTAAGTGTTTACTTATTACAAAACTACTGATAAGAAACTACTGAAACTACAACGACTGAAGAACAAGCTCTTCAGTGGTTTTACAAAACTACTGAAAGCAAAAACATAAAACTACTGATAAACACAACTACTGAAGAAGTACTCTTCAGCTGTTGTGACAAACTACTGAAACTTCAGCACTTGGTCTTCAGACTTGAACTTCAGACGCTTCATCAGCTGAGGACTTCAGTAGATGTCATCAACTGATGTCTTCAGTCTTTGTCTTCAGACTTTGTACATCAGTTGTTGATCTTAGCACTTGTGGACTCTTCAGCTGTTGAACTTTGGTACTTTGGTCTTCAGCTTCAGCACTTGTATTCTTCAGCTGTTGACCTTCAGTACTTTGGTCTTCAGCTTCAGCACTTGTGTTCTTCAGCTATTTGACTTCAGCACTTTAGTCTTCAGCTTCAGCACTTGTGTTCTTCAGCTGTTGGACTTCAGCACTTTAGTCTTCAGCTGTTTAAGTCTTGAGTACTTGATCTTCAGCTGTTGAAGTCTTCAGCACTTGTCGAACTGCTGATGAAGCCTTCAGCAGTTGTTGTGATATCATGTGGACTTAGAGGTTTTCTGATCTTGGCTCATTGGTTCTTTTGGTCCAACAAACTCCCCCTGAACCATACAGCCAAAACCTCTAATTGATTTATTTTCCACTTATTGTTGGCATAATGGTTGGTCTTTTTCCTTCTTGATCAGTTGAAAAGATGACCCATATAAGCACTGGCCTGGGAATGAGTCTCTGATGATTTGGTTGGCAATGTATGAATGGGAGCTCTGTATTGGGGACTTGGACACTGAGCTATTCCCCATCCATGAGTCTCACTTCCCAACTATGAGCCTGTAGGATTCCCTGGTGTAGGCCTCCAAAAATATAATTTGTTCCTCCATGGTGAGCTCCTTTGCCTCACCATCGAAGAACCTTCTGGCCCATAGTACTCAGACAGGAATTTGACCTATTTTCCATTTTTGAGTACCACTGTTGTAATCTGTCTGTAAGCAAATTCATCAGGATGATGACCTTCTAACAGTAATGGTAACTCATCCTTTTTTATCTCATTCAGCCTCTTATACACCAGCCCCTTTTTTATCATTCTGTTCTCCAGCATCTTCTGTGGAGGCATGTTTGAGGTGTAGGCCTTTTTGAAATCTTCTAGGATTTCCCAGGGTGAGACTACAAGGGCTAAGGAGATCACTTTATCTACAATCTTTTTCACTTGCTCATTGTATCTCTGAGGGATATTTTTCTTTTGTATTCTGTGAGCCACCCTGGGATCAGGCCAAATTCTTACTCTTTCTTTCACATACTGAATAGTATGTCTAAGAGTATAAATCCTCTGAGCTTGTTTTTTCATATTAATGATGGAGGAAGTGGCTGCATATGCTTTATCTACTCTCCTCGATAACTCTTCATCGTGCAATTGTGTTGTTCTTCTTCTTCCAATTTCACTTTGATTGCATCTCTTTGTTGCTCAGGAGTTATTGCAAGAGAGAGATCTTTGGCCTTAGGCAAGTGCAGAATAGCTGAGATCAGCAACCTATCTTCTTCATCATCATTTTCTTCTTCTTCCACAAGCCTCAACACCTTCTCTTCTTCTGCTTAGGTGCATCATCGGCTGTTGGTTTTGAGGGTAAGGGAGTAGTTAGTTTTGTGGGTTGTGGTTGTGGTTTTTGGAGAGGGAATGTTGACAGGCTGAGTTAGCATTTTGGAGGTGAGTGTGGCTTTTGAGTGTTTGGCTAGCTCAGTCCTGCTCCCTGCTCCTGCTTCATTCAAAGCTTCGACTACTAAACCCTTAGTGTATGCTTCAGATGAACAGATCTTGGAGGTTATGGCCAAGATGTTGTCCCTGATCCATGATTTTACTTTGATCAATGATCTCCCAAGGTATTTGCTGATAAATCTGATCATGATCTCAAGTCTCTCTCTATCCATAGTGTTGTAGCTGGCCCATCTTTGTTGGATCTCTTCGATCTCTAATCTTCTTATTTCAGAATCCAGCTTTTCAGCGTCGAAACCTTGCCGAACAGCTGATCAATGATATAGTCCATTGATCTGCTGTGTTCAGCATCAGCCTCTTTAACCATTTCATTCAAGTTCTTCTCTTTCTCAGCACTCTTCTTTTTCTTGTATGTGACATGAAAATCTTTTTGACTTTCATGTACTTTTTCAATTTGAGCTTCCTTCTCAATCACATTCTCCTTCTCTTTTTCGGCCTCATACACACAATCCTTCTCTTTTTCCACCTCTTTATCCTTCTCTTCTCTCTTCTCCTTCTCCATCCTCTTTCTTGTAGCTTTCACTGCTGAACTCTCCCCTTTTGGGTGCATTGGTTGCAAGGGATTGAGTAGCAGAAAGTTTTTGGCTCAGTACATCCTCCACCAGGGGTTGTAAGACAGAAGAAAGTCTCTCATCAACAGTTTTAATAACAAATCGGTTAGCTGCGGTTGTGAGAGGATAGGGGATTTTGAGGGAAAGCATCCATTTGCTCAGGGGGGTTTTGGTCCTGAGAAATGGTGCCAGAAACAGTGGCAGGTGGCTGAGAATTTTGTAGTGGCTGTGTGTTTAAGGGACCTTCAGAGGAAGGTACCATCTGTTGGGTTGATGGGTGGCAGATGGTCTTTCTCCCTGAGAGGGTTGGTCAAGTAGTTTTTGCAGCCTACTAACTTCCTCCTCTAGGATTATGTTCTGGGCAAGAACATCATAAAAGAAGCCCAGGTCATCATCAGCAGATGCTGAATCACCTGACCTCCTGCTTGTAGCAGGATGTACATGCACTGGGTGTGGACCAGATGTAGCGTGTGCCCCTTTGTCTTTGAACCAGGGACTTCCAGCCTCAGGACTTTGTCCTTCATCAGCTGTTTCCTCTGGTGAGGTCTTAGTTATGTTACCAACCTCAGTCTGATCATATGCTGATTCAGAAGAGGTGGCAGCCTCACCAGATGTTCTGATCTCCATATCCACACCAGGAGATAGAGCATTTAAACCCCGGTGCCATGGGTTGGCAGAAGCATGTGTATCCTCTTCCTCAATTATTGTTGTTCTCCCCTTTGTTTGTGGTTGTAGGGGAGGAGGAGAGGCATGCAGCTAAGTCAACACATTAGCAATTATAATGGTGGACTTTGGGGGGCATTTGCATGGGGAGAGGGGATAGAAGCTGATTGCATCCGGGGAGAGGGATGCTCTTCAATGATAACCTCCTCAAGTGAGAGAGGTCTCAGCAATGTGGTTTCCCCTGAAATGGTTGCAACAAGATCCTTTTGAGAGGATACCTGTGCGGCTGTTGTTGGTTGAGTCGTTAACACTACTGGGGGGTTTGAACCAGTAGGTTTATCCTGTTTGGGTGGTACAGGAGCATCATCAGGGGACTCATCTCCCTGATTAGCTTGTTTGGGTTTGGATTTTATGGTGGGGACTTTGGATCTGGCAGTTGAAGCTGTGGGTTCCCTTTGCTTGGGTTTGAGCAAACGGGCAGCTTCTTTGAGAGATTGGTCGGAGTTATGCCTGGAGTATACCTAAGCTAGAACAGCTGGTGCAGGGACTCCAAGGCCAACAAGGCCATCAGTTTGTAATTCATTTAAAATTATGGCCATCAGAAAACCTAGGATATAATATCCATCTTTTCCCATAGGTTTCTGTGCTAGATCTTTGATTTCTAGAAACACAATTTGTGAAAATTTAAAGGTTGGTTCTAGAATTGAATATAACCCTGTTGCCACCGGGAAGACATTTGATCCCGTGAGGATGTCTTCGAGGCTAAGTAAAATTCACCATATGAAATATTAATCGTTCAGCATCAGGGAAGTTCTTCTTCAGTATGGTAGCAACTCTAAGATTTCCGTCGTACCCATTGTTTTGAATGAGGACATATCAGTTGTGCCCTTCGGGTACTCAGTCACACAAGCACATCTTGTAAATTTAGCACTCTACGAATGCTTTCAGGTGTAACCTCTACTTGTTTTTGGTTAACCAATGACCTAAGAGATTTGGCCGGTAGGCACATCAGTGTGAACGTAGGCATTGGACCAAAACTGACTGAGTGACTCTGGGTAGATGGTCGGGTTTAAGAGTAGAGTTGTATTATATTGAGAATCAGCCATTAGGTCTATGGCGTGATCAAACTTTGTCCAGAAGGCCGATTTCGTGAGGTAGGCGACGCAGTTATGTTGGGTTTTAGACTCATGGTTGCCATTTTTGAAAGTATGAAGGTCAGAAGAACGGCTAATGGAACGTTTGAGAAGACAGGTATTTATAGGGTTGGGAGACGAAAAGGCTGAAAGAAAACTACTGAAGGTTTTGGTGTGGTCATCAGCTGTTTGAAACTACTGATGACGTGGTTTTAACCTTCAGAGGTTTAAAACGACTGACAGTGGTGGTGTTGTCATCAGTTGTTATAAAACAACTGAAGACTTGGTTTGGACCATCAGACGTTGAAACAACTGAAGTCTTGGTGTTAACCATCAGTAGTTATGAAACTACTGAAGGTCGTGGTTTTGACTTCATATGATGTAAACAACTGAGGACTTGGTATTTGTCATCAGTAGTTGTGAAACTACTGAAGACAATGGTTTTGCCATCAGTCGTTGTAAACACTGAAGACTTGGTATTAGTTATGAGTAGTTGTGAAACTACTGAAGACTGTGGTCTTGCTTCAGTTGTTTAGAAACAGCAGTTGTAGAAACAACTGAAGAGAAATTACTCATCAGCTGTTTTCGTCAATTCTTAGCTTTTCAGCTGTTTCATACTGTCCTCAACACTTACTCATGAGACTTTTCATCTGCTTTTCAGGTGTTTCATAGGACGTCAGTACTTATCTGTTTTTTTTTACTGATTCAGTAGTTGTAACTACATCAGTAGTTTAGAACAGATAAAGTACTTTAGTACTTATGAGGCATTTAGCCTTCAGTAGTTATAAAAACTACTGAGGGTAAAAGAACTCATCAGTACTTATATGTGACATGGTACCAATGATCATCAGTAATTACTGAGATCATCAGTAGTTGTCATTTATTCTAGCTGCAGCATACCAAGCCTTAACACCAGGTTGTGGAAAGTTGAACTATCCAAAGGCTTAGTAAAAATGTCTGCAAGCTCATCAGCACTAGGCACAACATAGGATTAATTAGACCCTTTTCAAACAATCTCTTATAAAATGATGTCTAATTTTATATGTTTGGTCCTAGAGTGCTGGACTGGATTTTTGACAATGCAAAGCTGAAGCACTATCCATTAATAATGGAGTCTTAGTCTCTGTAATGCCATAATCCAAAAGTTGATTCTGAAGCCAGAGTACTTGGGATGTACAACTTGCAGCAACAATGTACTCGGTTTCAGCAGTGGATGTAGCAACAGATGTTTGTTTCTTACTCTGCCAAGAAATCAAACAGTTGCCTAGGAATTGACATCCACCAGAAGTTGACTTCCTGGTCAACTTACACCCTGCATAGTCACTATTAGAGAAAGCAACTAATTTGCAAGAGTGCCCAGTGGAATACCATAAACCTAGAGATTGTGTACCTTGAAAATATCTAAAGATCCTCTCTTGACTGCAATCAGATGAGACTCTTTAGGTGCAACCTGAAATCTAGCACAAACACATGTAGCAAACATAATATCTGGTCTAGAAGCTGTTAAATACATCAAGGACCCAATCATACATCTGTAAGCGTTTCATCAACGGCTTTACCTTTCTGATCAACATCCAATTGTGTGGTGTTGCACATGGGAGTAGAACATGGCTTACAGTTTTGTAAATCAAACTTATTTAAAAGATCTTTTGTATATTTAGACTGATGAATGAAAATCCATCAGCTTTTTGTTTGATTTGCAAGCCTAGAAAGAACTGTAATTCTCCATTGCACTCATTTCAAACTTCCTTTGCATTATTTTGTAATCATCACACAACTGGGGATTAGAGGATGCAAATATAATATCATCAACATAAATTTGAACAAGTAGCTTATGCTGATCCACCTTCTTAATAAATAAGGTTTTATCTATGGAGCCTCTAGTGAAATTATTTTGCAGAAGAAAGTTAGATAATGTCTCATACCAGGCTGTAGGAGCTTGTTTCAACCCATAAAGAGCCTTATCAAGCTTGTATACCCATTCTGGGTGTTTATTATCCTCAAAACCTGGTGGTTGACACACATAAACTTCTTCTTTTATTTTACCATATAAAAATGCACTTTTCACATCCATTTGAAAAACTTTAAGATTGTGGAGTGCAGCATAGGCTAAGAACAATCTAATGCCTCCGTCTGGCTACAGGGGCAAAGGTTTCATCATAATCAATACCTTCTTCTTGTGCAAACCCTGAACACCAGTCTGGCCTTGTTCTTAACAATAAGCCCATTTTCATCCGTTTTTTTTCTAAACACCCATTTAGTGCCTATTGCCACTTACCTGGGGGAAGAGGAACAAGCTCCCACACTTGCTGCTTTTTGAACTGAAGAAGCTCAAGCTACATTGCTTTAACCCAGCCATTGTCTCTAAGTGCAACATGATAATTCTTTGGCTCTAGCTGACTGATGAAGAGAGCATAGAAGCAGAAATTGGACAATTGACTTCTGGTTGAAACTCCAGCATTGATATCACCAATGATTTGAGACATTGGGTGATTCTTCAGCTCTGGATAATAATGAGATCAGTGCAAGTGTTTGTAGAACCTTCAGCAGCAACAGATGTTGATGAGACTCTTGAAACCATGTAGATGATGGCAACTCAAATGAAGTTGAAGATGCAGAAATCTCATCAGCACTTGTTGTGGATGAACTACTGAAGCTACAGGAGCATCAGGTTTAGATGACACAGGCAGTTGGTCACTAAACCCTGAGAGGTGAGTACTGCTATCATCATCATATCACACCAGCAGTACCACCAGGTGGTGAACTGTTGACAGGAGCAACAACAGGAGTTCGATAAGGAACATATTGCAGTATGTCCAAATCAAATAGCTCCACAGGGCTTTGTGGAATCTTCTCCTTTGGAGATTCATTAAACTTAACATGTAGAGTCTCTTCAACCATCTTTGTTCTGCAGTTGAAGACTCTGTATGCTTTGCAAGTTGATGAATAACCAACAAAGTACCTTGCATCCACCTTAGGATCAAATTTTTGGAGTTGATCCCGTGTGTTGAGAATGAAACAAGGACACCCAAAAGCTCTGAAGAATGAAATTAGAGGGGCCAAATGATGAAGAACTTCATATGGAGTCTTCATCAACCTCTGATTTACTAGAACTCTATTCTGTACATAGCAAGCTGTATTGACAGCTTCAGCCCAAAAAGTCATTGGTAGTCCAGATCTGCCAATATGGACCTTGCAGCTTCAATAAGGGTCCTTTTCTTTCTCTCCACTACTCCATTTTGTTCAGGAGTTCTTGGAATGCTAACTGCCTCTTGATTCCTTTGAGAGGTAAAACTCATCAAGTGCATTGTTTCTGAATTCTGTTCCATTATCACTTCTAATACACTGACTGAGAGGGAATACTGCTTCTCAACATACAACACAAGTTG